>JANFOE010000443.1:0-698340 GCA_025667525.1 Glebionis coronaria | reverse complement strand
TATATATATATATATATATATATATATATATATATATATATATATATATATATATATATATATATATATATATATATATATATAGGTTTCTTTTAATTTAATTCCTCTCCAAATAATTAATTATATTAAAATTATTACATATGTATTGCCGTAGAAGGCAAGCGAACAACAAGTTGCGCCGCAATCATTTTTTGAATTACAAAACTGATTCTATGAAAAACTACATTTGTTGATTTATGTGTCGTAACGTTGCTATTCATAATCATCTGAATTTTATTCAAAAGTTCTATCGCCTCTGGTGCAAGAAAACCAACAATATCAAATACGAAAGGAATAAATACGTGTTGATTTTCAATGCATGGTTTTTTATGTTTTGTCACTTTGTATGAGGCGGTTTTCAAAACAGCCTTGACTACCTGTAAAAATCTGGCTACTCAACCTTAATAGAGGAGAAACCCTAGTAAGATCCATGATGTATGTATTTTTAAGTAACTTACTTTAGGAAAAGTAAGAAACGATGGTAAGTATTAAGTTAATACGTTAAGGAAAATGTAAAAACCGACGTTGAGTTTGTTCTCGAAGGAGGTGTGGTTGTGTGTGCCAAAATTAAACGTATTTGGATTATATTTGTTTTTGGAAAAAAAAGAGGTGAAAAGTAAAGACATATTACACTAAAAACCTAAACTACGTCGAATCGCGTTTTCACGCAGAACGAGACGAAAAAAATTAATTTTGGAATATTCTAAAAAAGTTGAAAATAAATCCAAAAAAGTATAACAAACAATTAAAAATCAAGAAAACATTTTTTAAACCTTTTAATTAATTATTTTTTAATTTTAAAATCTAATTAAAGACTAAGTATTAAAAACAATGAATAAAAAGTCAAATTTCCGATTTTAATGTTTGTAAACCTCAAAACCTATTTAATTAAATCTAAAAATAATTTTTTGAAAATTTTTAAACTATTTTTTTATATTTAAATGACTAAAAATAAAGACATAAAATAAAATAATGATTAATAATAGTAAAAGAAAAGGGAAAAATCTAAAACTTTTTCTTAAAATTCTAAATGCTATCTATCATAAGGGAAAAATAAAAATAATGACATAGATTATCAAAATAAGCTAAAACAAGCTACAATAAGCCACAACTTATTTATGAAAATGGAAAGAAGAAAGGCTTAAAGAAAAGAAAAAAGAAAGGCTAACAAGAAATAGCCTTTGGTACACTGGTAAAACCTCTACTCCTCCTACGAGTGGTCTAGGGTTCCAGCCAGGTCAGTTGCGCTTTTTGCAAAAAAAGAAAATTCAATTTTCTTTTTGGACAAATCAACACCACAAGCCGTTGGCTTGTAGGGAGGTGAAAATAAGCTAAGAAACAAAGAAATAAGCACATATAAAAGAAACAGATCAACACTATTAAGCTACAAAAAGTAATACCAAAAATCTATACTATCAGAGATCAGGCAACCATCAAATAGGCATGTCAAATATCGGGCACCAAAAGAAAAAAAGAACTCGGACAGATGCAGCTAATTAATTTTTTGTGAATTTTAATTTAAGCTACAAGTTGTGATAAGCTGTTAATCAGAATACCAGCTATGAACAGGCCTAGATCTATCCCTAACCTAACAGATTTCAAAAGATCTCAGTCTATACCCTAAAAACAACCACATGGGACTTTCTGATATGATTGGCTTAGTAATAACACAAGTTCATGTAATTTTTGTAACTATGAGCTCATGCAAATACATATACACCAGATAACAAGCTATATTTGATAGAAACTAAAGTTGATATTAGATAGCAACAAAAATGGGAAACAGGAAATAGCAAAACATAGCAGCAACTTAACCAAACATGCAAATATCAAATTTGTGAACTAAGACTAAATTAAAATACCTAAAATCACTGCTCTCACCCTAATAAAGATGTGCATGCATATAGTTCAAATTATGTGTCACTCAAAAACTCAAACCATCTATACCCAAACACACTTATATGGACAGATAACAATATTAACAACGGTTTTTGTAACAGAAAGCTATAATTAACAAAAGAACCAATCAAGAGTATCATTAAGATCTAAATAAGAAACCTAAACTTAAACAAATAAGCCATATAATGAGCCTACACAACAAGGGAGTTTAAAGAAGTGACTTATTTTACCTTGTTCAGGCCAAATACCAACTCTTGATGCTACAAACTTAATTGATAGGGGCTTATAGAACTGAATGGAGAAGGCTTATGGCTCTTGTTAGGGTTCTATAACAAAACCAAGGGCAATGAAAATGAATGAGGAGAGATGATATGAGACTTCTTTACAGCCTGCACAATCAACAAACAATAAACTACAAGCTCCTTAAACCTGGCCAAAAGCTGATTGTCAGTCAGCTATTGCTTGAGCTTATGGAACAGTAAGCTAAACAAATAAATAATTTTTTTAAATCTTTTGTAACCAAGATTTTTGCAAGGAATAAAAGTAACCAAAATAGTAGAAGTAACTTTAGTTTATCCCCTCACAACTCCTTGATCTTGTCAGGATCAGTGAGCCATGATCAAACATAAACAAAAGGGTCTCAAAATATTTTGACCAAAAAACCTTTGAACAAAATTTTTGATAAAAATGTAAAGTAATTTGTAGAAAAATAAATGAGTCAAATTTAAAACACAAATAACTAAATTAGAACACAGATTGTTTGCAAGGTCTAAAAAACACTATAAATATTCATTTCAAAGAGTTTACAAAAATCTGGAACAAAATTTTTACAATGGAAAGCTAATGCCTTTTATAGGATTACATAGACTATTCTAGAATGAAAACAGCTAAACCCTAATGCTTGTAATCTTCCAGAATTTCCCTTGAAGATTCCATATGAAAGATGTGAATCTCTTTGAATTTAAACTTGGTCAATCTTTTCTCATGTGACTTCTGGCATTCATGTGGTGTACCAGATGTTCCTAACCATTGGTTTATGAGTAGGTAACAAGGAATGGATAAATCCCTCGATCATGTAAGGTTTAGGGATTTAGGGAGAAAGAGACGGTGCAGAGGAGGGCTCCACAAGCCACATGGGTGAGCTATGAGGTATTTTGAGGGTTGGGTTGTGTTTAGCAAGTGTTGAATTAAGGATCTACACAAGCTTATACCTTTTCCTTTGATTTAATCCTAATTAGGATTTAGGGTTTATGAAGGTTAGGGGATTTGTTTGATCGGTTTAAGGTAAACAGTAGATGTTTGCCGCTTCTTATAATTATTAAATAACTAATTTGAATTAGTTATTAGAAAACAGGTAAGGGCTGGGTTGAATTGGGTTTTTGGGTTAAGGTTAGGCTTGGATAGGGTTTGGTAGGGTTATGGGTTTAGGTTTGGTATATTCCACCCCCAAACTTTGTAATAACTTACAAACACCACTCTTTCTTTGGCAATCTTTATATGGCAGAATCCTTTTGTAAAATCTTTGGAGTATTGGCAAAATCAGTGTGACAATCCGTCAATTTCAGGTCGTTATTTTAATCTCGACTATTACGTATTACCTATTTATTTAATGAGAATTTTAAATTATCGACTAACCGAGAAGGTTATGACTTGAAATTAGCGTAAGAATGTCGGTTAGATGAAAACCGGCAAGGAATACGTTAGGTATCGATATTATATTCTCAATTTATCATAAAAATGATTTTATTTTATTTAGTCTTTATTTCTCGTGTTTTACGCTTTAACGAATGACGAGAACTATTAGTGATCGCGATACCGACGGATGCCCAAAAATTTATGTTTTATTATCGATTGTCTCGATATTTTACATTTTCGATGTTTTCGATTTAATTACGTTTTAAGTCGTGTCGAAGCTTTATTATTATATTTATGAAGCGTTTTAACTTTCGAAAAGTATTTTTTTTACGAAACCCGAGCCTCGTAAATATTTTCAAATTTTACAATTTATATTTTCTACCTTGTAAACTATTTAATTGCATTTTGGACCAAAGCTATACCTAATTGGCAAAATTGGTCCCTCCACTACTTAGTATAAAAAGAAAAATTTTACAACATTATTTCACTAACTCATTTTAAAAATAAAAATCACAAAAATCTCTCTCTCCTTCCTTTGTTTTGCCGTCCAAGCCCAAACCAAAAACCCTTTCAAAATTTTTGATCAAGCTTGATTTTTCCAAAACTAATCAAAGACCCACTTTGCAAATTCAACAAGCTTCACTTTGGTATAAGATTTTCCCACATGCATACACTTTAATTTTCTTTCAAAATTTTGGTGAAGAATATGTGTTTGATCCATTTTTATGGTTATGATTGTTGTTATTATTATTATATTTGTAGTGAGATGATGTTGCATGTATGATTTTTATATATTTGATTTTTGTTAGATTGAATTTGAGGTTTTTAGGAGTTAGTTATATGTGTTATGATAATATTAGGATAATATTAGAAGTATGTAAATTGTTGAAATGGGTCAAAATGGTGATTTGGTATGATTTTTAGATGACCATTTTAGATCAGTAGGTAAAAGGCTATTTTTGAATTACCTACTGTAATAAACTTGTTAAACTAATAAGATAGGGTCGTAGAGAATTTCGTTAGCTTCGATTTGATATAAGATAGAGCTTCTAGCTCCAAACGAGCGAGAAGTTATGCCAGTTTTAGTATTCGTGTACCGGGAGACGGGTATCGGCACAATCCGAAAATTGTTGTCGATATTTGGATCGAATCTCGGGGACTATAAAATGAGTTTTAAAAATGTTCAAGGACTGATGTTGAAGTATAAACCTCAGGTCATGAGTCTATTTTCAAACCCGAGTGTCGGTTTTGTAAACGGAGTTGTTTAGATGAGTCAAAATGGTTTTACGAGTTGAAGGCGTAAATCTGTCCGGTTTTTATAACACGAAGGTGCGTCGGGCAGAAGGTCTTAAAAGTAATATTTTTGAATGAAATTTAAACTGAGTCTTATTCATATTATATGTGAGTTTGTGACCAAGTTTCGTCGAAAACGGAATGCTTTAAGTAAGGCAAATGAGCTTGTACTTTTGGAAGTACCGGCAGATTTTTATTGATCATATAGTCTAATAAAGTTAACATGAAAAAGGGTATGGAAGTACACTTTTACTTAATTATTTTTGGGATTTTCATGGTTTTGTACTTTTGATTTTTGTATTGTTTAAGTATTATTTATACTTGAGTCATTTATTAACGAACACGCCTTATTTGGTAGGTTGCGGTCTTTGTGTTTAACGGGCATCACTTATCGTCGGCGATCGTCATATTACTACTATTGTACCAAGGTGAGTCTATAGCCTCGCTTTTATACTATCTTTTAAAGATTTTTAAAACCCACGAGGGGGATAACATGCTTGTTTTAAAATAGAACACAAAGGACCCGATTGTATGCTAGATGAAAGTTATTTACATATGTTTGCTTCTAGCCTTAAAAGACCCATTGAATCATGAATTGTTAATCGAATGAACGCTAATACTATGGATAGATCTATCGGGGTGACGCCCAGTCCGGTCGCGACTAGCTATCGCGTGGTGTTGTGATGCACTAGTAATGAAACATCGGATGCAATTGTATAAGAGAAATATACGCACTTGGCTAGGTGTGTTGGGCTGAAATAATATATGTTAACGTTCAATGTCATGAGACTTATGTAATAACAACGATGATTATGTCTGATCCACATGATTGTCAACCATTGAAGGTTTATTCATAATACTTGTGTTCGTTTATTAAATTTAAACTCTATAGATTCACTCTGCATTTTTGTTGACTTTATAGCATGTTTTATCTCAGGTCCATGAAGAAGGCACTCAAAGGAAGGCGGTTTCGTGTAGCTTGCTTGTGAAATGTTTTGGCCCGCTTTTTTTTTCTAAACTATGTCCATTCAAAGAAACTTTCGTAGTTTGTTATGTTGTGTAAACTTGAAAACAATTTGGGACCGTGTGTGAACTGTTTTACCTTTAAATAATGAATGGATATATGTTTTATTAAAACGACTCTTTTTGAGGCGTTTTCTATGATATTGAGACTGAACCATAATAGTAACACCCAATGACCCTTCCGCTGCTTTGACATGAAATTGGGGGTGTTACAATCAGTCCCTTTGTTTTAATAAACCATGAAAAACGACTTAATATGCAATATCATGAATCTTCAAGGGCTATTTGTGACAAGTATTCATACTTTTGTGACCAAACTTGTATTTTTAAGATTTACAAGGGCATAAAGTGTCATTTCTTCAAACTTGGAGGACCAATCTTGTACATTCTTCAATATACAAGGTCTTTTATTGGAAATCAACACTCGGGTCCTGTTCTTTGTGCGGCTTCGTTTCCCGTGTTTGTTTTTGCTTGATTCTTGTTTTCTTTTGGCAATTTTACGATATCTATACCTACAATCAAATATTAAACAAAACAACGGGTTTTTGCATGGTTTTAATATATTTTATATATTTTAAGCCGTATTTAGGCGATGAGACTATGTGTAATTAAAGTCTCATCAATCCATGCACGCATGTTTCCCTCCAACCCATCGAAAAATCAAAACGTTAGTTGGTTTGAGTGTGGATCTTCCATCCTAAGGTCAGTCAGGAAGTTCAAATGTGCTTCTTTCTTGGCGGAGATGTCAACACGCTTACATGTGTAAAAAAGAATGTCCATATCCATATCATGTCGGTACCTGAAGCCAAGGAGCTCTTTACAATAATCCACTTGTTCCTCATAAGACGCCAAACATGCTTTGCGACAAACAAGGCACATTGTATCAACTAAAAATAATAGATACATGAGGAGATACTTAAGAATATAACTATATCCCATTGGTGACATATGTTGATGGAGTCCGTTTATAGGGATAGCTAGTAGGAAATCCTTAGCATGTGATGCGTGTAAACACTCAAAACCGCTTTCTATCTCAAAGTTATGTCAAAGTGGACCTCTATATCCTTGACCATTTCACTAAAAAGAGTAATTGCCAATGTTTGTTGGCTTTTGAGAGGGCGGTGTCCTTATTAGGGAAACAACTAAAATCAAAGCTTGAAATCGTATCACGTAGACAAGCTAAACTAGAAGCATAATCATCACCCATACCAAACATATACCACTGTCATGTAATATGTGAAAGTTTATGGACTTATATTTAATAGTCGTGTGATAGGATCGAACTCGAGATTACGGGATTGCACACAATACGTACAGATTTAATTTAATTAATAAATATATTTATGGTATTTATTAATTTATTTAAAATATATTTATGTATTTATTAATTTAACCGAGCAAGTAACTATATAACATTAACGATCGTTAATTAATTAATAGTTACGTTATAACGAGCGTTAAATAAACATATAGTATGTAAACAAAAGGAAAGAAGGACGGAAGGTTCCGGAACACCCCATGGGGGGTGTTCGACCGTCGGTTATAGCCTAAAGGGGGGGGGGGGGCAAAAGTTGCCTTATATTTATTAGGCTACAATGGGTTGGAAGTCTATAAATACACCTCTTAATCCCTCATAATCAACACATCAAAAATCTTTCTCCTTTCTCTCTTTGGTTCGATCGCAAGTCTACACCCACGAAGGGTTTCAGTTGGTTTCTTGGTTGATCGATTGTATACGTAGTCTAGTGCTAGCCCCTCTCTAGGGTTATGGGGTAGATTATTTACAAGCGTTGTAGCTCGGTTTTCACGTGCTAGAATCACGGTTAGCTCGTTGTATTACGTGTGTACAAGATCGTAATATAGTCTTACTTTAGACTATATCTTGGTATATACGGTATAAACCCGAATTGGTGATTCGTTCTTCGTCTTGTGGAATTGCTTTAGCGTAAAGGTATGTAACCCTAATTCGATTAATTATAATTGTGTTATTAATTATGATCTTGTTAAATCGCTTCCGCATATGTTCTTTGATCTCGTTTAGGGTTTTATATAATTGTTATGATACTAATAAACCTACAGTGGCATCAAGAGCTGTTTTAACATGTTATAATTATCGAAAATTTAAAGTTTTTTAACCATAATTGTTTTGAGTTAAAACTACATATTTTTTAGGTTTTCATAAAACTAGGGTTTTGTTTTTAAAAATTAGGGTTTTGTTTTTAAAAATTAGGGTTTTGTTTTTTAAAAATTATGGTTTTTACTCTATTTTTTAATAAAAAGGGAATTGTTTTGAAACCCTAAATTACATGTGGGATAATTTTAGATTAAATTGCATGATTAATTGTTATGTCATGTATGGCTACGATCCATAGAGATTTGATTATTAAGGTTTGTGGGGAATCCATGATTACGTGCATGTGTTCATGGATCGTAAAATTATATGTTTATTTGTTTTTATGTGTTACGTGATTATTTGATTCAATAAATCTAGAATTAGGGAAGACTTTTATATAGAGATACAAAGACATAGATTTGATGATTATTGAATAAATCGTATGCATGTGGCTATTTGATTTATTTGTTGCACATATAAATTGTTATTATTTGTCTATGATTTAGTTTTTTTTACTTGTTTATATATATAAAATTGTTGAATTATTGTAAACAAGGGTTTTTTTGAAAAGAAATTATATAGAAAATAATGATTTGTTAGAGATTTAAATTACATAAGATTACGTTAATTGGTAAATTGAAATAATAATCTAACGGCCTACTCTATTTGACAAACTATAAAGTGGGTTTAACGCACCGCTGGTCAAGTACCCAGTTAAGGAAGGATGTGTCATGCCATTAGTCGCTGACCAAATTCTCGGCTCGCCTGTGCGTAAAATTGAAATTACCTACGATTATCAATTGAATTATACCTTAAGGGTGATTTACCACAGATTCACATCCGAACCACAATGAATAAAGGTGTTGTTTTGTGCGTAGCCGAGTTCTAGCTAAGTACGTTGTGATAAGTTGTGGGTAAATTCTTTAATTGGTTTAACCAATACAACAACATAATTTACGAAGAAATTTAAACTCGTGAAAATGTTTACTAAATGTTTCATTAAACTTATGCTATGGAGATTGTATGCATGCTTCTCCATACATCAATTTTGACATCAAAATTTATACCCTTAAAGTTTAAGTCGAATACTCCTAATTGACGAACACTTAAAATTACTTCGTCATCAAATGAGATTTTTGGATGATGTTGTGATGGAGAGAAAACCATTTGTAGAATGAGAATTAGTATGATAGTTTTACGTTACTCAGATTAGATGACTTAATTAAGTTACTCAGTGAGATCTGGAAATTTAATGCATTCAGAAGGGATGAAACATGTTTACAATGCAAAACATTTTTTTGGCAATGTAAATCCCTTAAAATCTAGAAATTGAAAATTGTTTGTCAATTGAATTGTTCGACAAGTCGCTATGTTGAGTACATTCATTACTAGCAGATCAACTGGTGTAATGGATCTATGTCAATATAGTTCTAGAATTCAAGGAAAATAAAATGGTCTTAATACTGGGGTAATTTTATTTTCTTGAAAGTATTTTGTTATCGAAAATACTAATATTTAAACTTATTTCTGTAGAAATGGCTCAACCCACCAATAACACGATAAGTTCCGCCTTCAAAGCTTTCTTTGAACGTCCTGAACTTACTGGCCCAAACTTCAATGATTGGTACCGCTCGCTAAGGATTGTCTTGAGAGCAGCGGGTACTATCGATATCTTGACTACTCCCTACCCGGAGGATCTAGCTAAAGGAGCATCTGATGCGCAAAGGCTTGAACACACTGCTAATATTAAGAAGCACTTTGAGGTGGCTTACTTAATGCTAGGAAAAATGGCTCCTGCACTTCAACAGAAGTATGAGCTATTTTCACCTAAGCGAATGCTTGATGAGCTCAAGGCTATGTTCGAGAAGCCGCAAGCTGTAGAGATCTACGACTTGGTAGATGCTTTGCATAGCTGCAAGCAAGCTCCAGGAAAGTCTGTAAGTGCCCATTATTTTGAGATGAGGGGTTATATGGAACAACTCATTGCACTAGGACAACCCTATGATCATAATATGGCTATCAACATGATCAATAGGTCCCTTAATAAGGAATTCAATGATTTTGTTAGAAACTATAATATGAATTGCACGGGGAAGACAGTTAATGATTTGCATGCAATGCTGATTAACTATGAAAAGGGGTTAAAAGACAAGGCATCTACCGCTACGCCTTATGTACTAACTATACAAAAGGGTAGAGTGAGTAAGCCAAAACCGCAAGAGAATAAGAAGAAAGGCAAAGGTAATACAAGGAATTTGCCTATTATCTATTTCAAATTGATAGCAAATAAGTAAGTGTCGTTGAGTAAAGTAGAAGTTTAAAGATTATACTAAAATAACGAGTTAAAAATAAATTCTTGAAAACTTAAAGGCAATATAAGAAAAATACTTGCACACTAAATAAAACTAACACTTGGAAACTTTTGTAGAGACATGAACTTATCCAATCGGAATATGCTAAAAGTGAGTGATCGGAATAATGGGGAAAGGCACTAATCGAAATGTAATAAACGACTACTGATCGGAATGATGTAAATGGTGCAATCGGAATGTGGGAAACAAGCCCCAATCAGAATGTTGCCAAAACCCTTAATCAGAATATCTCAGAAATAATGCCAATCGGAATACTGGGGAAAGTACTAATCGGAATGTTTAGAAAAACATCCGATCGGAATGTAACCAATATCCCACAATCGGAATATCAACAAATACTCCCAATCGGAATACTGAAAAATTCACACAATCGGAATATACCCAAAACCCTAATCCAATCTGATGGATCGGAATATTTGAGGTTCTAATCGGAATAGCCAGAAACCCTTTTCCGATTTGGGGATCGGAAAGAGGGGTTGTGATCGAAAAGTACAATCGGAAAAGGGTTAAACCTTTTCCCATTTATATGGGATTCGAGAAAAGCTAGGTAATAAGCTATAATGATAAGCTCACACCAAAACTTAAACGAATCTAATATGAAACGGATTAAATAAGCAATAATAGCAACTTTACTAACTCAAAATAAGCAAACTTTTAAATCAAACAATAAAAATATGAACTTTTAAAGAAAACCTTCTTTTTAAAAAAAAAAAGTAAATAAGCTAAACATGTAAATAAGCCAATAAGCACAAGAATCTTAAAGCTTAATCGAATGAAAGCTTATGTAGGAACAAAAAGATTAACTTTTTTAGCACGAAAACATTGATGAACAACACGGATCATAAGTAATTCGCACCAAAATCAATCTAAAAATCAAAGAAAGGTAGAATGAGATGAAAGATTAAAAGCTTAACTAGAACTTGATTAATGAAATCAACAATACACAAATGTTTAATCTTGAAAGATTAAAAGAAAGAAAGATGAAAACTTAGTGAGAGAAAGTGTAGAACTTTCTCTCTCTAAAAACTAGAAAGAAAAGTGAAAAATGAAAACTAAAACTAAAAACTAACTACCCTCCTAATGTGTATTAGGAGGGTATTTATAGAGAAGATGGGAAGGAGTGCATGTGTTGCTTCTTCTTTCTTTCTTTCTTCACGTCTTCTCGACTCGATTTAATTCTTTGTCTTTTCTCGACGTCGTCTCGGGATTTGAACTTGTCTTGATAATTTTCTTCTTTAATTTAGACTTGAGTTCTTCGACATCATTAAAACTTCCGTCTTTAGACTTTTTCTTCGATAAATCTTCAGAATAGGCCTTGGACTTCCGTTCTTTTTGCACTCTTGATCTTTTGACTTCGTCTTTTCCCGTTTTCTTCGATAAAAGCCCGTGAAGGCCCGTGTTTTCTTCCTTTTTCATCTTTTGGTCCTAAAACACAATAAAAACACAAACCACGCATAATTCTGACTTTTACGACATAAATCACACATTTTGGTCTTGTTATTATTGGAAATAAGTGGTAAAAGGATAAGTTTTCACACTTATTAAATCCCCTACACTTGACCATTGAAACGCCCTCATGCAATGCATTAATTTTAAAGCATGGTTTACATTTTCCATCATAAATAACCCACCTTGGCCTTTATTAAATACTAAACATGAAAAGATAGAAACAAGTAAAGAAATTAAAGACTTACATTGAGTTTTGGCAACCATGAACGTTTATCATCCTCAAGTTTCACGTTCCCAATACCAAGCTTAAAAACGAGATCATTGTTATTATAAGTTAGCAAACCAACACGAATTCATGTGGGCCAGTTATTCACTTAGACTCCCTTATTCCTAGGTGTATCTCTTATATTTTATTTTTGTCTTGAATAATCACGAGGATGCATTGTTTGACTTACTTCGATAGTTATTTAGGCCGAAAATAAAGTGAACGATTTAATCAATAGTTAGCTAAAGGACAAAATCTTTTAAAACTGCTTCTCGGGACCTCATAAAGTTCATATCTTGGCATAACTCGCTTCACGATTTGAGACCTTTCTCGGACCGATATTTAGCAGCAACTTCATACTTCAAATCTTTGAGAGACGTTCATGAAATAATGGCCTTCTCTTCATAATAGGAATTTCTTCGCTTAAAGTTTTGAGAGATTCTTCATAAATGGACCACGACTTCTTCATTTTTCTCCAATCTTTATTTTGGACTTTGATATACAACAATCCGCCTCCTTTTAGGACTTGGATCTATTTATCCTCATACCTTGTTAGGGCCTTTTTGGATAGACTTCTCCATGATCTTTAGGGGAGTATTTGCTTTTCTTCGTGTGTCTCGATCCTTTATATTGATTTTCGATAAATGATTCTTCGCATCACTTTTGGATCTTTAGCAACAAAATGTAGCCCTCATGCCTTGTTAGTGCCTTTTCGACTCGCCAATCTTCGCATCCCGCTTCAATAAGTTATGCCTTGGCTATGAACTCTAATCCGTACCGATCAACTTTTAAACGATCTTGGGCTAGAAGCTAAGTAACCTTTTAAATCGTACAACCTTATTTATTGCAGATAAATTTATTAACAAGCGAAGGGAGAATAGGCTTATAATTAACTCACATAAATTCACGAAAGAATACCAAACTTATAATTGACTCTATCATCTCTCGTTCTCCACAGTTTAAAATCTCAAGGAATGAGACTCGTGGATGCTTAGCCTTTTAAATCAAAGTTTTAGGTTTTCGAGTCGCCTATAGGATCTTGCAAATTCTTAGACTTTTTCAAGTTTAGAAATCGCATTTTAAAGTTCCCTTGATAAACAACTCTCTAGGATCAATTATAGGAACTTGCGAAAAGTTCTTGTTCTTAACCCGTGAGAGTTAAGACTTTCGCGTTTTATAGCTCCCTATATAAAAGCCTAGCAAAACTTGACTTAAACACGTTAAGGATACTAGCTAGAGTAAACTTAGATAAGTAAACTCGGGTTGAGTCAAAATGTTCATGACTAAGAAAAATTTAAAACCACTTTATTAAAATTTATTCTAGTAAGGAAAGAAAATAATCATAACAAAGGAAATGCAACTATACAACTAGGCCAAAATAGATTAAAAATTTTGAAAAATGTCGAAAAATCAAACTTTCCTGTTAAAATGAGGACAAATACAAGGAAAGGACCACTTACTTCGATAGAAGTCCCCCCTACACTTGAGATAAACATTGTCCTTAATGTTTAAGCATGTGGGAGTAAACTCCCCTACACTTAGGACATTGTGCACTTTGTTTAAATCTTGCTAAGGAAAGGACAACTAAAGTGAATTCAATGTGAACATATAAAATATGAAATATTGAATCACAAGAGTTTGGGATAGAACCGGGAAGATGGGAACACGGTATCACGGTTCGTCAAAAGTCATCAAGATGCTCTTTGAAGCTTGAATCCCTGCACAAGATAAGAAACAAGAGAACAAACACCTACGGGGCTCCCCCAACACTTATTATGAAAGCAGTAAAGGATAGATCATGGGTGCCTCCCGAGAAGCGCTTGTTTTTGTTCATCGAGTCACGAGCCTGACTCGACCCAATTTAGTTCATGGGAAACGTGGTGAGGGATGGAATCATCTCAAGAGAGATGTCCTCACCAAAGTACAGCTTCAAACGTTGGCCATTCACCTTGAAATTGAGCCCATTTGGCTGAGAAAGCTCAATGGTCCCATATGGAAAGACTTTGGCGATGGTGAATGGACCAGACCAGCGGCTCTTCAACTTGCCCGAGAAGATCTTTAACCGAGAGTTAAAAAGTAAGACTTGATCACCAATGTGGAACTCTCGGTTCTTAATTCTAGCATCATGGAGGATCTTGGTCTTCTCTTTGTAGATCAGTGAGTTCTCGTAGGCTTCATTCCTTAGTTCGTTGAGCTCATTGAGTTGAATCTTGCGATGATCACCGGCTTTGTTGATGTCGAAGTTAGCCCCCTTCAAGGCCCAGTGTTCCTTATGTTCCAGCTCGATAGGGAGGTGGCATGCTTTCCCGTACACAAGACGATAAGGTGTACAACCGATCGGGGTCTTATAAGCAGTACGGAAAGCCCACAGAGCATCATCTAACTTATCGGCCCACGCGACACGATGCTCTCCCACAGTACGCTCCAAAATTCGCTTCAATCCACAGTTGGAAATCTCGGCTTGACCATTGGTTTGGGGATGATAAGCGGTGGAAAGATGATGATTAACACCATACTTAGCCATGACTCTTGCAAATTGATCATTGCAAAAATGAGTCCCGCGTTCACTGATGATAGCACGAGGAACGCCGAATTGAGAAAAGAGCTGCTTCAAAAAGTTCACAACCACCCTCGCATCGTTCGTAGGTAGAGCCTTGGCTTCAATCCATTTAGAAACGTAGTCAAGGCGACGAGGATGTACTTGTTCCCTTTAGATGATGGAAATGGCCCCATAAAGTCGATACCCCAGACATCAAAGATTTCACATTCTTGTATGAAATTTTGAGGCATCTCATCTTTATGTGTGATCTTGCCTTGTCTTTGGTAAGCATCACAATGTTTAACCATATCGTGAGCGTCACGATAAATGGTGGACTAATAGAATCCAGAGTCGAATACTTTCTTCGCGGTGTAATTGGGACAAAAGTGACCACCGATGGGTCCTTTATGGCAAGCGTCAAGGATTTGTACCGCTGCCGGCCCATCAACACATCGATGAATAATCAGATCCGCACGTTGTATGAAAAGGTAAGGGTCGTCCCAGAAATAATGTTCAATGTCTTTAAAGAACTTTTTCTTTTGTTGGGACGTGAGCCCTTCCTTGAGAATCCCACCCGCTAAGTAGTTTGCAATGTCCGCAAACCACGGGGTGTCATCGAGATTAGAATTGATAGACATTAAGGCCTCAAGGGGAAAAGAGTCATTGATCTCTTTGTTCGGATGATCCCCTTGATAAGGATCCTCAAGTCTACTGAGATGATCCGCGGCTAGGTTTTCGGCTCCCTTCTTGTCACGAATTTCAATGTTGAATTCTTGAAGGAGCAAAACCCAACGAAGAAGTCTTGGCTTAGAATCTTGCTTAGTCATCAAGTACTTCAACGCGGAATGATCGGTATACACGATGGTGGTAGAAAGGACAAGATAGGGGCGAAATTTTTCAAAAGCATAGACAACAGCTAAAAGCTCTTTTTCGGTTGTCGTATAATGCAATTGAGCCCCTGTCTTGCTAGCATAGTGGATTGGTTGGAAGTGTTTGTTCACTCTTTGGCCCAAAACCGCTCCAATAGCAAAGTCGCTAGCATCACACATCAACTCAAAAGGTAGCTCCCAATTAGGGGTGACCAAGACGGGTGCCTTAGTCAGCTTATCCTTAAGCAAGTTGAAGGCTTCAAGACACTCTTTGGAAAAGATGAAAGGAGTATCTTTTTCCAAGAGGTGGGTCATCGGGCGAGCGATTTTAGAAAAATCTTGGATGAATCGACGATAGAAGCCCGCATGACCGAGGAAACTTCTCACACCCTTCACGGTTGAAGGTGGAGGCAATTTAGCAATAACATCGACTTTAGCACGGTCCACTTCAAGACCGGCTTTGGAGATTTTGTGTCCTAGCACGATGCCCTCTTTTACCATGAAATGGCCTTTTTCCCAATTTAGAACAAGGCGAGTGTCTTCACACCGCTTAAGCATGCGTTCCAAATTGGCAAGGCAAGCAGAGAAAGAATCGCCATAAACCGAGAAATCATCCATGAAGACTTCCATACTTTCTTCAACCATGTCATGGAAGATAGCCATCATACACCTTTGGAACGTCCCAGGAGCATTGCATAAGCCGAAAGGCATCCTTTTGTAGGCAAATGTTCCATAAGGACAAGTGAATGTGGTTTTCTCTTGGTCTTTGGGATCGATGGGAATTTGAAAATACCCGGAGAAACCGTCCAAAAAGCAGTAATAATCATTACCCGCTAGACGTTCAAGCATTTGGTCCATGAAAGGAAGGGGAAAATGATCCTTTCTCGTAGCATCATTGAGTTTGCGGTAGTCTATACAAACTCTCCACCCTGTAACGAGACGAGTAGGAATCAACTCGTTGTTTTCATTGGGAACAACGGTGATTCCGCCTTTCTTAGGCACACAATGGACGGGACTAACCCACGGTGAATCCGAGATAGGATAGATCATTCCCGCATCAAGAAGTTTGATAACCTCTTTTTTGATTACGTCATGGATCTTAGGATTCACCCTTCTTTGACTTTGAATAGTGGGTTTAAAGTCGTCCTCCATGAGAATTTTGTGTGTGCGGAAGTGAGGATCAATTCCACGAATATCGGAGGTCTTCCAAGCAATCGCTTTCTTGTGATTCTTCAGCACGGCGATAAGTCAGGATTTTTCTTCTTCTTTCAAGTCCTTAGTGATGATGACCGGTAACGTCTTGTTGTCTTCAAGGAAAACGTACTCGAGATGAGACGGAAGATCCTTAAGCTCTAAATCCGGAGGATTTTCGATGGACGGCGTAGTCAACTTCGGATCATCGGTAGAGATATCCTTAGGCGATGTTGGAGAAGTTTGGTCCTCATTGAGAAGTTTCTCAATGGTACGAATGTCTTCATCCCAATCGGTGGGAGAACCATCATACTTAAGATCGAGAGGACCCAAGCTAGCTTCGAAATCATCCAAGTCACTTTCTCCAAAAGGAGTCAATGACGGAGTAATTGAGGAAACGGTCTCAAAATTGGGTAGAGAAGAAGAACCACTTTTACAAGCGTCTTTGAAATGTTCTTCACAAGCCTCATCAAGAACATCAATGAAATTAACACTCTCGTTTTCCGAAGGCTGCTTAGACAGTTTACCCATGTTGAAGACGATTTTATCGTCACCAACTCTCATGATTAATTCGCCAGCGGCGACATCAATGAGAGTGCGACCGGTCCTCAGGAATGGACGTCCAACGATTAATGGAACACGAGGATCCATCTCGTAGTCAATGACGAAAAAATCCGCCGGGAAGGTGAATTTGTCGACACCAACGAAGACGTCTTCGGCTATCCCTACTGGATAAGCAACCGTACGGTTAGCTAATTCTAAAGTCATTCGTGTGGGCACTAGCTCGGGGAGAGATAATTGCTTCCAAAAACATAATGGCATTAAGTTAATACTGGCACCTAGATCGGCTAGGGCCATGCAATTCTCTACTCCCGGGAAGTTGCAAGGAATCAAGAAACGACCCGGATCACTAAGTTTGGTGGGCAATTTCCTTAAGAGCACTACAGAGCAGTTCTCATTAAGTTGGGTCTGAGCAATATCGAGAAGTTTCTCCTTATCACTGAGAAGATCTTTAAACATTTTAGCCTATTTGGGCATGTGAGCGAGAGCCTCAGCAAAGGAGATATTGAAATTCAGATGTTTGAACATTTTAAGGAAGTTCGAAACCTGGATATCATCCTTGTTCTTCAATTTCTCTTTCCTCAACCTCGAAGGATAAGGTATATTGGGTTGAGATGAAGGCTTTGGGATAGAATTCTCACTCACATCCTTGGGTGGAGGAGGGGTAGAAGTAGAAGGTGGTGGAATAGGAGATGTAGAAGTTGGAAGAATAGAAGATGGAGGATTCGGAGAAGGATACTCGTTTTCCTTTGTCACAATCACCAGTGTAGGTGTAGGAAGCTCGGGTTCCTTTAAACCTTTTCCACTACGAGTGGTGATTTCTTTCATCTCCCCTCTTGGATTAGCAACGGTGTTACTCGGAAGAGAACCCGATCCAGAGGTTTGATTACTAGGAAAGAAACTAGCCATCATATTCCTCAAGTCATTCGTTTGACTTGCCAAAGTGTTTCGCATATCAGCTCGAAGATCGTTTTCTTGCTTAACCATATCTGCTTTCATGTTGGCCATTTCCCGCTGAAGGTTTTGCACGATTACATCATTAGTCCTCATGTAGGTTTCAACATCTTGGTGTAAGGCTGTTTGTTGGTTGACAGGAGGAGCATGGTAGGCGGGTGGTTGATAAGCAGGTTGTTGGTAAACTTGGTTGTTTCTTTGAGGTGGATATGGGTTTCTTTGGTTTTGATATTGATTTGGAGTTGGAGCACGTGGTTGGTTTTGATTGTTGCGATTGAGGTTGTTTGGGTTTTGTGGGGGAAAACCTGGAGGTGAAAGAAAGTTGTTTGAGCGATAGCTGAGCAAGTTGCGGTCACCTTGAGGACGTGCTTGATAGCCTCCTGTAGCATAGGTACCGTTGGCGACATACACATTTTCCGGATTGTCGTGAGTCGAAGGACAATCGGTGTATGAGTGAGATCCCCCGCATATATCACATAAATGGCTCAAAACATTAGCTTGGGCATTGAATTGTTTGGCATTGTTGGCAGTTTGTAAAGCAAGTGATTCCACAAGCGAAGTAAGATTGTCTATTCTTTTGTCGGCATCACTAGTACTAGCACTTGCTACATTAGTTCTAACACTCTTGGTTTGTACTCTAGATTTTTTCTCAATAATATCCCAAGCAGCATTAGAAGACTTAACCAAAATATTACCCCCCGAAGCACTGTTTAGTGAATCTTGGTCGTTCATGCTTAAACCATTGTAAAAAGTATTGATTTGATGTACTTTTGTTAAACCATGTTGTGGACACTTTCTTAAAAGTTACTTAAAACGGTCCCAAGATTCACTAAAAGACTCACCGTACTTTTGTTCAAAGGTAATAATTTCATTCCGCAAAGCGGTAGTACGTGAGGGTGGGAACAAGTAGTTGATAAACTTGGTCTCTAAATCCGTCCACGTAAGAATACTTTGTGGCGGTTCCTTATCAAGCCAATTACGGGCTTGTCCCTCTAAGGAGAAAGGAAAAAGTTGCAAGCGAATCACTTCTTGTGATACCCCATTGTACTTAACCGTATTGGTAAGCTGAAGAAACCTTTTAATGTGGTCATGAGGATCATCAATTGAGCGGCCCAAGAAGGGTTGAGCAGAGACCATTTGTATAAAGCCAGATTTGAGTTCAAAGTTGTTGGCTCCAATTTCAGGGATAACAATTGCATCGGTGTTGCCTTCTACGTGCGATTGGAAAATCTCGATCATTGGTTGATTGTCCATGGTGACAATTGGTTGAGTAATGACTTCGGCTTGAGCTACTTTCTTCTTACGAGCACGAGTGCGCATGCACACCTACAAAAGGATTAGAAAAATAGAAAGGAAATATTTTTGGTTTTTATGGTTTTTCAATTTTTTTGTATTTTTGAAGATTTTATATTTTTTTAGGATTTTTGAAATTTTTAAAGCAAGGAAAATAACGTTCAAAGATGAACGGATCCCAAAATCCAATGCGTCTCTCACTAAAAACCTTTAATCTTAACGAAAAGAGCCGGCAGCGGTGCCATTTAATACAAGGAGTTTGCCTTGTAAGAAAACGTTATCGTCCGAATCCTTTCGAATTGACTATTGGTTCAGAGTGCGACTCAATTGTTCTTGGTGGAAATGAAACTGGTTTGGTTGATTATCTATTTCAAATTAATAGCAAATAAGTAAGTGTCGTTGAGTAAAGTAGAAGTTTAAAGATTATACTAAAATAACGAGTTAAAAATAAATGCTTGAAAACTTAAAGGCAATATAAGAAAAATACTTGCACACTAAATAAAACTAACACTTGGAAACTTTTGTGGAGACATGAACTTATCCAATCGGAATATGCTAAAAGTGAGTGATCGGAATAATGGGGAAAGGCACTAATCGGAATGTAATAAACGACTACTGATCAGAATGATGTAAATGGTGCAATCGGAATGTGGGAAACAAGCCCCAATCGGAATGTTGCCAAAACCCTCAATCGGAATATCTCAGAAATAATGCCAATCGGAATACTGGGGAAAGTACTAATCGGAATGTTTAGAAAAACATCCGATCGGAATGTAACCAATATCCCACAATCGGAATATCAACAAATACTCCCAATCGGAATACTGAAAAATTCACACAATCGGAATATACCCAAAACCCTAATCCGATTTGATGGATCGGAATATTGGAGGTTCTAATCGGAATAGCCAAAAACCCTTTTCCGATTTTGGGGATCGGAAAGAGGGGTTGTGATCGAAAAGTACAATCGGGAAAGGGTTAAACCTTTTCCGATTTATATGGGATTCGAGAAAAGCTAGGTAATAAGCTATAATGATAAGCTCACACCAAAACTTAAACGAATCTAATATGTAACGGATTAAATAAGCACTAATAACAACTTTACTAACTCAAAATAAGCAAACTTTTAAATCAAACAATAAAAATATGAACTTTTAAAGAAAACCTTCTTTTTTAAAAAAAAAAGTAAATAAGCTAAACATGTAAATAATAAGCACAAGAATCTTAAAGCTTAATCGAATGAAAGCTTATGTACGAACAAAAAGATTAACTTTTTAAGCACGAAAACATTGATGAACAACACGGATCATAAGTAATTTGCACCAAAATCAATCTAAAAATCAAAGAAAGGTAGAATGAGATGAAAGATTAAAAGCTTAACTAGAACTTGATTAATAAAAATCAACAATACACAAATGTTTAATCTTGAAAGATTAAAAGAAAGAAAGAAGAAAACTTAGTGAGAGAAAGTGTAGAACTTTCTCTCTCTAAAAACTAGAAAGAAAAGTGAAAAATGAAAACTAAAACTAAAAACTAACTACCCTCCTAATGTGTATTAGGAGGGTATTTATAGAGAAAGATGGGAAGGAGTGCATGTTATGCTTCTTCTTTCTTTCTTTCTTCACGTCTTTTCGACTCGATTTAATTCTTTGTCTTTTCTCGACGTCGTCTCGGGATTTGAAGTTGTCTTGATAATTTTCTTCTTTAATTTAGACTTGAGTTCTTCGACTTCATTAAATCTTCCGTCTTTAGACTTTTTCTTCGATAAATCTTCTGAATAGGCCTTGGACTTCCGTTCTTTTTGCACTCTTGATCTTTTGACTTCGTCTTTTCCCGTTTTCTTCGATAAAAGCCCGTGAAAGCCCGTGTTTTCTTCCTTTTTCATCTTTTGGTCCTAAAACACAATAAAAACACAAACCACGCATAATTCCGACTTTTACGACATAAATCACACGTTTTGGTCTTGTTATTATTGGAAATAAGTGGTAAAAGGATAAGTGTTTTCACACTTATTAAAAGGCAAGGGTAATAAGGGCAAACAAGTTGTGACTTATTCAAAACCTAAGCAGAACTTTGTCAAGAAGAGTCAATCTCAAAAGGATGAGACTTGTCACCATTGCAAGGCAAGTGGTCACTGGAAGAGGAATTGCCCTCTTTACCTCGAAGAATTGCTAGAAATAAAGAAGAAGTCTGAGCAGAGCGCTGCAGCTTCATGTACTTTATCTATGACTGAACTTTTCAATTTAACATACAAATTAAATTCCTGGGTATATGATACGGGATACTGTATTAACATTTGTAATACGCTGCAGGTAATTAATCTGGAAAGGAAGCTTTCCGATGGGGAACAATATCTGCAAGTGGACAATGGCGCACAAGAAGTGGTTGAAGCTATATGAACTTTTGATCTAGTTTTACCTTCGGGTTTAGTACTGAGATAAAATGATTGACATTATGCACCTACAATTGTTAGGGGTGTTATTTCCTTTTCTTGTTTGTTAAATAATGGATTCGTTCACATGATTGATAATAATGGAATTTCTGTTTGGAAAAATGGTATTTTCTATTTTAATGAAATTTCTGTGAATGGTGTATTTGAAATAGACATGCATGATAATGAATCCAAGAACGATAAATCTTTATTTAGCATGAGTAAGAAAAGAAAGTTTGACAAGAACTCTTCTTATCTTTGGCATTGTAGACTTGCCCACATTGGAAAGACTCGTATACAAAAGCTTCAACGTGAAGGACTTTTGGAAAATATCAATGATGAATCATTTGATAAATGTGAGTCTTGTATCTCTGGAAATATGAACAAGAAACCTTTTAATAGCAATATTTAAAGGGCTATTGATCTACTTGGACTTATACATACTGATGTGTGTGGACCTGTTGGGTCATTATTTACTGACCCTGAAGCAACTCTAGGATTTGAATATAAAATCTCCCTAAGTGTTTCATGCTCAGCAGTAAGGCCAGTCTCCTGAAGGATGACCAGAGGAACAAAGTTCCTACTAAAGACTTTATAGCTGAAGAAAGTTCAACACTCCCCTTCCAGTGAATTTAGAAGACAAAGGAGTCTTCGCTTCAAATACTAGGCGGTCTAGTTGTTGAAGAACAAGGACTGGAGAAGGGCTTTTAGTTCAGTTTACAATACCAAACTGAATGATGTCGATCTCCTTTAGGATACTAAAGACTCTTCAATATTATGATGGTTTGCATTAAGTGGGAAAAGATAACTTTAAGTCAAAGTAGGTTGCTTGTATACTTAGATATAAGTAAAACCTTTGTCTTTTCTAGAGTAGTTTAATATGTACTTTGTACTGTTTATCCAGCATGGGCATCAACCACCCATTGGATAAACCCATGCATTGAAACATGCAAAATGCAAACCCTAATTTACACTGCCTATATAAGGAGTGTACATTGGGAGAGAAAGGGTTAACCAATACAAGAGCTTAAACTATGGAAAACCTTTCTCTCTCGATACCAACTAAACCATATAACCAAGATGCATATGAACATTTAGATTGGAGCTTAGACTTTAACTTTGGTTAGACGTTTAAGTAGAGGAGATCAAAACCCATTGTCATTCAACCACTTTGTTATTCCGCAAACAAAGTGAGTTATAGATTCTTTATTTGATTCTAATAAAAGTCTATACATTGAAAAGTATATTGGTATTGTTGTTTTAATCTTTCATAGTTCTTATCTATTGTTAAAACAACACACTTGAGTCAAAGTAAAGAGTTATTACTTAAGATAATAAGTACTAACAAATTACAAGGGACCAACAAGTGGTATCAGAGCAGTTTGATTAGCTAAACTCTTATTTTATTAAACTGCTCATTTAAAAGTTTTCAAATCAAGATCCAAAAATGGCTCAAGTTATACCACAAACCCTAGAATATAGGGGTGGCCAACTCAAGGTTGCTCTTGTACTAGAGGTAGCCAATTTTACAAATTGGAAGAAGAGGTTTCTTGTCCACATGGTTGGGATTGAACCTTAATTCCTTGGAATCATTGAAAATGGTCCTTTTGTTCCCATGGTTGGGGGACAATAAAAAACCTGAAGCACAATGGCCTGCTGATGAGAGAAAAGCTGCTAACCTAGATCAACGTCTCAAAAGTCTCATCATGTATGTGCTCCCAGATGACCAAATGAATTCTGTTGTAAATTACAAAACAGCAAAAGCTACATGGGAGGACCTTATTCTTTACCAAGAGGGACCCTCTGATGTAAAAGAAACAAGAATCATGGACTTAAAGCTTCAATACAACACCTTCAAGCACAAAGAAGAGGAAACCCTCACACAGACATTCACTAGATACAAAGCAATGATGAATGAACTTGTGAATGATGGTGTTGAGCTTTCAAAACTTGAAATCAACACAATCTTTGTTAATGCATTTCCAAAGAAGTGGCTCAATTTCTACCAAAGCTTGAGAAATGCTAATCACATTAAAGATTGTGATCTAGCCTCTCTTTTTGGGAAACTAAAATATGAAGAAAACATAGTTGCTAGGATTTATGAAGGCTCAAGCAAGATTAAAGCATTAACCATTGCTACACCCTTGTCCACAGCCTTCTTCAGTGAGGCTGTCATCTGACTACCAAGATAGTCCTAATGATGAGGAAGACACTAGATCTAGTGAGGAATATTTGAGTGACCTAAAAGAGGAATTTCATGAAAGAGCACTTCTGGCCAAGTCTAGAAGGTTCTTTAAGAAAAGAGGCAAGTTCTCCAGCTCCACAAAAGCTTCAATTGACACTGAATGCTACAAATGTGGGAAGACTTAGGGATTGTTATTCAAAAATATCTCTCCCTTCATATTCCTCGCCAGCTCAATCAAGACCATCTGGTCAATCATCATTTCAACCAAAACAAGTTGCTTCTACTTCATTTCAGCAAAACAGGGTTGAAATCAGACCAACAAAAGACTTTAAGGCCAAATATAGAGAAATCAAGGCAAGATTAGCCTTAATGAGTACTGAAAGCTCCTCATCCAAGACTCCCAAGCAAGACAAGAAGAAAGGGCTTGTTGCTATAGCCTATGAATGGGATCAAGAAGATGTTTCTCCAGATGATGATGAAATGGTTAATGTGAAAGTGCTGATGGCACTTGTTGATGATGAAGGGGATAATTCAAATGTTGTGACTAGAGAAAGTGCCAGAAATGGTTAATGGGTCAATGTCACAATAAAAAAGGTACAAACTCTTCTTCAAATAGAATATAAAGATGACATTAAATTTGTCTTTGATTACTTGTGCATTGATTTAAAATTTGTTGAAGAGCAAATAAGCAATTTGCTTGAAAAATTTCATAAACTTGTTCTAAAACTTGAAGATTTTGAAAGTAAGCAAAAGGCTAAAAGAAGCTAAACTTGATATTCTTACTTTTCAACAATTGAACAAAGAAATTTTGGAGGAAAATAACTCCCTTAGAGTGGAGCTAAAAGAAGCAAAAGACATTGTTAAATCTTGGCTTAGAAACTCTGATAGGGTAAATCAATGCATAAGTGAACAAATACCTGCTCAAAAAAGGAAAATGCTTGGTGCTGAAGGATCCTCCAGCACCAAATCTATTGTCTTTGTCAAAGCCTCAAATGAGGATGGTAGCTCGAGCTCTGACATTGAAAGGTCAGGTGAATAGAATTTACCCAATCATGACACTAGACGAATCCTTCTTCCTGAGTTTCAAGCAAGTGTTGACACTTCAGCACCAGTTGAGTCCTCAGTTACCGAGGATGACTGAGAGTATGATATAGAGAATGAAGTAAGTACCCCACTTCCTCCTTCGGAGAAGCTAGCTGGTGCTGAACCCTCTACTGGACCCAATACTATCCAGTCTATCATCAAGTCACACACCACACACAAAGGTAGTTCTTCCAAACATGTCAAAATTGACACTTCAAAGAACTCTTCAGCTCCTGCTGAAGGTTCATATATGGGAACTACCTCTTTAGTTTCAACAAATAAACTGAAGAATGCTAGATCTGAGGAAGATGAGAGAATGTCTCTTTTCATGCAAGAGATCAATGATCTTAAATTGCAACTCAGGCAACAGTAAACACCAACTCGATTAAGAGATGAACCTTCAGATTCTCCTCATTTCAAGTACAAGACACAATTTAAAAAGGCTTGTGATTTATGTGGTCAAAACAACCATCTCACTTAAACTTGCCTAAGAGTGATTTATTGTACTAAATGTGAAAGGACTGATCATCGCACTTTTGAACACACTTAGTATATTCTAGTCAAAACAAGTGCTGATGCTCACAAAAACTGAAGCATCTCATTCTAGGCGAAATATGCCTTTCCCATCATGCATTCATTGTGGTATGGGCAATCATCACTCAGATGACTACCACTATTACCCTGTTTGTAATATTTGTGGAAGTTATGACCATGACACTCATGGACATAATCGAATCATCTCACTCAGAAGAGATATTAAACCAAGAAACCCAAAATCTATTACCAAATGTTGTGAGACTTGTGGAAGCGATGTCCACACTACATCTGATCACAACCATATAGAGTGGTTCAGATGAGGTGAAGCCCTCCAGGCTAAGAAAGCAAAAGTTGTTCAGACCTCTTCTTCTTCTGAGAAATCACACATACCCTCTACAAGAGGACCCTTCAGATGTAGAACACCTTCTAGATCTAAACCCCCACCCAACAAAGGTGGGTTTCAAAACAAAACTGACCATTTCTTTAACTTGTGCAGTGTGATCTCAGGAAGCCTATTTGGTACCTAGATAGTGGCTGCTCAAGGCATATGACTGGCACCAAAAGTTATCTGCACAAGTATAAGGACGAACAAGGTCCTAAAGTTTTTTTTGGTGATAACTCATTAGCTACTACTGAAGGATTTGGTTCAGGTCAATGCAATGGTATAGTTTTCTCAAGGGTAGCATATGTTAATGGATTAAAGCACAACCTTATCAGTATAAGTTAACTTTGTGATGCGAAGTATCTTGTGCTGTTTGATGACAAAAAGGTACAATCTTCAACTCTAATCATGAAATTGTGATGATTGCTCCAAGAGTAAAAGATGTTTATGTCATGAACATGAACTCTACTCAGGAGACATGCTTCTTTGCTAAAGCCTCCAATTTACCAATTGGCTTTGGCATAAGAGACTCTCACATCTCAATTCAAAACAATAACTCTGCTGGCAAAACAAAATCTTGTTATTGGTCTTCCTTCACTTGTCTATTCCAAGGACAAACCATGCTCAACATGTGAAAAAGGGAAGCACCATAGGGCCAGTTTCAAAACAAAGCAAACTTTCTCAATCAAAGAATGTCTTCATTTGCTTCACATGGACTTATTTGGCCCAGTATCACCTAGGGCCATTTGTCATGAAAAATATACACTTGTCATTGTTGATGAGTACTATAGGTAAACCTGGGTATATTTTCTAACAAAGAAAAGCCATGCACCAGATGCCATCATGTCATTCATCAAAAGAGTTGAAAATCAAAATGACACTCATGTCAAACAACTTAGAACTGACAATGGCACTGAATTCAGAAATCACACACTGACCAAATTCTGTGATGACAAAGGAATTTCTCAAAATTTCTCATCTCCTTACACGCCTGAACAAAATGGTGTGGCTGAAAGAAGGAAGAAAACTTTGATTGAAGCAGCAAGGACAATGCTTGCTGGATCTGCTCTCTCTAAGCATTTTTGGACTGATGATGTAGCCACTGCTTGCTACACTCAAAATAGATCCATCATTGTGAAGACACACATGAAGACTCTCTATGAAGTCTTCAGGGGGAGAATTCCAAACATTTCATTCTTACATGTGTTTGGGTGTCTAGTATTCATTCACAATCACAAGGATCACATTGGAAAGTTTGATGAAAAATCTGATGATGGTTACTTCCTTGGATACTCTCTAGTATCTAAAGCATACAAAGTCTTCAACACAAGAAGACAATGTATTGAAGAAACCTATCACATCACCTTCAATGAAAGTTCTAAAGCTCTCACTTTTACAAATCCATCAGATGATGAACTTCATATTCATGAATCTCACAATTATCCATCTGATGAATTTCAACATTATGAGCCTTCTCAAAAATATCAAACAAGCAACTCAGTCTATCATATTGATCCATTTGAAGATATGACAAGTCCTACAAAAGGAAATCCTTCAGTATCACATACTGATGGCTGTCAATCAAATAATGATCAATCTCAAAATGATCAGCAAGGCAACACAAATGACCAAAATGGTCAGTCTCAAAACAATCAGCATGCTGACACACATGATTAAACTGATCAATCATATGCAGCTGCTGATGATCAATCTGAGCTCCTTGCTCAAAGATCTCCTACCATCTCTAGGGAATCAGGTCTTGGATATGTTGCTTTTGACCAAGAAGGAAGTCCTCCATTTATTGAAACCTTGTCCACTGAATATCCTTTAGTAGACACTAGAGATAATCCAAGTCCAATTCCATGTCATGGACTTCCAAGCTCTAGCTCTAATCATGACACCAGTACCTATTCTCCAGCTCCACAAAAATCTTGGACTCAAAATAGTCACATACAACTGGTGAACATAATAGGTAATCATGGTGGAGATAGAGTCACTAGATCTATTGAAAAAGAAACTAAGTACAAATTCATCTAGAGAATGCCTCTATGCAAATTTTCTCTCAGAAATGGAACCTACAAAGGTTTTTGAAGCACTCACACACCCTGGATGAGTGGATGCCATGTAAGAGGAACTTAATCAATTTGAAAGAAACAAAGTCTGAAGATTGGTTCCTCTTCCGTATGGTAAATCAACCACTGGCACCAAATGGGTTTACACGCTCAAAAGAGATGAAACGAATGTAGTGACCAAAAATAAAGCTAGCCTGGTGGCCCAAGGATTCAATCAAGAACCTGGTGTTGATTTTGATCAAACCTTTGCTCTAGTTGCACGTATGGAAGCCATACGAATCTTTCTTGCTTATGCCACATACATGAACGTCATCATCTACCAAATGGATGTCAAAAGTGCATTCCTAAATGGTGACCTAAAAGAAGAAGTTTATGTTACTCAGCCTCCTGGTTTTGAGAGTAGTAAATACCCAAATCATGTCTACAAGCTTTACAAAGCTTTGTATGGACTGAAGCAAGCTCAAAGAGCATGGTATGAAACTCTCTCAGCTTTTATCACTGAACATAAATTTGTTAGAGGAAAAATAGATAGCACCTTGTTTATATATAAATCTAAAACTGACACCATTCTGGTATAAATTTATGTGGATGATATAATCTTTGGTTCCACAAGCTTGAAACTTTGCAAAAAATTTGCCAAATTTATGACCAGCAAGTTTGAGATGAGTATGATGGGTGAACTCACATACTTCCTTGGTCTTCAGATTAAACAATCCGACCAAGGCATCTCCATCAATCAAGAAAAATATGTCAAGGATCTGTTGAAAAAGTATGATATCAATTGTGCTTTAGTGAAGACTCGAATGGTACCCTCTAACAACTTAGCACCTGATCTCAATGGAAAATCAGTCATTGAGACTCAGTATTGAGGTATGATTGGGTCACTCATGTACTTAACTGCAAGCAGTCCTGACATTCAATTCTCTACATGCCTTTGTGCAAGATACCAAGCAGATCCAAAGGAATCACACCTTACTGCTGTAAAGAGAATCTTCAGATACCTAAAAGACACACCAAGTCTAGGTCTTTGGTACCCTAAATCCTTAGGTTTTGACCTAAAAGGGTATTCAGATTCTGACTATGCTGGATGCAATTTGGACAAAAAAAGCACTCCTGCTGCCTGCCAATTGCTAGGTGGCAAACTTGTATGTTGGAGTGCTAAAAAGCAACAAACAGTTGCCATGTCTTCACCAGAAGCTGAACATGTGGCAGTTGCTAGATGTTGTGCTAATGTTCTTTTGGATGAAAAGCCAACTAACTGATTATGACATAGAATATGAAAAGGTACCAATCTTTTATGATAAAACTAGTGCTATTGCAATATCCAACAAACCAGTCCTCCACTCAAGAACAAAGCACATTGATATCAGATATCACTTTATCAGAGATCACATTGTGAAAGGGGACATTGAGTTACATTTCATCCCCACTCAATACCAATTGGCTGATATCTTCACCAAACCATTGGATGAACCAACTTTCAAAAGATTGATAATGGAGCTTGGTATGCTGAACATTGATGAGACAAAACCTGAACCTTCAGCATTCACTAAAAAAGCTTGAAGGTTCAGCTTTTCATAAAAGATTTTGATTAATGTTAAGTAGCATTGTCTGAGTAAAGGAGTGTGTAATGTCATGTGTCTATTTCACTTTATGTGATTGTGTATATGATGTTTTGTCGCCTTATCTGATTCGCTGAAGCTGAACAAATAATCATCAGTCATCAAAAGGTTCCTTCAGCGATGCTGAACAAATTTTTAATACAACTGAGTAGCTAAGCCTGAGTAGAGGAGCGTGCAATGTCATATGTCTTGTTCACTTATGTGAACATGTATATGAGGTTTTGTCGCCTCATCTGACGCATTGAAGCTCACAAGTATTGCCGTCAGCTTCAACATATCTGAGCAACAACATTTAAAACCTATCAATCATGTGATTCAAAAGAATTAATGGTATTAAATTTCTTGTGAATAAAAAAACATTCTTTCAAAAAGGTGTCATTTGTTAATTAAGGAAATTTAAAACGTCTCCCTCCAAAGTCAACAACTCCCTGACACATGGGGCGTTTCACTATTCAAAGCAACAGAAAATCATACCTTTTTGCAGAACATTAATGAGAAAGTTTGTGCCAAATGTTCAAAAGAAACCCTAAAAGATTTATAATTTTTTCAAATGATTTTAAAAACTTTTTACAAATTATTTAAAGTTTTTATATAATCCCTAACAATTGGATTTCATTCCACGCTTACAAATCTTTTCATCCAAAAACACACACAAACTCTCTCTCTTTCAAAACACACAGAAATATCAATGGCTGAATCATCTTCCACCCCCAAGATTGCAAAGATCACTCTTAAACCATCCACTCATGTTAACTATCCCATTGAATATATCTTTTTCAAACCCAACAACATCACCGTGCTCAAACCTGAATCCATTAAGTCTGTTCCTGGGGAACAAGTTTTGAGTTATCTATCCAAAAGTGTTTTAAGGTATGCTTTATTTGAGGATCCTGGTATGATGTTTCAAAATGTTCTAAAATAATTTTGGTTTACAGCAGAGGCTTCTAACAACAAGAAGTCTATTAAGTTTGATTCTACCATGATTGGGATTCATGGTAGATTTGGGTTAAAGTTATTTAGAAAAGTTTTGGGGTTAGATTATTTGGAAAACCCTAATGATTATGAAGCAGTACCTAATGATTTTATGGTTGTCAAAAATTTCTTTAAAAAGATTAGGTATAGTGAAGAAATTACTGAAAGGGGGGGGGGGGGGGGGGAACTAGAGGCCTTGGCCAGATTAACCAAAAAGATGCTATTATCTTATACTATTTGGCCAAGGGTGTCAAAGCTGATTTTGGGAGGCTTATTTTTGAAGATCTCCATGGGAAGCTAGAGAAACAGACTTGAGAGAAAAACGTTGTGTACACCAGATTTCTATCTCTCCTCTTTGCTGACCATCTTGGAAATGACTTTTCAAAAATCAATGGAGAGAAACTAATTTTTAAGACCTTTGATCTCACTCGTTGGAACATTCTAGTCAGCACCATTGATCCTCCTCTTACACAACTGATAACGACCTAATTATACATATTCAACCTATCATTATAATTCTACTTTGTAGTATAAATAAGAGCTTTCGATACTTAATATGTTGTGTTTTATATGCAGATGTAAAGTATGAAGGATCAAAGTGAAGATATACAAAGAAAGGGCCTCAATATGCAATAAAGTCAAAGTTACTAAAAGAAGCTCTGATTCGCCCAGAAGTGTGGCGCACAAAGTTATAAGTGCGGCGCACATTCGCATCTCCAAAGTGACACTTGAGGAGAAGTGCGGCGCACATTTGACCCCAAACAACACTATAAATAGAGGCCATTTCCATCCATTTTACATACACCTCTCTCTCTCAATACTCCATAGCTCGAGTATTTTAGTCCTTTTAGTAAAATTTCAGTATTATCCACTTTTGGGAGATACTTGTAACGAGAGTATTCCACTCTTCGATTCTTGGAGGAACGATACAATCATGACACTTGTGTACCCGTTTATTCAATCCAATCTAAGTATGATGTTCTCTTACTCTTTTCAAATTGTTACTTTGATTACTATGTTAGGCTAAGCTATTTGTGACTATATAGGTATGTGAATATAATTAGTGATTATGCTACGATATGATCCTTTATAAACAATTTCAAGCTAATGTTGTAGAACCATTTAACCTCCTAGTTCTACAAACCATATTTTATCTAAGTTGATTTGTTACGATAGTTTGGCGTTGAGAAACGTAAATTGTTATAATAAGTTTTCTAGAACTTGTCTATGGTCATGAATCTTTGGTTGGAGAAATCCGCTTAGAAACTTTATAAAATATTGAACTTGTTGACAACTTGTTTTAAGCTTAATCGCTTAAATAAACATAAGTCTTGAATCAACCCAAGTAAATTGTGTAAACGCCATTTTGACAAAAAAGGATTATCACACTTTACCTACATAAACATATCTCGATCATTATTATCACCATCACGAACTTATACGAACTATCCCATATTAGTCATATTTGTTATTATTGATATTACTTCAACCATTTATTTCTTCAATTGTTATCTTGATTACCAAAACGAAACTAAGTCTCAGCGAACGATCTTGGCTTACCACTACAAAGATATATTATGAACGAAAGGGTATACTTGCCCGTGTTTGTCTTCTAGTCCCTTGTTTTGTCTAAACCTTGTAATATAAATTTAAGACTTGCAAACAAACATCAAGTTTTTGGTGCCGCTGCCGGGGACTTATAATCCTGTTTTGTAACCAAATTAGTATAATCCTTGGAGAAATTGAACCATTGCTACTCATTTAATCCAAAAAAAATTTCTGTAGTACAGAAAGTACGCCGCACAAACCAAAAAGTGCGCCGCACTTCCTGTAGCGAACCCAAGTGCGCCGCACAAAACCAAAAGTGCGCCGCACATTTCTACTGAAAACACCAAAAACCTTTTTGGATGCACACTCGTTCATCCGGAACACCACCAACATCACCATTACCTGAACCTGAACGTACCCTTAACCGAAGGCTACGTAGACTCCATCGACGTGTACCTTTATCTAGGAGACACGAACAAACTCAACCTCACATAATTAACCACCCTTTTGACAATCTTTCACAAATCCTATTTCTCACCAAACTCATCAACCGTTACGATCCAATGACGGACACTGATGATGAACCTATGTGGTCAGCCGATAGAGTTGTCGCACCAACTCTAGGCTCTGCAATCTTTTACCTGAAATTGCAAACGATTTTGCAATCAAAGGTAACCACTTAACCCTTGTAAAAAATAACCAATTTGATGGTCGAATCAAAACCGATACTCATAAACACATCCACGAATTCAGCGGAATTTGTAAAATGTTCAACTATGGTGAAGGACAAGCTGAAGCCGTCCAACTCATGATGTTTCCGTCATCCCTGACTGGAGAAGCCAAATCATGGCTCGATGAACTTAACGAAGGAACCATTCGAACATGGGAAGGTCTTAGAACTGCTTTCATTAGCCGATTCTTTCCTCCTGCCCTATTTGAAAAACTCCTTGGAGAAATACGAAGCTTTTCTCAACAAGAACGAGAAACTCTCACTGACACATGGTTAAGAATGAAAGAACTACTCAGAAATTGCCATGGTCATGGACTTAAGAAAGAAGGAATAATTAAAATTTTCTATCATGGTCTTGACGATGTTACCCAAGATGCATTGAACGCCGCAGCGGGTGGAATTTTCCTTTACAAAACCCCTAACCATGCTTACCAATTATTGGATGACAAAGTCCTACTTAAGCTTGATTGGTCCAAAAGTCACAAAAACAAAAATTCGCGAAAAACCGTAGCTTTTTCCGAAGGAAGCAACAACCCAACCGACACCGAGAAAATTATGGCTCGAATGGATGCCATGTCTCTTAAGATTGAAGAGATTAAACACAAAACCTGCAAACACTGTGGAGGAAACCATCCTTCTAGTGAATGTGATGACGATGACACACCCGTGACGAAGGAAGAAGAAGCTAACTTTATAAATACCTTTCTTCGAACCCGATTTTATAACGATTATCGTAATCGCGACCGCGATAATTGGAGATCAAATGATAGACCAAGTTATGATCGAGACGACAAGAAACCCACTCAAACTAAAGACAAAAACAACCTCGAAAGCAAAATCGAAAACTTTATAGAATCTCAAAGAAAAACCAACATTTTTGTTCGAGAAACATTCACTGACTTCAAAACCAAGTTCGAAACCAAAACCAAAAACCACCAAGCTTCCATTCAAAATCTTGAAGCTAAATTTGATCGTTTGGCTGATTAACAATCAAATCGCGCTTCTAGTTCTTTACAAATAAATACTAATACAAGGCTTTTGACACCCCATATAAAAATTAAAGTTCGTTGTGGTGGTCTAATCGAATTGATCTAGGTTCTATGCGACTCAGTCGTTCTTTGGTGGAAACAAAAGTGTTTGTCGTTGTAGTATATTAAAAATGCAAAGACGTAAATGTAAATGGACGTTAAAATAAAATGCTTTAAAATGAAAGGCGTTAAAATAAATCTAAGTCTAATTAAAAGTAAATGGTGCAATATTACAAACTTTGAAAATTAAAATAATTAAATGACGGGTAATTAAGTGACTTAAAGTTAAAGCGTGACGTGAATTAAAATGTGACAGAGTATTAAAATGACAACTTAAAAAATAAACAAGACAAAATAGTAAATCACCTCTACCATCGGAATACATTCCGATCAGTGCAATCGGAATGTACTTACCTTTCAGATCGGAATATGAAGAATGGACTGAGATCGGAATAACTGTCAAACCCAGATCGGAATGCACTAAAATTACGCTAATCGGAATGTCAACACAACACCCCAGATCGGAATGTTGTTCAGATCGCAATGTGTCAGATCGCAATCCTAGATTGGAATGTTGTTGGGGAAATTTGGGCAGCACTTCGACTAAGTAAACCTCAAGAGCCGTCGGAATGTGCGATCGCAATGTGTGATCGCAATCCCAGATCAGAATGAGGGTGATGAAACTCTATCGCAATCCCGGATCGGAATGCAAAACCCTTGTCCAAAAACGGTCACTATCGGAATGTGGAGAAATGCAAGCCGTCACAATGTTAATTAACCCTTCTTTTCCGATGGAGCACAATTCGTAATAAGCAAAAGAACCAAATAAGCTAGAACTAATAAGCAGTAACAAAACTTAAATGAAATGAAGACAAACGAAACAATAAGCTAAAAAGATAAATCCTTTTCGAAATTTAAGAGACGAAACTTAATGTAATAAAATTTAAAAAGTAAAACTTTTAAAAAAAACTTTGAAATCAAATAAGCTAAATACAAAATAAGCCAATAAGGTTGTCAATCTTATAGCCTAATCCATATGAAAACTTAGAACGGAATAAGAAAATAAACGTGATAAGCAACAAGATTAAGCAAAAACACTTTGAAATCCAAACCAAAATAAAATTGAAAACAAGAAGAGGAGAATGAGAAGATTGTAAAAACTTGATAAAAGGAAAGGTGCAAAGATTAAAGAACACGAATTTAAAGAACACGAATTAAAAACTTACTTGGAATTAAAGGGTAATTAAGGTGCAAGACAAGTATTTAAATTTGACAAGTAATTAAATGACAAGGTAATTAAAAGTGGAAGAACTAATTGTCACTATTAGCCAACAAAATGAAAATGATTAAGAACTAATCTATATATAGTGGAGGATTAAGGAATGCTTAGGAAGCTTCCTCCCCTCTTTCCTTTCTCCTTAATTGCATCATTAGGTCCTTCCTTCTTAATCTCTTTGTTAATTGCACCATTAGTCCTTAAGCCTTTAAATCTTCTTTAATCTTGGACTTTAATGACTTTTGGCTCAGGATTTCTTTGAACTCGTCTTTTAATTCTTCAATAAAAAAGACTTGAGTTCTTCGGCTTTAAGTAAACTTCCGTCTTTCGACTTTTTCTTCGATAAATCTTCAGAATTGGTCTTGGACTTCCGTTCTTTTTACACTCTTGACTTCTCAACTTCATCTTTCATCTTTTTCTTCAATAAAAGCCCGTGAATGCCGTGTTTTCTCCACTTTTCACAATTTCGTCCTAAATCACAACAAAAACACAAACCACGCATAATTCCGACATAAAAGACATAAAATACACGTTTCGGCTCGGTTATTATTGTAATTAAGTGGTAAAAGGATGGGTGTTTACACACCTATCAAATCCCCTACACTTGACCATTGCAATGTCCTCATGCAATGCATTAGTTACAAAGAACGTTTACACTTTTCATCATAATCAATCCATAGTGGCCTTTATTAAAGAGATAGCAAATTATAAACATTCAAAGTAAGGAAATCAAAAGCATACCTTCGGGTTTTGGAAATGTCATGAATAATCATCATCCTCAAGTTCTCACTTTCTCCAAACCAAGCTTAAAAACGAGATCATTGTTATTATAAGTTGGCAAACTAACACGAACTCATGTGGGCCAATTACTCACTTAGACTCCCTTATTCCTAGGGGTATCTCTTATATTTTATTGTTGTCTTGAATGATCACGAGGATGCATTGTTTGCATTATTTCCATAGTTATTTAGGCCGAAAATAAAGTGAACGATTTAATCAATAGTTAGCTAAAGGACAAAATCTTTTAAAACTGCTTCTCGGGACCTCATAAAGTTCATATCTTGGCATAACTCGCTTCGTGATTTGAGACCTTTCTCGGGTCGATATTTGGCAGCGACTTCATACTTCAAACCTTGAGAGACGTTCATGAAATTATGGTCTTCTCTTAATATAGGAATTTCTTCCCTTGAAGTTTTGAGAGATTCATACTTGGACCACGACTTCTTCATTTTTCTCCAATCTTTATTTTGGACTTTGATATACAACGATCCGCCTCCTTTTATGTCTTAGATCTATTTATCCTCATACCTTGCTAGGGTCTTTTCGGATACACTTCTCCATGACTTTTAGGGAGTTTTTGCTTTTCGTCGTGTGTCTTGATCCTTCATATTGATTTTCGATAAATGATTCTTCACATCACTTTGGATCTATAGCAACAAAACATAGCCCTCATGTCTTGTTAGAACCTTTTTGGACTCGCCAATCTTCGCATCCCGCTTCAATAAGTTATGCCTTGGCTATGAACTCTAATCCATACTAAGCAACTTTTAAACGATCTTGGGCTAGAAGCTAAGTAACTTTTCAAATCGTACAACCTTATTTATTGCAGATAATTTTATTAGCAGGCGATGGGAGAATAGGCTTATAATTAACTAACATAAATTCACGAAAGAATACCGAACTTATAATTGACTCTATCATCTCTCGTTCTCCACAGTTTAAAATCTCAAGGAATGAGACTCGTGGATGCTTAGCCTATTAAATCAAAGTTTTGGGTTTTCGATTCACCTATAGGATCTTGCAATCTCTTAGACTTTTTCAAGTTTAGAAATCGTGTTTTAAAGTTCCCTTGATAAACGACTCTCTAGGATCAATTATAGGAACTTGCGAAAAGTTCTTGTTCTTAACCCGTGAGAGTTAAGACTTTCGCGTTTTATAGCTCCCTATATAAAAGCCTAGCAAAACTTGACTTAAACACGTTAAGGATACTAGCTAGAGTAAACTAAGATAAGTAAACTCGGGTTGAGACAAAAGATTCACAACGTTTGAAAATTAAAACCACTTATTTAAAGATTTATTCTAGCAAAGAAAGAAAATAACTATACAAAGGGAAAAACTAATAGGCCAAAATAGATCAAAAATTTTGAAAAATGTCGAAAAATTGATTTTCCGGTTAAAATGAGGACAAATACAAGGAAAAGGCCACTTAACTTCGATAGAAGTCCCCCCTACACTTAACATAAACATTGTCCTCAATGTTTAAGCATGTGGGAGTAAATCCCCTACACTTAGGACATTGTGCACTTTGTTTAAATCTCGCTAAGGAAGTGACAACTAAAGAGATTCCTATTTTAATATTGAGAAAATATAAAATAGTGAATTGAAAAGAGTTTAGGATAGAACCGGGAAGAATGGGAACACGGAATCACGGTTCGTCAAGAATCATCAAGAGTGGATCATTGAGCGCTCGAATCCCAGATTAAGAGAGGAGAGGAAATAGCAAACCAACGGGTCTCCCTACACTTAGGATAAAGAAAGCGAAAAGATAGATATATGGGTTGCCTCCCACGAAGCGCTTGATTTTTGATAACCGAGTCGTGAGCCTTACTCGACCTTGATCATCATAGGAAGAAGCATGAAATATATCCACCAGGATCAAAGACATAGTTTTCGTCCATCATATAGCACAAATGAATGATGGTTTCGTACTTGATCGTGATCTTTTCAAACGAGTTTCTACACTCCTTATCTACGATGATATCGACAAGATCTACTTTCATGAGGATAAATGCTTTGACCCGGGAGGTAACATGGACCATTCTATGATTGATAATTTTACGGCTTTGCCAATTGGTCTGCATCCATTGTCTTTAGAGGATGACAATGTGATTCCCTTACCCACCCCACCTCCCATCAATCCGGATTTCACTTGCTTTTCTTATATTGAGCAGACTTTCCTACCATTCAAGACTTATCCTCCCGCCTCTCCTTTGTTGATGTCCTCCAAGAACGAGGACAAGGTCTTTGATCTCGGTATTACATTCGAGGCTTCCCCATGGACCATTTAATTCGGGGACGAGTCAGGCTCGTGACTCGATTAATATAAACAAGCGCTTTTTGGGAGGCAACCCAATTATCTATCTATCTTTACCATAAGTGTAGGGGGAGCCCCGTGGTGTTTCTTGCTTTCTTTCTTATCATGTGCAGGGATTAGAGCTTCAAAGACACACTCTTGATGACTTTTGACGAACCGTGATTCCGTGTTCCCTTCTTCCCGGTTCTATCCTAAACTCTTTTTGATTCACTATTTTATATTTCTCAATATTAAAATAGGAATCTCGTTAGTTATCTCTTCCTTAGCAAGATTTAAACAACGTGCACAATATCCTAAGTGTAGGGGAGTTTACTCCCATATGCTTAAACATTGAGGACAATGTTTATATTAAGTGTAGGGGGGGAATTCTATCGAAGTTTTAAGTGGACTTTTCCATTAAAATGCCTTCATTTAACCGAAAAATCATCTTTTTCAGCATTTTTCAAATTTTTAATTAACTTTGGCCATTTAGTCGTAATTTTTAAATTTTTATCGTTGCTTTCATATGTATATATCCCGCAATAAAGTAAAAAATATTAATAAAGTGGTGTAGCTAGTTTTGAAATCTTTGACATATTAGGCCCCTTGCGATTATTTTGACTCAACCCAAATAGACTTATCCAAGTTTGTTCTAGAAAGTATCCTTAACCATGTAGATCTTAATTGGTTTATTAGGCTAAGCATCCACGAGTCTTATTACTTGTGATTTTAAATTGTGGAGGACGAGAAATGATAGAGTCAATTATAAGTCGGTATTCTTGCACAAGCACACTTGGTGTGATTATTTGCCTATTCTCCCATCACTTGCTAATAATTTATCTGCAATAAGTAAGGTCGTACGATTTGAAAGGTTACTTAGCTTCTAGCCCAAGATCGTTTAAAAGTTGCTCGGTAATGATAAGAGTTCATAGCCAAGGCATAACTTATGAAGCGGGGCGCGAAGATTGGCGAGTCCGAAAAGGCCCTAACAAGGCATGAGGATTCCATTTTATTGCTAAAGATCCAAGGTGATGTGAAAAGCATTATTTCCCAAAATCAATATGAAGGATCAAGACTCACGACGAAAAGCAATCAACTCCCATAAAGATCATGGAGAAGTCTATCCGAAAAGACCCTAACAAGGGATGAGGATAAATAGATCCAAGTCCGAAAAGGAGGCGAATCGTTGTATCTCAAAATCCCAATTAGCGATTGAAGAAATAATGATGAAGTCGTGGTCAACAAAGTGGAGTATCCCTAAAAAATACACCAAGTGAAGAACTCTATTAACGAAGAGAAGACCATTATCTCAAGCACGTCTCTCAAGATATGAAGTATGAAGTACATGCCAAATATCGGCCCGAGAAAGGTCTCAAATCGCGAAGCGAGTTATGCCAAGATATGAAATTTTTGATATCCCGAGAAGCAGTTTTAAGAGATTTTGTCCTTTAGCTAACTATTAATCAAATCGTCCTACTTTGCTTTCAGCCTAAATAAACTATCGAAATAAGTCCAAAAATGCATCTTCATGATCATTCTAAGACAAAAATAAAATATAAGAGATACAACTAGGAATAAGAGAGTTTAAGCATATAATTAAGCCATGTGTGTAAGTGTTTGTTTTGCTAACTTATAATAACAATGATCTCATTTTTAAGCTTAGTTTGGGGAACGTGAAACTTGAGGATGATAAATCTTTGCGGCACCGAAGCCCTAATGTAAGTCTTAGATCTCTTTGCAAGTTATCTCCATATAGCTATTTTCTATTGAAAATGGGTTTCTATCCTTTTGTTTACTTTAAAGTTTTAATTTCTCTTAGTACTCTAATTTTTGTTTTAGTAGTATGTTAATAAGGCCAGGGTTTATTGATTATGAGAAAAGTGTAAAATTGCTTTATCACTAAGCATTGCATGAGGGCATGGCAATGGTTAAGTGTAGGGGATTTGATAGGTGTGTAAACACCCATCCTTTTTACCACTTAATTACAATAATAACCGAGCCAAAACGTGTATTTTATGTCATTTATGTCGAAATTATGCGCGGTTTGTGTTTTTGTTGTGATTTAGGACGAAAAGGTGAAAAGTGGAGAAAACACGGCTTTCACGGGCTTTTATCGAAGAAAGGACGAAAGACGAAATCGAAAGATCAAGAGTGCAAAAAGAAAGGAAGTCCAAGACCAATTCTGAAGATTTATCGAAGAAAAAGTCAAAAGACGGAAGTTTACCAAAAGTCAAAGAACTCAAGTCTAATTTATTGAAGAATTACAAGACGAGTTCAAAGAAATCCCGAGCCAAAGTCATTAAAGTCGAAGATTAAAGAAAATTAAAGAAAGCTAGGACCTAATGACGCAATTAAGGAAAAGATGAAAGAGGGAGGAAGCTTCCTAAGCTCCTCCCTAATCTCCCTATATATAGTTTTCTATGTTTTCATTTCATAGTTGTTGGATAACTTGACAAATTAGCTCTTCCACCATTTTCATTTTCTTACAACTTTATTTTTCATGTCATTTTAATTAATTGTCTTGCACTTTAATTCCTTTAATTCAAGTAAGTATTTTTAATTTTGTTGTTTAATCTTTATTTTCCTTTAATCAAGATTTTCTTTATAATTCTCATCCTACTTTTCTTGTCTTTGATTTGATTGTGGTTCGGATTAAGCATTGATTTCGCTTAATCTTATTGCTTAGTTGATTAATAAGTTCATCTTTTTATTCCATCTAGGCTTGTATACGAATTAAGCTATAAGTTTGACAATCTTATTGGCTTATTTTGTATTTAGCTTATTTGATTTTAAAGTTTTCTAAAAAAGTTTATCTTTTTAAAGTTCCTTTTATAAAGTTTATGAATTTCATATTTCAAAAGTTGTCAAATTCATGCTTAGTGAGTTGTTTTAGATTTGGTTAAGTGAGCTTATTGAAAGTGCTTATTGAGATTTTTGCTTATCTCCATTTTCGTATTTGTTGGTGTTCATCGCAATATTGAGGGTAATACACATTCCGATGGATTGCTTGTTTGTATCGCAATAACCCTTGTGGTTCTACTTTGCGATAGCTTGTGTTCTCATTCCCTTATTCCGATCGGGATTGCGATCGCTCATTGCGATCGCATATTCCGACGGAATTTAAGGTATATTGCGACGAAGTGCTGCCCAAATTTTGACAGCCACATTCGGATAGATTTTGGCATTTTAGTTATTCCGACAGCTTTTATTTTTAGACATTCCGACAGTTTTTTGTTTCACATTACGATAGTTCAAAAAAATTAAAAAAAAAAAAAAAACATTTCGATAGCTTTTTAGTACTACATTCCGATGGAAATACCCACATTGCGACAGTTTCAATTTCAACACAACATTCCGACAAAAACCACCAGCATGCTTGCATGCTTAGACATTTTTGCCACCAAAATGAGCTAGTAGGCTGCTAGCTTGAGCTAGCTGTCTGCTAGCTTGTTTATTTATTATTTTTGTTCCGTAATTGTTCAGTTTAATCTAAAAGTTGTTCCGATTTTATTTCTGAAAGTTACGTATTTTTAGTTGAATTTTTCGTCTAATTTTAAAATTAATAATTTTTTCGTAAAGTTTAAGTTTTATCTTTTATTTATTACCCGCTTTAGGTTTTGCCTCGTTTAGCTTTAAAGTACCATTTTAGTTTTATTCTCTCCTTTTTCATTTAGTAAACTTTATTTTCAAGTCGATAGTTAATTTGGGCAGCTCGGGATACTCAGAAGTAAGGTCATCATAATCATCCGAATTTGAGCTAGAATCATCATCATAAGCATCAAAGATCGGTGGAGAATCATAAACGGGAGAAGCGTCCAAATTGGAGAGTGAATCATCCACATCATCTTCAAAAAGTGGATTATCAATGGAAGAATCGAATAGAGGATTGTTGTAGACAACAAAGTCATCAAGCACATTAATCATATTCACTGATTCTCGTCCATAGGATTTGCTTGTAAGCTTCCCCATTTTAAAAACTTGTGAATCATTCCCGACTCGTAAGATTAACTCGCTTTCGGCCACATCAACTAGAGCTGGTCCGGTTCTCAAGAATGGCCGACCAAGTATTAAAGGAATACGAGGGTCCATTTCATAATCAACCACAACAAAATCGACCGGGAAAGTAAATGTGCCAACTTTGATGAACACATCTTCGGCAATACCAACGGGGTAAGCGAGAGTGCGATTTGCAAGTTCAAGAGTCATCTTTGTTGGAGTGAGGTCGGGTAATGATAGTGTTTTCCAAACACTCAAAGGCATAAGATTAATACTGGCCCCGAGATCAGCAAGGGCAGTAAATTCTTTAGTTTTGTTGAAAACGCAAGGCAACACAAAACGACCGGGATCTCCAAGCTTTTCTGGATGTTCTTTAAGAATAACTGCAGAGCAGTTTTCATTTTAAGCGTGTGTTGGCGAGTTCAATCAGCTTCTCCTTCTTGTTAAGCAATTTCTTAAATGCTTTAACAAATTTGGGCATGTGGACAAGTGCTTCAAGAAAGCTAATATTGAAGTTCATTTGAGAGATCATCTTCACATAGCGTGACACTTCAGAGTCATCCTTGGTTAGCATTTTGGTCTTGCCTAAACGAGAGGGATAAGGGATATTGGGTTTGGGTGGTGAAGGTGCAGGTGTAGGTGAAGGTTGAGATGTTGAAGGGTCCTTCCTAGGTACATCGTCATGACGAGGCGGAGACGGTAATGGTGCACTAATACTAGGTGTAGGAGGAGTAGGGATAAATGGTGGTGGAGGAGGTGTAGATGATGGGGGTGGGATAGGTGGATCGACAATGGTAATTCCACTACGAGTAGTAATAGCACTCACATTTGCTCACGGATTGGTGACGGTGTTTGAAGGTAGAGAACTCGAAGAAGAAGGTTGAGCTGCGGGCAAGAAACTAGCAAGCATATTCTTCAAATCAATGGTTTGATTGCTGAAGGAGGATTGAATGTTATCTCGAAGCTCGGATCTAATCTCATTTCCTTGCTTTGTAATATCTCCTTTCAGATTGATAATTTGGCTCTGAAGATTCTTGATTTGCTCACCTTGGGTTCTCATTATGGCTTCAACATCGGGGTTAATGGGTGGGGTTTGTTGAGCGGGTGGGTGATAAGGATTAGAAGCTCTTAGTGGGATTTGGTTGCTTCTATTGTAGTTGTTGGCGGGGTTTTGGTTTTGAGGAGAAAAATCGGGTGAAAGGTATTTGTTTGATCGGTAACTCAGCAAATTTCTATCCCCTTGTTGTCGAGCTTGGTAATTTTCCGGTGAATAATTACCATAAGCTGCATACACATTTTCCGGATTTCCTTGTGTAGAAGGACAATCGGTGTATGAGTGAGGACCGCCGCATGTTTCACAAGGATTAGCAACCGCTTTAACTTGTTGTTGTTGTTGGTTTGAAGCGAGAAGCGTGATACTTTTGATCATTTCAGTCATCATGCGGGTGAGTTCGGTCATATCAGGGTTTGCTGAGGTGGAAGAGACATTGACTCTCGGGTTGTTCCTTGAAGAAGCAGAGGAATCCCAGTTTTTGTGGTGAGTAGTCATGTTCTCAATAAGCTCTCTACACTCCTCGGGTCTCCTTTTCATAAATGTGCCACCTGCGGCTGCATTAATCGTATCACGATCTCGAAAAGTCAAACCGTTGTAGAAAGTATCAATTAAGGTCACAGGGAGCATGTTGTGGTTTGGACAACGATCAATCAAGACATTATATCTTTCCTAAACATCAAAAAGAGATTCATCGGGTTCTTGCATGAAACCGCTGATTTGATTGCGAAGGCTCGTGACCATGGATGGTGGAAAGTAGCGCGACAAAAAGCGTTGAGTCATGTCATCCCAAGTGTGAATAGAATTCTTCAGGATACGATCAAACCATTTCTCTGCATGATGTGATAAAGTATGTGGGAAGAGTTGTAGGCGAAGAACATCCATTGTGGCACCAGGCAACTTCATGCTTTGGGTGATTGTAATGAACTTGTCGAGGTGTTTGTTGGCATCATCATCAGGCAATCCACGGAATGGGTTAGTTTGCACTTGCTGAATCATGTGGTGCTTCAACGAAAACTCAGGAGCATTGATTTGCATCGGCGCAATCGGTCCTCCTCGTCCAAACATGGTAGGTTGACAAAGCTCCTCCATGGTCCGAAGATCGGGCTGTGGAAGAACATTGTTGTTATTGTTGAGGTGCGGTGGATTATTGTTGTTGTTAACACCTGACATACTTAAATCTTCTCGAGTCTCGGGCTCTTGATAATTAGAAGATCTAGTACGCATACACCTGAAAATGCAAAAGAAAAAGAAACCAAACACAAAGACAATATATATACACAATAGAGTTAAAATCTTTTTGGATTTTTGAAAATTTTAATTTTTATGGATTTTTAGCAATTTTTAATTTTTATGATTTTTTGAAATTTTTTATGCAAGAAAAATAACGCTCACGAATGAACGGATCCCAAAAAACAACGCGTCTCTCACAGAAAACCGTTAATCTTTACGAAAAGAGCCGGCAGCGGCGCCATTTAATACAAGGCTTTTGACACCCCGTATAAAAATTAAAGTTCGTTGTGGTGGTCTAATCAAATTGATCTAGGTTCTATGCGACTCAGTCGTTCTTTGGTGGAAACAAAAGTGTTTGTCGTTGTAGTATATTAAAAATGCAAAGACGTAAATGTAAATGGACGTTAAAATAAAATGCTTTAAAATGAAAGGAGTTAAAATAAATCTAAGTCTAATTAAAAGTAAATGGTGCAATAGTACAAACTTTGAAAATTAAAATAATTAAATGACAGGTAATTAAGTGACTTAAAGTTAAAGCATGACGAGAATTAAAATGTGACAGAGTATTAAAATGACAACTTAAAAATTAAACAAGACAAAATAGTAAATCACCCCTACCATCGGAATACATTCCGATCAGTGCAATCGGAATGTACTTACCTTTCAGATCGGAATATGAAGAATGGACTCAGATCGGAATAACTGTCAAACCCAGATCGGAATGCACTAAAATTACGCTAATCGGAATGTCAACACAACACCCCAGATAGGAATGTTGTTCAGATCACAATGTGTCAGATCGCAATCCTAGATCGGAATGTTGTTGGGGAAATTTGGGCAGCACTTCGACTAAGTAAACCTCAAGAGCCGTCGGAATGTGCGATCGCAATGTGCGATCGCAATCCCAGATCGGAATGAGGGTGATGAAACTCTATCGCAATCCCGGATCGGAATGCAAAACCCTTGTCCAAAAACTGTCACTATCGGAATGTGGAGAAATGCAAGCCGTCGCAATGTGAATTAACCCTTCTTTTCCGATGGAACACAATTCGTAATAAGCAAAAGAACCAAATAAGCTAGAACTAATAAGCAGTAACAAAAACTTAAATGAAATGAAGACAAACGAAACAATAAGCTAAAAAGATAAATCCTTTTCGAAATTTAAGAGACGAAACATAATGAAATTAAATTTAAAAAGTAAAACTTTTTAAAAAAAACTTTGAAATCAAATAAGCTAAATACAAAATAAGCCAATAAGGTTGTCAATCTTATAGCCTAATCCGTATGAAAACTTAGAACGGAATAAGAAAATAAACGTGATAAGCAACAAGATTAAGCAAAAACACTTTGAAATCCGAACGAAAATCAAATTGAAAACAAGAAGAGGAGAATGAGAAGATTGTAAAAACTGGATAAAAGGAAAGGTGCAAAGATTAAAGAACACGAATTTAAAGAACACGAATTAAAAACTTACTTGGAATTAAAGGGTAATTAAGGCGCAAGACAAGTATTTAAATTTGACAAGTAATTAAATGACAAGGTAATTAAAAGTGGAAGAACTAATTGTCACTATTAGCCAACAAAATGAAAATGATTAAGAACTAATCTATATATAGGGGAGGATTAAGGAATGCTTAGGAAGCTTCCTCCCCTCTTTCCTTTCTCCTTAATTGCATAATTAGGTCCTTCCTTCTTAATCTCTTTGTTAATTGCACCATTAGTCCTTAAGCCTTTAAATCTTCTTTAATCTTGGACTTTAATGACTTTTGGCTCGGGATTTCTTTGAACTCGTCTTTTAATTCTTCAATAAAATAGACTTGAGTTCTTCGGCTTTAAGTAAACTTACGTCTTTCGACTTTTTCTTCGATAAATCTTCAGAATTGGTCTTGGACTTCCGTTCTTTTTACACTCTTGACTTCTCGACTTCATCTTTCATCTTTTTCTTCAATAAAAGCCCGTGAATGCCGTGTTTTCTCCACTTTTCACAATTTCGTCCTAAATCACAACAAAAACACAAACTACGCGTAATTCCTACATAAAAGACATAAAATACACGTTTCGGCTCGGTTATTATTGTAATTAAGTGGTAAAAAGGATGGGTGTTTACACACCTATCAAATACCAACCCAAATCCAAAGAACAACAACAACAAATATCAACCCCCACAAGCTCGTAACGAGCAAGTGAATGCCGTATTCACGTGGAGCGGTTTATCTTACGAATCACCTACCAAACCTATTCAAGATACACCCATCGAAATTCCATTCGATAGTGATAATGAGGATGAAGCCCAACCAACCCATACCAAACCAACTGAAAACCCAACACCCAAACCATATAAACCAAAAGTGCCATATCCACAACACTTACACAAACAAAAGATGCAAGCTAAGTATGTAAATTCCTCGACATAATACAAGAAGTTAGAATTAACATGCCTTTAGTTGATGTTCTGGCTGGAATGCCAAATTATGGCAAATTTATCAAAGAACTTATCAAGAGCAACCCATAAGTTTGAACAAGTCTCTTCAACTTTTCTAAACGATGAATGTTGTGTCATTATCCAAAACAAAGTACCGCCAAAATTGGGAGATCCTGGAAGTTTCCTAATCCCATGTACTTTTCCTCACTCATACTCGTGCAACGCCTTGGCCGATCTTGGCGCAAGTATGTTAGCCGTATTTAAAGTGATGGTCATATAATATACCTTTGCGAAGCTCGTGTAAAATACTATTCAACGTTGTCGAGAGTTCTTAGTTATTAATGTTTATGTAACGGGAATTAGTCCCGAACACATAAATGAGGAAGGCCTCCTAAACACTTACTACTTAGTATAGAAGGCCTCCTAAGCCTCATTTGTGTCTGTGTTTTCCATTCATTTGTTTTGTAGAGAGAGAAACATATGTGTTTCTCTCACTAGGAATTCACAAACTTGTTTTCTCTTTTCCTTCATCTAATCTAATCTTTATTTTTTTGGTTTAATCTTGTTCTTCATCTCTATTTCTTGTTCTTATAAGTCGTGTGTATCATTCCTACAAGTGGTATCATTCGCCAAGGGATTCGTGGATTGCTATTGGGTGTTGTCCGTGTGTTTCTTGTGTTTCGTGATTCATACTTCTCCTAAGTAGTTGTAGTAGTGATTTGAGTTCATGGCTTTGGTTAAAAACTCAAAAATTTTGGGTGTTTGTGTGACAATCCGTCAATTTATGGTTGATATTTTATTCTCAAATATTATTTAAAAACATTATTTTAATGTTATAATATGAACTCACTTATTTTTGGAAAGTAATTTAGATTTACGTCTTGAAGTAGCATCGACTACGTCTAAACCGGAGGATTCTACGTTACGTGCTTACGTTTACATACACCGTCTTTGGTGACAGTCCGACATTTCAGAAAATAAATTTATCTGTGAATATTATTTTGGAGTTTTAAATTTGTGTTGGTTCATAAACTCACAAATTTACGAGAAGAGATTAGGACTTACGATTTTATTTTAACGTCCTTTACGACTAAACCGGAAACCTTAGGATTTCGTATTTACGTTTTCGAACTCCGTTTTTGATGAAACAATTTTTATTGGATTAGTTTTGTGACGTTGATTCATAATTTATAAAAACATTTTTCGTAAAATGACCCGAGGGCACGCAAATCGAGGAAACTAGAATCGAGGAGTACCCGTAAATAAATGGGGATGAGACAAGTGGGACACTTGTCCCACCCCCACTCAAACCGGCCTAACTAGCTACACCTCAACATTTGATGTGTCAAGATGTAAACATTAAGCTAACAAGTGTAAGTTAGCCTTACACTTAAGCTAGTTTCCTTCCACTCAACACAAAACCACAAACCAAAACCATTTGTCTTCATTTTCATCCATGCAAAACCACAAACTCTCCTCCCTCTCTCCATTGATGCCGTCCCATTTACACCTCCAAACCACCATCACTTGATCAATTTTAACCACAAACATATGTTATAACTTACATATGTTAATCTCCATTCAAAAAGAGGAAGATTGGTGCAAGTTTTAACATCCAAGGAGGAGTTTCTATGGAGTATTAGGGCTGATTTTCTACAAGGTGTTCATGAAGCATGGTGGTCTTGAAGATAGTCTTGGTAATTCACAAGTTTCTCCATCAAAATCCATGTCCAAATCACAACCTACATCAACTTGGTGGTATAAAGATTGTCCTCCTCATCTTCTTGTTATTTTTGATTATGTAATCTTGTATTTCTTTTACTTATGTATATGTATATGATGATGAATGATGATTAAAAATATTGTGTGGGGATTTGGTATTGATAAACATGCATAAAAAGATGAAAATCTATAAGAAACAAGGTTAAAATCTTGCTTAATTTAGATGGCTGTATAAAACAGTAAAGACTCATATGATAAACTGATAAAATGGCTTAAATAGATTAATATACAGTAAGCTATATGTCTTGTACACATGTGAGAGTTGTACATGCAATGGAATCATTGTAATGAGTGAGATATGATCAAAACAAGTTTAAAGTACAAATCTGAGTTTATTGTTTTGGACGATTTTTAGAAAATACTTAGAGGATGATTCAACAGTAGCTATAGAAGAGTTAAATGGAGCACAAATCATGTAGTTTATGTGATAATAATTTGAGCTTCTATCTCCATATAGAACTCTAGATATGGCAGTTTTGGTGAATATGAAAATAAAAATCAGATTTTGAGAATTAATGTTTATTATTATTATATAAGCACTCAAAATTATATTGTATAAAATGTAAAATAAAAACCTACTAACTTATGGATTTTATTTATATAAATATATAAAAGGTTAAATAAGAGTATAAATTATAAAAATGATAGTGGAATAACACTTATAAGTAATAAAAACTATAAATATGATTTTTACGACTTTTTCGGCTATTACCGTAAAATTAACGTTTTTGTTAAATAAAACTTAGACGGTTGGACCCGTCTAATGTAAACTTTTATAAACTCATATACTGATATATAGACATATATAACAAGTAAAAACCGATAAAACCCGAACTATAAGACATACGGACATTAACGAGCTAACTAAGCATATTGGACTAATTATTGGACTAAATAAGATAAACACTTATAAAAAAAGTACTTATTGGGCTTAACCCATTTGGGCCCAACATGGAAAGTATAGATACTGATAATATAATTATAAAATGGATTAAAACAAGTTAAAGAACTTATAATAAGTTTATTGGACCTAAAACACGTAAATAGGTAAAACGAGAAAACTAGTATAAAAGTTATCGACACATAACACAAAAATGAGTAAATGAGAATATGTAAACCCACTTGATCATCATATATATAAAATCATCATATGTATACATAATTGTTATTTTTATAAAGTCATTGGACATGAGTCTAAGACGAGTATTATTTGTCTAGGTTTCCGTGATTGAAGCACGTACCGTACGTCCGAATTGCCGATAACCCGCCTTCCCACATCAACGTGAGTTCATAGCCTCGCACTCTTTTAAATGTTTTTATAAATGTTTTATAAACCCGCGAGGGAGATAACATGTTAGTTTTTATAAAATAGGACACCATTTGTCCCGATTGTTTGTTTATTGATTTGGACCCGAATGATTGTATGACCCGATTGTATGACCCGATAAATGATTAAAGGACCCGATAGATGAAATTAAATGGATTATTAAAGTTAGGTTATGTCACTAAAAGTCCCATTAGCATGAATTGTGAACTACCGGGATTTGGTAGACGCTTATGCATTTAATAGTACTATTTGGGGACGATCACCCCAGTTCGCGCCTTGACGGTTGATCACCGTCTTGCCACATTGATTGGTAAGCGAATTTATGTATGAGAAGATTTCCATAGCGTGACCTTTGTGACGACACGCTAATTTAGATGGGCAAATTTAGTATCGGGTTAGCTACCCGTTGTTTGTTTTAGTAAGGTAACAATGTCATGCGGCTTATAATAATCCAAACTAACGAAATACTACTAGACGCACCGAATTACGATGTATTGCCTGACTAGCAATACAGGGTCATACTATTGATATTATGTTCGTGTTTTGGTTTTCATAACCATATTCATATAATGGTTTTTATTTTCATACAACGTCATAAGACGCATTGTATGAGGTTTTTACGAAATTGGCTCGTATAATGATTTTCAAGGCAAATGCCTATATTATGATTTTCGATAAGGATTTGTATAAAATGACTTTGGCTATTTTATGACCTATTAAAATGATTTGTACAAAATGATTTTCGGTAATAATTTTATACCGATATTATATTGATGGTTTATTAAACTCTATGAATTCACTCGGCGTTATCGCAGACCTTTTATTTTAACATGTTTTGTCTCAGGTACTTGAAGGTAATTCTCGGGAAGACAACAAGAATTCATGGCCCGCACTTAAATAACAATTTCCATTCAAATCTTTTGTAAACTTGTATAAAATGATTATGACTTGGGACCTATGTAACTTTGATATTTATGAATGGAAATGCTTTATTAATAAACGACGCGATTTTTATGCGTTGTCTATGATGTGAGTGATGTGCTATCCCTTAACACCAAGTAGTCTTCCGCTGTATTGAGTTGTATAAATTTGGGGGTGTTACAGTTTGGTATCAGAGCTCTCGTTATAGAGAACGAAAGATTTTTAAAACTAAGGCTTTGAATAAAACTTTTCAAAATCTTTTAAATATAAACATTTTTCTAAAAATGTCTAAAAATCTTTTGACTATAACGGTGCCGAAGAATTCCCGAGTTACCGACAAGGCCAGACTGAGAAGTGTTATTTTAATATATATATAACTTGGATTATATATATATGATGTAATTTCATTACATGATTGTTTGATGATTATTTTGATATTTATACGAGGTATTTATACGACGTAGATTGTTACAAGGAACCCTAAATCCCCTAGTAAATTAATCGAAGCTATTCTCGTAGGAATTCTAGCTATCCTAGATCTAAACCAAGTTGTGGATAATTATGATCCCACAAATGGTTGATACTCGTAGGAATGTAGATATTAGTTGATTGTGATATTGAAAAAGAATTGGCGAGATTAAAACTGATATCGATGTCATGACGATCTTTCCTTATAGAGTGGAGTTTGACAAAACGTTACCACATGGAAAGGTGTCATCTGACTCGTTGTCACCCAATTCTTAAATTGAAACCGAAAGGGTGAATGTTGCACTTGAGGCTGTCATTAGAACCATTACCCAAAAGCCTCATGCCACTAGTACCTTTCCGAGAAGTCTAATTGAATGTATGAGTCATCTCATACTAGTGACTCATTTGATAATTGTTGTTGTAAGAGCTATAGGATTGGAAATTAAGTATTGATCATATCGAGCCTTTATTGCCCTATTAAGGTCTAAGAATAAGGATTGAAGGTATTGACGAATGAGGTAGGATATCGCATTGAGTATGATTTGGTTGAAACTTGAATAAAGTAACATTTAACCTGTGTGGAATATAAGATTGTTAATAGAAGTCGTTAAGTTCTGTGATTGAATTATAAGGTTTTAAATAATTGTTAGTTTGTGTTAAAGGTTGTTCCTAGGCCATTGTCCACTAATGAGGATGCCTAGTGTCCAACAACTAAATTGAAGAAATCTTTTTCTGAATTGGGACCGATGGATCTTCCGGGACAGGTGGGACATCTAATGACTCTTGTAGATTAGTATTCATTGTGGTATCTTTTAAAAATAATCCCTAACTTAACTGAGACAATAGTTGGTAGGATGAGTTCTGAGAATTGTATGACATAGTGACACGTAGTGTGTTACGATACAATTTTGACTTGTTTGTGATTAATGAAAAAGATTACCTTTGATTGCTAAATTCTACATGTATCGATGTTATCTATCTTTTATTGCTTCATCCTAATGCTCGCATTAGTGATGCAACCATTGAACAAGTACTCATCTAGAATTGAGTTACGTTGTGAATTATTCTTTTTGAGTGCCATCAAGGTCATGAACCTCATGATTATTTGGCTAAAGATCATTTCCTATTATACTGTAGTTAAGTTCTTGGTGAACATGCTTTCATCACTCTTCTGCAGATCACTCATTGTTTTTATAAGATAAAACAGTATTCCTTGGGAAAAATTGATTTTTCATCACCGTAAGGATGATCTGAAGTGAGATTTATAAGTATTCATTATCGAAGTGAAGTTGTTTATGAAACCCTTTGGAAAAACTTAATTGTTTTTATAACAAAGAAAATCTTTGTAAATTTATTTTTGATTCTTATTTAAGAATTAAGCATGGAAATGTTTTTATAATAAACATGATGATAAAATTTTGACGAACTGAGTATTGCATCGTTAGTCTTGAAATTGTATATAGTTGCGTGCCTACATACAATTTGGAATGGACCATGCAAGGCTGATTAGTAGTCACCATAAAACTGGTTAATAAACATTACATTTTCTTTGAAGATCGTGAAAGATAAAATTTTATGAGATCTGCAAGAAGTGGAAAATAAGGACATAGTGTTAGGGACACCTACATATGTGCCCGTACTATTATTTCTTCTGAGTCGAGTTTACTCATCTGTGGAACTTGTCTTATTTGACAATTGATATTCCCATTCTTGTCCAATTCTCCCGTAGTGAGATTCTTAGGAAAAGTATTTGATTATCGAATGTTGATACCCGACTAGATGTATCGACGTTCTTATCATTTTTTTTTATTTGATTTCATTTGAATGACCTGGGTAACGATCCGAGGAGATTTCGAATGCGTATTCAAATTATGAAAACATGGGATATATTCATATTCGTTAAATGTTTTCGTCTGTATCTGATTTGAAATTCTCTCGCATAGATTATGCGTTGACCTTACTCTTTTAAGGTTAGTTAGGTCTCCTGATATCCCTGAATTTGTGAAGGATTATGAATTATTATTAGTCTTTTGAGAGGTTCACATCTTATCAATGGTAAAGAAACTGGAAAGTTGATAGTGTCAGTAGAATGAATTGATTGATTATGACATGACGACATTGTCTTAATTGATGGGAACTCGAGTAGAATTCCCCTAAAAGATAAGATGTTGATTATCAAAAGTGATCTAAATAATCCTTGATGAATGACTATATCCTGTATTTGGACTTGAAATTAGATTGTGAATGATTGTGAATTGTCATAAATATTATAATCTAGAAAGAACTTAAAATAAATGTATTAAAAGATGTTTATGTTATCTGAAACTTTAGGAGGTATTTGCTAGTAAATTACCTAGAATTTCGCCATTAAGGCAAGTTGAAATTGGTATTGATTATATTTCCGGTGCTGCACCTGTGGCTTGTGCACTGTACGCCAGCACCATCTGAAATAAAAAGGAATTACCGTACAACTGAGAGAGTTGACGGAGAAAGCTTTTATTCTACCAAGCTCGTCATTATGAAGAGCTATGGTGTTATCATTCCTTATATTTATAGATTACTGTACACTAAGTAAGTTGACAATCGAAAACGATATCCATAACTCGAAATGGAAGATTTGTTCGATCATTTACAAGGTTCTAGTGTATGTTTTAAAGATTTGATCCACGTCATGGTTATCATCAACTTCGCATCTGCGAAAAAGATTATCTATTCGAATCACTACATCCGGTACTTGTAATGAACATTATGAGTTTCACGTGATGTCGTTTGGATTGACTAACACACATGTAGTATTCATAAATTTGGTGAATCACGTGTGTAGGCTGTAATTTGATAAATTCATGCTCGTGGTCATTAAGAACCATTTATTTGTTTATAAGAGTAAGAATGAGTTAATAATTATTTATAGATTGCCCTGAATTAGCCGAACGATAAAAACATATACCATGAATAATTAATATGTGATTTAAGACTTAATCCTTTACATGATTTAACCGTGTGATTAATAGATAATGGAATATAAATTGACTCTTCAAAATTTAGAAGTCATTTAAGACTTTGAGTTATACTAAAAAGAAAGTGCAAATATATTTTGACAAATGTTTTAACAAAGGATTTTAAGGGATTATTCCCTTATACACAAACCATTTAACTAAACTTCTGTTTAGGGGTAAATGTTTGTGTATACCTCAAGATAACCTAAGAGGGATTGAGGAAACCATTTAAACCATGACTTAAATTTTGAAACGACAATTTTTACTTTTCAACTAAGAAAATCTTGACCAAAGTATAACCAAAGATTTTTCGAACATTTACGGATCTTATTAATTATTTTAATTATTTTTGATAAATCAACAAAAATCTTGTTAATTAAATTCAAATTTATTTTGAACATTTTCATAATTGGTCGAACTAAGAATATTAAAATTTTTACGTTACGTTTCATAAAAATTAAATATTTATTATTTAATTACTTGTAATAACTATCGACGCTTTAAACGTCAGATTGAATAAAACAGATAAAAATGATAGTTGAGACGGAACTAAAACTTAGAAAATATAAAGAAAGAATTTTGAATAAATACGGTTATGATATTTATTTCACCAGGAAAGTGAACGTAATTACTAACACATTATGTATAAAAGATAAAGAACCAATTAGGACATGTTCCTTAATAATGAAGGTGCAAAATAAATTGCCATACGATATAAAAATAAACAATGTTTGTAAAAAGGATAATGTGGACAATAATAAAGGGGTTCGCGGCCAATGTGAACCATTAGAATTGAGAAGCCGATAGCGTTAAATATTTTAAAGACCACTTGTGATTGTCTAAATATGGAGGACTGTGAGATATAGTTATGTTGGAATCTGTAAGTATAAGTATTCTATTCTTGTCATTTCTGATTTAATGTATCATTATTAGAAGAAGTCGTACTGATGGCAAATTATGAAGGCAGACACCGCCTCATACATTAGTAAACGACTAGCTATTGCAAAGGTCATCATCTGAAATTGATTCGATTTGGGTCATCGTCGATAGACTGACCAAATCTGCTAATATCAATCCCGTTAATGATAAATGCAAAAAGAGTTATGTAAACATAGTGTGCTTGTATCAAACATCTTTATCAAGATCCTCGCTTCGCATCGAATTTCTAGAGATTTGCTCAGAAATCATTGAGAACGAACCTTGATGAGAGTACTATGTACCACCCCAAATCGAAGGGACGAGGTAAAGTAACGATACAAAGTAATATAAGTGTTGTTTTATGTTTGAATGAATGACCTTTGGTAATAAACCGTATAATCATTTTCCTTTAGAAGGATTACCATTGATAATCATCGTATTAGGATTGAGATCGAATCTTGTTAGGATCCAAATATTAGAGCATCTGTAAGCAGGAGTTGAGATGAAGACACCCGACATACACCCATTGTGAGTTGGACATGTCTTTTAGGTTTAAGGTTTCCTATGATGGCGAACCTAACCTTACAAAATACTCGACCCGAGAGACCTGAATTTGATTGTTTATATTAGGATCTGATTATTGACTGCCGGTAGTGGGCAAGAGGTTATGTGAATATGAAATGTAGATCTTGAAGTGCCAAATGGGTAGCGAAGTTATGCCAAAATTTTTAACCTTGGAGAAATAAATTAATGATCTGACAAATCATGGAATATAAGTCCCCGTTGTATGGGACCATTGACATGATGTAAAAGATTGGTTTGAAAGGCATATAAGCTGGATCTACCTTAGGACTTCAAGAGCTGCGTAAATTATGTTTCGAATATCGAATTTGATGGAATATCTATCAAGTGAGAATCTGATCGTTTCTTAGTAAAGCTTAGATTGGCGAAAATTTGCATTCATTAGAAACCCGTGAACATCATGGATAGAGAAAGTAAGTCAACAATAAGCTTGATCTTATTCCCATAGTTATGTTTGATGAAACTCGCGTATTGTAATAAATTGCACTTGTGAGAAAAGACCGAGTGTGGAGGAAATACCCACATGGCTTTAACTCTATAAGAAGCGAGTAGTAAGATGATCTTTGAGGACAAAGATCCTGTTTAGGGGTAAATGCTGTGACAATCCGTCAATTTATGGTTGATATTTTATTCTCAAATATTATTTAAAAACATTATTTTAATGTTATAATATGAGCTCACTTATTTTTGGGAAGTAATTTGGATTTACGTCTTGAAGTAGCATCGACTACGTCTAAACTGGAGGATTCTATGTTACGTGCTTACGTTTACATACACCGTCTTTGGTGACAGTCCGACATTTCAGAAAATAAATTTATCCGTGAATATTATTTTGGAGTTTTAAATTTGTGTTGGTTCATAAACTCACAAATTTACGAGAAGAGATTAGGACTTACGATTTTATTTTAACATCCTTTACGACTAAACCGGAAACCTTAGGATTTCGTATTTACGTTTTCGAACTCCGTTTTTGATGAAACAATTTTTATTGGATTCGTTTTGTGACGTTGATTCATAATTTATAAAAACGTTTTTCGTAAAACGACCCGAGGGCACGCAAATCGAGGAAACTAGAATCGAGGAGTACCCGTAAATAAATGGGGATGAGACAAGTGGGACACTTGTCCCACCCCCACTCAAACCGGCCTAACTAGCTACACCTCAACACTTGATGTGTCAAGATGTAAACATTAAGCTAACAAGTGTAAGTTAGCCTTACACTTAAGCTAGTTTCCTTCCACTCAACACAAAACCACAAACCAAAACCACAAACCAAAACCATTTGTCTTCATTTTCATCCATGCAAAACCACAAACTCTCCTCCCTCTCTCTCCATTGATGCCGTCCCATTTACACCTCCAAACCACCATCACTTGATCAATTTTAACCACAAACATATGTTATAACTTACATATGTTAATCTCCATTCAAAAAGAGGAAGATTGGTGCAAGTTTTAACATCCAAGGAGGAGTTTCTATGGAGTACTAGGGCTGATTTTCTACAAGGTGTTCATGAAGCATGGTGGTCTTGAAGATAGTCTTGGTAATTCACAAGTTTCTCCATCAAAATCCATGTCCAAATCACAACCTACATCAACTTGGTGGTATAAAGATTGTCCTCCTCATCTCCTTGTTATTTTTGATTATGTAATCTTGTATTTCTTTTACTTATGTATATGTATATGATGATAAATGATGATTAAAAATATTGTGTGGGGATTTGGTGTTGATAAACATGCTTAAAAAGATGAAAATCTATAAGAAACAAGGTTAAAATCTTGCTTAATTTAGATGGCTGTATAAAACAGTAAAGACTCATATGATAAACTGATAAAATGGATTAAATAGATTAATATACAGTAAGCTATATGTCTTGTACACATGTGAGAGTTGTACATGCAACGGAATCATTGGAATGAGTGAGATATGATCAAAACAAGTTTAAAGTACAAATCTGAGTTTATTGTTTTGGACGATTTTTAGAAAATACTTAGAGGATGATTCAACAGTAGCTATAGAAGAGTTAAATGGAGCACAAATCATGTAGTTTATGTGATAATAATTTGAGCTTCTATCTCCATATAGAACTCTAGATATGGCAGTTTTGGTGAATATGAAAATAAAAATCAGATTTTGAGAATTAATGTTTATTATTATTATATAAGCACTCAAAATTATATTGTATAAAATGTAAAATAAAAACCCACTAACTTATGGATTTTATTTATATAAATATGTAAAAGGTTAAATAAGAGTATAAATTATAAAAATGATAGTGGAATAACACTTATAAGTAATAAAAACTATAAACATGATTTTTACGACTTTTTTGGCTATTACCGTAAAATTAACGTTTTTGTTAAATAAAACTTAGACGGTTGGACCCGTATAATGTAAACTTTTATAAACTCATATACTGATATATAGACATATATAACAAGTAAAAACCGATAAAACCCGAACAATAAGACATACGGACATTAACGAGCTAACTAAGCATATTGGACTAATTATTGGACTAAATAAGATAAACACTTATAAAAAAAAGTACTTATTGGGCTTAACCCATTTGGGACCAACATGGAAAGTATAGATACTGATGATATAATTATAAAATGGATTAAAACAAGTTAAATAACTTATAATAAGTTTATTGGAACTAAAACACGTAAATAGGTAAAACGAGAAAACTAGTATAAAAGTTATCGACACATAACACAAAAATGAGTAAATGAGAATATGTAAACCCACTTGATCATCATATATATAAAATCATCATATGTATACATATTTGTTATTTTTATAAAGTCATTGGACATGAGTCTAAGACGAGTATTATTTGTCTAGGTTTCTGTGATTGAAGCACGTACCGTACGTCCGAATTGCCGATAACCCGCCTTCCCACATCAACGTGAGTTCATAGCCTCGCACTCTTTTAAATATTTTTATAAATGTTTTATAAACCCGCGAGGGAGATAACATGTTATTTTTTATAAAATAGGACACCATTTGTCCCGATTGTTTGTTTATTGATTTGGACCCGAATGATTGTATGACCCGATTGTATGACCCGATAAATGATTAAAGGACCCGATAGATGAAATTAAATGGATTATTGAAGTTAGGTTATGTCACTAAAAGTCCCATTAGCATGAATTGTGAACTACCGGGATTTGGTAGACGGTTATGCATTTAATAGTACTATTTGGGGACGATCACCCCAGTTCGCACCTTGACGGTTGATCCCCGTCGTGCCACATTGATTGGTAAGCGAATTTATGTATGAGAAGATTTCCATAGCGTGACCTTTGTGACGACACGCTAATTTAGATGGGCAAATTAAGTATCGGGTTAGCTACCCGTTGTTTGTTTTAGTAAGGTAACAATGTTATGCGGCTTATAATAATCCAAACTAACGAAATACTACTAGACGCACCGAATTACGATGTATTGCCTGACTAGCAATACAGGGTCATACTATTGATATTATGTTCGTGTTTTGTTTTTCATAACCATATTCATATAACGGTTTTTATTTTTATACAACGTCATAAGACGTATTGTATGAGGTTTTTACGAAATTGGCTCGTATAATGATTTTCAAGGCAAATGCCTATATTATGATTTTCGATAAGGATTTGTATAATATGACTTTGGTTATTTTATGGCCTATTAAAATGATTTGTACAAAATGATTTTCGGTAATAATTTTATACCGATATTATATTGATGGTTTATTAAACTCTATGAATTCACTCGGCGTTATCGCTGACCTTTTCTTTTAACATGTTTTGTCTCAGGTACTTGAAGGTAATTCTCGGGAAGACAACAAGAATTCATGGCCCGCACTTAAATAACAATTTCCATTCAAATCTTTTGTAAACTTGTATAAAATGATTATGACTTGGGACCTATGTAACTTTGATATTTATGAATGGAAATGCTTTATTAATAAATGACGCGATTTTTATGCGTTGTCTATGATGTGAGTGATGTGCTATCCCGTAACACCAACTAGTCTTCCGCTGTATTGAGTTGTATAAATTTGGGGGTGTTACAGTTTGATCCATATTTAGGCTTCGAATCTCGAATTGTTTTGTTCTTGTTCTATCCGAGAAAAGTGGTAACTTTGTTTCCTTAAGTACGATCTGATTGTTGTTATCGCATAAACCCTGGGGGTTTCTACATGCGATCCAAAGTCACGATCCCATCCTACGATCACTCGTTGCGATCTAGACTTCGATCACTACTTACGATCTTCAATACGATCAAGGAGTACGATCATTGGATACGATCATTGAGTACGATTACATAGTACGATCAGTGGTCACGATAGGGTAGTACAATCGTTGAGTACGATAGGGAGTACGATCGTTGGATACGATAGGGAGTACGATCGATAGGATACGATAGCTGAGTACGATCAGGGAGTCCGATCTAGGATACGATAGGGAGTACGATAGGGGGAGTACGATAGGAGTACGATCAGTGAGTACGATAGGAGTACGATCACTTGAGTACGATCGTTGGATACGATCTGAGTACGATCACTTAAGTACGATCGTTGGGTACGATCTGAGTACGATCACTTGAGTACGATCAGGGTCTTTGATCTGTTTTTTAAAATTTTGTTCAAGTATTTTTTAGTCTTAGCCACCATCTAGACTCGTCTCGGAGCATTGTTTACACGAAGATTAAAAAAGAAAAATTCAAAATTTGGCGATACTGAATTTTTAGGTCTAGTTAAATCAATTTTTTTCCCTACTAGGTTTTGGCTATCTCGAACTCAATTTCAAAATTTGGCGATACTGAATTTTTTCAGCTTACCGTTTTGTCGAACTGAGGAATTTATTGTCTGACTGAGAAAAAATTGGAAGTTTCGGAATTTCAACAACATCATACGCTTTCTACGAATTGAGATCCTGTTTTTCACACGACTTTTACGATGGCGTCTCAACAAGATATTTATGTTGCGGGTACTGAGAATCGTCCAACCATGCTTACCAAGGAGAACTACACTACATGGGCTAGTCGTCTCCTTCGTTATGCAAAATGTAAACCTTTGGGAAAGTTGATTGTCAACTCGATTCAAAAGGGTCTGTATGTTAGAAGAACAATTATTGTGCATGGGGACCCTACGAATGCTAACCCAGTGGCTGACTCTAGTCATGAGCAAACGGATGAAGAATTAACTGAAGCTGAATCCAAACAACTCGACGCTGATGATCAAGCAATTTAAGTCATTCTTATGGGACTTCCTAAAGATGTTTATGCTGCTGTCGATAGTTGTGAAACCGCACACGAGATGTGGCTTAGGAGTCAGAAAATGATGAAGGGCAGTGAAATCGGTTTACAAGAAAAGGAAACTAAGTTGCTTCGTGAATGGGAGAAATTTACGTCTACTGAAGGGGAACAAATTGAACCTTATTATCATCGGTTTTCAACCTTCATGAATCATCTTAGAAGAAACAAACATGAACCTGCACAAATTGCTTCCAACATCAAATTTCTTTATAATCTTCCTTCTGAATGGTCACAATATGTCACGCTTGTCAATCAAACCAAGGATCTTCATGTCGTGGACTACACTCAAGTATATGACTATTTGAAGATGAATCAAGATGAAGCTAACGAAGTTAGGGCAGAAATACGTGCCAAGACACAAGATCCATTGGCTTTTATGGCAAACTCTCCATCATCTATGTCATGTCCCATGGTACCCTACCATCAACCCTCATCAAGTAACTTCATGCCACAACAACAACAACAACTCAATGCTTATGGATATCAACCTCCTGCTGCTATGAATTACTTACAACAACCCATTGCCTGTTTTGATGACATCACCGATCCTACTCATGCTATTAATACTGGTCTTGCCCTACTTGTAAAGGCATTCAAATTCACCATTAACCCCACCAACAACAATCAGAGAATCTCCTCGAACACTAGAAATAGGCAGATTGCTCAACCTTTCATGAATGCGAATCAAGATCGCCAATTGGTAGTTGCTGGAAACCCGGGGACGTAGTTTCAACAATATGGTCAGAATACTGGGCAGACTGTTGGCAATGCAGGAAATCAGTATGGTCAAAACCGTGGTCAAAATCCGGGTGTTCCTAATGCGGGTAATCAGAATGGGTTAATAGTTGTGCCAGCGGTTGGTAACCAGATGGGAAACATTGTGGCGGAAAGGGCTGAGAATACTGTTACGGGAAATGGAAACAACAATCGTCAGGTTCAGTGCTACAACTGCAGGGGATTTGGTCATTATGCTAGAGATTGCATAACCAAAAAGAAGAGGGATGCTGCTTATCTTCAGACTCAGCTTCTCATAGCACAAAAAGAAGAGGCAGGGATTCCACTTCAAGCTGAGGAATTTGATCTTATGGCTTCTGCTGTAGAATATGACGAGGAAGAAGAGGTGAATGCCAACTACATCTTGATGGAAAACTTACAACAAGCATCTACCTCAGGAATGCATGTTGACAGAGCTCCCGTTTATGATTCAGACGGTCCCTCTGAGGTACATCCACGTTTTGATGATAATGATATATATAATATGTCTAATCAGGAGGAAGAGTATACTGAGATGCTTGAGCCCTACATTGAGACACACGAGGATCAAACGAATAATAGTAATATTATTTCAAATGAGCCTAGTGTGGACCTTAGTGTGGATCAAGTTGCTCAACCTACAACCCTTCCTGATGAGACACATGCGTATTATAAATCTCTGTTTGATAAGCTTGCTAAGGATGTAGATCATGCTATGGTGGTTAATAATAAGTTTAGAGAAACTAATGCCAAATTGACCACCGAGCTTGCGGGATATAAGGAACGGGAGAAAAGTTTTGAGATCCATCATGCTAAAATCAAGGAACTTGAACAAGCTCATGCTACATCGGTTTATCAAGAAAAATGCACAACTAAGAAATTAAATGCCTTACACTTAAGTAGTGCTAAAAAGATAAGCGAATTGAATGATGAAATCACTTCTCTTAATAAACAGCTTTCAACTGAAAAATCTATTATTTTGGATTTAAAAGAAGAACGAAAAAAGCTGAAACATGATTTCAAAATTCGAGAAGATGGGCTTCTTGAAGATTTTTGCAAAGCTCAAGATATGACTAGAGAATTAGACAACCTTTTAGTAAAACGTGGCCAAACTATGCAGACGATAAATATGCTCGCACCAAAAGTGAATGAGATAAATTACACTCGATACAAATTGGCTTTAGGTTTTCCTCTTCCCCCTAATCCCGGATACCTTAAGCAAGTTCAGGCCACTAATGAAACTTTATATAATGGTAGTGTGCTATTGTCTGATGAGCATGGTCCTCCTAGTGTGCATGATTTCGAGGAAACTACTGAACTTGCTATAGAGACTCGTTTAAGAATGAAAAAGCTTGATAAAGAAGTGATACCCGTTTATTATCCAAAAGTTAATCCTCCAACTGTTGTTGTTCGGTCTAAAACAAGTACTGAAATGCTTTTGCTACCAAGTGAGGAATTGTCTGAGGACCCTCCTAAACCGAGTATCATACGCCGATTTCTAAACGAGCTTAAAGATAACTTTGTCTTCCTTAAACGTGTTGTTAATTCCAAAATCACTGGAGGAAATTTTACATCACCTGTTCAGATTGAGGTTCAGAAAATTCTTCAAAATGATATTAATCCGATTATTAATCAAGTTGATGCTCGGTTAGGCAATTTGGAAAACGCTTTTCTAAAAGAATTAGCCAACTTTGTTAAAGACTTTAAATCTTTGACGAAGGAAGCTGATGAATCTCTTGATAAAATCAAAGTTTTAGAAAACGATCTTGAACGCCTCTCTAAAGCTCGTGATTGTATTGATAGTTTCCCTGTTGAGTTAGGTATCTCTATGTCGCATAATGAAAACCTCCAAACTGAGCTTGATCTTATGAAAGAGAAAATGGAATCTTATGTCATTAAAAAGGATAAAGAATTCACCGATCTTTGGAATAAATTTGTCAAAAAATGTGACGAATGCAAATATGACAAGATTTCGTGTGAAAAAGCTTACAATGAAATGCAACAAACAATCGCACGGTTGCAGACTCGGTTAGGAGGGGTTTCGGAAATGAATTTGGCCTCTTCAGGGTTAGAGAGTGCTAGTGATGATAATGTTCAGAAGCTTAAGGCTAGGATTGCAGATTTAGAATCTGTAGTTGTTTCATATAAGCGGGCTGTTGAACAAAGTAAGTCTGTCTATTAGAAACTTATTGATAAAATCTGTGAGAACTGTTAGTTAAAGGCCTTGTTAAAAGATAAGAATTCTGAACCTAGTTCGATTGAGGATACGATGATCCAGAAACCAGCAACCTCGGGACCCACTCGTATTGCTGTGACACCTTTTCCCAAGGTTGCTGGAACGAAAACTGCTATGATTGCCCCAGGAATGTTTCGTGTTAGTTCTCCCTCTGTGCCTAACAAACAACGTAAAGCAAGCGTTAGGACAAAATCGACCACTATAACTCAACCACAAGTTATTGATTTAAAAAGTGCTAATTCTAATAGACGCGTGTCTTCTTCTACAGGAATAAACAACTACACTAAGAGCAGAAGGCCACAGCCAACGAGCAATACAAGGAATGATAGGGTCCCTTTTGCCTCTAGAAGTAGTCACCCCAAGATCAATAATGTGGAAGTAGAAGAACACCCTAGGAATTTACCGCTTTTTAATCATAATTAGAAACCTAATTCATCTGAATGTAATGACTTTAAGCTTGCTATTCAGAATGAAAAATCTGAAGTTATTTGTGTTAAATGTAATAAATGTTTCTTTACCTTTAGTCATGATGCTTGTGGTTTGACTATGAATGGTTTGAATTATGGTGGTTACACTCGAATTGACAAGCTGTTAGTCAGTGACAGTACGTATGTAGGTGTATGTTCCAAAAAGTACGCATGTTAGTCGGAATTGACAACACACTCCTAAGGCTAAGGTGTATGTTCCAAAAAGTACGCATGTAGGGTCCACAAAAAGTCTTGCTAAGCCTAGTAGCCCTAGATTCATCTCTAAATGGTTGCCTACTGGTAGATATTTTGACTGTAGTGGCAAAATTATCGACACTAGTAGATCTCATACTGACATTGAAACGTCGGTATGTGATACGGCTTAATTATCATCTAACCCTATAGGAACCTATTTCATCGGTTGCCAAAATATTTTCTTCTCTTATCATTGGCAGGATGTTGAAATTTGTCTCTGGTGCGTGGACTCGGGCTGTTCCAAACATATGACTGGGAATGGAAGCCTTCTCAAGAACTTTGTATGGCGTTTCATGGGAACTGTTCGATTTGGAAATGATCATGTTGCGGCAATTCTAGGCTATGGTGATCTTCATTGGGGAAATATAATCATCACCAGAGTTTCTTTTGTTGATGGCCTGGGACATAATTTGTTCTCGGTTGGGCAATTTTGTGACTCGGACTTGGAGGTTGCTTTCAGAAGTCATACATGTTTTGTCAGAGATCTTGAAGGAATTGATTTGTTGAAAGGAAATCGTACCACCAACCTTTACACCATTGATCTTTTTCAAATGTCTGCTGCTTCTCCAATTTGTCTCATGGCCCGAGCCACATCAACAAAGTCATGGTTATGGCATCAAAGGTTATCTCATCTCAATTTCGATGCCATCACCCAACTTGCAAAAGATGATCTCGTTACCGGTCTTCCAAAGTTTAAATATACAAAAGACCATCTTTGTCCTTCCCGTGAGCAAGGTAAAAGTAAGAAGAAGCCTCACAAACCCAAACCTGTTCCCAACTCAACGAATATGCTACATCTCTTACATATGGATTTGTGTGGCCCAATGAGAATCAAAAGTATTAATGGAAAGCGGTATGTCCTTGTCATTGTGGATGACTATTCTCGTTACACATGGGTTCATTTTCTTGCTTCGAAAGATGAAACCCCTGATGTAATTATTAATTTCCTAAAGAAAACATCAGTGCTGCTTCAAGCCCCTGTTGTCATTGTAAGAACGGATAACGGTTCAGAATTCACCAATCAGAAACTGAAAGCTTATTTTGACGAAGTTGGGATTTCTCATCAAACTTCGGCTGTAAGAACTCCAGAGCAGAATGTAGTTGTGGAACGGAGGAATCGTACGTTAGTTGAAGCTGCTCGGACGATGCTTCTCTCCTCCAGTGCACCGTTATTCCTTTGGGCTGATGCTATAGCAACTGCATGTTATACTCAAAACCGCTCCATTATTCACACCCGCTTCAACAAAACACCTTATGAGATCATTAATGGAAGAAAATCGGATATTTCATTTTTACATGTCTTTGGTGCTTTATGTTATCCGAAGAATGATCGTGAAGATATCGGTAAACTTGAACCTAAAGGTTATATTGGCTTTTTCATTCGTTATTCTTCAACTGCTTGTGCTTACAGGGTTTATAATCGAAGGACAAGAAAGGTAATGGAGACTATGAACGTTACCTTTGATGAACTCTCGGGTATGGCCTCTCAGCATAGAAGTTCACATCCCGAGCTTCAAGGTCAGACTTCGTGACACGTAAGTTCAGGACTCGCGCTTCAATTTGCACCGCCAGCAATCTCATCGTTACAACCATCAGAACGTGACTTGGAAGTTTTATTTGGGCCAATCTATAATGAATATATGGAGGGTCCTTCGTCATTTGGTGTTCCTCAAAATGCCCCGGCTGCACCTGCTACGGTAGTTCAAGAACCTCCGATTGCATCTACACCAACGGCATCTACTTCTGCACCATCTACGTCAACCTCAACCATATTGCCTCCAAACATTCCAACCACTTCTCCGAATGCTGACGCAACTCAACAACATTCTCAGCAAATTCCTAATCATGTTCATCTTCAGAATGAAATAGTTGTTGAAAATGCAAACAATGCGATGCTTAACGAACACGAGTTTGTTAACCCATTTGCGGCTTCCACAAGTTCTACTCAGCCTTCAACATCATATTTGGATCCGTCGAGCTCGCATCAAGTTTCTCATACACTTACACATGAACTCAAATGGACTAAGAATCATCCTTTGGTTCAAGTGATTGTCAATCTCTCACGACCGGTCTCAACACGAAATCAGCTACGTACCGATGGTGATATGTGTATCTATGCACTATCAGTCAGCACAATGGAACTAGCAAGTGTGAAAGAAGCAATGACCGATGCATCATGGATTGAGTCTATGCAAGAAGAACTCAATCAGTTCATCCGGCTTGATGTATGGGAGTTAGAACCTCGACCAGACAATATCAATCCACTTACCCTGAAATGGTTATTCAAAAACAAGATGGATGAGGAGCAAACGGTCATTAGGAACAAGACTCGGTTAGTTGTGAGAGGTTATAAACAGAAGGAGGGAATTGACTTCGCAGAATCCTTCGCCCCGGTTGCTCGGATGGAAGCTATTAGGATTTTCTTGGCATATGTTGCACACAAATTGTTCACTGTGTATCAAATGGATGTGAAGACGGCTTTCTTGCATGGACCGTTAAAAGAAGATGTGTACGTATGTCAACCTGAAGGTTTCATCAACACCGAGCACCCAAGCCATGTCTACAAGTTGAAAAAGGCAATTTATGGTTTGAAACAAGCACCGAGGGCATGGTAGGACGAATTATCATCATTTCTTCTATAAAATCACTTCAGCAAACGAACCATTGATCCAACGTTGTTTATCAAGCACTACGGAAATGACATCTTGGTGGCTCAGGTCTATGTAGATGATATTATATTTGGTTCTACTAACCCAAAATATTCCATATTATCTGCCGACCTTATGAAAAGTCGATTCGAAATGTCCATGATGGGGGAAATGACGTTCTTTCTTGGTCTCCAAGTTCACCAATCCCCCCGTGGTATTTTCATAAATCAGTCCAATTATGTGTTTGAGATTCTAACGAAATTTGGTATGGATAACTGTGATCCTATTGGTACTCTAATGGACACTAAACACAAGCTTGATTTAGATAAGAAAGGGACATTTGTAGATTCTACAAAATACCGAAGTATGATCGGGTCCCTTATGTACTTAACCTCAAGCAGACCGGACATTGTGCATGCTACTTGTTTATGTTCTCGGTACCAGGCTAAGCCAACCGAGAAGCACCTCAAGGAGGTTAAAAGGATCTTTCGTTATCTCCGGGGAACCATTAACATGGGTCTCTGGTATACGAAGGATTCTGGTTTTAATCTCACTGGTTTTTCAGATGCCGACCATGCAGGGTGTCATGATACATTCAAGAGCACTTCCGGTGGGGCACAATTCTTAGGCGAGAAGCTAGTGAGCTGGTCATCAAGGAAACAAGATTGTACGACGTTGTCAACCGCGGAAGAAGAATATGTGTCTCTATCCGTGTGTAGTGCTCAAGTCCTTTGGATGAGAACACAACTCACGGATTATGGCTTTCACTTTAACAAAGTCCCAATTTATTGTGATTTACAATCAGCCATAGCCATATCCTGCAACCCGGTCCAACACTCCAAGACCAAGCACATAGCTGTCCGATTCCATTTCATAAAGGAGCATGTGGAAAAAGGAACGATCAAACTATTGTTTGTCAAGACGGACTACCAACTAGCTGACATCTTCACCAAAGCTCTTTCTCAAGACAGATTTGAACTCTTGATTCGTCGACTTGGTATGCGTAGTTTCACTCCTGATGAACTTGAACGTCTTGCACATTCGCAGTAATCTTGTATATATTTATCAGAAAATCAAAATACAAAAATATAAAACCTATAAAAACAAAATAAAAAATGAGAAAATCTTTCAAAAATACCAAAAATATTCTTCTCCGACATGTCTCTCAGCATCGATAATATGTACGCGCTTAGAAATGTTGTTCAATAACGACACGGGTACGTACATAAAGTTCGAATGAGAGTTCAATTGTTTTCAAAACATGTCTTTTCTATTTTACTCTCACAATGGCTTATAGTCACATGTCAGACTATAACCCGGTCCCCAAAAGAAAGGAAAGTTGTTGACTTATCCTCAACAACGAGAAATTCGTTTTTCTCGGTCATGAGCTTATATCAAAACATTCAAAGTTTTAAGCTCATGAACACAATTTTCACGGACTTTTGAGCATAATTTCTCAAGGTATTTTAAAACAATCTGCTCATATACTCCCCTATTTAAATAGAATCTCTTTTCAAGGGGGATTATAATGATTTCATAAACATTTTTTCCAAAGTTTCATGATACATTATTCTCTCCATGTTTCATCACTAATTTCACAAAAATTTCAATTTCATGCAATTTTTGAGGGGGAGAATAGTGATTAACATGTGTTATCTTGGATAAGATCTTTGATATAAGTGCTTTCTCTTCCTAATATGTGCAAAAACCTTTCCTTTTTTTGATGCACATATGTAGGGGGAGCATTTTGGGTGATACAAAAAACCTTCAAGGTGTAAACTCTGATTTCTTCGACACCTTGATTTCTTTTTCAACAGGTTTTTCTGGTTTCGATATCTATACCCTTCAATACATTAATTCATGACGGTATTGGTGTCAAAATGTGGTTAGGTATTCGTCCTATGATCCAACCAGAACCGGAGGGATCTTCCCAGGGATAATCCATTAGAATTTAGATGTCCTTAGGAAAGATGGAGTAGTTGAGTGTACGGGAAAAATGCCGACTAATGACTTAAGCTAGCACTGGAACAATCACAACAAGGTGCTAGTTATGACGTCTTGGTAAGCATTGAAGGGGTTGAAGAATGAAAAAGAAATGTAAAGATAAAGGGTGTAAAGAAAGAAGCCCTCCGTACAACTTAGGCAGAAACCGGGTCAATACATCTACTATCAGAATCACGCTGATGATTTCTGGTATTGAAGACAAAGCATCATGGACCCAGTGATGCAATGCACAACCCCTCCCATCCTACTCAAGCTTCTCTCAAAAGAAGTTTGTTTTATTGTCACGGAGTTCAACTCGTTTCTATCGACTTTCTCACTCCGAGATAGTAGATATTGAATAGGTGGCAGTCTGCTCCAGCCTCCGATCACCAAATAAACGTGCACTTATAGAGTCTAGAGCCAACGAGATTCATCAAAAATCTCATTAGGACACTTATTCCATAGATCAATTGTTTTTCATCATTAGAACACAAGCGATGATTTACAGAGTCCTACACTCTATCCTTATGGTATTGCTAGAACATTCAGAGTGATACTCTTTAGTATTTACAGTGATGAATGGAAATCCTTCCAGTGTTAACATCAAACAGCACTGCGGTAGGTCATATGTAAGATTCACTTGAATTAAACATATGTTAACTGGAAAGCAACAGTGGTTTGATTCTTAATTGAATCAAACTCGTTCCAGGTCTCGACGCAATATCTTTATGATCTTGCCAGAACATTCAGAGTAATACTTTTCAGTATTTACAGTGACGAATGGAAATCCTTCCAGTGTCATCATCAAACAGCACTGCGGTAGGTAACTTGTGCGATTCTATATGAATCAAACTTGTGTCAACTGGAAAGCAACGATGGTTTGATTCTTAATTGATTCAAACTTGTTCCAAGAAATTAAATTGACGACATAATCAGCAAAATGGAACTGCATGATTCACTCCTTACTATGAATTATCTTTCGATATATTCAAGTATTGAGAACGGCTACCACAGCCGGAAACCCTGTAAAGGAAGTTCTTTGAACTTATCCAATCACAGGAACAGTATTCTTACTGTATAACGAGAAACCGGAGGAATGCAAACGCTGGCGTCGTAATTCAAGATCACATGCTCATTTAAATGAAGAAAGCTCAAGAACATCTGAAGACAAAGACTTCTGCTACTCTGATGATCAAGGGAGATTGTTAACAAGCTTTCATGTCAACTCAAAACATGAGTATGTGGGTAAAGACACAAGAACAAAAGCTGGCAAAGTTACAAGACCAAGTCAAGGCAAAGATCAAAGATCCAAGATCACAAGTCATGAAAGGAACTATGAAAGAACTCTCAAGACAACGAGCTTCAAAGTCGGCAACACCAAAGAAGTGAAGTCACATATTACATGACCATCCCTTACATATTACATGACCACCCCTTAGGGGGAGATTGTTAGCCGTATTTAAAGTGATGGTCATATAATATACCGTTGTGAAGCTCGTGTAAAATACTATTCAACGGTGTCGAGAGTTCTTAGTTATTAATGTTTATGTAACGGGAATTAGTCCCGAACACACAAATGAGGAAGGCCTCCTTAACACTTACTACTTAGTATAAAAGGCCTCCTAAGCCTCATTTGTGTGTGTGTTTTCCGTTCATTTATTTTTTAGAGTGAGAAACGTATGTGTTTCTCTTACTAGGAATTCACAACCTTGTTTTCTCTTTTCCTTCATCTAATCTAATCTTTCTTTTTTTGGTTTAATCTTGTTCTTCATCTCTATTTCTTGTTCTTATAAGTCGTGTGTATCATTCCTACAAAGTATCAATCTCATGCCATACTCTTTGTATGCTAAACTCTCTAAAAATCTTTTAAAACCCACAAAAATGAGCGTTAGACTCGCGGACCGTTCTTTCCAATACCCAATGGGGATAGCTGAGAACATACTCATAGAAGTCGGAAAATTTGTTTTTCGTGTTGAGTTTGTAATCTTAGAAATGGAAGAAGATAGCAAGGTACCCCTTATCCTTGGTAGACCTTTCCTATACACAGCTGATGCTATAATTAAAGTAAAGCAAAAACAACTCAACCTTGGAGTTGGAGAAGATAGAGTTTCTTTCTCTATCGACGAAGCTATGAAACACTCGTACTCTAATGACGATACTTGTTTTAGTATCAATGTCGTTGAAGAAATCGTTGAAGCTGATTTTGACGATCTTCTTTGTGACACTCCCAGATTAGTCAAAATGCAGCGGATATAGTATTTGGGTGTCACGTGGGTGGATCGATAGCAATAGTACATAGAGCATCAGATATAAGTTTATCAAACATTTATTACATGACCAAAAGTGTAAATCATTAATTTAAATAGTTCTGACGTAATGAAAAGATTGTTCATGAGTCCCTTATGAAAATCCCCAATGCTTGCTAAGATGCTGTCTACTCAAATGTAACAGTCCATGCACATAGGGTCTACCTGCTTCAAACACCTGAGAAAAACATGCTTTGGAGAGTCAACAAAAAGTTGGTGAATTCATAGGTTTAGTTATATAGTTTGGATATAAATAGTCACTGTATCAGTAAAGCACCAAGCATTACTGAAAAAGGGTAATTATACTGTCTATTGCCCGAAACTGACACTTTAACATAGTTGGGCCCTCAACAAATGAGGACCATCGCCATTTATGATTCAGGCACCCATCAATAGTAAATGCTGACATGGTAAACACATGTTGTCCCGACCAGGGCACAGTGAGCATGACTCACCCAGGTGGGGATGGTCAATCCCAAATAGATCTATTTATAACATTCAGGTAATCCAACGATTTTAACAGTTTCAGCTCACGGGTCATGAGTGTCTCTATAATAGGCACATATAATTAAAGTTGGTACAGTTTAATTTATATCCATAAATTAGTTGCATGTTTTCTCACCCAAGAGGATTTTTAAAAGTTTGCCAATATATGAAAGTGGGGCCATGAACTCACCTTATCAGTATAGTGATAGTCACAAAACTCTGGAGTAGTGCTCAACACTCAGTCAACAACCTAGATAATTATACAGTCTCAGTAAAAGTATAATAGGTTGCACCAAAGTTACTGAAGTATTCGTATATGCTTCTACAAGTTTTAAGCATTTTATTTCAAGGTTCGTACCAGTCTAATCGTTCTTAATCATAATAGTGTAATCGTTCCCAAAGACGTAGTGAATTACATAAACAAGCTGATTATTCCGTATTAATTACTTGTTCGTACGGATAATGTTTTGAGTTGTGTCAAATATAATAATTTATATTTGGATGTAAAGGTTTTAAGTAGATAAAATCAATGTAATTGTATTTATATTTTAATTCGTCTCCGTATAACGAGTTTATATAAATCAAGTTTACCAACGATATTTACTATTTATTTCGTAGCCGTTTCCAAAGTTTTTATAATTTTTAGATCAAGTGACAAAAATATATTTTGTATTTATAAATTTATTCAAGTCACACCATTTATATATTTAAGAAATATATATATATATATTAAGTTTAATTAAGTTTGGAAAAAGGCAAAACTAGTCCCTTTAGTCCCGAAATTAATATTTTCGTCCCATTTAATAATTAGGGCTCCAAATATGTTTGCAATATGTCAAGTTAAGTCCTCGTGGTTCTTAAATAGGGTTTGCATATTTCCCATATTTACAAAACAGCCCCCTAGGGCTTGGTTTATGTTTCAAAAATGGCAAGATGGGTCCTTGTGGTTTCAAGAACTATAAAAGAGGCAAGATTAACATTTTAGGTTTTAATAAGTTTTCCAAAGTGTCAATATAAGTCCCCCATGTCTCGGCTATGTTTCAAAAAGGTATTAGGGCTTGGAATTTGTTTGTCAAAAGCCATGTTTAGTCCTTGGGGTTTGAGTTATGGCTCGGCTTATACATGTCGCACCCCTCAACTATCTAGTTTGGCATTCTTGGTCCTTATACTTAACATATGCCACGAAAGTAATATATAACTTTTACACTATGCCATATTCGGCTAGTATTTCCACTATATTATCAAATATGGCCCAAAAAGTCTCCATAATAATAGTTTAGTGCTTAGTGGGCCTAATGGGCTAATAAACTTAACAACCTTTACTAATTAATCCATGACACTAAGTCTAGTACTACACAATATGGGCTTATATGTGTCTCGGCCCATATTTTATAAATAAGCCGATTAGTGGAGGGCTTATGGCTTATAGGGTAGCTTAACAATGGATTGGTTTAAGCTTATATTTCTAGGCTTATAACATCTAATCCTCCCATTAGATCACAAGTTATCTCAAGGAAAAGAAACGTGGTACTCCTTCCTTGGTTATGATTTTAAGCCGAATCAACTAGGGCTTCTAGTTAAATTTTAGGATGTTTCTTACGTATGCATGCATTCTTATCTTGGTTATCATAGATTTACGTGAATGTTATGCATGAGAAACGAAAGAATGGAAGGATGATGAGGGAAATAAATACTTACTTGTTTTAGATCTAGGATGAGTGAAGTGGTAGAAATACAAGAACTAGGGATTGATTAGGAGTGAACCAAGTATAGTTTTTCCTTAGCCTACACCCACATGCCGTGGCCACCAAAGCTCTTCATTATGGATTCGACTAAATTGAATGCTATGAGGAGTAAATGTGTGATTTTCTTAATGATTGGGAGAGTAAATGAAGTGGGAGTAAATGATCTAGGCTTGATCTTTTTGTCTTCCCTTTTCTAGCCGAGAGTTTTTAAACAAGAGGATTGGGTGGTTGGTTTGTGTTAGAGGTATTGAGATATGTATAAGGAGCCCTAGTAGATTCCCTTAAATGCAAATGATGTACACTTTCCCCCTTGGTCCTCTTATTCGGCTAGTAAGGGGTAGTTTAGGAGACATTAAGGTACTATCCTTAATTACAATATCCTAGTACTAGATTTCTTGGAAAAGTGTGATGCAAGGGTTGGGTTGGAGCCCTCCTAACCGTGTGTTTATTACACATGTGGGGGTTTAGAGTTTTCAAAATATCTAGCAACAAGAGTAAGTAAAAATCTTGTGTAATGTTGATAGTTAGGTAGGGTTTAAGGTGTAGTGAGTTTTACCGAAGGCAACTTGCGGGTAAATGTCCAAACCGTGTGATATGAAGTCTAAAAAGGAAACAACATAGTATGTTGTTATATATTCAAGTCTTGATATAATGTAAGGAGTATAAACTTTATCATAGTGAATTACAGATAAAAATAAAGAACTAGCGTGACTCAGTGAATGTTAACGAAGTTAGAGGTGATAAAAACTCCTATTTATATAATAAAGCATGATCTGACAGAAAAATATGATCGAGAGTCTGAAACTTCATAGAATATATGAAGTGAGATTGCATTTATTCATGTTCACGTATACATAAGGTGACAAGATCAAAGTGGTAAAAACAGGGGTTTTACAGCACATTCCCGTTATTTTAGCTTTGTCCTCAAAGATTAGATTAACGCCACTGTGAACAACTGAGGATATTTAATCTTGAATGATTCTTCTTGTTCCCAAGTGAACTCAGGTCCTCGCGTTGAGTTCCATCGTACCTTGATCAACGGAATGCAACGAGTCTTCAACTTTTTCACTGATCTTTCTATGATTTCTACTGGTTCTTCCGTGAACTGGAGCTTGTCATCAAAGCGAACTCCCTGTAATGGCATAGCTAGGGGCTTATCAGCGTAGCACTTTTTCAGGTTAGACACATGAAAAGTGGGGTGCACTCGACTTAATTGTTGGGGTAACTCTAAGCGATATGCGACTTCTCCGACTCTGGCTATTATTTTGAAAGGGCCTACGTAACGAGGGTTCAGTTTTCCCCATTTACCGAAACTTACAACTCCCTTCCATGGCGATACCTTGAGCATTACACGGTCACCCACTTCATACTGCATAGGCTTTCGTCTATGATCTGCATAGTTCTTTTGTCGGTCGCGGGCAGCTTGGATTCTTTGCTTTATCAGTGTTATCTTGTCAGTTGTTTCTTGGATCCGTTCTGGTCCGGTGAGTTGAAATTCACCGACTTCCGCCCAACACACTGGTGAGCGACATTTCCTACCGTATAGTGCTTCGAAAGGGGCAGCTTTAATGCTAGCATGGTAACTATTGTTGTAGGAGAATTCCACCAACGGGATGTGATCGACCCAACTATTCCCAAAGTCAATCACGCATGCTCGCAACATGTCCTCAAGGGTCTGAATTGTCCTTTCGCTTTGACCGTCAGTCTGTGGGTGGTATGCCGTGCTCATATCGAGGCGGGTTCCCAAGGCTCGTTGGAACGCCTTCCAGAAATTAGACGTGAACCTACCGTCTCGGTCGCAGATTATTGAGACGGGTATTCCGTGTTTAGTCACCACCTCCTTCAGATACGTCTTGGCTAACTTAGACAGGAAGTCATTCTCCTTGATGGGCAGGAAGTGAGCGGATTTGGTGAGTCATTCAACGATCACCCAAATGGTGTCGTAACCGTGAGATGATCTTGGAAGCTTGGTGATGAAATCCATAGTGATATTCTCCCATTTCCACTTGGGTATCTCTGGTTGAACTAGTAACCCGGAGGGCCTTTGGTGTTCGGCCTTGACGCGAGAACAGGTCAGACATTTCTGGACGTAGGTGGCGATGTTTGCCTTCATATTTGGCCACCAATACAACTTCCTCACGTCCTGATACATTTTCTCTGACCCGGGGTGTATGGAATACTTGGATTTATGGGACCCGTACATGATTACGTCCCTTAAACCTCCATAGCAAGGTAACCAACTCCTCCCATGCAAACACAGGGTTCCATCTGCTCTTGGTTCCAACTTCTCCTTGGTGAGGTCAGTCCTGAGCATACCCCCAACATCTTCATTTACGAGGTTTTTGGGCTTCTGTGCTTGTGTTTGTGCTTCTAGGATTTGTTTGGGTAAATCCAGGCTAATTGTTACGACCAGTGCCCGGACTCTCATAGGAGGATTGGTCTCCTTATGGCTTAGTGCGTCTGCAACCACATTTGCTTTACCGGGATGGTATTTGATCTCGCAGTCGTAATCGCTTAGCAATTCAATCCAACGATGTTGTCTCATATTTAGCTCCTTTTGATCTAGTATGTGTTGTAAGCTCTTGTGGTCCGTATGCACCGTGCACTTGGTTCCGTACAGATAGTGTCTCCAGATTTTTAGCGCAAAACCACAGATCCAAGCTCTAGATCATGAGTAGTGTAATTCTCCTCATGTTTCTTTAGCTGTCTGGAGGCGTACGCGATTACTTTCTTCCTCTGCATCAATACTGCACCCAAGCCCTTATGTGACGCACCACAATATACCACGAAGTCGTCGTTGCCTTCGGGTAAGGCCAGGATAGGTGCACTACACAGCTTTTCCTTGATTAGTTGGAACGCCAACTCTTCTTTCTCTCCCCAGTCAAATTTTATTCCCTTTTATGTGAGTTTGGTCATTGGTTTTGCTATTTTGGAGAAACCCTCGATGAATCGACGGTAGTATCCGGCAAGGCCTAGGAATTGACGGATTTCTGTTGGTGATTTTGGGGATGCCCAATCTTTGACGGATTCGACCTTTGCTGGGTCTACGTGAATGCCGTCGCTATCAATAACATGACCGAGGAATTGGACCTTCGAGATCCAGAATTCACATTTGGAGAACTTGGCGTACAACTGTTCTTCCTTGAGTACCTTCAGAACTTGGGTAAGATGTTCCTCGTGTTCGTGTTCATTATTGGAATAGATAAGTATATCGTCTATGAAGACTATCACAAATTTATCCAGGTACGGCCTACACACTCGATTCATAAGGTCCATAAAGATGGCAGGAGCGTTGGTCAACCCAAAAGGCATGACCTGAAATTCGAAATGGCCGTAACGAGTCCTGAAAGCGGTTTTTGGGATATCCTCCTCCTTGACCCTTAGTTGATGGTACCCAGATCGCAGATCTATCTTGGAATACACACTTGACCCTTGCAATTGGTCGAGTAAGTCGTCAATACGGGGGAGTGGATAACAGTTCTTTACAGTCAACTTATTCAGTTCTCTGTAATCGATACACATTCGAAACGAACCATCTTTCTTTTTGACATATAATACTGGAGCTCCCCATGGCGAGGAACTGGGTCGGATGAACCCTTTGTCAGACAATTCTTGAAGTTGTTCTGCTAGTTCCTTCATTTCTGATGGTGCTAGTCGATAAGGGGCTTTTTCTACGGGTGTAGCTCCTGGGATCAGGTCAATCTGAAATTCCACTTGCCGGGCTGGTGGTAGGCCTGGTAATTCTTCGGGAAAGACTTCGGGAAATTCCCGGACGATGGGCACGTCCTTTATTTGCTTCCTTTCGGTGTCATTTCCTTTATCTGCCTGGGAGATATGAGCCAAGAAGTTGGGACATCCTCTTGATAAGTATCTCTGAATCTTGGTACAGGATATGACACTGAGTCTAGTGTCCGCAAGGTCAGTATTGCCATTACCTCAAACGATCAATGTCTTATTTCCCCATGGCAATCGGACTAGTTTCTCGTCGCATACGATCACTGTGTGGTACTTAGATAACCAATCCATGCCAATGATGATATCAAAACTGCCTAGATCCACTGGGATTAGGTCAATATTGAACGGGTGGTTGGAAAAGTTCAGTGTACAACCCCTAACGATGGTATTGGCTTCTATGATTTTACCGTCTGCTAATTCCACTGAGAATCGGTGGTCTAACGCGGAAGGGCCAACTTCTAATATTCTACTAAATTCAGTGGAAATAAAGCTCCTGTCGGCCCCAGTGTCAAATAGAATAGATGCGTAACGATTATTTAGTAAAAACGTACCCGTAACTACGTTGGAGTCTGGGTTGGGCTTTGCATTGCCCACCACGTACACCCTGGATGTGGATCCTCCATTGTTTTTGTTCTGATGGGCTAATTTGGGGCAGCTTGATTTTACGGACCGGGTGCTCCGCACTCATAGCATGTGACTCCTTTCCTTGGGCCACTGTTGCTTCCTCCTATAACACCATGGTTTCCTGGCTGTCTATTCCCAAATCCACGGCCATTGGTTCCTCCTCGATTATTGTTCCTCGCAATATGGTTGGGTTGAACCTGGGTAGCAGCATTTGCCTGGCAATCGTGAGCAGAGTGGCCCACCGTTCCACATTTGTAACAAGTCTTACAAGGTTCACCCATCTGATGGTGAAAGCGGCAAGTCGGGCACAGAGGTCTGGTGGCTTCATAAATCCTTGGCCCTATGGGGGCGATTGCACTGTAAATCTGCCCGGTGTTTTGCCTTTTTGGAGTTAGGTGATAGGGAGCACGGACGTGGTCGTCCAACCTTCTCTTGTTCTCAGTGTTTGTCTCAGAGATAGTACGGTTCCTCTTATTGATCAATTCGGCGGCAAACTCCATGGCTTTCTCGACGGTAGTAGGTCGCGAGGCGAGAACGCTATCATGAATAGTGTCGGGGAGTCCTCCGACGTACTTTTCAATCTTCTACTCCTTATCGGGAAACATCCTGGTACACATGAGAGTCAGTTCTTGGAACCTCCGGTTGTACAACACGATGTCATTGTTCTTACACCTAAGATCCCATAGTTCGACTTCCAGCTTCTTCATTTCGCCCCGAGGGCAGTACTTTTCCGTCATTCCCTCTTTCAGACTTGTCCAGTTTAGAGTATAAGAAGCGTCATGTCCTAGAGTAATGGCCACAGAATTCCACCAGGTGAGGGCACTTTCAAGTAGCGTGAAGGTGGCGAACTTAACCTTGTTCTCATCAGCGCAGTCGCTGATGCGGAATACAGTCTCTAGTCTTTCAAACCATTGCATCAACTCTACCACGCCTTCGTTGCCCCAATAGTAAGATGGTTTGCATTTGAGAAAATCAGGGTAAGAACAACCCCTGGTGGTATTATTATTCCTTCGGTTGTTGGAATTCTCGCTATCGTCCATGTTTCGGCTAGCTGCCATAGCGGTGGCGATGCCTTGGTCAATCATTTCCCTAAGCTGGGCGGGGGTGACATTATGAGTGGCATTGTCATTAGGAGGGTTGTCTGCAGGATTATTGGCCGGGTTAATGGCAGGGTTAGTAGTAGGGTTTGGCCTAGTGATTGCCATTTATCAGTAGTTTTACACCAAAAATGAAATTGTTAGCTTCAAAGTTCGTATGATCATATATTATTTGCATGAGCAAACCTGTATACAATAATTACAACAATTTGAGTAACCTGTCACATTTTAGTAATACAACACATGATATAACAAAAGAGAGTGGCATATGTTATTTCTTGAGAAAAAGTACACATAACATCAAGTACAACTGATCCAAGACAGAAGTATAGTACGTCTGTCTGGGGTAGTGGTACACACAGTCTAAAGTGATATATATACAGACACCTATCTATGAGAGTACAGTACTGATAGGCTACAAAAGCTGCATGAAAATAAAAGTACATGAAATCCTATATCGTGATAGCTGGGATGCAACCCAAAGCTTATCACGATGTACATGAGATCTAGTACATCTAATCTATGCTGGTCTAACGGATCCGATGGAGATGTCTGGTACAACGGGTGCTGGTGGAGCTGCTGGTGCGGGCATAGCGTCCTGGAGAGCGATCATAGCAAGCCTCGTCTTCTTGACGTGGCGAAGAGTCTGGACTAACTGGGCCCTGAGGGTGTCTAAAGCTCCCCTAAGGTGAGCTGTCTCTGACGTGACCCCATCATGACGAACAATCTCCAGGTCGAAGAACATAGAGAGGGACTGCTCCTGAGCTGTGAGGGCGTCATGAGTCTGCTGTTGTCGGCCCTCCATGGTGTAGATGCGGTGGATGGCGTGGTCGTACTCCGTCATGAGCCACTGAAGAGCATCATAAACTGTGGTCCAAGCCCCTCTGGCAACCTGGGCTTCTGCCCACGTAGTCCAAGTCAGGGAATCTAGACGCTCCCTCAATATCGATCGCTCGGCCTGACTAGCTGCTAGTAGGCTGTGAACATCGGCCATATCCTGGGCATGCTGGGCTGTCAAAGCCGCTATCTGAGCCTGAACAGGGTCCACCTGTCCAGTCCCAGATCCCTCTCCGACCTCGAAGGTAGAGGCCGGGGCCGTCTCATACCTCCTCTTACGAGGGGGTAGTGATCCAGGAGCATAACCCTGGAGTGATGACGAGGGTGGTAAGGGCGGCAGAGCGTGGGTCACTGGGTCCACCTCCTCAGCTGGAGGGGTCAATGAAGTAGGTGGTGAGGAAACAATTGGAACTACTCCATCAGACTGACTGCCCTCGGAATCTGAGGCGGACAACCATCCTGCTAAGACGGACGATGGTGATGTCATAGTATCTCTGAAAATAAATCATCGTTTTGCTGACGTGAGTGTAAGTCAAAAGATAATATACTGGTATTATAATAATGATAGTGGGTATTCCCTATAACACCTGTTGTCCCGACCAAGGCACAGTGAGCAAGACTCACCCAGGTGGGGATGGTCAATCCCAAATAGATCTATTTATAACATTCAGGTAATCCACCGATTTTAACAGTTTCAGCTCACGGGTCATGAGTGTCTCTATAATAGGCACATATAATTAAAGTTGGTACAGTTTAATTTATATCTATAAATTAGTTGCATGTTTTCTCCCCCAAGAGGATTTTTAAAAGTTTGTCAATATATGAAAGTGGGCCCATGAACTCACCTTATCAGTATAGTGATAGTCACAAAACTCTGGAGTAGTGCTCAACACTCAGTCAACAACCTAGATAATTATACAGTCTCAGTAAAAGTATAATAGGTTGCACCAAAGTTACTGAAGTATTCGTATATGCTTCTAAAAGTTTTAAGCATTTTATTTCAAGGTTCGTACCAGTCTAATCGTTCTTAATCATAATAGTGTAATCGTTCCCAAAGACGTAGTGAATTACATAAACAAGCTGATTATTCCGTATTAATTACTTGTTCGTGCAGATAATGTTTTGAGTTGTGTCAAATATAATAATTTATATTTTGATGTAAAGGTTTTAAGTAGATAAAATCAATGTAATTGTATTTATATTTTAATTCGTCTCCGTATAACGAGTTTATATAAATCAAGTTTACCAACGATATTTACTATTTATTTCGTAGCCGTTTCCAAAGTTTTTATAATTTTTAGATCAAGTGACAAAAATAGATTTTGTATTTATAAATTTATTCAAGTCACACCTTTTATATATTTAAGAAATATATATATATATATATATATATATATATATATATATATATATATATATATATATATATATATATATATATATATATATATATATATATATATATATATATATATATATATATATTAAGTTTAATTAAGTTTGGAAAAAGGCAAAACTAGTCCCTTTAGTCCCGAAATTAATATTTTCGTCCCATTTAATAATTAGGGCTCCAAATATGTTTGCAATATGTCAAGTTAAGTCCTCGTGGTTCTTAAATAGGGTTTGCATATTTCCCATATTTACAAAACAGCCCCCTAGGGCTCGGTTTATGTTTCAAAAATGGCAAGATGGGTCCTTGTGGTTTCAAGAACTATAAAAGAGGCAAGATTAACATTTTAGGTTTTAATAAGTTTTCCAAAGTGTCAATATAAGTCCCCCATGTCTCGGCTATGTTTCAAAAAGGTATTAGGGCTTGGAATTTGTTTGTCAAAAGCCATGTTTAGTCCTTGGGGTTTGAGTTATGGCTCGGCTTATACATGCCGCACCCCTCAACTATCTAGTTTGGCATTCTTGGTCCTTATACTTAACATATGCCACGAAAGTAATATATAACTTTTACACTATGCCATATTCGGCTAGTATTTCCACTATATTATCAAATATGGCCCAAAAAGTCTCCATAATAATAGTTTAGTGCTTAGTAGGCCTAATGGGCTAATAAACTTAACAACCTTTACTAATTAATCCATGACACTAAGTCTAGTACTACACAATATGGGCTTATATGTGTCTCGGCCCATATTTTATAAATAAGCCGATTAGTGGAGGGCTTATGGCTTATAGGGTAGCTTAAGAATGGATTGGTTTAAGCTTATATTTCTAGGCTTATAACATCTAATCCTCCCATTAGATCACAAGTTATCTCAAGGAAAAGAAATGTGGTATTCCTTCCTTGGATAAGATTTTAAGCCAAATCAACTAGGGCTTCTAGTTAAATTTTAGGATGTTTCTTACATGTGCATGTATTCTTATCTTGGTTATCATAGATTTACGTGAATGTTATGCATGAGAAACGAAAGAATGGAAAGGATTATGAGGGAAATAAAAACTTACTTGTTTTAGATCTAGGATGAGTGAAGTGGTAGAAATACAAGAACTAGGGATTGATTAGGAGTGAACCAAGTATAGTTTTTCCTTAGCCTACACCGACATGCCGCGGCCACCAAAGCTCTTCATTATGGATTCGACTAAATTGAATGCTATGAGGAGTAAATGTGGGATTTTGTTAATGATTGGGAGAGTAAATGAAGTGGGAGTAAATGATCTAGGCTTGATCTTTTTGTCTTCCCTTTTCTAGCCGAGAGTTTTTAAACAAGAGGATTGGGTGGTTGGTTTGTGTTAGTGGTATTGAGATATGTATAAGGAGCCCTAGTAGATTCCCTTAAATGTAAATGATGTACACTTGCCCCCTTGGTCCTCTTATTCGGCTAGTGAAGGGTAGTTTAGGAGACATTAAGGTACTATCCTTAATTACAATATCCTAGTACTAGATTTCTTGGAAAAGTGTGATGCAAGGGTTGGGTTGGAGCCCTCCTAACCGTGTGTTTATTACACATGTGGGGGTTTAGAGTTTTCAAAATATCTAGCAACAAGAGTAAGTAAAAATATTGTGTAATGTTGATAGTTAGGTAGGGTTTAAGGTGTAGTAAAGTTTTACCGAAGGCAACTTGCGGGTAAATGTCCAAACCGTGTGATATGAAGTCTAAAAAGGAAACAACATAGTATGTTGTTATATATTCAAGTCTTGATATAATGTAAGGAGTATAAACTTTATCATAGTGAATTACGGATAAAAATAACGAACTAGCGTGACTCAGTGAATGTTAACGAAGTTAGAGGTGATAAAAACTCCTATTTATATAATAAAGCATGATCTGATAGAAAAATATGATCGAGAGTCTGAAACTTCATAAAATATATGAAGTGAGATTGCATTTATTCATGTTCACGTATACATAAGGTGACAAGATCAAAGTGGTAAAAATAGGGGTTTTACATTCTTGACGAAGGATGCGAAATTTTGCATTGTCTCGAAGGAACTATAATCGAAGAAGATCTTTTTGCTGAATTTGATGCCTTCATAGCCGACCATACCGATGATGAACCAATCATAAAAATCGAAGAAGAAATCGAAACCCTATTTGAAACCATAACTTTCGAAACCGATTTCAAAGTTAAGAAATCTGTTGAAGAACCTCCTACAGATTTAGAACTTAAACCTCTTCCTGAACATCTGGAATATGCGTTTCTTCATGAAGAAAAATTACTCCCTTTAATTATTTCATCCCAACTTTCGGAAGAACACAAAGACGATCTAATTGACATTCTCAAGAAGCACAAACAAGTCTTTGCTTGGAAAACCTCTGACATTCCTGGAATATGTCCATCGTTCTGTAAACACAAAATCCAACTTTTGGATAACAAGAAACCAATTGTTGAAAAACAACGAAAATTAAATCCTAACATGAAGGATGTTGTTAAAAAAGAAATCCTTAAACTCTTAGACTCTGGAATAATCTACCCAATTGTCGATAGCCTATGGGTTAGTCCTATTCATTGTGTACCTAAAAAGGGAGGTATCACTGTGGTAACTAATGAAAACAACGAATTGGTACCAAAACGAACCATCAGCGGATGGCGAGTTTGTATTGATTATCGAAAACTAAATGATGCAACCGCAAAAGATCATTTCCCTTTACCCTTTCTGGATCAAATGTTAGAAAGACTCGCATGAAATGAATACTTTTGTTTCCTCGATGGTTTTTCTGGATACTTTCAAATCCCAATTGACCCTATGGATCAAGAGAAAACTACGTTTACTTGTCCGTTTGGAACTTACGCTTATAGGCGCATGCCTTTTGGCCTACGCAATGCACCTACTACTTTTCAGAGGTGTATGATTGCAATCTTTCACGATATGATTGAATAATCAGTCGAAGTCTTCATGGACGATTTCTCCGTCTTAGGAAATTCTTTCGGCACATGTCTAAACAATCTCGATAAAATGTTAGCACGATGCGAAGAAGCAAATCTTGTGCTAAACTGGGAAAAATGTCACTTTATGGTTAAAGAGGAATTGTGCTTGGACACAAAGTGTCTGGAGCTGGCCTTGAAGTTGACAAAGAAAAAATAGACGTAATCGTAAAACTTCCACCACCTACTAATGTTAGAGGGATTAGAAGTTTCTTAGGTCATGCCGGTTTTTACCGACGATTTATCAGACTTTGCGAAAATCGCAAGACCTTTAACTCAACTTCTAGAAAAAGAAAGAACGTTCGATTTTACCGAAGCATGTTATTCATCATTCAAAATACTTAAAGAAAAACTTACATGCACAACCATTATTACAAGCCCTAATTGTAACCTTCCATTTGTGCTTATGTGCGATGCTAGTGAACATGCCCTTGGAGCCGTCCTTGGACAAAAAGATGGTAAACAATTTCATCCCATCTATTTTGCAAGTAGAACTCTTAACGTAGCCCAACATAATTATACAATTACGGAAAAAGAACTCATGGCTGTAGTTTAAGCGTTTGATAAATTTCGTTCCTACCTTGTGTTGTCAAAAACGATAGTTTACACCGATAATTCAGCTTTGAAATACTTGTTCAAAAAGAAAGACGCCAAACCTGGTCTAATACGATGGATATTGCTTTTACAAGAATTTGATTTGGAAATTAAAGATAAAAAAGGAGCTGAAAATGTTGTTGTCGATCATTTATCTCGCGTAGTGAATGATGATTCTAGCGATGATGAAATCGACGATTTTCTCGATGAGCATATAATGCAAGTAAGTACTAACAACACACCATGGTTCGCAGACTTTGCAAACTATTTGGCTGTAGGTATTTTACGAAAGGGAATGACGCACCAACAAAAGAAAAGATTTTTCTCTGAACTAAAAAAATACTTCTGGGACGATCCTTACTTATATAAAATCTGTCCTGATGGAATAATCTGACATTGTATTTCCGGATTTGAATCTAGAAAAATTCACGATGAATGTCACTACGTACCGACCGGAGGACATTACGCCGCAAACACCACCGCTAAAAAAGTGTTCGATGCTGGCTTTTATTGGCCAACTATTATGCGTGAAGCTCATACCTTTGCACGACTTTGCGAAGCATGTCAAAGGACTGGAAATATTTCTAAAAGAGATGAAATGCCTCTAAATAACATCCAAGTCTACGAAATCTTTGACGTGTGGGGTATCGACTTCATGGGACCATTTCCTAAATCTTACAAATGTGAATACATTTTAGTCGCCGTCGACTATGTATCGAAATGGGCCGAAGCTCAAGCTTTACAAACAAACGATGCCAGAGTTTTTATCACATTCTTAAAGAAATTATTCTGTCGTTTTGTAATGCCAAAAGCACTAATAAGCGATAGAGGAACTCATTTCTGTAACAAACTCATGGAAAAAGTTATGAAAAGATATGGAGTAAACCACTGATTTTCTACATCTTACCACCCTCAACCGAGTAGCCAAGTTGAAAACACTAATAGACCACTCAAACGTATACATGAAAAGACTGTTCAGAACAACCTTTCTTGTTGGTCTAAAAAATTAGAAGATGCTCTATGGGCCTTTCGTACCGCATTCAAGACACCAACTGGAACCACACCGTACAAAGTGTTGTATGGAAAAACATGCCATCTGCCAATAGAAATTGAACACCGTGCATATTGGGCACTTAAAAATTGCAACCCAAATCTTATTGCAGCCGGTGAAAAACGTAACTTTCAACTTCACGAGTTAGATGAATTTCATCATCAAGCTTATGAAAGTTCACGATTATATAAAGAACGAACCAAAGTTTGGCATGATCGTAAATTACGACAAAAAAAAGAATTCAAAAAAGGAGACAAAGTACTTCTCTTTATCTCGAAATATAAATTCAAGCCACCTAAGCTTACTTCAAGATGGACTGGACCTTCTATAGTGAAACACCAATATCCATCCGGATATGTTGAATTACACGGTCTAAACAATACCACCTTTATAGTCAATGGGCATAGACTTAAGCTCTATCATGGAGAAGAACACTGTAATGAAATCGAAGGAGAAGAAATTCCTTTCTTCTTAAAATAGATCCGAGTAGCCGAGTCTGGCTGAAGACTCTAAACTTAGCGTTATTGGGAAGGCAATCCATATTTTAACCCCACCTTTCAACTTAAGTGTGGAGGAGGAACTGTAAATAAATAAAACTGTCCTTGTATATATTGCATGTGTTTTGTTTTGTTTTATAGCATGCAGGAAAATAGCAAATTGGAGCTCTAAGCTGGACTCATCTCTCGAGGTCCCACAATTTTCTACTAAGCCCCGGGAAGTTCTCGTTTCCCTTTGCATTTTTCCTATTTTTAATATTTTTATCAGTTATTACCTCGAGGACGATGTTCAACTTAAGTGTGGAGGAGGTGACAAATAAAAAAAATGAAATAATAATAATAATAATTTCTCAACATGAAAATCTTTTTGAAAAACAATAAAAAATATATATGTTTTGTAAATAAATAAGTTTTTAGCAAAGCAAAAATCTCATTGATTGACATTATAATTTAGCACAAAATCCATTTCCCAAATATGTGAGAAAAACTTAGCCTTATATTCCTCTATTTTGTGTGAAAGCTGATAATCTAGTATGCTTCAGAATTTGTGCTTGATCATCATTTACTAAACCGCAGTGAGGTTAATTTATAGATATTTTTGAAAAGAAGCAAAATAAAATCACCCTTATATCATTTTAGTTAAGCTACACTGGCTTACGAAAATATTTGGCACTCATATGCATATGTTATATTATCCGTTGTGCCAATATCCTTATATGTTATGCCTAACCATTTGTCAAGTTATAAAGTTTATGATGTTCTATTAAAAAAATGTATGAAAAATATAAAAAATATAGTCAAGTATTCTAGTATAGTTTGATCTATAACTTTGACAAAGGCATACACTCTTTGATCCTACACCCACATCATTTTTCACGTTTTTCTTCTTTGAAAATTTATCTGGTGCTCACGTCGCAATGGTTATGTTTATGTGTCTTGTACAAACCTATGGTAGCTATCTATTTTATGACCGAGCTAATTGAGTGTTACCTTACATTTACCCTTTTGTGAGAGACACTTCTGTGAACTTAAAATCCAAGCACTATCCATGTGAGGTGCTAAAGTTATTTTGTCATTTGCTTTTGCTATTCATAAAAATTAAATCATTTTCCTATCATACTTCACAACACATAAAAGCATTCTTAAAATTGAAAATTGTTTTCTCGCTTTGATTGCTTGAGGGCAAGCAATAGCTAAGTGTGGAGGAATTTGATAACGACCTAATTATACATATTCAACCTATCATTATAATGCCACTTTGTAGTATAAATAAGAGCTTCCGATACTTAATATGTTGTGTTTTATATGCAGATGTAAAGTATGAAGGAGCAAAATGAAGATATACAAAGAAGGGGCCTCAATATGCAATAAAGTCAAAGTTATTAAAAGAAGATTGTGATTCGCCCAGAATTGTGGCGCACAAAGTTATAAGTGCGGCGCACATTCGCATCTCTAAAGTGCGGCGAACTTGAGGAGAAGTGCGGCACACATTTGACCCGAGACAACACTATAAATAGAGGCCATTTCCACCCATTTTACATACACCTCTCTCTCTCAATACTCCATAGCTCGAGTATTTTAGTCCTTTTAGTAAAATTTCAGTATTATCCACTTTTGGGAGATACTTGTAACGACAGTATTCCACTCTTCAATTCTTGGAGGAATGATATAATCGTGACACTTGTGTACTCGTTTATTCAATCCAATCTAAGTATGATGTTCTCTTACTCTTTTCCAATTGTTACTTTGATTACTATGTTAGGCTAAGCTATTTGTGACTATATGGGTATGTGAATATAATTAGTGATGATGCTATGATATGATCCTTTATAAATGATTTCAAGCTAATGTTGTATAACCATTTTACCTCCTAGTTCTACAAACCATATTTTATCTAAGTTGATTTGTTACGATAGTTTGGCGTTGAGAAACGCAAATTGTTATAATAAGTTTTCTAGAACTTGTCTATGGTCATGAATCTTTGGTTGGAGAAATCCGCTTAGAAACTTGATAAATTATTGAACTTGTTGGCAACTTGTTTTGAGCTTAATCGCTTAAATAAACATAAGTCTTGAATCAACCCAAGTAAATTGTGTAAACGCTTTTGACCAAAAAAGGACTATCACACTTTACCTACATAAACATATCTCGATCATTATTATCATCATCATGAACTTATACGAACTATCCCATATTAGTCATATTTGTTATTATTGATATTACTTCAAACATTTATTTCTTCAGTTATTATCTTGATTACCAAAACGAAACTAAGTCTCAACGAACGATCCTGGCTTACCACTACAAAGCTATATTACGAACGAAAGGGTATACTTTCCCGTGTTTGTCTTCTAGTCCCTTGTTTTGTCTAAACCTTGTAATATAAATTTAAGACTTGCAAACAAACATCAATAACCCATGTTGGACATCTGCTCAGCAGATGGTCCAGTAGTGTACAAAGCTCCTAAAGACACTTCTTCAACTGGAGAAGAGGATCTAACAGGAAAAAATCCTGGAGCTTCATCTGGACCTCGTCAGAAGCAAACGTCAATTAATACCAAGAAGGTTAGACGTGAGTCCAGAAAGAGGAAAACCCTCACACAATCTTCCTCAAAGGAGATTGATGATGATTCCCAAGGCCATGCTTTGAAGAAGACCAAGTCCATGGCCAAGGATAAGAACCCCAGCCAGCCGTCACCTTCAGTCTCTGCTGGAGGTGATATGCATTAAGAGGCCCAACATGCAACCCCCTCTCAACTTCTTTAGGAGAGAAGGGTGAAGATGGATCTTACCCTTAGCTCAGTAGTGTGGAGTCAGCATTGGTAAGTACCTTCATTCTGAATACAAGTCCTACTTCATTGCCAATTTCTATCACTTGTCACTCTGAGTCTGCATCAGGGAATGATGTGTCAGTAAATCCAACAGCTGATGCTGACCCTGGCCTATATGTTTCTAATGATGTAGCTCCCCCACAACAGGGTTCTACTGAAGGACCCAAAAACATTATCATTGATCTAAACTTATCAGGGACTCTTTCTCAGAATCCATCAGGTCAAACCAACCCTGGGAGTGAAGTGCTTGAAACTGATCTACACACTAAAGATGATACTCAGAAGATTACCAAGGAAGTGAATCTCACCACTAGATCCAAGGTGGGACACTTGCCTACTTTTGTTGTTCTCATGTCTGGGGATGATTTGGTAAAAGAACTAGGGTTTAGTAAAAAAAAGTGATGAAGAGACTACTGATGCAACACAAACGCCACCTTCCCTCAGAACTAACCAGGTACAAGAATTAACAAATCAAGTGTTGATTCTTCAATCATAGGTGGCCAGACTGAAGGAAGAAAAGGTGCTTGCTAACACTGAAATATCAACTCTCAAAGCAAGACCAATTCCTCCTTCTGCTGAACAAATCAAGGATGCCATCATTGCTGCTTTGAAGCCTTTAGTCCAAGATGTGGCCACCACCATTTCCTTAAAGCAAGAGATGTCCTCTCTTATGGACTCCATCAATGGTGCTTCCATGGAGTTTCCACCAGAATTCACACCAATTCCTGGGCAAGTTAATACCTTGTGTGATTCTGTGTCAAAGATCAAAGATAGAGTGGCGTTGCTGGAGAAACAAAAGCTGACCATATCTAATGAGGTTCAACAGAAGCTACAACCCCTTGAAACTGTTCCAGCCATGCTGGCCAAGGTAACTACCCTTCTTAATCATCTTTGTGGCCTCTTCCCTGCTGGTGGGTGATGTATCGTGGATAGTATAGTGATAATTAGATACGTTATAGGATAAATTAGAAAATTACCTTTAGGAAAAAGTAATAGTCTAATAATACCAATGACGAATTCAATTAAACACGTGAGTGAGTCGAGTTCGTTGTACATGAAGATCTTATGAATTTGAGACGTTTTGCTTTGATTTGGAGAATCGATTTGAATTGGTTTTCGGTTTTTAAACTACAATTAAAATCTAGTAATTTTAAACTATTTATTATTATCCTAAAGTGCATGAATCGTAAACCCCGCCTATTTAAAAATCTACAAACAATTAATTACTTAAAACTAAAACTAATTAAAAATAAAACTATTTAAGAAATCTATTTAAAAATCTATAAAATAAATTTATTTAATAAAAATAACTTTTAAACTAATTTATTTTTAAAACTAATAAACTATATTAAAAATTCACTTAAAACAAATTTATTTAAAAACTAATTTTATATAAATCTAAAATTATAAAAATCTATTTAATTGAACTTTTTAAGTAAATAAAAACATTTTTATATTTTTTTATATCTGAAATATAATATCTATTATTTATTTAATCTAGGATTTATTTATTACAAACTTTAATCAAAAATTTATATAAGAAAAACGTGACTAAGAAAAGTAACTACAAACAAATACTGCCAAAATGAAACTCACTATATTAATGACAGTATGGGAATTAAAATCAAAAGAGCCTTGAGCTCATCTGGGTAACACGCTTGACCTATAGAGGGGAGGTCACGAGTTCGAAACCCCCTGATGACATTATTTTTGGATTTTCAACTTTTTAACAGTTTGTGCAGAATAAAGAAAACTATCACAGGAGTGACTATTTGGACAAGCTAATTAAGCTCAAAAGCTGTTAGGAAACAGCTCAAATGTGCTTATCAGATAAGTTAAATCTGATAAGCTAATACATGAACAATAAAAATCAGCAAAACAGTAAGAACATCACTCAATTTCAGTCATACAAAAGATTTTCAGTTTAAACATGTAGGTAAAAAATAAAAAAAACGTGCATCAGACTCACAAATGCAGTTTCTAAATAAGCTAAAAAGAAGATAGAACAACCATCAGATCAGCTCAATAAGAGACCATTAAATCACACTTATCTAATCAAAGATTTAAAATAACGCAAAGTGAAGATCCTACAGTTAGCAGTTCTAAATAGCTAATAAAATAGAATAAATCAGATTATTGGATAGCAATTTAAAAGTAACAAGATCAGATATCATAAATATCTAAAGCAGATGAAAACAGAGGAAAGATGAGCAGACAACAAACTAGAGTAAAAACGCATTCAAACAGAAAACTTAATCTATGAACTAACTCCATAATCAGTAACCACAAGACATATTACCAGAACCAAATGGACATCATGTTAACAGCTAGTATCATTTAAATCCGAATCAAACTACATTCATCATTATAAGAACAGATTACTTGAGCATAGCAGACTTTTAAAACTATCAGATTTATATAAAAAAAACTAACATCAACTCAACAAGCTTAAACTCACAACTCTAATTTAAAACTTCCACCAAATCATTCATAAAGAAAACTCAAATCGAATACCCAAATTATCCATCTTACAATCCTAAACAAATTTTAAACCGAACCATAAGCATACTCATTTAATAATATCTACACACATTTATTAAAGAAAATGAGAACAATAAAATTTAAAAAGAATACTCACCTATTGAAGATATCCGTTGAGACGTAGGATAGCGCTGAGCTACCTAAGAACCGTAATCAGAAAACACCCCTTTCCTCCATTTGAACCACAATTAACAAACGAACCACCATAAGTATCAAACTTGAACAGAAACATTACCGAATCCGAGCAGCTTCTTTATTTTTACACTTATCCAGTGGGGATAAGCTGGATCCAAACTTCTCTTTTCAATATTAATTATAAACTATTATTTAGTTTATAACTAACATCTTAACATTATTATTGTGAACAATTAATAGTAACTAAATCTTATATCAATTAAAACAGAAGGTAAAAACGCGACACGATTTAAGATTAAAATGAAATAACTTTCATTAATTCCAAGAATATTACAAAACTTTAAGAAAGAAATACAAGATTAATTCCTACAATTATTTCTACATAATAACTTTAAAAGAAAAGTAAGGGATGATTACAAGTAGAAAAATGGGGGTATTTATAGCCTCCCAAGGCTGTTGATGATGCGAATATCTGAATCTTTCAAGGGATATTCCATATAATTTCCAGCCCTTGATCTTCATTTTCTTTTTCTCTCTCCTGTGCAATCTTTATCGGATGGTGGATATCTCACATAGCACACACGGATTGCCAACGTGGCATCCCTGTGTGCTAGTTGTGCTTCTTCTAAGATTTGTGATTGGCTGAATAGGATGGGTGAGGTGTTTCTTCGAATCAAAAATGACCACGTAGAATAGCCTCTCCACTCTTTCTCTCCCTAAAACATTGGGGGTTTTATTTCTTTATATGTGAATTAAAAGAATAAATAAAAACCCCCATGTTTAACCGATTAACTTGAGATTTAGGGTTTGTAACAGTAATTTATTTGTTACTGGTTAGGGTTGAAAAGTTGGGGAAGATGGAATACATAGGAAACATCGTTTGGATTTATTTAATATGTGTGTGAAACAAAACGTGTGAAGATATTTTAATCAATGAAAGTGGGTGGGTGAATATACGGTTCTTTTTATATTTATTAAATGGTGGAAAGTCGTGTGACGTGTGAAGAAAATGGAACGGTTAATATTTGTGAAAAGTTGTGTGGACACGTTTTCAATAACCGTTTATATGCAAAGTAGTGAAACCCTAAAAGCCCATTTAACTTGTCTTCATTTTATTCCAGTAAATGGGTTTAAAGCCCAATGCCAAATTCCCAACCGAATAAAATTCCCATTTTGGGCCTACTGGACTTTTTCAACTTAACACAAAACCAACTTGAACATTAAATGGGCTTTTGAGCCCATTTACCCAATTGTGGGACGCACTTGGCCCGTTTTCTCGATAAATGATTAAATCCTCCAAAGTCGAGCTCGATTTTGGCTTCTAAGATCTTTTTCATCAATCTCGTGTTAGTTTTCATCGGTTTTCGTGAACTTGGTACCTACACACATGAAAACAAGAAACAAGCATATCCAAGGCATATTTGATACAATTTGTGCAATAATTCATTGTTTTAAGCTATAAATGATATGAGTATTTACACTCATATCAAATTCCCCCATGCTAAGCAATTGGTGTGTCCTCACGCAATGATAAAATAAAACTATAACTACATCATTATTCAACTTTTGACATTTTATTTTGCAAAGACATAAAATAACTTTAAGGATCATAAAAGCTCAAATAGATTCATCGTCCTCGACTTTTCACTTTTCCATGGCAAGTGCAAAAACAAGATCATTGTTATTATAAGTTGGTAAACTAACACGAACTCATGTGGGCCAATTATTTACTTAGACTCCCTTATTCCTATGTGTATCTCTTATATTTTATTGTTGTCTTAAATGATCACGAGGATGCATTGTTGACTTATTTCGATAATTTATTAGGCCGAAAATAGAGTGAACGATTTAATCAATAGTTAGCTAAAGGACAAAATCTTTTAAAACTGCTTCTCGGGACTTCAAAAAGTTCATATCTTGGCATAACTTGTTTCGCGATTTGAGACCTTTCTCGGACCGATATTTGGCAGCGACTTTATACTTCCAACCTTGAGAGACGTTCATGAAATAATGGTCTTCTCTTCATAATATTTCTTCACTTGAAGTTTTGAGAGATTCATACTTGGACCACGACTTCTTCATTTTTCACCAATCTTTATTTGGGATTTTGATTAACAACGATCCGCCTCCTTTTTGGACTTGGCTTCATTTATCCTCATACCTTATTTTGGTCTTTTTGGATAGACTTCTCCATGACTTTTGGGGAGTATTTTGCTTTTCGTCGTGTGTCTCGATCCTTCATATTGATTTTTGATAAATGAATCTTCACATCACTTGAGATCTTTAGCAATAAAACATAGTCCTCATGTCTTGTTAGGACCTTTTTGGACTCGCCAATATTCGCATCCCGCTTCAATAAGTTATGCCTTGGCTATGAAATCTAATCCATACCGAGCAACTTTTAAACGATCTTGGGCTAGAAGCTAAGTAACTTTTCAAATCGTTCAACCTTATTTATTGCAATTAAATTTATTAACAAGTGATGGGAGAATAGGCTCATAATTAACTCACATAAATTCCCGAAAGAATACCAAACTTATAATTGGCTCTATCATCTCTTGTTCTCCATATTGTAAAATTCCAAGAATGAAATCAATGGATACTTAGCCTATTAAATCAAAGTTTTGGGTTTTCAAGTCATCTATAGGATCTTGCATCTTCTTATACTTTTGCAAGTTTTAGAATTTGCGTTTTAAAGTTCCCTTGATAGACGACTTTCTAGGATCAATTATAGGAGCTTGCGAAAAGTTCTTGTTCTTAACTCGTATGAATTAAGACTTTCGCGTTTTAAAGCTCCGTACATAATAGCCTAGCAAAACTTAATTCAAATACGTTAAGGAAAAGCTAAGGTTAAAAACCGAGTCGAGTAAAAAACTATTCTTATTGAAAGCCTACATTCGTGTCAAAAACACTTATTTTATTTATTAAAACTTAAAAATAACACAAAAAATTTAAAATTTTTATGAAAAATGAGAAAACAATACGTTTAGACACGACAAAAGCAATTGCAAGCGATTATATCGATTGACTCCCCCATGCTAAAACCAAACATTGTCCTCAATGTTTCTTAGCTCAAGAGTAACACCCCCTTGCTAAAACACGAAGAGTCTAATGCAAATTCCTAGCATGGAAAGAGCACGCAAATCTATAAGTCGTTTATTAATTATGCCTCATGATAAAACGTTAGTCGATAAAAATCAAGGGTAAGAAAGTGTGCCCCTTTTGGCATTCAAAGAATTGAAGATCAAGTGGACCGGCAAAAACCGAACACGAGAATCTTCAAATATTAGGGTCATACCTAAGATCACAACACAACAAAACACGAGCACGAGCTTGAAAGATCAAGCCTTATTAGATGTTAGAAAATAGAAAGAAGATAGAAAGTACTCGTTTTTGTTCACCGAGTCATGAGCTCGACTCGATCCCCGCATTCATTGGTCCTTAGGGAAAGTGGTGAAAACCGGCATATTGGAGTAAAAACCAACATAAAGCACGATGGCGGGGTTAAAGATTACATCCTCATTGTCGGATGACAAACGAAAGGATAAAACTCTAACACAAATCTCTAAAAATAGATGGTAGTCACAACTAATGGTATGGATGTAGCATGCTCCCCGAGATAAACTCGCACCAAGATGATTAAAAAGTCTTTCAATTATTGCATCTGTGAAAGGCCGAGATTTCCCTAAATCAACAATTCCGGGGTCGAATACCTCGTCCTCGGTGGAGAAAGGAATAGACAACAAGGTGTCGTCCCCCCATGCTAATCCTAAGTCATATGAAGCACATGGTAATGGTGGTACAAAAGTCTCAACACTAGTGGTTTCAACTTGCATGACTTTGTCGACCTTTTCACTCTTAGGAACGTGAACAAAGGGATCATGGTACTCAATATGAGTCACATGAAAAACCCGCACATTAAGATCAACGCGAGTGGGAGGAGATTGGGAATAAAGTAAGTTTCTCCATCCGAGTCGACATACTCATCATCACAAAAGGTGCGAGATGGAGGAGATATGATGTTCTCAAAATCCTCTTGAAATAATGGATTATTGTTCAATGAAGCTTCAAATAGAGGATTTGAGTAAGTCACAAAAGTGTCGTCATCCTTGTCATCACAAGAAATATCCGACAAAGTATCGAGTGTGTCACACTCGGATACTAGATCATCATTCTCATTAGAAGGCAATTCATCGGCGAATTCCTCGAGAATGGTAGGTAAAACACAAGAATCACGTTCGATCTCGAGATCGGAAACGTCTTCACTTCCCCGTGGAAGTGGATCAATGATAGCAAAAAGTTCATCGACGAACTTATCCAACGAATAGTCACTAACCTCACTCGGTGTGAAGCTAGGAATCAAAGGCTCTTCAATTGAAGATGGTGCCTTAGGAACATCAACATGATCCTTAGAAGATAGTGAAAATGAGTCCATTTTCAAAGATTGCTCAATTAAAGCAATGTCACTCTCGGGATCAAAATTCTCACTATCAAACTCACTAGCATCAAATGGCTCACTTAAGTAATCATCAATTTGTTTTTCAATCTTATCATCCTCGTGTGGAGTGAGTATAGATGAAGTAACATTACAACATGATTCAACAAAATTAGGTTTATCAGTTTCTACACTTTCCAATTTCTTAGGAACCAATCTTGAAATTTTTTCCGGTTTGAAAATCATATGTTTATCCCCATGAAACAATTTAAGCTCCCCTTATTTCATATCGACTAAAACACCGGCCGTACACAAAAATGGTCGTCCTAAAATTATAGGCGCACGAGGATTCGGCTCATAATCAATGATAGCAAAATCGGCTAGGTAAACGAACTCCCCCACTTTAACAATGACATTTTCCGCTATACCAACCGGTCGAGTGGTGGTGCCATTAGCAAGCTCAATGATCATACGAGTGGGTATAAGTCGCAAATAGTCAAGAGTTTTCCAAATGGATAGGGGCATAAAGTTAATACTAGCTCCTAGATCGGCTAGAGCTTTGTATTCCCCAAGCTCATCGAAAACACAAGGTATCAAGAAGTGACCCGGATCATTATATTTCTTAGGAAAGAGATCAATGAAATCCGAGGTACTAATCACATTTAAAGTAGCCTTGGTAACATTCCAAAAGGTTTCTTTAGGTGGCACATAAAGCTCAAGCTTTCTTTCCAAATTATCATAAGCGGTAATAGCCTTAAGCTCTCCCCTCGGGTTAGGAATGGTATTACTAGGTAAGCAACCCGAAGAAGATGACGGTTTAGACATAAATCCCTCAAACATCGAAAGCAACTTATTTTGACTTTGTTCCAAACTTTGGTGCATACGATTTTGGTTTTGCTCTAGCCTTTGGTGATTAAGCTCAATCTTATTGTTTTGCCCTTTAATCGTATTTTGAAAATCGAGTTTCAAAGTATTAATTTGCCCTTGAATGTTATTTTGCAAAGCTTTCATATTTGCCTCATTTGATTTCATGTAGCTTGACAAATCATTTTGATTATTTCCTTGAAAACCTTGATTGTTTTGATTAGCATTAAACCCATTTCCTTGATTAAAATTCCCTTGGTTACCACGGTTAAAATTATTCCCATTGTTGTACCTATTTTGAACCGGTGGAAAACCCGGTGGAGCAACATGATTTTGACGAGGAACTTGACCGTTGGAGCCATAAGTTCCCGTCGCGGCAAAAGCACTAGCTTGATTAACCCCGTGTTTAAACAAGCATAATTAGGATGTGCTCCACCACATGATACACAAACATTCTCAATCATATTAATCGATATAAGGATTCTTCCTAATCTCACTCAAAATCGTGTCAATCTTAGAGTCCAATCTAGCAATCTCGTGATTAGATGAATTCACATTGGAAACAACCGGTGTGTTTCGTGAATATTGTGCTCTAGACTTATCCTCAATTATTCTCCACGCGTCTCTCGGAGTTTTTCTTAAAAGATTACCACCCGCGGCGGCATTTAAAGAATCTTGTTCAATCATATTAAGCCCATTATAGAAAGTATTTATTTGGTGCAATTCCGAGAAACCGTGGTGTGGACATTGTCTCAACAAATCTTTAAATCTTTCCCAAGCAACCCCAAACGATTCATGCACTTTTTGTTCCAATCTAGTGATCTCATTCTTAAAATGTGTTGTCTTAGAAGGTGGAAAGAAATAATTCATAAACTTTGACACTAAATCATCCCAAGTTAAGATCGAACCCGGTGGTTCTTTCTCATACCAAAGCTTAGCATTACCCTCGAGCGAGTACGGAAAAAGTATGAGCTTAATCACGTCATTCGGCACATATCTAAACTTGAGAGTCGAGGTAATTCGATTAAAATTCCGAATGTGAGAATGCGGGCTATCGGCCTCATTGCCACGAAATTGGTCGGCACGAATGAGCGATAAAAGACCCGTCTTAATCTCAAAATGATCCGCCAAAATAGCCGGCACAACGATTGCTTCCCCATACCCTTCGGTGGGTGCACGGAGCAATTCCTCCATTGTTCGGTTATCGGCCATCTCTACAACAATAGGTGGAAGCTCGGGTTCCACTATTCGTTGTTGACGATTTCTATTTCTACGAGGAATATTTTCAAGCCTATTAAAATCGATCACAAGACGAGAACAACGTAATTGCATACACTACAAAGACGAGAATTTAGAGGATTGAAGAAAAGAAATTAGACAAGAAGAAGATTATTTTTGGTTTTTTATTTGGTATTGCTCAATAAAAAATGATCGATAAAAAAAACAAGGAATAAGGATAACTACTATGGAAGTAAATTACCCTCGGTCGACTTTGAAACAATAGGTGAAAACCTAAACGTCTCGAGGTTCAATAAGTAAACTACAAAAATAAGATTTATTACTACTTGAGTCGGCAAACCAATAATAGGTTGTCCCTCTCAATATACGCACAAGCAAGAGGGGAAACGAGGTGGCACAAAGCTTTTAAAAACCTTTTTCCTTAGACGGCCTTTTATAGCACGTCGCCTTATACCCACCTTATAGTTTGTATAAATCGAGTTCAAACTTCTTATTAGTATTTATCTATTTTGCCTTTTATTTTGTTTTGGATTCGAATACAATAGCTAGGTGATGAAATCCCAACTAAGGCTTATTTGAAAAGTATGTAAAATTATTGTTCTACGTAATACAATATATTATTCACAAAAAACGAGAAAACCGATACATACTATATAATAGAAAAATAACAAAACTTTCCGAGGACGGAAAGGGTCTTCAAATCCACGATCAACAAATCTCCACAAAGACGAATCGTACACAAGATCCCCGGCAGCGGCGCCAAAATTTTTGATGTATCGTGGATAGTATAGTGATAATTAGATACGTTATAAGGTAAATTAGAAAATTACCTTTAGGAAAAAGTAATAGTCTAATAATACCAATGACGAATTCAATTAAACACGTGAGTGAGTCGAGTTCGTTGTACACGAAGATCTTATGAATTTGAGACGTTTTGCTTTGATTTGGACAATCGATTTGAATTGGTTTTCGGTTTTTAAACTACAATTAAAATCTAGTAATTTTAAACTATTTATTATTATCCTAAAGTGCATGAATCGTAAACCCCGCCTATTTAAAAATCTACAAACAATTAATTACTTAAAAATAAAACTAATTAAAAATTAAACTATTTAAGAAATCAATTTAAAAATCTATAAAATAAATTTATTTAATAAAAATAACTTTTGAACTAATTTATTTTTAAAACTAATAAACAATATTAAAAATTCACTTAAAACAAATTTATTTAAAAACTAAATTTATATAAATCTAAAATAATAAAAATCTATTTAATTGAACTTTTTATGTAAATAAAAACATTTATATATTTTTTTATATATGAAATATAATATCTATTATTTATTTAATCTAGGATTTATTTATTACAAACTTTAATCAAAAATTTATATAAGAAAAACGTGACTAAAAAAGTAACTACAAACAAATACTGCCAAAATGAAACTCACTATATTAATGACAGTATGGGAATTAAAATCAAAAGAGCCTTGAGCTCATCTGGGTAACACGCTTGACCTATAAGGGGAGGTCACGAGTTCGAAACCCCCTGATGACATTATTTTTGGATTTTCAACTTTTTAACAGTTTGTGCAGAATAAAGAAAACTGTCACATGAGTGACTATTTGGACAAGCTAATTAAGCTCAAAAGCTGTTAGGAAACAGCTCAAATGTGCTTATCAGATAAGTTAAATCTCATAAGCTAATACATGAACAATAAAAATCAGCAAAACAGTAAGAACATCACTCAATTTCAGTCATACAAAAGATTTTCAGTTTAAACATGTAGGTAAAAAAAAACGTGCATCAGACTCACAAATGCAGTTTCTAAATAAGCTAAAAAGAAGATAGAACAACCATCAGATCAGCTCAATAAGAGACCATTAAATCACACTTATCTAATCAAAGATTTAAAATAACGCAAAGTGAAGATCCTACAGTTAGCAGTTCTAAATAGCTAATAAATCAGAATAAATCAGATTATTGGATAGCAATTTAAAAGTAACAAGATCGGATATCATAAATATCTAAAGCAGATGAAAACAGAGGAAAGATGAGCAGACAACAAACTAGAGTAAAAACGCATTCAAACAGAAAACTTAATCTATGAACTAACTCCATAATCAGTAACCTCAAGACATATTACCAGAACCAAATGGACATCATGTTAACAGCTAGTATCATTTAAATCCGAATCAAACTACATTCATCATTATAAGAACAGACTACTTGAGCATAGCAGACTTTTAAAACTATCAGATTTATATAAAAAACTAACATCAACTCAACAAGCTTAAACTCACAGCTCTAATTTAAAACTTCCACCAAATCATTCATAAAGAACACTCAAATCGAATACCCAAATTATCCATCTTACAATCCTAAACAAATTTTAAACCGGACCATAAGCATACTCATTTAATAAGATCTACACACATTTATTAAAGAAAATGAGAACAATAAAATTTAAAAAGAATACTCACCTATTGAAGATATCCTTTGAGACGTAGGATAGCGCTGAGCTACCTAAGAACCGTAATCAGAAAACACCCCTTTCCTCCATTTGAACCACCATTAACAAACGAACCACCATAAGTATCAAACTCGAACAGAAACATTACAGAATCCGAGCAGCTTCTTTATTTTTACACTTATCCAGTGGGGATAAGCTGGATCTAAACTTCTCTTTTCAATATTAATTATAAACTATTATTTAGTTTATAACTAACATCTTAACATTATTATTGTGAACAATTAATAGTAACTAAATCTTATATCAATTAAAAAAGAAGGTAAAAACGCGACACGATTCATGATTAAAACGAAATAACTTTCACTAATTCCAAGAATATTACAAAACTTTAAGAAAGAAATACAAGATTAATTCCTACAATTATTTCTACATAATAACTTTAAAAGAAAAGTAAGGGATGATTACAAGTAGAAAAATGGTGGTATTTATAGCCTCCCAAGGCTGTTGATGATGCGAATATCCGAATCTTTCAAGGGATATTCCATATAATTTCCAGCCCTTGATCTTCATTTTATTTTTCTCTCTCCTGTGCAATCTTGATCGGATGGTGGATATCTCACATAGCACACACGGATTGCCAACGTGGCATCCGTGTGTGCTAGTTGTGCTTCTTCTAAGCTTTGTGATTGGCTGAATAGGATGGGCGAGGTGTTTCTTCGAATCAAAAATGACCACGTAGCATAGCCTCTCCACTCTTTCTCTTCCTAAAACATTGGGGGTTTTATTTCTTTATATGTGAATTAAAAGAATAAATAAAAACCCCTATGTTAAACCGATTAACTTGAGATTTAGGGTTTGTAACAGTAATTTATTTGTTACTGGTTAGGGTTGAAAAGTTGGGGAAGATGGAATACATAGGAAACATCGTTTGGATTTATTTAATATGTGTGTGAAACAAAACGTGTGAAGATATTTTAATCAATGAAAGTGGGTGGGTGAATATACGGTTCTTTTTATATTTATTAAATGGTGGAAAGTCGTGTGACGTGTGAAGAAAATGGAACGGTTAATATTTGTGAAAAGTTGTGTGGACACGTTTTCAATAACCGTTTATATGCAAAGTAGTGAAACCCTAAAAGCCCATTTAACTTGTCTTCATTTTATTCCAGTAAATGGGTTTAAAGCCCAATGCCAAATTCCCAGCCGACTAAAATTCCCATTTTGGGCCTATTGGACTTTTTCAACTTAACACAAAACCAACTTGAACATTAAATGGGCTTTTGAGCCCATTTACCCAATTGTGGGACCCACTTGGCCCGTTTTCTCGATAAATGATTAAATCCTTCAAAGTCGAGCTCGATTTTGGCTTCTAAGATCTTTTTCATCAATCTCGTGTCGGTTTTCATCGGTTTTCGTGAACTTGGTACCTACACACATGAAAACAAGAAACAAGCATATCCAATGCATATTTGATACAATTTGTGCAATATTTCATCGGTTTAAGCTATAAATGATATGAGTATTTACACTCATATCAGTGGGTCACCAGAAGCCCCTGGGCAGTCTTCTACTGAGGGGGAGAAAAACACAATCCAACATCTCTTTTAGAAACATGCCCAAAAGAAGGCTCAGAAACAATCCATTGTCTATGAGTCACCAATCACTGAAAGAGCCCAACAAAGGGTAAGGGGGAGTCATCAGCCAAAGATGATCATATATTCATATGCAAGGGTTGACCACAAGTGGGAAACAACTGATAGTGGTTCACCTCCCTTTATAACCAAAAATAAAGGAGACTTTACTCTGAATGATTGGTTGATCAGAGCTGGAGTGGCCACTCAGGAAGAACTTGACAAGTTATACAAGCTTCAGCAAGAAGAGAAGCTTAGAGATCTGAAGCTAAGCTTGTATGAACAAATTGGAAAAGTTGAAGTAGAAAGTGTTTTCAAGAAGAAAGTGTTATATGAAAAGTTTTGTATAACAAGACTTAACAGAAGAAATATATCACCAATCAGCAATATTGATATGTTGACCAGCAAAGGTGACATCCATCTCAAGTTCTATAGGGGTGATGTAACTGATGACATACTTGAAAACTTTCAAGGAAAAGAACTTTTGTTACATTGAATGGATGGAAATGAGTGTGATGATCGGGAAAAGAAAATCCAAGAGATGGGATGAAGTTCGCACCAGAATCGAGCACTATATGAGAAATCATGAAAGACAAGGTGAAATTTTGAACATCAACACTCAAGCTTCTCTGGAAGATCAAGATCCAATACTAGAGCTGAACAAAAGAGCAAATCTGATACAACCTGAAGTTGGTGACATCTTTGTCACTCTAAAGAAATACAAAGGCTTTGTTCAGTTTCAAAATCATCTCCCTGGTCATGTACTGGACGAACCAGAACTAGGAATGATTATGTTTAATCATCAAGAACGTTAAGACTTTGTGGGCATAAGTGATCTTGATGAAATGAACAATGAACTTCTCTCGGATGTTCAAAGGGTCTTTTATTCTCTTCATGGTGGTCCAGGACTTACTGATGCTGCTAAAACCTTCAGCATGTGCTTGCTTGCTATATTGGACCACAGAAACTCAGATCCATTAACTCAGACTTCCATTATTGAAGAAATTAGGCCTAAGAAGAATTGAATAATCATTTTTATTGATTTTGTTGTAATTTATAATGTTATTGAATAAATGATTATCTGATGTTTATAAGTTATTAATTGTTCAGTGCAAGTAATAAGAAGTTGTTATGCTCACTTACTACTGACATTAGACTTAGGCTATTTGTATATCCAAGTAGTGGGAGATTGTTGGGTCAGTATTTACTGACCTTGAAGCAACTCTAGGATTTGAATATAAAATCCCCCTAAGTGTTTCATGCTCAGCAGTAAGGACAGTTTGCTGAAGGATGAGCAGAGGAACAAAGTTCCTACTAAAGACTTTATAGCTAAAGAAAGTTCAGCACTCCCCTTCCAGTGAACTTAGAAGACAAACGCGTCTTCACTTCAAATACTAGGCGGTCTAGTTGCTGAAGAACAAGGACTGAAGAAGGGCTTTCAGTTCAGTTTGGTTTGACAATACCAAACTGAATGATGTCGATCTCCTCTAGGATACTAAAGACTCTTCAGTATTCTGATGGTTTGCATTAGGCGGGAAAAGATAACTTTAAGTCAAAGTAGATTTCTTGTATACTTAGATATAAATAAAACCTTTATCTTTTCTAGAATAGTTTAATATGTACTTTGTATTGTTTATCCAGCATGGGCATCAACCACCTACTGGATAAACCCATGCATTGAAACATGCAAAATGCAAACCCTAATTTACACTGCATATATAAGGAATGTACATTGGGAGAGAAAGGGTTAACCAATACAAGAGCTTAAACTCTAGAAAACCTTTGTCTCTCGATACCAACTAAACCATATAGCCAAGATGCATATGAACGTTTAGATTGGAGCTTAGACTTTAACTTTGGTTAGACGTTTAAGTAGAGGAGATCAAAACCCATTGTCATTCAACCACTTTGTTATTCCGCAAACAAAGTGGGTTATAGATTCTTTATTTGATTCTAATAAAAGTCTATACGTTGAAAAGTATATTGGTATTGTTGTTTTAATCTTTCATAGTTCTTATCTGTTTTTAAAACAACACACTTGAGTCGAAGTAAAGAGTTATTACTTAAGATAATAAGTAATAACGAATAACAAGGGACCAACATGACCACTTAGACATACATCAAGGAAAGGTGCTAGCTACTTCTTAACTGAAGAATATAGATAATCTTATGAATCAATGAAGTGGGTTGAAGATTTCTAGAGAGAGAAACTAGTGAGAGAAAATGAGAGAGAAATATGTGTTTTTTATTCAAATGAGAAAGTGAAACAATCAACAACCAACCCCTTTCCATGGTGGAAAGGGGTATTTATATCCAAGCCACTAATGGGCTTGGGCCGACCCATGACAAGCCCATGGGCCGGTTTCTTACTTAACTAAATAAGCAAACATTAACTACGAGCTATACAACATTAAATAATATTATGGAGTGACCGATACTTCTAATATACGTTAAAAACGTATTTCTAACAATCTCCCCCTAAGGGAGGTCACTCCACGTTACACAGTTCTAAACCTAGCATACTATACTAAGTCTTCGTTCTTCAGCTCGTAGTCTTTTCTTCTTTTCTTTTTGTTGTGAATATGTTGATTTGATCTTTTAGGCTTTGGCTTGAGAGCATTGTTCTTTTGACCAATCACGTGCGATCTTCGCCTTCTTGTGAATCTTGCCTCCTTGTGACTCCATGTTCCACACACTTATGTCTTTTATTGAATTCTCGAAAGCTTCAGAGTTTGGTACAGCGTAAGACTTCATTTTGTACTTTCTTGAATTTTGCTGAACTTTGATGCAGAAAAACATAAGCATGTGGGAACGACTTCAGCTGGTACACCGCAACGCCACCGTCTTCGCAGCAACATGATAAGACACGAATGAAATGGCTTAGAACATTTCATTCTAAATCGGTAGCGTTTTACCTCCGGTCGGTGAAGACCGTTGGATGATATTAGATATCGTACCTGTGACGGATAGTTTCAATTAAGTAACTTCCTGACAGGATTTCGCGGGTAAACCCGTCCTCTTTATTCGACGATCACTAAGCTTGACTGCGAACATAAAGAGTGAATCACTTGGATAAATTATCCTTGTGATTGAAGCCGTCAATTCATGAAACCTGGAACAAGTGAATTTCAATTAAGATTTTCACCATCGTTGCTTTCCAGTTATCACGAGCTTAATTCATAAAGAATCTTGCACGTTACCTACCAAGTGCTGTTTGATGTTAACACTAGAAGGATTTCCACTCGTCACTGTGAACACTAAATAGTGTCACTCTGAGTGTTCTGGCAAGATCATATGATAATGCGTAGAGGCCTGGAACGAGTTTAAGTTCAATTAAGAATTAAACTACTGTTTCTTTCCAGTTCTTCACAAGATTGGTTCTTAAAGAACCGCACGTGTAACCTACCATGAGCTTGTTTGATGTTGGCTCAAGCAGGATTTCCATCTTCATTGTAATACTTGCATATTACTCGGATGTTCTGGCAATATTACAAGAATACTACGTAGGACTCATAAAAATCTCTTACTTTTCACAGTGTGTGAGAAATCAAGGAATAAGTGGAATGTGTCCTAATGAGACTTTTGATGATCTCGTGGCTCTAGACTCGATAGTGCGTTTTGATTTAGTGAGCGATGGCTGGAGAGGAGTGCCACCTTTTCAATATCAGTCTATTCAGAGTGAATAAACCAATAGATAACGTGTTGATCTCCGTGTGATTAAAACAAATACCTTTTGAGAGATATTTGAGTTAGCTGGGAAGGGTTGTGCATTGCATCACTGGTTCCATGATGTCTTTCTTCAATATAGAGAATCATTAAAAATGATCTCAATAGCATATGTATTGACCCGGTTTCTGCCTAAAGTTGTAAGGAGGGCTTCTTTCTTTACACCCTTTATCTTTACATTTCTTTTTCATTCTTCAACCCCTTTAGTACTTACCAATACATCATTACTGGCACCTTGTTGTGATTGTTCTAGTGCTAGCATCAGTAATTAGTCGGTACTCTGCTACGTTCACAATCTTTCTCCATCTTTCCTAGGACTTATAATTCTATCTAGGGAATTGTCCTTGGGAAGATTCCATCGGCTCTGATGAATCATTGGACTAAAACCTATTCCTACCACCCTTTTGTCACCACATCCGTCGTGAATAAAGCGTGTTTTGGGAAAGTATAGTCAGCATGAAAAATCCTTGAAAATCACTTAAGGTACTTGTGATATTGAAATCAAGAGTTTTGTACCTTAGGTGTTTTGTTCATAAAAATCGCTCCCCCTTAACACGTGCTTTACACATATTAAGTAGGATTATCGTTAAGTCTTTTTCATTTTTTAGCCAAGTATCATTTAAGTCTCCTTTATCCCATTTTCTCCCCTTATCCAAAATGTTAACCATTAATATTTGGGATATTGAATGGATTAACCGGTCTTTGGGTAAAAATGAAATCAATGTTTGGCCATAGAACATATTAATGCTCCCCCTTAAATTAATAAGGGTTAATTGTAGTGCTTTAGTATGATAAATTTTGAAAGATTTAGAATCTCGTGAGAAATTCTTGAACAATTATCATACATTAACACTACATCAAGCCATAAAAGCACAATATTCACAAAATTTACATATTCACAATTAAAAACCAATATAGAGTGGACCTAAGATGTACGACCCATTAGATGGATCGTTGCAGTAACTTGTGGTGCACTCCATATGGTCTACCACCAACGAACCTTTCTAAGCTCCTCATCAATCTACGTTCCCGGAGCTTTTCATCAATCTTCTTGATCACATATGTCGCCATTTTCCGATAACCCGGATGCTACTTCTCAATCATTTCTGGTAATGACCCACCAGAATTAAGATGCTCCAATTTTCCTCTGACGTATATGAGAGTCCCATCACTGTATTTATAAAGCTCACCTACCCTCATAAACTTCATGATCCCACGATTGTTCAAGTAGAAAATCCCGTAACATGGAACGGTAATGTCGGTATAGGGACATCTGTTGACATGTTCAGGTAGAACTTGATTCATTGGACGGGTCAGGTTAAGCTTCCTTTGGTAGCTTTCAACTCCCAATTGAAGATCTTCAACTCTTTTCTTGATAACAACGCTTCGTGTGAACATACAAAGTGCTGTATTCAAGGCAATGATTTCTTCACGAGTAAGATGGGTAAGTTGATCACGGGTCATCATAAGCAACATGTCTTTGATATCTTCAAGACGAATGATAGAAAAGTCTCCCTTCTGTATTGTGTATTCTCTGTCATCCTCCCTTTTTAGACGAATCTCCGTCACATGATGATAGCCATTCTTAGCTTCAGTTTTCAGTCCCAAAATACTTGATATGCGAATATCGGATCTAACGATACTTCCTGAATTGGCTAAGCAGCAACCTCTGTACGCCCTTCGGACTCGCTCGTCCCAATGTGATGCACCTATAACAGCATACATATCATAATTACGATTTACCTTTGGGACCCAGAGTCGGTTTACCTTTTCCTCGATCCAGGGTATTGTCCCCCAATTCGCAGCTTTCAACAAGGTCAGGGAGGTTGCGTACTTGGATGATCCCTTGAGGAGATAATCAAGATCATAGGTGACAAAGAAGTCAATAGCAATTTGATTATCTTGAGAAGGATCAAGTGGAGGTGGAGCTCTTTCTGACTCATGAAGGCCTGGCCGTTGAACGGTATTAAGAGCTTTCAGGACCTCGTCAGCATAATACTCGTACTCCATGCGGCTTAACCTGGTTTTGGCGTGAATTCTCTTATCCTTTAGCGCTCTCTTCACCAAAGACGGAGTGACCGAAGATTTAAACTCATGAGCCAAAAATGCACACAAGTCTATCGGACTACGGATATGGAGATATAGAACATCTCTGTCAGCGTCTATGATTGGATCATATTTAGCAGCTGGCGTGATCCAAGCTTGTGGCGGTGCAGTTTCATCAATCTCCAATGTATCCGCCCAGTCCCGTGTTCTTGACTCGGGAACAGTAGATTGTGGTTCTTGTTGCAGAGGAGTAGAAACATGAACACTTGCTGGTTCTGATTCAGGCATTTCGGTGGTGTCATGAACAGGCGAGTGTTGTGCAGATTCAGGTTCAGTTACTGATTCTGCAATCACAGGAGCAACAAAAGAACTAACAGAATTAGTGGTAACAGGTATAGAAACAGAAACAGATGTACCGGGAATCGATGACGTAGTAGTAGCATTCACATCATGGCTCCACTTGGTTCGTCTTGATTCCGTAGAGGTGGACTTTTCCTTTTGGGCAGCATCTTTCTGAGACTTGGATGGTTTCTTTTTGCTGGAAACCTTGTCCCCCGTTTCAGGCTGATCATGTTTATCACCATCATCCTCATCATCATCTCCGTTGCTACCCTTATCACTCTTCTCATTTTGATCACCACCATCACCATCATCATCATCATCACCATCATCATCCTCACCATCATCATCATTGTCATCACCATCATCATCATCATCTTCTTCTTCTTCACCATCATCCTCCTCTTGTTCACTATCTTCCTTTTCCTCCTCAGGCAGAATGTGGTAAGGTACCACACTCCCAAACATCTTAAACAACCGATCATCCTCCAAGATAGCTTCATTGAGTGCTTTGTAGAGTGTCCGCTGAACTTTAGACTTGTCAAAAGATCTAACTTCCTTCATGAGAGCTTTGAGGATCTTATTTAATTCAAAATACGTTAAGTCATATGCAATTTTATAGGCGGATTCGGAAGGGTTGGACGACTTGATCATCAAGTTTTCAGCCGCAAGTTTCCTCATCTCATCACGCATCTTTGGCATAAGGGCCTCAACAGATTCATTCACTCTCTCTAAGATAGAAGCTTTAAGTAATTCTTTCTGCTCCTTATATTTATCCTTTATAGCTCGAAGTCTCGTAAGTCGTGCTTCACTCTTTTCAGCTTCAGCCTGTTTGACCTGAGCAAGTTCTTCTGCATGAGCTTTACGTGTCAATTCCATTTCTGCAGTGAACTTAGCTATCATCTCTTCTTGAGCTTTCTTGGATGCCTCTTCACTTTTCACTCGTCGAAGTAGCTCTTCTCGAAGTTTATCCATCTATTTTCTTTGACTGTCCGTGTGTTTATCCAACATTTCTGCCATTACGAATGCAGCCATTGAAGATGATACAGAGCTACTCTGGGTTGGTTGAAGAGGCTCGGTTGTGATTACAGTACTGAGGATGGAAGTTGTTGGAGGTGGAAGGAATGGTGTTGGCACCGGTCGGGTCGGTAAAGGCTGGATTGGTGGAGGTTGAGTTACGAGAGGCTGTGTAGTCACAATGATTGTTGTAGCACCGGACTCCTTCTCAACACTTGCTGTATCAGCAATGGATGTCTCCTTCGATGCTGAGTAACGTTCGGGTGATCCAAACTCATTAATATCATCGGGCTCCTCGTATTCTTCTTCAACATCCATCTGTGCACCCGAACCACTGTCGCCCGTGTCTCTCCTACTCTTTTCAATAGCCATCTTCATTAACTTTTTCTCAGTGTTTTCGAGAGTAGGATCGTCATCAACATCTTCTTCGTCGTGGAGAACAAGCTCGTCAGCCGTGCTCTTACCCTTCTTAGCCTCAGTCTTTTTCTTCTTGGTTTTGGGTTCAGATAAAGCAACTGTTTGCTTGCGTTTACCTTTACTCTTGACCGTAGTAGACGAGTCTTCTCCTGTCTGAAGGCTTGCTTTTTGCTTCTTGATTTCTATTAGCAGTAGCTTGTAATCAACAGAAGCTTTAATTTTATCTGGCAGAAGATAATCGGGAATAGGACCAGGATTAACAGCACCAGAGGGTCCTTCATGCCTTAGGTCCACAGTGTCATCAGCCTCTTCAGTATGGTGACGACTTGCTGCACGCTTATCAATAGATACATCATTCTTCATAAAATAATGAATTATAAGCTTGATACACCGAGGGTAAGGAAAGAAATTAGCCTTCAGCTTCTTGTTTTGGTAGAGTTAAAAGTTAAATTCTTCCCACAACAAGGATGCATAATCTGTATTTAAGCCTTTGTACATTCCATAGAAGATGTTCATAATTGGACCATGCACAACATCATACCCAGTTGTTTTAGGTGTAAGACATCTACTGAGAATACCAAAGATAGCTCTCCAGGGTTGACCCACTTTGGCGGTGGTAAAATCGGGCACAACTCGTAGGTCAGGACATCCAAGAGCACGGAACATCTCCATGAGTTCGTCTTTGTTAGGGTTCCTTGAAAATGACAAACCTTTGGGTGTATCCCGAATTCCAAATATCTTGCGGAAGTCTGAAGCGATGAGTGTCTGTTGCTTGTTGTCGAGGGAGAAGGTGATCTTGTTTGAAGTACTTTCCTTGGTAGCCCAAAATTCATACATGTAATCAAATGGCACCGAAGAAGTACTCCTTAAAGCATTCTTGAAGTGAGATTGATCAAGGATTGATGAGGCGACTTTGAATCCATGGTGAGTGGATTGAGAAACTTCCTTCAGCCGGTAATTGTTTGGTATGAACTTGAGGGCTTTTGCCTCGGCAATTGCGGCTGCTCTAGCATCTTGGAGTTCTTGCACGGTTGGATTAGTCATGGTTTCTGCTTAAGATAAGACATAAAAGGTTGATACACAAAAATATATATATACCATTATGTTGTTACTTCTAAGCATGACACATTTCATCAAGTAATTATAACAAGCAAACAATTATCAATCCAACAATCCTTCATTCGGAACTCCTTCATTCGGAACTCCTTTATTCGGAACTCCTTTATTCGGAACCCCTTCATTCGGAACCCCTTCATTCGGAACTCCTTCATTCGGAACCCCTTCATTCGGAACTCCTTCATTCGGAACTCCTTCATTTGGAACTCCTTCATTCGGAACTCCTTCATTCGGAACTCCTTCATTCGGAACTCCTTCATTCGGAACTCCTTCATTCGGAACTCCTTCATTCGGAAGTCCTTCATTCGGAAGTCCTTCATTCGGAAGTCCTTCATTCGTAATTCCTTCATTCGGAAGTCCTTCATTCGGAAGTCCTTCATTCGGAAGTCCTTCATTCGGAAGTCCTTCATTCGGAAGTCCTTCATTCGGAAGTCCTTCATTCAGAAGTCCTTCACTCGGAAGTCCTTCATTCGGAAGTCCTTCATTCGGAAGTCCTTCATTCGGAAGTCCTTCATTCGGAAGTCCTTCATTCGGAAGTCCTTCATTCGGAAGTCCTAAAACCTTGTTCATTCGGAATGCACAAAAAACGTTCTATCATGAATTATTCTAATAGCATTCGTGTGTTTTAATGCATTCTAAGGCAACGATACTCGTTCTAATGCTAATCCGATCCAAACCCAGCTAAATCCCCTAATCAATTAACCCTAAATTAAGCAGACGCCCTAATTTGATTAATTTAATTAAAACGAATTAATTAAGTGGATTAAAGGGAGAATTAAACGAATTAGAGATTAAGAAACTGATGAGTGTACCTTATGGATCGAATGAAACGAATAATCTGATTAACAATATGATGTTTGTGAGCTTTGTGTGTGTGTTTGTGTGTGTTAATGGCGTCCAGGAAGAGAACAGAAAGAAGAATAAGAGAAAAAAAGGGAAAGAGACGGGGGGCGGGGGGGGGGGGGGGGGGGGGGTTGACTTAGGTCAAATTTTTTATGACTTTTCCTTTTTGCTAGTTTTAGTCCCCCAAGTTTTTGTTTTCCTTTTCTTTTCCTTTTCTTTTCGTTTCTAGTCACTAACTGTCGTTAATCTTAACCACCTTTACCTATCTTAGAGATCACACAAACTTAAATATACACAACAAATCACGAATGAATACAAGACAAATACTAAAGCAATTCCAGTCATTAACCATTTAGCCAACTAATTTTCCTCAAACACTTTTGAAAACCTTTTTGATGATGAAGACGATTTAATATTTTCTCCCCCTTAAACGATGACCCGTTTTCTATTTAAAGAGCTGTAGTCATTGTTTAAAGAGTCAAATATTGATGAAAACATTTCCAATTAATGTCTTGAAAAGATTGATTCGTGGTGGCAATAAGATTTCTCTTATTTAGACAAATTAATGCACTGAAATGTACACTAACTCGTGTTAGACCAAGTTGTAAAGTAAACTTGATCCCTTTGCATGATTTGGCTTGTAAATCATGCTCGAGAAATTTAATTCCCGTTGTGAGCCAACGTTTTCCAAGGAAATACGTGACTTTAATGCGAAAAACGGGTTGCAGTCTGAAATAACTACAAGCCATAATGGGCATGTTTTAAAAATGTACAACTTTTATACAGACTCTATTTATGGCGCCGTGTCAATATTGATCGACATTTCTAAAGCCGTAAATATTACCGTACTAAAAGACATGCCCGATTTAAAAAACGAAAACTATTTTTGGATTTTCTTGATTTTATATTTTTTTATGGTTTTTCTTGGTTTTATATTTTTATGGTTTTTCTTGGTTTTATATTTTTTATGGTTTTTCTTGGTTTTATATTTTTGTATTTTTCTTTTTGTGGTTTATATATATACGATAATATACATGATCACGAACAAAGGATACACATGAATAGTTTACCACCACTATTCTGCTGATTCTTCTGCCAACTCTTTGAGAGTCGCTGGAGAGAATGATTTCATGCCAAGCTTGTCCATCAAAAACTCGATTCGTCCTCGATCTAAGGCTTTGGTGAACATATCTGCCAGCTGATACTCAGTGGTGACAAAATAAAGCTCGATCACTCCGTTTTCCACTTGCTCTTTAATGAAATGGTAGCGAATGTCGATGTGCTTTGCCCGGGAGTGTTGAATGTAGTTGCAGCAAAGGGCAATGGCGCTCTTGTTGTCACAATACATCGGGATTTTGTTGAATCCCAAACCGTTGTCAGTTAGTTGTGATCTCATCCAAAGGACTTGAGCACAACAACCGAACATGGCAATGTATTCAGCCTCCGTGCTAGAAATTGCAGCGCTTTTCTGACTTTTTGAAGACCAACTAATCAATCTGTCTCCAAGGAGTTGCACAGACCCAGAAGTCCTACGCCTCGTGTCTTGACACCCAGCATGATCGGCATCTGCGTATGATATTAAAGCAATAGAGGAATCTTTCGGATACCATAGACCACGATGAAGTGTTCCTTTGAGATACCGAAAGATCCTTTTAACAACATGTAGGTGCTTTTCGGTAGGCCGAGCCTGATACCGGGCACACATGCATACGGCAAATTGCAAATCAGGCCTGCTAGCAGTCAGATAGAGAAGGGTGCCGATCATCCCACGGTAGAGTTTTGGATCGACAATAGTCCCATTCCTATCTTCATCTAACTTGGATTTCTCTACCATTGGAGTGTCTACGGGGTCACAATTTTCAAAGTTATATTTCTTTAAAGATTCTAGAGCATATTTGGATTGATTAATAAAGATGCCTCTCGGATTCTGAGAAATTTGTAATCCTAAGAAAAATTAAAATTTTCCCATCATTGACATCTGAAAGCGTGTGGACATTATCTTCTCAAAGCATTTTGACAATTCTATGTTAGAGGCAGCAAATATTATATCATCAACATAAATTTGTACCAGTATCATGTCGTTGTCCTCCTTGAGAATGAATAGAGTGGGGTCAACCTTGCCTTTGGAGAAGCCTTCCGAAATGAGATATGTTGAAAGGAGATCATACCACGCGCGTGGAGCTTGTTTCAACCCATAGAGAGCCTTCTTAAGCTTGTACACATGATTAGGAAACTCCGTGCTAACGAACCCATCCGGCTAACTAACATAGACTTCTTCCCTTAGTTCACCATTCAAAAATGTCGTCTTCACATCCATTTGATAGACGATCATGTTCATATGAGCAGCATACGCAAGGAATAGTCTAATAGCCTCCAATCTTGCAACAGGAGCAAAAGATTCTTCAAAGTCGATACCCAAGGCTTGTTTGTATCCTCTAGCAACCAATCTAGCCTTATTCTTCAAGACTCCACCCATCTCATCGAGTTTAACCTTATAAACCCACAACAAAGTAAGGATGTTAACCTTGTCAGGGAGAGGAACTAATTCCCATACTTCAAGTCTTTGGAATTCATTTAGTTCCTCTTGCATGGTTTCAATCCAATATGATTGAGTCATAGCATGTTGCCAGTTTTTAGGTTCAACTTCGGAGAGAAATGCATCAAAATAGCAATAGAGTGCACTCTCTTGTAATTGATGGCGTGTAGAGACTGTTCGATCGAGACTTCCAATAACATTCCTAATTGGGTGATCTTTTGTCCATTTGGTGCTGTGATTTTCAATCCGTGGTGGTCTGGAGTGAACAATTGTAGGAGCTTCTTCTGAGGTAGACGCGGCTGAAGGGTTTTCAGGTATCGGTATACCAAAGAAAGGAAGCTCTTGTAGGTGAGCATATTCCAAATCGTGATCAATAAAATCCTCTTCAACATCATTAGGCACAAGTAAGGGTGACGATTCAGGTGTAGTTTGAGAATTACTTGGTAGAGGTGCATCCGGTTCAATGTTAATTAAAGATGCATTTGATAAATCTTCATTAGCTTGAGCAACAACTTCAGGGATTGGAGCTATCACTACAGGTGCTGGAACTTCATCATTTGAGGGATCAAAGAATTCATCAAAAAATGGTTGAAATAGTTTATCCCACTCGGGCCTTGTAGGTGGTAAAAATGATGTAGAAGTAGGATTATTGGGAACTAATCCGGAACTGATAGCACCGGTTCCCATCTCGTGAAGCGCGGGTTCAGAGCTGCGTTGCTCAGAAGCCATCGCTGTCAGCTCATCAAAATTTGCGTCCATAGTTTCTACTATCTTACCAAGACGACGGTTGTAAATTCGGTATGCTTTCTTGGAGGGTGAGTAACCAATGAAAATACCTATATCGGCTTTCGGTTGAAGTTTGCCCAAGTTCTCACTATTAATGTTTGGATAACAAAGAGCACCAAACACATGAAAGAATGAAACATCGGGTTTACGATTATGTAGAAGCTCGTAAGGTGTTTTTCCATGGTGTTTCCGAATGATAGAACGGTTTTGGGTGAAACATGCAGTAGATATAGCTTCTGCCCACAAGAATAATGGAGCGTTCGCATAAATCAGCATAGTCCTAGCAGCTTCCATAAGCGAACGATTCCGTCTTTCAACGACACCGTTTTGTTGTGGAGTACGTGCAGCGGATGTTTCATGTGAAATACCAACTTCTTCATAGTAATCACCAAGAGTCTGGTTGACGAACTCTATTCCATTATCTGTACGAATACGGTGGACAGTAGTATTTAAACGTACCTGAATGAATTTCAGAAAAGTGATGATAGCCTTCGGTTCTTCATCCTTTGTACGTAGAAATATAACCCATGTAAACCTGGAGAAATCATCCACAATAACAAGGATGAATTTCTTACCGCCCACACTTTCGGTTCGCATTGGCCCAAAAAGATCCATATGCAAAAGATGAAGTTTTTCTTGATTGGTGTCTTCAGCTTTGGACTTGTATGATTTCTTGGTGCTTTTCCCCCTTGAACACGCGGAACATAAATGGTCCTTGTGAAATTTGAGCTTTGGAAGACCACGAACTAATTCATTTTTAGCCAAATGATTAATAGCATCAAAATTGAGATGAGATAATCTGCGATGCCATAACCATGACTTGGTCTTAGATGCTTTGGAGAGAAGACATACTGGAGAGGCAGCCATCATGTCTTGTAGGGACAAGGTATAAAGATTTGCACCACGAGACCCCTTCAACAAGTCTTTTCCTTCCAAGTTGCGGATGAAACAAGTATGTTGTCGAAAAGCAACCTCTAGGTTGGAATCACAAAACTGTCCTACTGAAAATAAATTATGACCAAGACCTTCTACATAGTATACCCTTGAAATCATAACATTTCCAATCTGATATTCACCATACCCCATTATCTTTGCAATATGATCATTACCGAATTTAACCGTTCCAAGAAACTTGCTGACAAAATTTCGGAGCATCGAGCGATCTCCGGTCATATGTTTTGAGCAACCGGAGTCCAAATACCAGAGGATGATTTGGACCACCTGAAAATATCACCAGACGAGGACAATGTATAGGTTTCGGAATCTGAATGTTCCTTGTTATTAGCAGGTACAGATTTAATGATCTTAGATTTGCTAACTTTAGGTTTCTTAGATTGCCTAGCCTTCTTCCTAATTGGTGGTGTAGATTCAAGTTGGCTTAAATCCTGAGGTATTTCTTTACTGATAGGCACTATAGTGGAGGCTGACCTAATTAAAGGGCGCGGTTTCCATACTTTAGTGCTAGTGTACCTAATTAAAGGACGCTGAGACCTAACCTCAATGGATGCATTCCTAGTTAAAGGGCACATTTTTCCATCTAATGTAAAGGTCCTACCAGTGTGACGCCATTACCATCCAACTTGGGTACGAGTTCTCCCAGTTGGCTTCCATTCAAGATCATTCCTAATGGCATTCATTTCATTCACATGATCAATAAGACACAAATCATGACGTTGGAAAAACATGCATTCATTACAATTCCAACATTTCAAATTAGAATTCACAAATGGTTTAGGCTTCTGCACAGGCGCAGAGCTTTTAGTCTTAGCAACATGATTCTTTTTATTTAAATCTGACATAACATTCCTAGGGTGAGCTTCTACTTTCTTCTTGATGGTACTACTAGTGGAGGGCTTGATCTTATCTTTCTTGAGTGGCGATCCTTTAGCCTTAGTAGACTCTTTTAATCCTGTAGAAGGCAAAGTGGGAACATTAGCAACAAATTTTAAAGGTGCCTTAGTTGATGGTGCCAATGACGGTTTTGCTCCTGGGGTCTTATTGAATGGAGTTACAGCAATGGGTCGATTAGTGAGTAGTATAGAACCCGGTCTACCTATATATTGCAAATATGCTAAGCAATATTGAACTCGCTGAATATATGCATGAGCTGAATAATAGTAACTGCTTGAGGGATCTAACACATACAAATCATCTAAAATATCCCTAACAAGGTCCACGTGCTTAATTGCATTCATCATATAAACATCGTAAGTATCCGGATTTTGCTTATGGAGCGGGTTCTTATAGAGCACTACTGAATTGGTTGTTGGAGCACTAGAGGACGGTGCAGAGTTGGTAGCTAAGTTATTAACAACTTCTTTTCGGGTGAGAAGAAGTGTCTCCTTTAACTCGGCCAAAACCATGTTTTTGTCAATGAGCTGGATATTTAAGTCAGAGATTTCCTCACATTTTTGGTTCAGTTGTTCAACATAAGATTGTTGATGTGCTGCATTAAAAGCTAAGCGTTCTTCTATTGAACCATAAAGAGCGGATAGTCCCTGTCTTGCCCGATCCATCTCCCCTAGAATAGACGAAAGTCTAATTTCTAAGTCCTGGTTTTTAGACTCTGCAGCCTCTAGTTCCAATTTTTAGTGTTTCATTCGATGACACATCTCTCTTTAATCTCATAATCTCTTCCTCTAATGCCTTAACTATCTCAATCATCTTGTCACTCGTCTCAACACTGTTTTCACAACCATTTGTTATCAAAAGATCCTCATTTTGAGTTTGTTATTTTAATTCTAAAGATATACAATGTTGTTCAAGTTGATTAAAGCGTTTTGTTAGTAAATTGTAAGAATCTTGAAGCTTTAAAATTTTAGCGTTAGACTCGTGACAAGAATGATTATCTACCTCATTTACAGTATCAGCAACAGTTACAGAGAGATCACACACATCATCACATATATTCACAGCATCACATTTAATCATAGCGGATGTAAGCTCATTCGAATAATTAACATTCACAGTAGTAAGCACATCACACGAAATTACTTGGGACAAGAATCGGTCATATTCGGATAGAATCTTTTCCTTTTCAATTAATTGTAGTTCGTAAGCGGTGTCCATTTCATAAAACACTTTTTTAACTTCTTTAATTTCAAACTCGAGATTTTCCGAAAGAGATGCAAAACTTCCTTTTAGACGTTCGACAAACGGATTGATCTCATTCTTAAACACCTCGTTCATGTGTTCGAAAGCCCATTCTCCGGCGTTTAGGCCATTTGAAGTCGTACATTCCCGGATGACCTTGTCAAAAATAGCAAAGTATTGATTAATCTCTTGCAAGTTTATCCATACAGTGCTAACAGGTGGAAGATCCTTTGGAATTTCCTTAGGTCCTTCCATTTTGACAAGTGTAGGAAGTGTACTAGGGTTTTCTTCATTTAACATGTAGGTTGGTGCTGTGATGAGATCTTTATCCATATGGAAGCGAATTCTAAAGTCCGTTTTTGCAAGCTCCTGATTCATTTTAAAATAATCACACTGGGGATATTTTGCAAAGTTGTATGACCGATTCTCATCAACTAGATCCTTATTTGTGCGACCATCGAAAATAACAATCGGATCTAAGACCAATCCTAATTGGGTTGCATTATAAAGTCTTGGACTATGGATAAAAGCTTGTCTTGCATACCGTGGGTTAGGGGGAAGGCCTTTTTGATGCGATAAGTTAAACTCTCTAAACGATGCGTCAAATAAGTGCACTACTTGAGAGGCAGCGTATTGTCTTAAAAGCAAATAATCTAAACTTCTAATCTTATTAGCCGCATTAATTTCCATTTCATTCTTTTTAGACTCGAGTAATTCAAAATCCGTTTGAAGTTTGTGAAAATTAGTGACCACTAACTCTTTTTCTTTAAGTTCGTTAGAAAGATATGCTCTTAAGGTTTCAATTTCTTGCAAATGACCCAATTGTTTGTTTCAAAAATGATCATATTTGGGATTTGTTAGAACATTGGACGAAGGAACTAATTCCAAAGTTTGAACTTTTTCGTTGCACAAGGCAAGCTCAGCAGATAAATTCTTATTCTTAACTAGGGTTTCTAATAGTGCAGTATTCATTTGACTAAGTAAGTTTGCAGGAACCATGACCAAATCTTGTTGAGCAGTAATATGCGTATGCGAAATAGCTCCCGGTTGTGATTCACTCAAAGTCTGGGGACTCACATTGATATTACTATCATTGATTGTCTCCTCATTTGAAAGACTCACCACTGAAGACTCATTCGGATCAGCACCCTCTTGTCTAACTTGATGTGGTTGAATACTAGTATCAGTGGCATTAGTAAGTACCTCAGATATTTTATCTGACCCAAAGCTAGAGATAGTTACCATAAGAGCTGCCTGAGCAGATTGAAGATCATCACAGTCTGAATCGTAAGCATCCAGGTCATCTGCTTGGTATGCTGCATTCTGTGTAGTGACAACTTATTGTTCTGCAATCCCTGGATCAGCAAGAAATGCAAGCTCCTCTTCATCAAGTTCCTGTCCTTGTGCCTGAGCGTTCACCAAATAAATCTTCTCTGCAAACCATTGACCATATCTTCTCCTCTTGGGTTTTGTGCAATCCCTGGACATGTGACCTTTTTCCTTACAGTTGTAGCATGTAATCATTCTCAACTTGCCTGTGGAATTAGCCCGTGGAGGAGTGTTGACCATTGGAGCAGGATTGACCATGCGTGCATTGGTCGTTGATGTAGTGGGTCTCCCCTGATAAGGTTGAATAGGTTGAACCATTACCCTGCCATTCTCAATGGTAGCTTGTTGTCTAGAATTGGATGAATTCCTCGGCTGATTGTTAGTAGGAGCTGGTCCTCTAAATCCTCGTTTGCTCAATGTCCTTGTGAGATAAGCAGACATAGTGGCTAACACTTCAATTGGGTCAGTTCCTTGTTTGAATTCAGGAATGGGAACTTCATCATTATCACAATACAATGCTTGGTCTTGTTGAGCGGCATAAGCACTAGAAGGAATACTCATGTGGTCAGAATAGCTCGATGGATATGCTGCATTTTCTTGAGAAGAAGAGTATGATGACTAAGCATAAGGTGCAATGCTTGCTGGTGAATATGGGTGAGGTTGTGAGGCATATTGTGATGCTTGTGGTTCTCTCTGAGACGAAGTTGCATTAAACCGATATTGTTGCTGATGTGAGGTGGGTGGTTGCGGTAGAATCGAATATTGAGGGAAGCTTGGAGTCATGTACGGTGATGGATGATAGGCTTTGTGTCCCATGATATAAGGATTATTGTTGTATGACAAGCTTGGTTGATTTCCCATCAAAGCTAAAGAATCAGGGTACATACCGCGAGGCGAACGGTGCATGATCTCGTGCTTCTCATGCTGATGGAGAAAAGGGTAGAGTTGATCCAAATTGCACTTATGCAAATCCCTAGTTAACTTAACATCAGTAATATACTCACCCCATTCAGCTTGAGGTAAAGTATTCAAAAACTTGGTGTTAACCTGGAATGGAGCAATCACGAGATTATATACATTCAAATCATTCATGAGAGTAGTGAATCTGAAGTAGTAGTCGTGAAGCGTTTCCCCTGGACTGTACGTGAATCTATCAAACAGATCATACAACTGACATTCCCGTTCCTGTTTAGTAAGAGATGTACCTTGTAGCAAAACCTTTAGACGTTCCCATAAATCCTTTGCAACCGTATATTGACTTACCATTCGATAGATGTCATGTGGAAGAGCTTGGAGAATGGTTTGAAGAGCCTTTTCGTCTGCATCGGCAATAAGTTGTTGAGCTGGTGTAAGTTCTTCAAACTCCCGTGGTCGAGTCTCATTGTTAACAACGATGGTACCATAATCAAGTGGACCATTTAGAATTGACTTGACCATAAGCCTCCCATATGTCGGTTTTCCCTTAATGTATGACATCATACGGCCTTGCCATGCTTCAAAGACTTCTTTAATGAGCATTGGAGGGCGATTATCCGTTCCCGTAATGACGGAAATATCCGTAAGTGATGTCATTTGAGGCATTAATGAATTTGGATTCATTTTGATCACTTTAAAGAGACAAAGATTATCGGCTGATCGAGCAGTGAAATAAAGTTGTGAGTTGTGTTGAGTTTTTGTTTAAGAAACCAAGATTAAATCCTCTAAAAATCGTCCAAAAAACAAGTAAAATATCCCTTGGTTCGGAACAATTGTTGATTCGGAAGAAACTGGTTCGGAACTTCCTTGATTCGGAACAGTTGTTGATTCGGAAGATTTGGTTCAGAACCTCTTTGATTCGGAACTGTTGGTTCGGAAGATGTTGGTTCGGAACTTCTTTGATCCGGAACTTTTGGTTCGGAAGATATTGGTTCGGAACTTTCTTTGATCCGGAACTTTTGGTTCGGAAGAAACTGATTCGGAACTTCTTTGATCCGGAACTTTTGGTTCGGAAGAAACTGATTCGGAACTTCTTTGATCCGGAACTTTTGGTTCGGAAGAAACTGATTCGGAACTTCTTTGATCCGGAACTTTTGGTTCGGAAGAAACTGATTCGGAACTTACTGGAAAAAAGCTGGTTCGTGTGTTTAACAGTCGACAAAATATATTAAGAACAAACCCAGATTTTTACCAAATTACCCGAAAAGTTTTGTGATTTCTACTAAAAGAAGTAAAACCCAATACTTATCTACTAATCCCAACAACAAAATCACCAAAAACTTCAAAAATCAAGATAGATTTTCCTAAAGAACATTAATACAATCAAAAACTAAAGAACAACACAAATCATTACCATAAATCACCCCATGGCTCTTGATACCAATTGAAGAATATAGATAATCTTATGAATCAATGAAGTGGGTTGAAGATTTCTAGAGAGAGAAACTAGTGAGAGAAAGTGAGAGAGAAATATGTGTTTTTTATTCAAATGAGAAAGTGAAACAATCAACAACCAACCCCTTTCCATGGTGGAAAGGGGTATTTATATCCAAGCCACTAATGGGTTTGGGCCGACCCATGACAAGCCCATGGGCCGGTTTCTTACTTAACTAAATAAGCAAACATTAACTACGAGCTATACAACATTAAATAATATTGTGGAGTGACCGATACTTCTAATATACGTTAAAAACGTATTTCTAACATTAACATTTACAGATGATTATAGCCGTTATGGTTATGTTTATTTACTTAAGCATAAACATGAGGTATTTGAAACATTCAAAGTGTTTAAATCAGAAGTAGAACTGCAATTAGGGAAGAAGATTAAAGCTCTTCATTCTGATAGAGGAGGTGAATATTTAAGTCAAGAGTTTATATATTATCTAAGTGAGAATGGAATTGTTCAACATCTTACTTCTCCCTTGAATCCACAACAAAATAGTGTATCCGAAAGGAGAAATCGTACATTATTAGATATGGTACGATTTATGTTTAATCATAAAACTTTACCTTTATCCTTTTGGGATTATGCTTTAGAATCTGCTATTCGCATTTTAAATATGGTTCCCACAAAGAAGGTCGATAAGACACCATATAAACTATAGCATGGCAAGAAGCCATATTTTTCTTATTTAAGGGTCTGGGGTTGCGCAGCGTATGTGAAACAGGGTAACAAACTCCAACAACGATCTATAAAATGTATTTTTGTAGGATACCCTAAGGAAACTATGGGTTATTACTTTTATTATCCACCTGAGAACAAAGTAATTGTTGCTAGGTATGGAGACTTCCTTGAATCTGATCATGTAAATCAAGAATTCAGTGGGAGAAATTATGATCTTGAGGAGAGTCATATAGATACATTACCTTCTGAAAACACTAGCGATGTAATTCCTGTAGAATCAAAAAGTCTGGCGGTTCTACCGGAATTAGTTCCTCTGCGTAGATCCGCAAGGATTAAAAACACAAATAGCAATATGTGTCTTATCATAGAGGATGATGATGAGTTAGGGGATCTTGGTGAAACCGCTAATTATAAATCCGCCATACTTGATCCTCAGAAGGATAAGTGGATGGTTGCTATGGATGAGGAAATGAAATCCATGAAATTAAATGATGTTTGGATTCTTGTAGACCACCAACGAATGATAAATAGTGCGACATAAGTGGATATACAAGAAGAAAACCGACATGGACAGAAAAGTACAATCCTATAAAGCTCGTTTAGTAGCTAAAGGTTTTACTCAAACTTTTGGCGTAGACTACAAGGAGACATTTTCTCTTGTAGCAAACTTAAGAGCTATTAGGATTCTTATAGCTATAAAAGCATACTATGACTATGAGATATGGCAAATGGATGTTAAAACCGCCTTCTTGAACGGTCGCTTAGATGAAGACATCTATATGCAGCAACCAGAAGGGTATGTTGATCCTGAGAATCCAGTTAATGTGTACAAACTTCAAAGGTCCATTTATGGTTTGAAGCAAGCATCACGTAAATGGAATAAAAGATTTGCCGAAGAAATTAAAAAGTTTTGATTTATTCAGAATTGTGATGAGCCATGTGTATATCGCAAAGCTAGTGGGAGTGATGTAGTATTCCTAGTCCTATATGTTGATGACATATTAATCATGGGAAGTAACATTCCAAGAGTTAAAGCTGTTAAGGGTTATCTTGGTAAATGTTTTTCTATGAAGGATTTAGGAGAAGCTGCATACATTCTGGGAATTAAGATCTATCGGGATAGGAAAACACGATTAATTGCTCTATGTGAAGATGCTTATATAGATAAGATTTTGAAGAAGTATAATATGCATAATTCCAAGAAAGGTTTTCAACCTATAGAAGTTAAGCATAATCTGAGTCATGAGATGGATGCATCAAATCCTGAAGAGGAGGCATACATGTAGAAGGTGCCATATGCTTTGGCTGTAAGATCTATAATGTATGATGTTAGATGCACAAGGCCTGATGTGGAGTTTGCTCAGAACTTGGTCAGTAGATACCAACAGAATCCAAGGAAGCTCCACTACACTACTGTTAAACATATTCTAAAGTATTTGAGGAGTACGAAAGATATGTTTTTGGTATATGGAGGGAAACCAGACACAGAACTGAATGTTACAGGTTTCTGTGATGCGTCCTGGCAATGTGATAAAGACGATACGAAGTCTCAGACGGGTTACGTTTTTGTTATCAATGGAGGAGCAGTTGACTGGAAGATCAAGAAACAGACAACAATTGAAATGCATGATACTTAATTTGAGTACATGGCTGCTTCAGAAGATGCAATGGAAGTTGTTTGGATTAGGAAGTTTATTGAAGATCTTGGAGTGATGACTTCAATTAAAGAACCTATAGATATGTATTGTGACAATTCTGCCACATTAATATTTGTCAATGACCCTAGAGTCATGAAAGGAGCCAGGCACTTTATGCGTAGACATCACTACGTCCGAGAACAAGTTGAAGCTCGGGAAATCAAATTGATAAAAGTTCACACATATAATAACGTAGCCGATCCTTTAACTAAGGCTTTGGCTAGACCAAAGGTAGTTAAGCATGCCAAATCTATTGGGCTGCAACTAGCTAGCGAAGTCATGCAATAAATCTGTGATTAGTATTTGGATAAAGGATGTAATGACATTATTATATAATGAAATAAAGATTGGGTTTCGTTTATATTTATTATTTAATAAGTGTATCCTCTTTTACATGTTTTAATCCATGAATAAAATTTATGCTAAATGTCCGTTATCGGTTAATATTATGGGAATATTGTAAAACTAAGACAAACCAAAATAGCGATAGAGTATACTTGAAAGTATATTGATCGATTTTGGATGATATTCGATGAATCGAATATAGGACTTATTCTAACTATATGTTATTACTTTATGGACTTTGTCATTAAGTAAAACATAAATAGTTATCCTTAGACTTGAGATACCTGGAAACTGTTATGGATCTAGTGCATCTCTATGGAATAATCTAACCCTAAACGTAACTGGTAGCTATAGTTGCAAAATTCATAAGTTTTGCTCATAGTCAATAGGTAATTTATTTCCTCCAATTTGTTTTGGAGTTTAATACAGCTGGGCCCCTCGTGGGATTAGTAAGATGTTTGTGTGGCCACACCCAAATTTGTTTTGGTAATCTTGCTGAATCTGTGAACGAGAAACAAAATGGTTAATGAAAGGAATGCCTGAGATCCATATCCTTATTAAAGTTGTATTAGAAATAAAAGGATAATAATAACGATGCAGAATCGTTAAAAGGTTTTGTCCAGGAGACGTTACTCGAGTTGTACTAGAGACATTTTGCTATGTGTAACTAGATGCTAGTCAATGTAATCACGATATTCGAAATATGTCCAAGTGGGAGCTGAAAGTTTATGGACTTATATTTAATAGTCGTGTGATAGGATCGAACTCGAGATTAAGGGATTGCGCACAATACATAAAGAGTTAATTTAATTAATAAATATATTTATGGTATTTATTAATTTATTAATTTATTTAATAAATATATTTATGTATTTATAAATTTAACTGAGCAAGTAACTATATAACTTTAACGATCGTTAATTAATTAATAGTTAAGTTATAACTAGCGTTAAATAAACATATAGTATGTAAACAAAACAAAAGAAGGACAGAAGGTTCCGGAACACCCCATGGGGGGTGTTCGACCGTCGGTTATAGCCTAAATGGGGGGGGGGGAGGCAAAATTTTCCTTATATTTATTGGGCTACAACGGGTTGAAAGTCAATAAATACAGCTCTTAATCCCTCATAATCAACACATCATAAATAATTCTCCTCCTTCTCTCTTTGGTTCGATCGCAAGTCTACATGCACGAAGGGTTTTGGTTGATTTTTCTTGGTTGATCGATTGTATACGTAGTCTATTCCTAGCCCCTCTCTAGGGTTATTGGGTAGATTATTTACAAGCGTTGTAGCTCGATTTTCACTTGCTAGAATCACGGTTAGCTCGTTGTATTACGTGTGTACAAGATCGTAATATAGTCTTACTTTAGACTATATATTGGTATATACGGTATAAACCCGAATTGGTGATTCGTTCTTCGTCTTGTGGAATTGCTTTAGCGTAAAGGTATGTAACCCTAATTCGATTAATTATAATTGTGTTATTAATTGTGATCTTGTTAAATGCTTCCGCTATATGTGCTTTGATCTCGTTTAGGGCTTTATATAATTGTTATGATAACCTTCAATATGTGGTCTTGTAACACACGAAATTGGGCCCTCGAGGCAACAAAAGCATGAGAGGAGGCCTTTTTTGATGAGTACAAACCAAGACGAATGGGGAAAGAAGCAAGTCGCTACTGTAAGTCTCCAAAGAAAAGTCCTCCACAAACCACTATGTCCTCGATTGATCCACGAAAACCTTTGTCAGAAAATAAGGTCGCATCCTCCATTTGTGCAGGTTGGCAAGTCTTTAACCCAAAAAAGAGTTTGAAAATGACCATGCATGATCGAAGCAAAAAAAAACTCACTCAGCGGGTCATGTAACTATGAAAAAAGACTCGTCAATTGAACAATATGTGACGTAAATGCTTATTTGTGAGTGTGTTGATTGATATGATATCAAACTGTTTTATCAGCTTTGTCACCATCTAAAGAATTAGGTTCATGATTTCATAAGGAGACATGATGGCTCTATGGGGGTGTGAATGGTACACTGGCATAAGGAGACATGATGGCTCTAGCAGGGCCTCTAGTTTCTGAAAGTCCACTTTGTATATCAGTATATATGTATCATATACGGAGTAATTATCTTGTTATTTTCAAAGCAAATGGCTAAAAAATAGTACCATCAAATTTGACAATTTATTTATTTGTGGGGTCAGTAACTTTATAAGGACTAGGGCCCAATTAAAATCTAAATATGATATACATCAAACTTGTGTCATCATTAATCTTGTTTCAAGGTAATTGAAGAATCTTTTGACTAACACTTTTTTTTAACAATCGATCTATTGTGAAACTGATTTATTGATCAGGCATTTTTTTAACTTCTTGAATTTTATTATAATTTTTGCTTTCCATCATTTCAAGATCTAATCAACAACTTTGCTTTTAAGAATGTTAAAAGAATTTTGATTTTGTAACTCAGTAAATTTTTTTGGAATCGTTGTTCAACGTTTTTTTCGCATTTTAGTAATACTTTTTGCGCATTATCAATGGATATATTTGTTTTTACGTTCACTTTTAGCATTTAGGAGGGCCTCTGTGTAGTTGTGGTACAGGGCCACCGAAATCCACCAGACGACCATGGGAGACACCAACCTGATTAGTGTAACTTCTTTTATTCGAATTCTAAAGGGGTAAGCTGCAAATTTCGTCCCTTGACTTTGCCAAATCCGCAAATAAACCACTGAGTGCAAAGGTCCCGTAATTTTTCCATCGAACTTATTAAATTCATGAAAAAACATCAAGTCGATATTTTCTAACTTATAGCCGTTAACACCCGTTAACTCTCACTTGCCATGCACTTGAGAGCACTCTCTTCATTTCCACTCCTCATTATCTCGTCAGCACATCCCCGTCTTTCCCTTATGTGAATTTTGTCCCCAAAACCATTTTCCTCCATTACAAACACATGTGGTTGGAAGCTTGCATATATAGGTACATCGACACTATAATCTTTAGTCATAACCCTTTATATCCTATTTAACACATCACGTCTGTAGTCATGGTTATCATATGTGAATGTGGCAAACCCAAAACAATCAAAAGATCATGGACTAACAGGAACCCAGGGAGATGGTTTTATTCTTGTCTTGGTTGTTGTTTTATTGGTTGGAGTGACCCCAACGTGTTACCGAGTAGTTGATGTGATTCCTGGGCTCTTGATGGCCTGAAATGAGATAGAAGAAGATCTGAATGAGCAGCTGATGTTGTTGAGTGAGAAGGAAGCTCTTGTGAAGAAACTAAAGAATATGCTTCTTTTTACCTAGATCTTTATGTTCCTCGTATACAAGTTTTTCTAGTTTTTGGTTTCATCTTTCAGGGAATAAGGTCATCCATGGTTTTATTAACTGTCTATAAAATATTTGTTATAGCGTAATAGTGCTTTCGGATTCATTAAATGTTTATTATGGGTTGCTGATTATTGTGATTCGTGTTGGATGTTTAGATATAGCTCTTCAACTTTATCATTAATCAGTCAACAAATGGGTATTTTTGGGTGTTTGGGTATAACTATTCAAGTGACTATAATCAATCAACATACGGTTTGTTGTATGTATGGAAACAGGTCTTCAAGTTTGAATTAAATCAATCAACAAACAGGCTTTTTTGGTTGTTTGGAAATAGGTATGTTAGTCTAAAGCCTAACGTTGTAACATAATGTGACCTGCTAAGGGAAGGGTGCTATGTAGTATCTCTAGCATATTGTAGAAAATGGCCAAACTTTGACTAATTCAGTTAAAATATCATAACATTATGCCTAAAATGATAAAGAAGAACCAATATAGTAAATTAAACAAGTACCATAGAACCCCTGAATTAAACAACTAGCATTACAAATCAGGCCCAAAACAACCATTATGTCTAATGTCTAAAACAAACACTATTTAAAAGTATAATAATAACATTTTTGTCCTTAAACACACATAAAAATAAAATAACTATGAACATTTTGCACTATCAAACTCACTGGTGCAATCTTACTTATGCAAACTCACAGCTCCAAGCTCATTTCTTCTGCTTTGCAAAACTGATGTATGTAGAAATACGTCTTTTAGGAAAAAGAGCGTAATTAGGGCAAGTATTAACAAGTGATTTAGGAAAACCACAAGTTAAGACCCAAAGTGGGGATCGTTCTCAAGGAGGCTTGGTGTGTATGTTAAGAGATGATTAATGATGTGATTATGATTATGAGAAAAGAAAATAGAAATGAGATAAGAAGAGAATGACGGTTACGATGACGAATTAAACTAAGACGAAATGTCGTAAACGTAAACCCGTAAAAAGTAGCAAAATTAAAAGTTTACACTAAAAATTCCTAGAAAATTGCAATAAATCCGAAATAATGTACTTAGAGTTTACAAAAAATCGAAAATCACTAAAACCTTTTATTTAATTAAGTAATAATTTTTTAATGCTAATTAAAGCCCAAAAAATCAATTTAATTAACAAAAAGCCCAAAATGCGATTTTTTTCAATTGTAAACCTCTAAAATGACTTACATAAATTTAAAACTATTTTTGAAAATTTTAAAATGAATAAAAACTTTTTAAAAACAATTAAAAACAATTAAAAACTATTTAAACTTAAAATAATTATAAAAATTAATCTAATGACAATAAAAATATTCTAAAAGTTGTAAAATTCCTAACTTAATGTATTTAACCTAAAAAAATATAAAAACTTGGAAAATCTAAATTTTAATTTTTAATAATAAAATAATAATAAAATAATATTAAAAATCCAAAATTTATAAAAAATTCTAGAAACTTGCAAACTAGTTTAATTTAACCTAATAAAATCAGAAATGAAGTTAAAATTACCTGAATACCCCTAATAGGCCTAGAATGGGCCAAAAGTCCAAACAGTTAACTTAATGGGCTTTTTAAGGCCCAATAAGAAAAATGTTGTCTAAATAAGCCCAAAAACTCCTATCTGACTCAAAATTTGATTTTAAAGACAACACTCTGAAGGCCCAAAAGCTGAAAATGAGTATAAGCTAGCTTATTTCAAAATAGCTTATTCTTAATGGGCTTTTTGGCCCATTAAGCTATAAGCTGATGCCATAAGCTCAAATTAGACACACAAGCTTCTTTTGAGTTACTTAAGAGTTTTATAAAAAGAAATTTGAAATAAGCACAAGGAATAAACCTGAAAAAGCAATAAGCTATCTTCACAAAACGACAAAATAGTCGTTTTCGAGTTCTAGGCCACCACAACAACTGATTCAAGTTTCAAAAGCTTATAAATGACTTAACTAAGCTTAATAAAAAAAAATCAAATAAGCCCACTCAATAAGCTGGAATAAGCAGATAAGCACTTAATTTAAAGTCAAACTTATGAGTTTTCTAGCAAAAAGTCAAAGTCAAGGTCTGATAAGCTCCAGTTCAATCAAATGGGTCAAATGATGAAGATCTATCACAAAAATTAAGTTGTTGCAGGTCTGGATAAGCCAATATGGCTTATAAATAAGCTAACTGAAAATTAACACTAGCAGGGGCTAGTTTTGGGTGTTGAGCAGTGGAAACTTTTTCCACTGCTTGACTTTCTTGACTATTTGTCTTTAGTGACTTTTTTGTGGATTCAAGTTACACAAAGGCACCCAAATGATCAATTAATCATAAGGAGTCAATAGAAATCACAAAAACACAATCACAATCAGCCAATCAGTGCAGTTAATTCAAAACATCACCAGATCTAGCCCAGACATGAACAAATAAGCAGTTATGAACTTATAAGTTGTTTAAGCAAATTTCAGCCAACCAAATTGCACCAAAAGCATACACAAGCTATAATAAACTTAAATGAATAAGTTTAAACAAGTTTCATGCAATGGTACAAGGCCTAAATCAAGATTCAAGCACAATAAGGTTACTGATGAACAATAACAAGCAGATTTTTACTTTTGTTGATATACTTGACCAACAAGCCAAATTCAAACACTCAAATCTTTCATATAGGTTGTATTAACAATGATTTAACAACTTTTAGCCCTAAGCATGCATATATTCTAGATATTTCCAAAATCTTAGGTCAAAATTAGTCAAATCCAATGAGATATAGCACAATGTTTGATTCAAGGGTTTAAGGCCAATAACTTGCAGGTTTTAGTTCTCAACCAAATAAATAACAGATAACAAGCATAAACAACAACTTTCAACAACACAATAGCAACTTATGATCTTAAACAGATAATCCCAAACACCCCTTATCTTTTTCAAATCAATTTAAACAAGTATAAGTGTATTCCGAGACTACCCAATCCTAATCAAACACATAAACAGATGTAATATGCAGTATTGAACAAGATTAGACCATAAATTCAACAAGAACACAAGCAACCCACGAATTCACCAAAAATTAAAATTTTAAGCAGATTTTAGGTAGAATGGTGCAAACTCATGGATGTACACCCACACCCACGAATTTTGAGCTTATGTGCTAGCAAGAACAAGCACAAGCTTCCACAAACAAGCCTCCTAAGATTGAACAAGGTAAGAAGCACAATTATCAAAAACAGAAAAAAGTGAAAAACTTGATTAATGCAACCTTAGTTCCCCACACTTTATTATCCCCAAGTTATAAGCTTCACAACACCTTGATATCACAATATCAGGATGCTATAATCAGCTTTATAGCCCAATAATTCCAAGGTTTGAACAAGACTTAGCAAAATATCAAGATTCAAGGAAAATATGCAAACTTCTGCACACTCCTTTGAAAACAGGTTTTAGGATTCAACATTAGTTAATAAACAACAATAATAAGCAGATATAATGATTGGCACTTGAGTTTTCTTCACCAAATTCAAACACATTTCATTACTTTGAATATATGATTTACAAAATTGTGAACTTAGGAAAATTCAAGAGCAAAGCAAAAATGACTGAGTCTTGTGCCTTATATAGGCTACAAGTGACGTTTAAGAAAGCTAAAAACGTGAACCCTAATGCAATAGAAGTCCCAAAATTCCCCTTGTCTTGTTTGAATGTCTTGGCATCATGTGAAGAGAATTGGATGTTTGTGTGAGGTGTCCAAGGTGAAAATGCATCCATAGGCTCACAATGAAGCTTAAGTTTGAAGCTGAATGTGGGTGGTAGATTCCCTGGCACCATTTTGGCTTTTTCTCAAGACAGTGTGAAGGGGTTTAAACATGTGAGCAAGATAGTGATGTGGCATGGGTTTTTAAGGTTGGGATGTGTTTAAGGGACCCTTAATCACTAATCTGGAGAAGATTATGGTTTAAATTCAAGCCATTAACAAAAAACCAATTGTGTTCTTGGATGAATAGTGGGTGAGTTTAATCTGGTTTAGGGGTGATTAAGATTTAATTTTATGTTATGGCGCCAAGGGATTAATTAATATAAACCGGGTGAAGTAGATTGGTGAGGTGGAGGGAAGGTGAGTTCTGATTAGTTGTAAGGGGTGAGTGGGACACGTGTAAGGGAATGGTTGGTCTATGCTTCTTTCCTTGTCTACCACATTTAACCCTCCATCTTTCAAACTTCTTTCATTTGCAATTTAATCAGCCAAAAGACGAATCCCCTTGTATTTAAAGTTTCCATTTTCACACTTTTGCCCCAAATACTTTTCCAAAGTATTTTCAGGGGTATTTCTTGCTATTTGTCGATTCTTGAAGGGTTGTTTTGGCATTTTCTTCAATGATAATGGTCTTGACTTGTTTGTTTGACTTCTTGGAGGACTGAATTTGCCAAGTCATGATTAATGAGGGACCATTTTTGCCATTTCTTCAAAGTCAAGGGTCCTTTTGGTAATTTGACATTTTTGAAGGACCAAACTTGTAATTTCTTGTAACCTGAAGTCCTTAATTATATGTATGACTTTGAGGAGGACTAATATTGACAATTTAGTTTTGTTGAGGGACTAAAATTGCCAATTCTTTAAAGTGGAGGTCCCTTTTTGCAATATTGACAAACTTTAGGGACCAATCTTGTAATTATGAAGATACAAGGGTTTAAAGTGTCAATTCTTCAATACTGGAGGAGCCTTCTTTCATAATCTTCAAATCTTCAAGGTTTTGTCTTGGAAAATCTTCATTATGGCTTGGTTCATTGTGCGGCTTCGTTTCCCGTGTTCGTTTTTGTATGATTCTTGTGATCTTTTGTCATTTTCTCAATATCCGTACCTAAAATCCACAAGCAATAAACACAAGCATATATTTGGCCATTTTCATGATATTTAATGCATTTAAAGCCCTTTTTGGACGATGAGACTATGTATAAAAGTAGTCTCATCACTCCCCATACTAAACCATTGCCGTGCCCTCACGCAATGCTAGAATAAAGTATCGTAGCACCTCCAAAATTCATTTTTATTCACTTTTATTGAATGATAAACTAGCTACACTACTACTATTACTTCTACTACTTGTGTTTTAGACATAATGTATGATTTTCATCACAAAATGGGACGTTTAGGTTCATAGAATAAGAACACGTGAATGCTTCGTTAGAAATAATTTCATCGTCCTCGATTTTCACCCCAAATCCATGCCAAGCGTGCAACGAGATCATTGTCATTATAAGTTGGTAATGCTAACACTACTCATATGCCCTAATCACGTACTTATCCTCCCATATTCCTAAGTTGTATCTCTTATATTTTATTTTGTCTTGAATGTTTCACGAGGATACATTGTTTGACTTATGCGATGATAGAGATTTAGGTCTAAAAATAGAGTCCTAACGGTGTAACCAAGACCATCGAATTAATAACCCCTCCTAATAGAAAATGATGTCAAAAAATTAAGTCAACAAGAAGGATCGATAAACACGGTCTTATAACGGTTTTGAACATGAGACTTATTACCAAGACTTTTATACGCCCCCTAACGGAAGAGCCTTATTATCATAGGTTTACCTCCATCTTTTATTCAACTTCGCCATGAAGCTTTTATTATGACTTCGGTCTTTCCTTGCCTTTTATTATCCACCTCATCGGTGGTTTTATTAGGCAAAGACATATATCCACACGCTAAGGCGAATTTTGGATCTTTAAAGATTCAAAGATTAAGGCTTGATTCACTTTCAATTTTGCATAGATTTTCGGCCTTGTGAGCTTCAAATTGTTTGCTTGATTTAGGTGAGCACTTGAAATCTTATTATTGGGTGAAGCTTTCGATTATCCGGGTTGCCAATACTTCAAAACCGTGACGCTGGCGATACCTTAATGTCTTCCCAATTTAATTACATCGAAGCTACTAGAAAAGACTAGAAACCAACAATCAAGACTAAACCGCTAAGTCAATAATTATTAAGCAAAAAATATTTACAAGCGAAGGGAGAACAAGCAAACAACGAGAACACATGAGTTTTTGAAAGAATATGAGTACTCTACGTGTAGCATAGTAACTTATAATTAACCCTATCATTTATCGTCCTCATTTAAGAGACTTAGCCTAATGTGAAGTTAAGGAATCGAAGCTAAGTGCTCAACACGCACGGTCGAGTCAAAAATTACTCTTATTCTCGCCATCGGAAAATCTACATTCGTGTCTTCAAACACTTATAAAACATGAGAAAATTTTTAAAATTTGGCCATTTTTAGCCTTATTTTGCAACAAAACGATAAACAAAAAGATAAACTTTGGAAAGCGTGAAGGTTTGGCAAGGCAAGTATCTATTCACCCCCCATACTAAAGTTAAACATTGTCCTCAATGTTTCGAGTCTAGGGGTGCAAACACCCCCATACTAGAGACGTAGTCGAATGCCTAATCTAGCATGGAAAGGGTGTAACCGTTAAATTTAAAGCCGTTTATGAAGTGTGATATAAACCTAAGGTTAGAACATCAAAGGATATATCATGGATATTAAGAAAGTCTTCAAAGCAAACGATCGAGTGCTCCCATAAAACGAACACGAGAGGCTCCAATCGTGAAGTTAATGATCATCTAAAATCCACAATTCACAAACAACCACGAAACAAAGGTTGGAAGCGCAAAAATCCCCACACGTTACTACATTAGAAAGCGATATTATGTACATAGGATAAGCATGGGAATCCCCCACAAGGCACCTCGTTTTTGATTTCTGAGTCATGAGCTCGACTCGATCCCCTCAATACTAATTATCATTGGGGAAGGTGATTTGGTCGAGGTAGTTCAAGGATGGAACTTCCCCGCCAAAGTAGTGCTTCAACCTATGTCCATTCACCTTGAAATTGGGGCCATCATTTTGAGTTAGCTCGATGGTCCCATATGGAAAAACTTGAGTCACGGTGAATGGACCGAACCCACGGGATTTCAACTTACCGGAAAAGATTTTCAAACGAGAGTTAAAAAGCAAAACTTGTTCCCAAATGTTAAAAACCCGGTTTTTAATTTTTGAATCATGAAACTTTTTAGTCTTTTCTTTATAAATCAATTAATTTTCATAAGCAATATCCCTTAATTCATCCAATTCATTTAATTGCATTTTCTGGTGTTTTCCCGCGGTCTCCATGTCATCATTACAATGCTTTAGGGCCCAATAAGCTTTGTGTTCGAGTTCAATTGGCAAGTGACAATTCTTCCCATACACTAGCTTATAAGGAGTGCACCCGATGGGCGTCATATGAGCGGTCCTAAAGGCCCATAAAGCATCGTCCAACTTATCCGACCAAGATTGTCGGTTTTCCCCAATCGATCTCTCCAAGATCCTCTTCAACGCTCGGTTTGAAACCTCGACTTGACCACTCGTTTGTGGGTGATAAGCCGTAGAAAGCCGATGTGTAACCCAATATTTCCTTAGGACCCTTTCGTAATGGTCGTTAAAAAAATGGGTTCCACGATCGCTTATGATCGTACGAGGGGTTACAAACCGAGAAAACAAGCTTTTCAAAAACTTGACTACCACACGAGTATAATTGGTGGGCAAAGCCTTAGCTTCCACCCACTTAGATAGGTAGTCAACGGCGACAAGGATGTACTTATTACCACGAGATGACGGGAACGGCCCCATAAAATCAATGCCCCAAACGTCAAAGATCTCACACACTTTGATGATATTTTGTGGCATTTCATCTTTTTGTAAGGCTTTTCCCTGTCGTTGGCATGAGTCACACGACTTCACAAGTTCATGTGCATCTCGGTAAATAGTAGGCCAAAAGAAACCGGCATCAAAGACCTTCTTAGCCGTGAGATTAGCACCGTGGTGACCACCCGTGGGTCCCTCGTGACAAGCTCTAAGGGTGTTAGAAGCTTGGTACCAAAGACACAACGTCGAATAATTTGATCCGCACAAGTCCGAAACAAGTAAGGGTCGTTCCAAAAATAGAACTTGACGTCACGAAAGAATTTTTGTTTTTCTTGAGTCGTCATACCCTTGATGATGAAGTTCCCCGCATGGTAATTTGTGATGTCCGCAAACCATGGGGTGGAAGAATCAAGCTTAGAATTCACTACACCAAGTGTCTCGAGCGGAAATGTTTCGATGATTTCCTTGGGCTCGTAAACACTTTGGTGAGGATCTTCCAAACGATAAAGATGATCGACCGCTAGATTCTCGGCTTCTTTTTTGTCAACAATTTTGTGATCAAATTCTTGAAGGAGGAGAATCCAACGAAGTAATCTTGGCTTTGCATCTTGTTTAGCCATAAGGTACTTGATAGCCGAATGATCCGTATACACTATGCATTTAGTCAAGACGAGATAAGGTCGGAATTTCTCAAATGCATACACCACGGCAAGGAATTCCTTCTCCGTTGTAGTGTATTTTAGTTGAGCCTAGGTCATCGTCTTGCTAGCATAGTGAATAGGCAAGAAGTGATTTTCATGACGTTGCCCCAATACGGCCCCAATAGCGTAGTCACTAGCATCATACATGAGCTCAAAGGGGAGGTTCCAATTGGGAGCAACAAGGATGGGAGCTTTGGTAAGTTTCCTCTTAAGGATTTCAAAGGCTCGTACACAATCTTCGTCAAAGACAAAACGTGCATCTTTTTCAAGGAGATGTGTTGGGTCCACTAGATGTGGATCTTGCAGCCTGTTTGGAACGGTGAACGACTTCTGTAATCACAAGTCTATTCACAGAGAGACTTTATATAAATCAGACATTATAAGTGCGGAATACAAATACTATGAACAAGAAGAACACAATAACTATAACGATGATGCAAAGAAGGATACTATGAACAGGAATACAAAATGGCCTTGAAGGATGCTTTATATTGTTTGCCTTTGCTGCACGCAAGGCAATTGATATCATTTCTGAATGTTTTGGGAGGTAGACCAGAGACCAAATTCAGATTTGCTAATTTGTGAATGGTCTTGAAGTTCACATGTCCCATCCTTCGGTGCCATTTAGTGGCTTCATCTTCTGAGGCTTTAGCAACCAAACATGCTATTTGACCAGTAAGATTGACTTCATTCAGCTTGATACTATAGATGTTGTGTCTTCTAGGGATTCTGAGCAGAACCTGTGAGTCATCTGGGAGTTTAAAGTCTTTGGATAACACTAGAGCATCAGTATCCGTAAAGAGGACAAACTGCTTCTTGTCATAAATCTAAGAGACAGATATCAAGTTGAAGTGTTGAAGTGCTTCCACATAGTAGACTTGCTCAAAGTTAAGATTAGGCGTCTGAATCGTTCCTTTGCCAGTGATCCTTCCATCACCTCCTCCAAAATAGACCTTTCCGCCTTGAAATGGTACAAAGTTAGACATAAGACTTTTATTTCCTGTCATGCTCCTAGAGCATCCACTATCAACAATTCCTAAAGTAGGATCTTGGTAAGGAGTGACCTACAACAACAAGAAAAGATATATGCAAAAGTTAGTGTCTTAAGGGGACCCAAACCCTTTCAGGTTTGAGCGTGCCTTGTGGATCTTTAGTAGATAGCCAAGAAGATTGATGAGATCCACCGTTGTTCTTAGGTTGCCTATTCATCATACGAGTGTTATTGTTTGACGAAGAACAACCTGCTGAGGGCTTAACAGCAGTTCCCAGATTTCCCAACCCAAAATACATGTGGTCTAAATTAGATGCATAATTTGGATTAAAAGTCATAGTTGTTGGTTGGTCTATTTGGTATTATTCCAGTGTGTCTCCAATGATCAGAAGCTAATGAAGAGGTCCTTCTAAAAGAAGAAAAAGATTGGGCACATGGGTTTAGTCTTCTAAAAGAATATGGAACAAATCCTGGTGGACCAGGAACAGGAAATGCTTGATAAATAGAAGAATGTTTGTCATAAAAATCACAATCTTTAATCAAATGAAATTCACTCCCACAAACAAAACATGTTTTAAACGACCTTTTATTAGAATGACATTGTTTCATACTGCTAACTTTATTACACACAATTCTAGGAGAAACATTCTTCCTAGGACTCAATAAACCAGGACTAGACACAGATGAAGTGAAAGCAACTCTCTCTTCACTCTTCCTAGCACTAGTAGCAGCATGGTCATTTGACTTGGAGCTTGTAGGTCTCGACTCTTCACTTGAACCACATGATGCAGAGTCACTGGCTTTGTCACTGAAAGTACACGAGACAAAGTTATTAGTATTAGTAAAACTTTTTGGGGACTCATGCATCTGTGATCCATCCAAGTCATTGTGCCTAGTATTGGGCATGAAAGTTCCTGTAAGAGGTGGAGGGACAGCATGCATTTCTGCTGCTGGTTTAAACCTATTGTAGCTAGGTGTTCCCTCTTCCTCCTTGTCAGGATCAAAGACACTTGAAAAAGATAAATCAAACACATCTTCTGAATCAATATATTTATCAAATCCTAATATCTTTTAGTCCTACAAGACATACTACTATCAATTAATTTTGAAAGATTCTTAGGTGCCTTTTGCCATTTTTCAAATCTTAAAAGTGTAGCATCTAATTTGTCCTTCATGTCTTGTTTATCTTTGATACTGTCATCTTTTACCTTTTCAGTGTATTTATGCATATTTGTTGTGTTTTCTAAATCAATTTTCAGAATCCTAATTTTATCCTCGTACTCTCGTTGAGTATCTTGAAGCCACCTCTTTTTTTGTTCCAATGTTTTTAAAGAAGCCTTATATGCTTGAACCTCTAAAAAATACTTATCATTCTGACATTTAAGTCATTATATTGAGACAACAATTCTGAATATTTATCATGACAACCAAGAGGACAATGTTGTACCTGAGGTGAGATGCCCATAAGAGCAAATTCTTCTGCTTCCTCGGCATCAGACAGATTCCCAGCAATCATTGCAAACACTTCAGTAGAGGGTTCAGTTGTTTCCAGGGTAGAATTCTGATGATCATTCCAGTTGACCATAGAGTCAAAAGACACCAACGCCTTCTTGTCATCCTTCACCTCCTGAATCTTGAAAGCTGAATATCTGCTCTTCTCCTGGTCATGCTTGTTAGAGCATTCCCATGCAAAGTGACCTTGCTGCTGGCAGTTATAGCATCTAACCTTGCTTCTGTGAAACCTTGCTGGCTCTCTTGGGTTATAGTTAAATTTTAGACCGGCTTTCTTCTCAAACTTGTGAACCCTAAGAGTGAGCATGGCCATCTGCCATTTGAGATCCATTTCATCCAGGTCAAGTTTATCAACCTGTTTGAAGTCATCAAAAGCAAGTTGCTGTTGAGCATCAACGTCAGCAACAAAAGAGTGAAGAACAACTTCTACCATGCTACCAGACTTGGCTTTTGGTTCAGGAGTAGACTTATGCTGAAAAGTATGTTGAGAAGAATAAGACATGGGACTAGATCCCATAGAACTCACAAAGGCAGAGTTAGCAGGAGTAGGAAAAGAATCACTTGAGTATCCCCTCACATGAGGCTCAAAGGTTTTGAGCTTATGAAACAAATCATCAAAATTAAGATAGTCAAGCCCACCTTTTGCATTGAGAGAGATTACCACCTGATTCCATGAGTAGGGTAAGGCTCTAAGAAACCTTGCATTGATATCACCATTGTCAGGTTTCGACCGAAGTTGATTCAGCTGGCTCAGTATCTTTTGGAACCTGTCATACCCTTGATGGATACCTTCAGTTTCTGAGATCTTGAAGTCTGTGAATTCATCTCTCAGCATAGATCTTCGCATTTTCTTTGACTCCTCATTCCCACCAAACCTTTCTTTTATTCCATTCCAGATTTCTCTAGCATCGTCCAGATGATAAAAGTCACCCATGTGATCATCAGGAAGAGACTGAAGCAAAATAGTTTTTGCTTTGATCTCCTTCTGAACAGCTGTGATTTCTTCATGAGTTTTAGGGTCAAGAAGAATAATGCTTTCATTCTTGTCTCTTCCAGTCAACTTCTTGCTGTTTCCATTCAGAATAATCTTCCATAGATCTTGATTAGTGCTGGTGATCCAACATTCCATATTCATTGCACAGCTATCATACTCGTCTTTTTTTAGAAGAGGAAACTTACAATTTGTGTTGAAAACCGTAGAAATGATCTGCTGAGGTTGCTGTGTTTTAGGGGTACTATCTTCTCCTGTTTGAGTAGAACTTGAGGCAGACATAATTAAACAAAAATGTTAGTAATGAAAAAAATGATTCTTCTTGTACAGAGGCTCTCCCAGGCTCTGATACCACTTGTTGGGTCCACAAGATGTGGATCTTGAAGCATGTTAGGAACGGTGAACGACTTCTATAATCACAAGTCTATTCACAGGGAGACTCTATATAAATCATACAGTATAAGTGCGGAATACCAATACTATGAACAAGAAGAACACAATAACTATAACGACTTGATCCTTTTCTAAGTATTTCTAATATTAATATGAACTAGAATTATATATGATGAAGGTGTATAAAACCCTTCTGCCTAAGGTTCCTTTTATACTACAAGGAAACCCTAATACATCATTAACCAAAACGTGTAAAACTGATATGTATATCCTTTCCTAACATATCTCATGCATATCCTAACAGAATAATATCTAAATAATAAAGTTTGACTTTCTATAAGGCCAGGAGCACGGCTTGCTCCTACTACTACTATGACGAGGAGGAACTACATACCTCCTAGTCTACCTATTACAAATAAAAAATCCAATGGTCCTAACAAGATGTGTAATAGGTCGAGAGATCTTTGAAAAATCCTTGATGAATCGACGATAAAAGCCCGCGTGGCCTAGGAAACTCCTAACTCCCTTAACGGTTTTGGGATGAGGTAATTTGGCGATGACGTCTACCTTAGCTTGATCTACCTTAATCCCCGCTTTCGAAACCTTGTTCCCTAAGACGATTCTACTTTTAACCATAAAATGACATTTTTCCCAATTAAGCACAAGGTTGGTTTCCTCATAACGCTTCAACATTCCCTCAATATTCGACAAACACGAAGTGAACGAACTACCAAACACGGAAAAGTCATCCATGAAGACTTACATCGTCTTCTAGATCATATCATGAAAAATAGCCATCATGCAACTTTGGAATGTTCCCGGTGCATTGCAAAGTCCGAATGGCATTCTACGATAGGCAAACGTTCCATATGGACACGTAAACGTAATTTTTTCTTGATCACGAGGATTTGGAAGTAACCGGAAAAACCATCTATTAAGCAATAGAAATTCTTTCCCGCAAGACGCTCCAACATTTGGTCCATGAAGGGCAAGGGAAAATGGTCTTTTCGAGTCGCTTCATTTAACTTATGATAGTCAATGCACACTCTCCATCCGGTCACGAGTCTAGTGGGAATTAACTTATTGGCATCATTTGGCACAACGGTAATTCCTCCCTTCTTAGGGACACAATGAATAGGACTCACCCAAGGGATATCGGAAATAGGGTAAATCATTCCTGCGTCAAGGAGTTTTAGGACCTCCTTTTTGATGACGTCGTGAATTTTGGGGTTCACCCTCCTTTGACATTGGATTGCGGGCTCGTAGTCCTCCTCCATTAAGATTTTGTGGGTACAAAATTTGGGATCGATCCCCTTAATGTCGGATAACTTCCACGCAATTTCCCCTTTGTGATCATTTAGAACATCGACAAGTGCGGTTTTTTCATCATTTGAAAGTTCTTTCGAAATAATAACTGGCAACTTGTCGTCCTCCTCCAAAAAGACATATTCGAGATGAGGAGGTAAATATTTCAACTCGAGGATAGGTGGTTCCTCAATTGATGATTTGGGCTCGATACTCATAACCTCCTCGGGTGGAGGGAATGGGAAATCGATAAGAAAATCCTTGATAATCGAGAAGTCCTCATCATTGTCGAGGTCTTCATCACAAGTACGTGGAACATCGAATTCTTCCAACTTAAAACCACCACCTTCAAATGGAGTTAAGGTTGGTGTCGAGTTATCAAGAATGGGATCTAACATAGTGGGATTGCCACTATTTTCATCATCACCAAAACCTTGAACTTCTTGTGAAAATTCCTCGCAAACAACGTCGATCATATCAACGAGGTTTATGGTTGCAACGGAATAAACATGAGAAATTTGAGAGTTTTGAGTTGCGTTTATAACTAGTTCCTCGTCATTGAAACGTAAGGTGATCTTTCTAGCATGCACATCAATCAAAGCCATAGACGTATCTAAAAACGAAAGACCTAAAATGAGAGGAACTTGAGGATCCATGGGAATATCGACAACGATAAAGTCTACCGGATAATATAATTTTCCCACTTTCACAAAAACGTCTTCCGCCAATCCACATGCGGGAATCGTGGAATGGTCGGCCAACTCGATAGACATTAGTGAAGGAGTAAGATTAGGAAGATTGAGCGACTTGAAGATTGCAAGTGGCATCAAGTTAATACTAGCACCAAGATGGGCCAAGGCATAGCATTCTTCCATATCTTGGATTTCACAAGGAATCAAGAATTTACCGGGATCACCGACTTTTTGAGGTATGCGATTAAGATAAACCGATGAACAACTAGACAATTGTTACAATTTCTCCTTGTTGTTCAACATACTCTTAAAGTTAGCGGGGAATCGAGGCATCATGACCAAAGCATCGGCGAAACTCACATTAAAGTGCAAATCACGAAACATTTTCATAAAGAGCTCAAATTGATAATTATCGCGCTCTTGACGTTTCTCCTTCCTAAGTCTCGATGGATAGGGCAAAGGTGGTGTGGGTTGAGGCATAGGCATAGCCTTTGGAATCTCGGGTTCCAAATGTGGTAATGGGTCAACCGTAGGTGTGGCATGAGCGGTACTTCGTGGGATTTGGACATGCTCCTTTTCGACCACCACCTCGGGTTCCTCCTCAATTGCATCCTCCGTAGGAGCAATTGGTTGAGGAGTCGGTTCCTTAAGTGTCTTACCACTACATGTGGTAATCACTTTCATCTCTCCCTTAGGGTTTGATATGTTGTTGCTAGGAAGACTACTCGAAGAAGGTTTGCACATAATAGCCTCAAACATAGATGAAATTTTGTCCTCAAACATGGATTGCCTCTTCTCAGCCTTAATCATTTCTTTCTTAATTTCATGTTGCCCTTGTTCCATTTTTTGTTGGTTTTGTTGTAACCTAGTTACATTTCCTTCCATTTTGTTTGTATGAATTTTAAGCTCATTTGCTAACTCGTTTTTGAACTCCTTCTTCAAGTCGTTCTTAAACTCGGATCTTAGGCTAATGAATTCTCTTTGAATGTTGTCAAACCTAGCATCGTTTCCATTAGCGTATTCAACAAATTAATTTGGAAGATCTTTCAAAGTTTGCAAACCTTTGTTGTTTTTTTGAAAATCACTTTAATTTTTGTTTGAAACTTGATTATTAGCCCCTTGATTCCCATAGTTTCCTTTGTAATTGTTTTTGAAACCAACTTGATTGTTTCGATAGTTGTTGTTAGCATTTTGATTTGAAGCAAAACCCGGTGGAGTCAATTGATTGGAGCGGGTAACTTGACCGTTTTGGTTGTAAGTTCCCGTGGCAGCGTAGGCACTCGAAGTGTTACCACCGTTGGTAATGCACTCGGAGAAATCATGACCTCCACAATAATACATACATGAAGCCTCAACCGTTTTAGCCGTAGCGGGAGCACTTTGTTCTCCAACTTTGAATTCAATTAAAAGTCCTTTAAGCTTATCAAAGATTTTGTTTTCCATGTTCGCCTCAATTTGGCAAGCATCGATGGTATTAGACTAAGAAGGTGAAGCCGAAGACGAAGCCTTACGAACACTCGACGTGCTACGAGGACTATACACCTTAGATCTATTCTCAATTATCACCAAAGCTTCCTCAACCGTTTTACACAAAAAATTACCACCCGCGGCGGCATTTAGATAATCCCTTTCATGATCATTAAGTCCATTGTAAAACGTGTCTATTTGATGCAAGTCGGAAAAACCGTGATGAGGACACTCATGTAATATTTACTTAAACCTATTCCAAGCCGTTGAAAAACTCTCTTTAAATTCTTGTGAAAATTTTGAAATCTCGTTTTTCAAATGCGTAGTCTTAGAGGGCGGGAAAAATTGGTTCACAAACTTAGAAACGAGATCCTTCCACGTCAATATAGAATTGGGTGGCTCTTTCTCTAACCAATTTTTAGCAGGCCCCGCTAAGGAATACGGAAAAAGCATCATCTTAATCGAGTCATTAGCAACATCCTTAAATTTGCAAGTGGCGGTAAGACGATTGAATTGGCGGATATGGTTGTGCGGGTTGTCCTTTTCATCACCACGTAATTTGTTGTTTTGGATCATCGACAACAAACCCGTTTTCACTTCAAAGTTCTCCGCAAGGACAGAGGGAATCACAATATCCTCTCCATAACCCTCGGTGGGTGCTTGAAGTAACTCCATCATAGTTCGATTCTCCATGGTTGGTTCCTCTCTTACGATAGGTTCGTCAATAGGAGACTCCTCACTAGGAAGATTGGGAGTAGGTGTTGACTCCTTTCGGTTTCTTCGTTTACGTGCACGTCTTGCTTGGTTGCGGGTTTGCATAAACGTCACGTACAACGAGGGGATGAGCAAAGAAGATTCTTTTTGGTGTTTTGTATTTTTCCAATTTTTTTGTGGTTTTTGATTGTTTTTACTTTTTTTTGGATTTTTGTGATTGTATTAAGTAGACCAAAATCTACAAATCTCCTCCTTAATCAAATCTCTTGATTAAAGAAGCCTCAAGGAATGAATACGATCACGTGAAGTGAACGCCTTCGATGACTTTAGAACGTTGGTGGAACACCAAAACGTTCAAGAGGGTTTAATCAATGAAACCAAGAAAGTATATATGATACTTAATAATACTTTGGGCGGCAAAACCCTCGATTAGCTTTCAATCTCAAAATACTCACAAGCAAGCGGGGAAACGAGGCGGCGCGAAGCACTTAATAGCCTTTTTCCTTAGGGTATATTTTATAATACCCGCCTTATACCCACCTTATAGTTTGTATTTTTCAAAATCGAGCTTCACGAAAGTATTTATCTATTTTTGCCTTTTCTTTCTTGTTTGAGATTCGAATACAATGATTGGGTAATGACCTCCCAAGTCAAGGTTGTGTTTTCACACTTTTGGAATACTTATGAATTTATTGTTCTACGTACACAATATATTAATAATATTCACACAAAAAACGAAAAACCGATAATACGTATTAGTAGAGTGCTACTAATACAAATATATATTATGGCTATATATAAAAACAACAATTACCAAATCAAAACACAACACGCCTCCCCTGCAGCGGCGCAAAATTGATGCATGTAGAAATACGTCTTTTAGGAAAAAGAACAAGTGATTTAGGAAAACCACAAGTTATGACCCAAAGTGGGGATCGTTCTAAAGGAGGCTTGGTGTGTGTGTTAAGAGATAATTAATGATGTGATTATGATTATGAGAAAAGAAAATAGAAATGAGATAAGAAGAGAATGACGGTTACGATGACGAATTAAACTAAGACGAAATGGCGTACACGTAAACCCGTAAAAAGTAGCAAAATTAAAATTTACCATAAAAATTCCTAGAAAATTGCAATAAATCCTAGATAATGTAATTAGAGTTTACAAAAATTCAAAAATCACTCAAACCTTTTATTTAATTAAATAATAATTTTTTAATGCTAATTAAAGCCCAAAAAATCAATTTAATTAACAAAAAGCCCAAAATGAGATTTTTTTTCAATTGTAAACCTCTAAAATGACTTAACTAAATTTAAAACTATTTTTGAAAATTTTAAAATGAATAAAAACTATTTAAAAACAATTAAAAACTATTTAAACTTAAAATAATTATAAAAATTAATCTAATGACAATAAAAATATTCTAAAAGTTGTAAAATTCCTAACTTAATATATTTAACCTAAGAAAAATATAAAAACTTGGAAAATCTAAATTTAAATTTTTAATAATAAAATAATAATAAAATAATATTAAAAATCCAAAATTTATAAAAAATTCAAAAAACTTGCAAACAAGTTTAGTTTAACCTAATAAACTCAGAAATGAAGTTAAAATTACCTAAATACCCCTAATGGGCCTAGAATGGGCCAAAAGTCTAAACAATTAGCTTAATGGGCTTTTTAAGGCCCAATAAGAAAAATGTTGTCCAAATAAGCCCAAAAACTCCTATCTGACTCAAAATTTGATTTTAAAGACAAAACTCTGAAGGCCCAAAAGCTGAAAATGAGTATAAGCTAGCTTATTTCAAAACAACTTATTCTTAATGGGCTTTTTGGCCCATTAAGCTATAAGCTGATGCCATAAGCTCAAATTAGTCACACAAGCTTCTTTTGAGTTACTTAAGAGTTTAGTAAAAAGAAATTTGAAATAAGCACAAGGAATAAGCCTGGAAAAGCAATAAGCTATCTTCACAAAACGACAAAATAGTCGTTTTCGAGTTCTAGGCCACCCCAAGAGCTGATTCAAGTTTCAAAAGCTTTTAAATGATTTAACTAAGCTTAATCAAGAAAAAGTTTTCAAATAAGCCCACTCAATAAGCTGGAATAAGCAGATAAGCACTTAATTTAAAGTCAAACTTATGAGTTTTCTAGCAAAAAGTCAAAGTCAAGGTCTGATAAGCTCCAGTTCAATCAAATGGGTCAAATGATGAAGATCTATCACAAAAATTAAGTTGTTGCAGGTCTGGATAAGCCAATATGGCTTATAAATAAGCTAACTACAAATTAACACTAGCAGGGGCTAGTTTTGGGTGTTGAGCAGTGGAAACTTTTTCCACTGCTTGACTTTCTTGACTATTTGTCTTTAGTGACTTTTTGTAGATTCAAGTTACACAAAGGCACCCAAATGATCAGTTAATCATAAGGAGTCAATAGCAATCACAAAAACACAATCACAATCAGCCAATCAGTGCAGTTAATTCAAAACATCACCAGATCTAGCCCAGACATGAACAAATAAGTAGTTATGAACTTATAATCTGTTTAAGCAAATTTCAGCCAACCAAATTGCACCAAAAGCATACACAAGCTATAATAAACTTAAATGAATAAGTTTAAACAGGTTTCATGCAATGGTACAAGGCCTAAATCAAGATTCAAGCACAATAAGGTTACCGATGAACACTAACAAGCAGATTTTTACTTTTGCTGATATACTTGACCAACAAGCCAAATTCAAACACTCAAATCTATCACATAGGCTGTCCATATAGGAATGGTAACATACTCAAGTATGGGTGCTGATTTGTCTGCTTGTGATCCAACCTCCTTGTCAACCTGTATACCTAAAATTTCAACAACTGGTTCATCCACAACATTTTAAGTCACCTTCACAATGTCTGGATTAGTAACATGCATATAATTCAAAGTTCTAGATAGAGGTTCCAAGTCAAATAACCAATTTGGTCCACTTTCAGGATCACTGGGGTTTACTTTCTAAAAACCTAACATGTATCTTTTCAAGTATACGTTTTTCTTTCTTAAGGTAAACCCTATATCCTCTACTCTGCACTGAATAACCTATAAAGTAGCCTTCATCACCTTTAGCACTAAACTTTCCTAAGGCATCACTAGTGTCTAAAACAACTACATGACAACCAAAGGGTTTAAGAAAAACAATATTAGGTTTCCTACTCCAAAAGAGCTCATAAGGTGTCTTGTTGTGGATCTTGTTGATTAATGCCCTATTCTGAACATAATAAGCTGTATTCACAGCCTCAGCCCAAAATACAATGGGAAAGTGAGCATCAGCCAACATAGTCCTAGCTGCTTCTATGAGTGTTCTATTCTTCCTCTCAGCTACCCCATTTTGTTATGGGGTTCTAGCTATACTAAACAATCTAGTAATCCCTTTCTTGGCACAAAAGTCATCTAACAGCTTATTTCTAAAATCACCACCATTATCACTTCTAAGTATTTTGACCTTATTCGCAGTCTTTTTCTCTAAATGGGTAATAAAGTTAATCAAAATATCAGCAGTTTCACTTTTTAAAGCCAAAAAGAAAGTCCAAGTAAATCTAAAAAAATCATCAGTGATGACAAAACAGTAGGATTTACCATTTAAGCTTTCTATATTAGTTGGACCAAACAAGTCCATATCTAACAAGTGAAGTGGTTGAGAACTAGAATGCATAGGTTTAGACTTAAAGGAGACTTTGTGTTGTTTGCCTTTAAGGCATGTAACACAAGAGTGGTCATTGTGGAAAGCCTTTTCAGGCAATCCATAAACTAAACCATGTCTCACAAGTCTATTTATGTTCTTAAAATTAATGTGCCCTAACCTTCTGTGCCAAAGATTACTCTCATCAACTAAAGCCTTAGCATATAAACATGACAAATTATTATTCATCCTAATTCCACTAAGACTCACATTATAAATGTCCTTATGCCTAAGTGTTCTATAATCAATGAATTTCTCATCAGGTATTTTAAAATCTTTGCTCAATACCAAGCATTCAGTATCTGTGAAAAGAACCTTATTTTTGTTATCACAGACCTGTGATACACTAAACAGATTATAGTGAAGTTCTTTTACCAAAAATATGTTCTCAAAACGCAAATTGTTGGTGATAAGAGTGCCTTTGCCAGTGATAGTTCCATATCCGCCTCCAAAGTACACTTTGTCACCATCTTTAATGGGAGTGAAGTTTGTCAAGTAGTCTTCCTTCCCCGTCATGTGCCTAGAGCATCCACTATCCCAATAGCCATATTCATTAACCTGCTTTTGAATGCCCTACACATAAAGAAAACAAATTAGTCTTCTTTAGGAAACCAAGCCTGAGTAGACTTGGATTTATTTGGTTGTTCAACAAGAACAGACTTAATGCTTATGAAAACCCCTTGTTCATCCCTTTTTGGATTAAACACCCAGTTAACCCCAATTGGTTTAGTTATTACATTTGAAATATAATGAAATCTGTTACAGATCATAGAAATCCCATCTAAATTAGGGTTTTGGTCTTGTTTAGGTCTCGAAGTTAAGCTTGAAGAAGCTTTAAACCCCTTTCCCTTTGGTTGAAGGTATTTGGCATTACTTGGTCTAGCAGCGTTGGAAACATTCCTGTCAGCGTTACAATTGTTCTTGACAACGCTGAAATTACCTTTATCAGCGTTGAATCTAGGGTTGCTAGAGGAACCCATTGTCTGTTAGACTATGTATTGGTCTTTTGAAAATGCCTTTGTCCATAAGTATTAGATCCTCTAGTAAAGAATAGGGTTGGTCTAATGACTTGTGGACTTTGCTGGACAAAAGGTTTGGGTCTGACCATGGTTGACTTTCTATCAGCGTTGACCTTTGAAGCATTGACACATTTATAAGCCAAATGTGAAAAGCTTCCACAAGTATAACAGGCTTTTCTAGACACAACTCTAGGTCTAGATGAAAAGAAACCTGTCCTAGTATCACTAACTTGACTTTTTGGTGACCTAGGTTTTCTATACATTTCTGCATATTTAATACTAGGTTTTCTATCAACGTTTAAGCCAAGGTCAACAGTCTTGCCAGTAGTAGGATTGGTCACTTTTATGGGTGTTGACTCATTTGGGATGTCACTAAGCATGCCACCCTTAACAAACAAAGTAGGGTTGGCTTTCTTCTATTGGTCCAAATCAGTCAATTTCTGCTTGTAGTCCTCTACTGGAGTAACACCTCTTGGTGGAGGAATAAATTCCTCTTCTTGGAGTTCTGGTATACCACTCCAAGACAAATCCTTTCTAAGGACGCCATAAAAGTTCGCAGCAGGTGCTGGAACACCAGCATATTTTTTCATCCCAATCCCACTCATGTCCATAGAATCCCTTTGTTCACTCACACATTTTTCTAGGGTTTGGGAAGCTTTATCAAATTTTTGAATTTTAAGATCTACATTATCTTTGTCTTTGATAGCCTCATCTAACTTAGCTTGTAAAACACCATTGGATCTCTCCAAGATGTTCCTAACCTCAACACTAGCATTTAGATCATGAGTCAAAATATTGATTTGATCTTTTAGGTCAAGCTTCATTTTCTTATATTCAGCTACAGTCTTTTCAGTTTGAGTAAGAACAAGTTGATATTTAAATAACTTGTATTTTCATCAAAAACATCTGATGTTAATTTTAAAACTTCTTTGTTAAGCTTTTCAGTGTTTAGACGACATCCCTTACTACAAAATGCATCATCATATACCTCATTGTCTGATGAAGATGAAGAATGTGCCATGAGAGCGTAGTGAACATGCTCCTCTTCCTTCTTTTTTGCAACCAAGGCCTTATTCTCTTCCACATCCTTGGCCAAAAAGCTCCAATCCCAGCCAACACCATCAATTTCTTGCATGGCAACCATAGCTTTTGTATCTTCAAACTTGGCGATTTGGCTTGAAGGATTTCTAGCATCAGATCTTCTTGGAGATCTACACTCTCTCATAAAATGACCCATTCTATGACAATTGTAACACTCAACCTTGGATTTATCAAACCCAGCAGCGTCTTTAGCATTAAAAGTCATTTTCTTCCTGAATCTTCTATTCCATCTATTGGCCCTTATGCTTGCAAGTGCCATATTCCAATTTATGTCCATCTCCTCCAAGTGCTCATCACTTATTTGCTCAAGGTCCTCATATGTAAACACCAAACCATTGGGCAATGAAGCAATGTATGCACACACTATATCTAGATCAATACCAGCAGGCTTAACTCTTGGTGAGTCAACATTGTATCTGTCAACGTCTGAATGTGAGGCGCTGACAAAGCTTGATCCAACATTGACACAAGGTGATCCAGTAATGGGGTGCATGTATGACTCCCTTTGATCAAATTGACCTTCACTGTGTGAGAAGAAAGCCATATTTCCATTATTAGACTTGCTTCCTTGATCCAAAAGGATTTCACTCTCCACAATTCTCAGTTTATTGTAGACGTCATCAAAAGTGGAACTTTTGTGAGTATTATTAGCAATCACAGACCTTTCTTCAATCTTCTATGCATCACCAATACTTTTAAGGAAATTGGTGATGATATCAGCATCATCATGCACTGTTCCCATGAATGACAACTTGCTTGTAATGTCAAGAAGTCTGCTTCTCACTCCACTTAGCTTTTCGTTGGGAAGAGCTTTGAACACAGCATACTCATGCAAGAGTTGCTTCTTTTTCTCTAAAGCAGTATCATCATTACCACCATAAGTAACTTGAAGGGCTGCCCAAAGTTCTTTGGCAGACTCATAGCCTCTGTACTTGTGCTGATTTGCTTGTCCCAAGGAATGTTTGAGGATGCTTAGAGTTTTCATGTCATTCCTTCTCTTTGCAATGTCCTCAACTGAGACAGCTCTTCCATCGTCATGTTTTTCTTTTCGATCCTCAACACTTGAGCCTGGAGTTGATCTTAGAGTGATAGCAGCTTGAATCTTGGCAGCCTTATCGAATATGTTTCCATATTCAATAATTTCCCGTAGGGTGTGGTCATGGATTTGAAGATATTGCTCAAAATTGAACTTCCACAGCTCAAAGTTGTCCGGGTCTAGCATGGGTATCTTAATGTTATGGCTTGAGGAGGAGGTTAACTCTGGAGTAGACATGTTGTTTGATTTTTAGGGTTTCTTGAAAGTTAGGGTTTTTGGTGATTTAGGGTTTTTGTGTTCTTTAGATCAAAGTTTCTCAACAAGTTCTGATACCACTTGTTGATCCCAAACTTAGATCGATTTAGCTTGTGTAAACGAGATTAAATCAAGTTAAACACGTAGAGAAACTTTGTTGTATATGAAACAATTCAAGTATTATGCGGAATTAATACTTAAACAAGAACACACAAACATGATAAAACAAACTTTCACTTTGATTGATTAATCGAACTTGCGTACAATGAAAGTGTGAAAAACATATATTGAACTAAACATAAAGGCCTCTTTTTATAGATTAAGGAACCTTGTACAAGAGTCTACGTATCAGCTATTTTAGGTAAAGATAACATAAGAAATACATTGTCGAACATATCTTTACTAGAAACATACTAGAAACATAAAACGTGTAGACTAAGTATTCTGTCAGTGCTTGACTTCTTCTTATCAACGCTTGACTTCTTCATGTCAACGCTTGTCTTGACAACGCTTGATTTCTTCCTATCAACGTCCAATTTCCTCTTGTCAGGTTCCAAGTGTCTTGGCTATATTTTATTCCCAACAAGTGTTATTTTTGGTTTTGCTTATCAATAAGCTGTTCTAGCTTATTTTAACCTGCAACAACTTCATTTTTGTAATAGGTGCTCATCATTTGACCCATTTGTTCATTCTGGAGCATTTGGGTGGTTGACTTTAGGGTTTGACTAGAAAACCAACTCCTTTGACTTTTACATAAGGGCTTATCAATTAATTCTGCTTATTTGGCTTTGCTTATTGAACTTTTCTTTATTGGTTTGGCTTATTTAAGTCATTTAGAGTCTTTTTCAAGTTTAATCAAGGTCTGAGGTGGTCTAGAACTCTAAGTCGACTATTTTGTCTTTTAGTGATTTTATACTTGGCTTATTTCTGGCTTATTGGTTTGTGCTTTTTCAAAATTTCTTTTCACATATCTCTTAAACATCTCAAAAGAAGGTTATGTGTCAAATTAGAGCTTATGGCATTATCTTATAGCTTAATGGGCCAAAAAGCCAATTAAGAATAAGCTGTTGTACATTTAAGCTATGATAAGCTCATATTTAGCTTTTGGGCCTTCAGACTTTTGTGTTTAGAATTGAATTTTAAGCTAGACTGGTAATTTTCAGCTTATTTGGTTGAGTTGGATTTTATTGGGCCAAAAAGCCCAATAACTTGGTCTGTTTTTTATTTTAGCCCATTTGGTGGCCCATTAGGGGTATTTTGGTAATTTCACTTTCATTTTCTGTTTATTTAGGTTTAAATAAACTAGTTTGCATGTTTTTAGAAATTTTTATAAATTTTGGATTTTTATTAATATTTTAATATTATTTTATTACTAAAATTAGTTTTTAATATTTTTGCAACTTTTACATTTTCCTAGGTCAAATTCATTAAGTTAGGATTTTTAAAATTCTTAGATTAATTTTCTCATCATATTCTTGATTTTTAGAATTATTTTAATATTTTAATAGTTTTTAATCACTTAAAAATAGTTTTCATTAGTTTAAAACTTAATAAAAATAGTTTTTAGTCTTATTAAGTCATTTTAGAGGTTTACAAAGTGAAAAATCTTTATCTGGACTTCTTATTAATTATTTGGATTTTTAGGGCTTTAATTAGCATTTAAAAAATAATTAATTAATTACAAGATTTGAAAAAGTTTTCATCATTTGTAAACTCTTAGTTTATTTTTATTGATTTTTGTTAATTTTTTAGGAATTTTTAGTTAATTTTTATTTTGTCACTTTTTACGTTTTTTTGTTTTATCGTCGTAGTGTAATTTTAACGTATCTGTCATTCTCATTTTTCATCCCTTCTTTCTCAATATTAGTCCAAAATATTTACGAATTATTCACACACATATACCTCCTTGGGAAACGAACTTTCACCTTTGGGTCATTAGTACATGGTTTTCCTAAAACGTCGTATTTAATACTTTCTGCTATTTACGCTCTTTTGATTTTTCCTAAAGTCAAAGGTGTGGTAAATTACTACAATCAATAGAATATTAGGAAATGGGCCTTATGTGACATTGGTCGTTTCCTCTACCCCTGAGAGACCCATTAAGAAGCCTGTTAAGCAATGGTCTCCAATGGATAGACGTCTGGCTAACTAGGAAAAGAGACTTAAAAGTATCATAGTCTCTTGCCCACCCAGAACATTATGAAGTCCATTATCAAATGCAACTCTGCAAAAGAGATCTAGACTGAATTGGTTCTAGGGTATGAAGGTCCAGAAGAAACAAAAGAAACCAAAATCCAAGCCCTAAGACTTAAGTTTAACACTTTTAAAGCTTTGAAAACTGAAACTGTTGCTCAAACATATACTAGGCTTAAGATTTTGTTGAATGATTTAGGAAATAATGGTGTTGTTCTACCTAAGGTTGAGCTTAATGCCACATTTGTAAACAACTTACCTAGGAAATGGCTTAGCTTAAACCAGATCTTAAGAGCAAATAATGCAATCAAGAATGATACTCTAGCCCAACTGTTTGGTAGATATAACTATGAAGAAGGGCTAATTGATTCTATATACAAATCAGAGACTGATAGGTTTACCACCCATATCTCCGGTTCGAAAGCTCTTGTTGCTAGCCATTCTTTTCAGGACATCGACTCTAACATAGAAGAAGATACAAGAAGCAGTCAAGAATTTCTTGATGAGTTACATGCAGAATTCCATGACAGGGCACTTCTTGCTGATCAAAAGAATTAGGCAGAGTCGGAGCAGCTAAAGTTGACAAGTACAAAGTGATTTGCTACACATGTGGTAAAGCTGGTCACTTCCAAAAGAACTGCTGGTCAAACAAGACTTCCTCTACAAGGTTTCCCTCATCCAGTAATGATCACAGCAGCAAGAAGAAGTTTGTTCCATCTCCCTTCAAGCAGACTTCTCACTCTGACTTTGAGGGAAAGAAGGATTACAAGGTCAAATATAAAGCACTAAAAGCTAAGTTGGTGAAACTCAATCAAAAGGCTGATGAATCAGCAAAGAAAAAAGATAGCAAAAACACTGAAAAGGGTCTTATCGCTGCCTCCTTCGATTGGTATGATGAACTACTTACATCAGAGGATGAAGGAACCACTACTGTCAGAGCTTTTATGGTCGTCGCTGATGAGGAACCAGCTGTTGGTAAAAGCGTAGCAAGATCTGGACAATGGGTAGATATCACCATGAAAAAGGTACAGACATTGCTTACTATGCCTGAAGGTCTTGATAGAGACCATGTTAGTGACTACATCTTGGTTGACCTCCATTTTGTGGAAGAACAAAGAAAGAACTTGTTAAACAAATTTCATAATCTTAAAACTGAGTTAAATCTTTATCAATCTGAGTTAACAAATCTCAAACATTTTGTGAATCTTTCAAATCAACTTCAAAATGAAGTAAGCAAACTTTCCATTGAAAATGAATCTTTAACTAATGAAAATGCTGAACTCAGAAGAACCATTGAAAAATGGAACATAGGTCAATACACTATGGAAGAATTGGTTGTTGAAGCCATTCCAGAGGATGTGGTTCAAGCAATAGGGGGTAAGGGTAGGTTTAAAAACCATATACCAGTGGCCAAAATAAAATTTGTCCCCTCAGGGGATCCTTCTCCTATTACCACCTCTATGGATGAGAATGACTCTGATAAGGAATCAGATGTTTCCAGACCCTCACCAGCCTTACCCAAACTCGCTGGTGCTGATCCATTTGATTCCTTACTTGGCCCAAAACCTTCCATCAAAACCTCTGGGACATCCAATCTCAGAGTTGCTGAGAAAGCACACAAAAAGGTTTTTGTGGCCAAAGAACTTGCCAAACCCATTCCTCCCACTGAGAGCTTTCACACACCAAGAAACTTCTCCTCACTCTTATGGAAGAAGTAAAAGGTTTAAAAGAACACATCAAACCTCAGACAGACAGTCCATCTGTTAGTTCTCTTAGTGAAGGATCCAGCAGCTCAAAGGGGAGAGCTTTGTTCAGGCCTTGAAACATTGTGGGTTTAAAAATCATTTGTCCGAAAATTGTTCAAAGAAACACAAATGTATCACATGCGAGTCCACTGAACATACCTCCAGAGAACACGAGGAGACCATAGCTGTCCAAAAGACTAGAACACAGTTAAGGTCCAAAACTTCTTACAAGTCCTCTAGGAAACCAGAACCCATACCCAGAGACACTCTTCAGAGTTTCAGACAATTTCCTCCTTGCAAGTACTGTGGCTTCTATGATCATCACTCTAATAAGTGTGAACACTATCCCGGATGTGACATCTGTGGAAGTATGCGTCAGGAAACCAGAGACTGCAACCAAAGAGGGGAAAAAAGGAACCAAATAAAACCCAAATGTCGCTGGTCAGCGATATCATGGACCCACTGGAAAGTGGGTTCATCATCAAAACTAATTTGGTTTTATTATATCTATGCAGGAATACTTAAAGAAATCTATTTGGTATCTGGATAGTGGGTGCTCCAGACACATGACATGGGTTAAACAATATCGGCATGGATATAAGAAGGAGTCTGTTCCAAAAGTAGTCTTTGGAGATGACTCCTCAGGAGCTACTGAGGTATATGGATCAGTGGATTGTAATGGCATCACCTTCACAAGGGTCGCTTATGTCAATGGACTGAAGCACAACTTAATCAGTATCAGTCAACTATGCGATGCTGGTTTCAAAGTTCTGTTCACAAAGACCCAAGGAACAATCTTTAATCAAAATGATGATGTTTTTCTTATTGCACCTAGAAGAAGGGATGTGTATGTTATTGACATGACATTATGTCTAGAAGGAAACAACACATGTCTCTTTGCCAAAGCCTCTGATAGTGAAAACCGGCTCTGGCACAAGAGACTCTCTCACCTTAACTTCAAAAACATCAAAAAACTGGCCAATAATGATTTAGTCGTTAGGCTTCCCTCTCTGACCTTTAGTAAAGACAAACCTTGCTCAGCGTGGGAAAAGGAAAGCACCACAGAGCCTCATTCAAAACTAAACAATCATTCTCCATAAATAAGTGCGTCCATCTTCTTCACATGGAGTTATTTGGACCAGTAAAACCTCAGTCCCTTAATCACAACAAGTACACACTGGTCATTGTCGATGAATTCTCTAGATTGACATGGGTATTCTTTCTTAAAAGAAAGAGTGATGCAGCTGAAAGAATAATGTCCTTCATCATAGAAATAGAGAACTTCAATGACTGCAGAGTTAAGGCTATCAAAAGTGATAATGACACTGAATTCAAGAACCAGGCCATGGAAGCCTTTTGTGATGAAAAGGGAATCTCACTGAACTATTCAAACCCAGGAACCCCAGAAAAATGGTGTTCCTGAAAGAAGAAATAGAACTCTCATAGATGCTGACAGAACTATGATCACCGAATCAACACTTCTAAAGCAATTTTGGGGTGAAGCTGTGTACACAACGTGTTACACACAAAACGGATCCATTATTATGAAGAGACATGGAAAGACCGCTTATGAAGTGTATAGGAAGAGAGGCCCTGATGTAAGCTACTTCCATGTCTTTGGTTGCCCTGTTTTCATTCACAACTACAAGAATCATCTTGGAGAATTTGATGAAAAGTCAGATGATGGGTTCTTTCTTGGATACTCTCCTACCTCCATAGCTTTTAGAGTATTCAATATCCACAGGAAAAAACTTGAAGAATCCATTCATGTTACCTTTAATGAAGCAGATGTTGTCGTCACTCACACCAACTCAAAAGACTGTGACATTGACTTCAATGAATTAAATCATCTCCAGAGGATGATTTCTTAATTCCCAAGGAATCATCTCAAATATGTCACAAGGATTTCCCTTATGTTCAAGCATTTGATCCTAATTCAATCTCTGATATCACTCAAGAGGTTTTTATAGTTGAATCACATACTCCACCAACCATAGAAGAAAATGCTAATCATAACTCTCCAATCTCTCAAATAGATGAAGAGATCGTGGATGAAGAAATTATCTGTGATGAACCACCAGGATTCATTAAACATGTTGTGACTTTTGAACCCACTGAGACTCTTGCTCCTCAATCTAAATGGAGTAGAAACCAAGATATTCTTCTAGTGGATATTCTTGGTAAACCCTCTGAAGGAGTCCCACCAGAGGAAAGTTAAGATCTCTAGAAACTGCCTTAGCAAATGAATGCTTTTTCACTGATTTTCTCTTTGAAGATGAACCAAAGAACATAGTTGTTGCCCTACTAGATGAAGGATGGGTTGTGTCCATGCAAGAAGAACTCAATCAGATTAAGAGAAACAAGGTGTGGACTCTGGTAAAAGCTCCAGCTGGAAAGCGAGTGGTTGTAACCAAATGGGTCTATAGAAACAAAAGGGAGGAAGCTGGCATGATTGTTAAAAACAAGGCTAGGCTTGTAGTGTTGGGTTACAACTAATCAGAGGGTATTGATTATGATGAAACCTTTGCACCAATGGCCAGATTAGAAGCTATCAGAATCTTCCTAGCCTATGTAGCTTATATGGGTTTCATGGTTTACCAGATGGATGTAAAGAGTGTCTTTCTTAATGGAAAACTTGTAGAGGAAGTATATGTCAAACAACCCCCAAGGTTTGAGAAAAGTGACTATCCTGACCATGTCTGCAGACTTCACAAAGCACTCTATGGGCTGAAACAAGCGCCTAGAGCCTGGTATGAAACTTTATCAAAATTTCTACTTGAAAATAAGTTTGTCAGAGGTACAATTGACCAAACCTTGTTAACTTATAGGTCTAAGGTTGATGTCATTATAGTACAGATTTATGTGGATGACATAATTTTTGGTTCAACCAACATTACCTTGAGCAAACAGTTTGCCAAACTTATGACCAAAAAGTATGAAATGAGCATGATGTTGGGAATAAAATTAGCTAAGTCATTGGGACGTTGACAAGAGGAACTTGGACGCTGACAAGAGTAAAACAGGCGCTAACAGATGAGCACTGACAAGACATATTTGAGCGCTAACAAGAATAAGTTCAACTACTGATAGAATTCTTAGTCTACACGTTTTGTATTTCTAGTAAAGATATGTTTGATATTGTATTTCTTATGTTTGTCTTTACCTAGAATAGTTGATAGGTAGACCTTTGTACACGACACCTTGGGTTATAAAAGGAGGTCACATGGTTCATAGTTTGATATCAGATATATATAAGTCTTTACAAGTTTCACAACTTTCATTATACGCAAGTTCTTAATATTAATCAAAGTGAAACTTTGGGTTACATTATTTTGCTTTGTTCTTTTTTCTAAGTGTTAATTTTGCATAACACTTAGATTGTTTCATACACAAAGTTTCTCTAAGTGTTAATCTTGATTCGATCTCATTTAACATAAAGCTAATCGATCTAAGTTTGGGATCAACAAGTGGTATCAGAGCCTGTTGAGGAACTTTGATCTAAAAGAACATTAAACCCTAAAAACCCTAAATCACCAGAAACCCTAAACCAAACAAGATGACTACCATATAATCTTCATCCTCATCAAATCACAACCTCAAAATCCCCACGCTCGACCCTGACAACTTTGAATAATGGAAGTTCAATTTTGAACAGTATCTTCAAGTCAATGACTATGCTCTTTGGGAAGTCATTGAATATGGCAATCAATTTGATAAAGCAGCTAAGATTTAGGCTGATATTTTAGCATGAAGTACAACTGGACAAACTGATGATGCTCTTAATGAAAGACCTGAAGATGGAAAAGTTGTCTCATGGGCTGAGATAGCCTTGAGAAATAATGATATGAAGACCTTGAACATTCTTAAACTTTCTTTGGGTCCAAATAAAGAAGCTATGAATCTGCAAAAAATCTTTGGGGCGGCCCTTCAAGTTACCTATAGTGGCAATAATGATACAACCAAAGAAAGGAAGAAGCAATTGTTGAGTGAATATGTTGTGTTTAACGCTCATCCCAATGAGAAGCTATGTGAAGTAAGAAGTAGGCTTCAAGAAATCACTAGCAAGTTGGATTTTATGGGAACAGAGCTTGAAGATGCTAATATCATTGCTACATTCCTTGGAGATCTTGGTGATGTATGGAAAATTGAAGCCAGATCAACTGTTGCTACTAATGCCCATAAGAGTGCAACTTTTGATGATATCTACAATAAGCTAAAGATTGTAGAGAATGAGACCTTACTTGATCATGGGAAGAAGTCAACGTCTGGAAACATGGCCTTATTCTCACATAGTGACTCTAAAGCCATTGACAATGATTCATATGTTAATTGATTGAATGTACATCATGTTACTGGATCAACTTTTGACAGCAGTGGATCAACCTTTGTCAGCGGCTCAAATTTTGACGCTGACACATACAATGTTGGCTCACCAAGTCTTAAACCTGCTGGTATTAATTTGGATACAGTATGTGCATACATTGCTGCATTGCCCAATGGTTCCTTAGTTACCTATGAAGATCTGGAGCAAATCAGTGATGCTGATCTAGACGAGATGGATATCAAGTGGAATATGTCACTTGCAAGCATAAGGGCCAATAGATGGAACATGAGGTTTGGTAGAAAGATGACTTTTAATTGGCAAAGACACAACTGGATTTGACAAATCCAAAGTTGAATGCTATAATTGTCATAGGATGGGACACTTCATGGGATAGTGTAGATCTCCACGAAGTGATGATGATGGAAAGAAGACAAGACAAATGGTTACTATTAAGGATGCTGAGCCAAAGGCTATGGTTGCCATATAAGGTATTGATGGCATTGGATGGGACTGGAGCTTTATGGCTGATGAGGTGGTAGAAAATCAAGCTTTGATGGCTGAAAAGGAAGAGGAAAATAACGTTCACTTTGCTCTCATGTCCAACTCCTCCTCTTCATCAGATAATAAGGTATATGGTGATGCCTTTTGTAGTAAAGGTTGCAGGTTTAACACTGAAAAACTTAACAAAGAAATTTTAAAGTTAAAATCAGATGTTCTTGATGTAGAAGTTAGACTTGCAAACTACAAACGAGGGCTTGCACAATCTGATGGTATGGTATAGGAATATAAGAAAATGGAATTTGACCTAAAAGATCAAATTAATGTTTTAACTAGAGATCTGAGAGTCAGTAATGAAGCTAGGGAGTCTTTAATGAAATGTAGAGCTGACCTATAACTTCAGTTAAGTGAAGCCATTAAAGAAAAAGAGAATGTAGGACTTAAAATTGAAAAAATTGATAAAGCCAGCCAAACCCTAAAAAAGTGTGTTAGTGAACAAAGAAACACTAGGGACATGTCTGGTATTGGGATGAAAGAGTATGCTGCCATTCCACCACCTGCTGGGGACTTCTATGGTGTCCTGAAAAAGGATCTCTCTTGGACTGGTATTCTAGAAGTCCAAGAAAAGGAATTTATTCCTCCACCTAGAGTGCTTTCCTCACTTGAGGAGTATAAGCAGAAAATGACTGACCTTGAATAGTGGAAGAAAGCAAACCCTATGTTGTTTATTAAGGGTGTTAGTGTGACGAAACTAAAATTAAACCAATATCCATCACTAATCCTACCACTGGAAGACCTATTGACCTTGGCTCTATAACTAAGACCAAATCTAGTGTTAAATATGCTGAAATGTATAGGAAACCTAGATCACCTCAAAGTCAAGCAAGTGTTAATGGGACATGGTTCTTTCAATCTAGACCTAGGGTTATGTCTATAAAGTCGTGTTGCACATGTGGGAGTTTTTCTCACTTGGCTTATAAATGTATCAGCAGCTCTAAATTCACCACTGACATAAGGTCAACCATGGTCAAACCTAGACCCTTTGTCCAAACTAGTCCCCAGGCCACTAGACCAGCTCCTTTCTTTTCTATAGGGACTAACACTCATGGACAAAGACCCTTTCAAAAGACCAACACTTTGTCTAACAAACAATGGGTTCCTATAGCAAACCCTAATTTAGACGCTGACAAGAACAAATTGTTTGCTGACAAGACAAAATTAGCGGCTGATAGATCTAGTTTTGGTATGAAAATGCCACAATTGGCTTCTCTTATATCTCATGTTGGACCAAGCAATAGGTATCTAAAACCTAAGGGACCAAGGTCTAAAGCTTAATCCAGTTTGACATGGAGACCTAAACAAGACCAAAACCCTAATTCTGATGGAATTTCTATGACCTGTAACAGATTTAACTTTCTTGCAAAGGTCATCACTAAACCTATTGGGGTAAAATAGGTGCTTAGTCCACAAAGAGATGAACAGGGGGTTGTTACAAGGAATAAGTCAATTCTTGTTGAACAACTAGATGAATCCAAGTCTGCAAAGGCTTGGGTTCCCAAATAAAACTAATTTGTGTTCTTCATGTGCAGGGTATTCACAAGCAGGTCAATGATAAAGGATATTGGGACAGTGGATGCTCAAGGCACATGACAGGCAAGGAAGACTATCTTACCAATTTCATTCCTATCAAGAATGGTGATAAATTGTATTTTGGAGTAGGTTTTGGTACCATCTTTGGAAAAGGCACTCTCATCACCAACAACCTAAGGTTTGATGACGTCTTTTTGGTAAAAGAACTTGACTAGAACTTGTTTAGTGTGTCACAAGTTTGTGACAACAAAAATAAAGTTCTTTTTACTGAAACTTAATGCTTGGTGTTAAGTAAGGATTTTAAGATTCTTGATGAGAAGTTTATTAAATATAGAACGCCTAGGCATAAGGACATTTATAATGTTAATTTAAATGGAATTTTTGATGAACAAAAATATGTCATGTCTTTATGGTAAAGCTTCAGTTTATGAGAGTAACTTATAGCACAGAAGGTTATGGTATACTAACTTTAAGAACATTAATAGACTTGTGAGACATGATCTTGTCATTGGTTTGGCTTCAAAAGCTTTCCATAATGATCATTCTTGTGTTGCATGCCTTAAAGGCAAACAACATAAGGTCTCCTATAAGTCTAAAAGTGTGCATTCTAATTCTACACCACTTCACCTGTTACACATGGACTTATTTGGCCCAACCAATATAGAAAGCCTAAATGGTAATCTTACTATTTTGTTGTCACTGATGATTATTCTAGGTTTACTTGGACTTTCTTTTTGGCTTTAAAGAGTGATACTACTAAGACTTTAATTAACTTCATCACACAGATTGAGAAGAAACCGGGTAATGAAGTTAAAATTCTTAGAAGTGACAATGGTGGTGAGTTTAGGAACAATATTCTAGATGCCTTTTGTGTCAATAAGGGAATTTCTAGGGAGTTTAGCATAGCTAGAACTCCACAACAGAATGGTGTAGCTAAAAGAAAGAATAGAACTTTAATAGAAGCAGCTAGAACCATGTTGGCAGATGCAAATTTACCCATTTCTTTTTGGGTTGAGGCTGTGAACACTGCATGCTATGTTCAAAATAGAGCCTTGGTGAATAAGTTTCATAATAAGACCCCCTATTAGTTGCTTTGGAATAAGAAACCTAGTATAAACTTCTTTAGGCCTTTTGGATGTCATGTAGTGATTTTGAATACTAGTGATAACCTAGGTAAGTTTCATTCCAAGGGTGATGAGGGACTTTTTATGGGATATTCCACAAATTGCAGGGGTTACAGGGTTTATAACAAGAAGACTAAGATTCCAAAAGAAAATATTCATGTTGACTTCTTGGAAACTAAACCTAGTGATCCTAAGTCTGGTCCTAATTGGTTGTTTGATTTGGAACCATTATCTAGGGCTTTGAATTATATGCCTATCACTAATCCAGACATTATGGAAGAGGATCCAAATGTCTTGGAAGAACCTATTGTTGAGATTTCAGGTACACATGTTGCTAAAGAAGAAGGATCACATGCAGTTGAGCCAACTCGCATATTTGATTATGTCACCCTACCTATATGGACTGATGGGTTTGTGTAAGCATCTGCTGTTGCTGAAAAGGAGGAAGAAGGGTCACAAGTAAAACCAGTTGATGAATTCATGCATGCATCTTCAGACGTTGACAAAGCTAATTCAGACGCTGACACGTTGAATTCATCCACTGACAGTCTGTTTGGAAATTTATTCTCTTTCTCCAACAGAAATATTTTTTTACATGTTGAAGATCCCATACCTAATCAAGATGTCAGTGGACCAGTTCCCACCACTAACAACATACCTCCAAGTTCAAGTGAGGATGGGAGTGGCAATGAAGATGATATTGGCAACATGGAGTCTACTATACATGACAACTCACTATTTGGGGGATGAATACTTACAAAGGTGGCCAAAGATCATCCTCCTTCCCAAATAATTGATGATATTTAGACTCCTGTCCTAACAAGGAGGACTCACCAGACTCAAGGTGGATTTATTGCTAATATTCACAAGAAGGAAGATACCCCTCTTGTGCAAGCATGTTTGTTTGCCTGTTTTCTGTCACAAAAGGAACCCAAGAAGATTTTTGAGGCTCTTAAAGAACCAAGCTGGATTGAAGCAATGCAGGATGAGGTTCACCAGTTTATAGTTCAAGATGTTTGGGAGCTAGTAGACTGTCTAACATGTGTCAGACCTATTGGGACACGTTGAGTTCTAAGGAATAAAAAGGATGAAAGAGGAATTGTGGTCCAGAAATAAGGCATGTTTTGTTGCTCAGGGATATACACAAGAAGAAGGGATAGACTATGAAGAGGTTTTTGCACATGTTGTAAAGATTGAAGCAATAAGGATTTTCCTAGACTATGCTTCTTGCATGGGTTTCACAATTTATCAAATGGATGTGAAAAGTGCTTTCTTATATGGCACAATTGAGGAGGAAGTGTATGTTATGCAACCTCCAGGTTTTGAAGATTTAGAGCATCCAGACAAGGTGTATAGAGTTAAGAAAGCAATGTATGGACTTCATCAAGCCCCAAGATCATGGTATGGTACATTATCCACTTACCTTGTGGAAAATGGATTCAAGACGGGCACCATAGACCAAACCCTATTTACCAAGAAGATTGGCAAGGATTTTCTTCTTGTATAGGTCTATGTGGATGATATTATTTTTTGATCGTCAAATCCAAAGATGATTGAAGACTTTTCCACGCTCATGACAGACAAATTCATCATGAGTGCAATGGGAGAGATGAACTTCTTTCTAGGTTTACAAGTACAACAGAAAAAAGATGGTATCTTTATCTCTCAAGACAAATATGTGGCTGAGATCTTATAGAAATTTGGTTTTTCTCCTCATGAGAAACGGGCTAGCACACCCATGGATAGGGAACACCCTTGGGGAAAGACTGGAGATGGAAAAGATGTTGATGTTAGGCATTATAGATCCATGATTGGGTCATTGATGTATCTTACTGCCTCTAGACCTAACATCATGTTTGTTGGGAGTGCATGCGTACGCCATCAAGTGACTCCCAAAGAGTGTCATCTTCATGCTGTTAAAAAGATCTTTAGATACCTTAGGTGCTATCCTACCTTGGGATTATGGTATCCTAAAGATTCTCCATTGGAGCTTATTGGCTATTCAGACAGTGACTATGGAGGTGATAAGTTTGACAGGAAATCCACAACTGGTGGATGTCAATTTCTTGGGAGCAGACTTATATCTTGGCAATGCAAGAAACAAACAGTGGTGGCAAATTCTACAACTGAAGTAGAATATAGTATGTACAGGATGTAAATTTATCTTTGTCAAGTATTAGATTTTCCACTTTATTTTTCTAACGCTAACAAAGGTTATTTTGACGCTGACAAGTGTAAAAATGGCCGCTGATAGCAACATGTTAGTTTTGTGGTTTTTCATCTAATCATGCAGGCATTGTGAGCATTGTAAAATTGGATACAGAGTTGCTTATGGATCTTTGGATCTTACAATGAATGTGTCAAAAGTTTATTTATGATGGTTGGAATGTTTACATTCCTATCTTGAAATAAATTTTTGTCATATACTTTAGGAACCCTTTAGGATTTTGGGTATTCTTAGAATACTCTTATCACAATTCTAGATTGTGTCCACATGTGAGTAAGATCTGGAATTTCTAGTTCTTGAGGCACTATAGCATGCAAAGTTGATATACTGTGCATGTTGCCAAGACGTTTTGGCCTAGAATTGGGATTGGTCGGTTGGAAGACTTGGTGTAAATTTTAATTGGGCTTACCTTGGGAGTTACAAATAGTTTATATGAGATTTCTTCACTGTTAAGAACTTTGGTTAGCAAGGGACACTTGAGGAAAATTATGTCTATCTTGCTTATGCAAGTGTGCATGATTGGACAGTTCTTGCCACCCTACAGTCATTTTTAGTGTAAGAGTTATCTTCATTAGGGTAAACTTATTTGTTAAGGTCTTTTCATTTTTTAATTACTTTTATTTTTTGCCGCTGACATAGTTTACTTCCAACGCAGATAAGACCAATTTGAACGCTGACATGGCAAAATTTACACGCTGACAAGAATATAGCCGTTACACACTGACATTTACTTTTTGACCGTTGAAAAACATTGGGGTCCACCCAGTTGTTATTTTTGACGAAAATATGGGCCGTAATTTTAGCGAGTTGTTAAATTTATTTAATGAATGAGACGAGTTATCTATTTTTCAAGATTGTGATCATTACTTTTTTAATATAACTGCCTTGTTTTCAACCAATCGTGTGTTTATCTCGCTCCTATAAATTTGGCTCATTTCTTCCAAACAGGATAACTACTATTCTTGTCTGCTAAAATTCTCAAAACCTTCATACCTCCATTGTTATCATCTTACAGTTTTCACAAATCATTCAAAATGGCACCAAGGTTTAAACCTGCTAATGTGGAATTGGGGTTCAGAAGCCAACATAATATGGTGGCTTATATGGTTGAAGATAATACTTTGCACCCCCAATACACAGAGATGATTGGGTATTTGATGGCGTCTCCTCTAAGGTATGCACTTTCTCATACTCCACTCGTTCATATGACACACATCAAGTAGTTTTAGAACTATGTACGTTCTGAAACAATTAATGGAGTGATTACATTACTTGGCACTGTTCATGGGGCTAGATGGGTTGTTACTGACGCTTTAGTTCGTCAAGCCTTACACCTTGATGACGCTGATGGTATAACAACCCTTCCCCTAGCAGAGCTAGAGTTAGGGCTTCAAGGCTTGGGATATGCTTTTCCCCCAGTTGGGCACATAAACAAATATACTAAACAACAATTTCCCCTAGCCTGGAAGTACCTGATACATGTCATCCTTCAATGTTTGAGTCTCAAATGCTCGTCTTTCAATGAAATCAATCGAACCATCGGTTGTGCTCTTGTTTGCATTACAAATGGGAAATAATTTAATTTTTCCAAAATGATTTTTGATAGCATGTGTCACAACAAGGGTAACAAGAGGACTCTTGCTTACCCTAGGTTTTAACAAATGGTTTTTGATGATCAAAGATATTGTTGTAGGGACCATGATGACTTTTATGAGGTCCCTACTCATAAGAAAACTGTTTTTGGTAACATGAACACCCCTCTTTTCAGAGACCTTCCCCTCACCTCAGCCATGCAAGCTGTCATTGAGGCAGCTGCACAACCTCAACCACAACCAGACCCTCTTCAAATACAACCTCCATCATGACAACATATGGACCTTGACCCTCAACCTTCAGGCGGTTACATTCACAATGTGGGCGCTGTCATAGCCAACCCAAACGCTGACACCAATATTCCCCAAACCCAAACCCAAACAGACCCCCTTTCCACTTCATCCTCAGAACCACAAGACTATAGGTTTAAGAAACGCCAAAGGACTACTGGAGTGTTCTCCTCTAGTGGTCCTAGCCATGTAGCAGAGAGAACAACCACCACAAGTGTGGTTGGTGCCATGGGTGGGGCTGAGACTATTGAAACTGCCTTAGAAGCAGGTCAAGACAGTCTCACCATCATTAAGACCACACCCATGCCCAATGAATCTCTCTTCGGGGGTCAAATCCTCATGATTGAGGAGGGCAGACTGTAACCATTATCAGCTATAGAATTGACGGTGGTTTGCATGCGCTTGCAAAAGCAAAATGCAGACCGTGTACAGGTTGTAACAGCTCAAGGCCTTGCACTCAAATCATTGAGGGAGAGGTTGGTTATTTTAGAGGCTGTCAATACTAGGAGAAGGCAGACAATAGTTCTTTCTTCAAGGGAGGATTCTTCGAAGGGGGGGGGGATGAGCCAGTAAATGTGAGTGACAAGAGCTCACAATAAGGTGTTTCTTATTGGAGTGTGGAGATAGCTGAGGCAATGACAAGTTTAAAGGAGAAGCCAGCTGTTGATATTTCTTTGGTTACTCCTAAGAAGCTTTCATTTGTAGAGATGATGCAGCAAGTCACAGAGTCAGCCGCTGACATTTAGGATTTGAATGCTGAGAAGAACAAATCAAACGCTGACAGACTTGCAGGTTTAGCTAGTGTATCCCAACCACCAATTATCATCAAAGATGTTTCTACACATGTACCATCAATCACTTTACCAACTATTGGAGCTTTGGATAAGGGTAAAGGGGTTATGGAAGAAGTAAAAGTACATAAGGATACAGCTCAGGTACATTTTGATTCTGTTTTGGTTGCACAACTTGAAGAACAAGATAGGGAAAAGACTTCCATTGAAAGCAATAAAGATGGTAGTGATGATGAGAGTTCTGGTTCTAGTGTGATGATAATTGAAGAACCAGAGAAATTGGAGTATGGGGAGGATGAATTGGTTAGGGAGAAGCTTAGGGAGTTGAAGATGCAGGTAGACTTTGATATGCCTGAGGTAGTTGATATGTATTTTGCATGGGAATCTTCAATTGCAGAAAATCCAGACATGTCACTTACTGGACAAATTTGGGGTTTGGAAATTATGTGGAGAGTTTAAAAGGATTGCAAGGTGATTTTGAAGTATAAAGCAAGTAAAGTACTTTCTGAGCTAAAAAGGGATAGAAGATAGCTCTATTATATGCTTCTTAGGTGCCATCAAGAAGGATGGACCTATGTGAAATAGAAGAATCTTTTCTTTGAACAATTAGAGTTTTATGCATATCCTATTTGGGAACGTGTTTGTGAGGAGAATACTCTCAGACTTCATTCTGATGAAAGGAAGAAAGAAATTGAAGAAAATATACAGATCAAGAGGGCTTCCATTATGCCAAGGCTAGTGAAGAAGGGAATACCAATTGAATTCCCAGTACTTGATAAATTGAATCATAGTGAAGCTGTCATAAGGAAGAATATAAAGCTTTCACCTTTGGAGGCTTCAAATGTTGCAGAAGTGTTACCTTTAGATTTCAGAACCCCAATAATCAAGTATGAAGAAGATGCAAGTGGTTTTTAGGTGATCACTAGATATGGTGATAAGGTACACTTTTTTACTTCTTCAATTTCATTGTTTGCATGTATGGATAGAGAAGACTTGGTGGATCTATGGAAGCTGGTGAAATCCATGTATTAAGCTGAAGAGCCTTCTTTAGTAAATGGAATAAAGATTTGGACAACCTTCAAGAGGATAATTGCTCCAGATGAAGATGATCCAATATGGTTGGATATGGATGATCTTAGTGGTTTGAAGTGGCGTTTACATTCAGCTGTTGGTGTATACCATCTTAGTACCTCAAAATTTGTAGAATATCGTTTGGTTGATGCTGAATATCCTCTACCTCAAGATGCTTTGAAGATGATGGTATCCACACTGTTAGAGGTTGATTATACTAGTGATGTTAGTAAGGATTTAATTAGATTTGTTTGTTATCTAATTAAGAAATAGTTGGTTTTCTAAGAATCCTCCTTGTACTTAGTTTTTATTCAGAAACTTGATTACTAGAGTAGATATCAAGTTTAGGGGAGGATTGTTGGGAATAAAATTAGCTAAGTCACTGGGACGCTGACAAGAGGAACTTGGACGCTGACAAGAGGAAAAGAGGCGCTGACAAATGAGCACTGACAAGACATATTTGAGCGCTGACAAAAAAAAGTTCAACCACTGATAGAATTCTTAGTCTACACGTTTTGTATTTCTAGTAAAGATATGTTTGATATTGTAATTCTTATGTTTATCTTTACCTAGAATAGTTGATAGGTAGACCTTTGTACACGACTCCTTGTGTTATAAAAGGAGGTCGTAGGGTTCATAGTTTGATATCAGATATATATAAGTCTTTACAAGTTTCACAACTTTGATTATACACAAGTTCTTAATATTAATCAAAGTGAAAGTTTGGGTTACATTATTTTGTTTTGTTCTTTGTTCTAAGTGTTAATTCCGCATAACACTTAGATTGTTTAATATACAAAGTTTCTCTAAGTGTTAATCTTGATTCAATCTCGTTTAACACAAAGCTAATCGATCTAAATTTGGGATCAACACATGATGGGGGAACTAACTTTTTTCTTAGGTTTTTGATGACGTATAGTCCCCAACCGGGTCATGGACCCGGCCCACGGGTACTACCCGCATCCGGCCCGTCACTGATGGGTTGAATTAATGTCATTTAAGCTTATGGGCTTCGAATGAATAGTGGCCGCATAGATGCGTGCGGCACACGGCCCGGCACGGCCGGTGCAAGGTTAGACAGAATCACAAACCTATTAGGATTGGGATTTACCCCAAAGTGGAGGATATACACTGACCGTAATTAGTATATAACAATCAAACTAATTATGGCACTTATCCTTTACTGGGGCCCGAAGTATCGGTGATAGCCCCTTAGGGTTTCACCGCCTATATAAGGAACCCCCAAGGGTTCCACAAAGGTGTCACATTCTTCATACTATCAACAACCGATTCATAACCCTAAATCGATTACTTACTCTCACGCTGGAGTCTAATCGTGGGATACATTCCCACGGTAAGCTTAACGCGTGTTGTTTTAGTGTACAGGATCTCACCAAGACATTCACTTGGTGCAAGAGCCCGAGTCCAACCTATCCAAATTAAGCCTAATTTGGATTAAGCAAGGGTCATTGATGAGACTACAATTATACGTAGTCTCATCGTCCAAATCGGGCTTAAAACGCTTAAAATATCATTAAAATACCCCAAAATATGTTTGTGTTTATTCATTGTGTATTTTAGGTACGGATATCGTGAAATCAATAAAAGATCACAAGAATAAAGAAAAAACTAACACGGGAAACGAAGCCGCACAAAGAACCGGACCCGAGTATGGACTTTCCAAAAATACCCTTGAAGTTTGAAGATTTGTCAAGATTGGTCCCTCAACTTTGGAAGACTTGTCATTTTAAACCATTGCAAAACTCAAATATTGCATTTGGGTCCCTAAAATGATGAGATTATACATTATTTTTCCTTGAAGATTGAAGAAAAGGCATGTTTAGTCCATGAAACAAGTTTATAAAAGTGTTTGTAGCCAAATTAGAAAAACAAAAACTTGTGTATAAAGGGAAATGCTTAAATGCTGGTATAAACTTAAAAATGACAAAGTTTTGGGAGATGAAGGACCATTTGGGGCAGACAGCCAAATTATAACTACCACTCACAAACCAACACGCCAGCCACTCATCCCAGTCACCACTGCCACCTCACCTACGCCACATCACCTACTAACTATATACTTAATCCCTAGTCAAATTAGTCAAACCACCCCTAAAGGGCGCTAAACACTTACTGTTAACTCATCTTTCCCAAACTCACCCCTAATCAAGTCCATAAACCCTAATTACCACCCACTTCAAACCAAAGGGGTTTTACCCCTTAACCTCCAGAACACTAATTAAAAATATCCTCACCCTTTCCCCAACCCAAAAAGGGACAACACTCACTCTTGTCCCCTCACAGGCCCTACCCTGACACACTGTTCAACAAAAAGACAACGGGTAGCAGTCCATCAACGTCCCAAACGAATTACTTTGTCCCAAAGGCTATGATAAACGGTTCAATATCAAAAGGACAACTGGCACTCATGAGAAACCATCTTTGACCAATTTCAAAGATTAAAGTTCAAGGGCATTATAGGATTTTTAATGTATTAGGGTTTTTGCTTTTTTCATTTATCTAGAATACTCTAAAGCCTTATATAAAAGGAGTTCTCCTGTGAACCCTTTTCCATTGTTCTAGATTTCTTGTAAAATATTTTGTTATGAATATTTAAAGTGTTTCTTAATTTCTTGCAAGTTACCTGTGTTCCTTTACTCTTTTCAGTTGTCTTGATTTATTTTTATGCATTTAGTTAAAAACGTTTATCAAAAGGCTTTATAAAAGAATTTATTTTCATGTTGTAAAACCTTTTGAGATCCAAAAAGCTTTAAGATTTGTGTGTTTTGGATTGACAAACCAGCATACACAGTCTAAAGTTCTTTGTTATTTTCATTTTATGAACTTTTGTTCAAAAGTTTGGTTCCAAAAACTTTGGTGTTTCAAGTTTTGTAAAAGGAAGATTTATGTTTCAATATTTGTTTGATCTTACTGTTCACAGCTGACCCAAAAGCTATCTGACAAATAGCTTAGGTATCAATTCTTGGGCCATTACCTTTTTCTTTTGTGGTGTTGTGTTTCACAGGTTTTTAGAAGATATATTGGGTGGTGTTAGACTGCTGTAGTCTCACCACCATCACTCTCTACATAAAACAGCTTCTTCCATTTCCCATAAGCTCATTTTTGGATAATTGGAGAAGGCATCAACTTGCCTTTGTGAGCCTTGGATGTAAAGCCACAAGGTATTTGGCTTGAACTCTCTAAATGTGCTATAATATGTGATTTTGTGATTTCTTGTGGATAATCTGTTTATGTGATAGTTAGTGGCTTGTTTATGTGTATTTGAATGATATATGCATGTTTTGACCAGTCCTTAGGTGTTTAATGTGGTTTTGATGCAAGATATTGTGTTAAAATTTCATTTCAGTTTATAAAGGGGTGTTTGGGTTTGGGCTTTTATCTGACTTTGGGTGACACAAGGTAGGTAAAAACCAGTTAAACACACTCAAATGGTTAATGGTAGGTGTTATTGATATTTTACTTCAAGTGTGGTAGATTAAATTAGATTTTGCTTGGTTAAAATTGGTAAAAGCAGCCATATTTTATCAGTAGTCTTAACTGATTTGTTTTAGTGATTTGAGCTTCAATATCTTTTAAGATGTTAGATTATAGGTTAATCTAGGATTGCTATTAGTTAGGTTGTGGTTTGGTATGCTCGAATGGTAATTATTATGGCTCAAAACTCACTTGGTGGTCAAGTATATCAGTCAAAGTATCCTAGACCCATATCTTTATGTCAGCAAATGTAAATTGCCCTATTGAGTGCTTATTTGTTCTTGATCTGTGTGCTTTTTGCTTGCTATGACTCCCCACAACCCAATTGGTTGTGGGGGTGCCATTTGTTTCCAAAGAAACCAACAAAACATCAAGAAAACGACCTTTCTTTCATTTTTCTATTAAGAGAAGTGGGAAAAAGTTCCCACTGCTAGTTCAATCTTTCCCACTGCTGGACTACAAGACAAAGCCACTTGACCTGTCATTGTTAGTTTCTAATTTTTTTGTCTGTAGTGGACTTATTTCAATCTTTTTCAGCCATTTTAATTTTCCTGAGTTATCTTATTTATTTTGATATTTTTAGAAAAGTTTAATTTTATTTTGCTATTTATTTTGTTGTTTTTTAGAATTGATTTAGTTTTAATTAGTTTTCTTTAAAACTGTTTTTGTTTTTTAGTGCAAAAAATAGTATTTTTCAGTTTTAAAATTTTTCTTAGTTTAATAATATATTTTAAGATTTTTAGAATAAAAAGTTCACTGTTCACTTTATTCATTAATTTTTTTAAGAATTAATTCAATTTAAATTAGGTTTTAATTCAAAACTATTTTGTCTTTTAGTGGTAAAAATTAATTTTTTCAAACTTTTTTATTTTTCTACTGTTTAGTTATATAAAATAGGATTTTTAAAACTGTACATTTATTTTTGTCATTATTTTATTGTTTTTAATCATTATTTTAGTTTAAAAGTGTTTTTAGTGTTTTAAAAATAGAAAAATAGTTTCTAAAATTTAGGAAAAATACTTTTAATGTTTAATTAATATAAGTAAGGTATTTTCTTATTAAAATAATATTTTGGGATTTTTGAAAATTATATTTAATTTTAGGGCTTTAATTAGCATTTAAAATTGAATATTTAATTGATAAAAGGTTTTAAAATTTATTTATTGAATTTTTATTCTTATTTATATTATTTTAAACTTAGAATTAATTTTTAATTAATTTTTGGGTTTAATTTTTTAATTTCGTCGTGTTTTACGTATTTACGTCATCGTTTTGCGTCATTCGTCGTAGTGTAATCGTAGTGTAACTCGTCTTTTAAAAACGACACTAATCCAAACTTGATAATATTATATTGGTCTAAAATACACACCTCTGCCGAGAACGAACTCACATTTATCGAGCATTCGTGTTTTCCTAAACGTGAACGTTTAATACTTGCCGATTATACGCGTTTTTCCTAAAACGTGTACGATTATACAACAACCATTTTGGCGTCGCTGCCGGGGATCGACGTATTATTCTAATTCTAGCGACGCTTCGAATTGACGCAATCGAAATCGAAGGAATCGACGACGTAGACGAGAATTAGAAACCGACGTTCCTAATATCGTTGTTGAAGAGACCGTAGACGAGATGGCCGACAATCGTTCGATGATGGAATTGCTCCAAGCGCCCACTAAGGGTTATGGAATCGGAGAATTTTGAGATTAAGAGCGGAATGCTTTCGTTGATTCAAGATACAAAGTTTCGAGGTCGTGAGGCGGATACTCCTCATGATCATATTCGGAATTTTGATCGTCTTTTAGCCACGAGCAAATTTAAGAACGTCGACACCGATGTCGTCAACCTTATGCTTTTTCCGTACTCGCTCGATGGTGCCGCCAAGGATTGGTACGAGAAAGAGCCACCTAATTCTATAATTACATCGAAGGATCTCGTTTCCAAGTTCTTCAATCATTTTTTCCTACCGTCTAAGACGACGTTTTTCAAAAACGAGATTACGAGATTTGAGTAAAAACCGATGAATCATTTAGAGACGCGTGGGATCGTTTTAAGGAATTTCTTAGGGAATGTCCTCACCATGGATTTTCCGAGTTGCACCAAATCGATACGTTTTACAACGGTCTTAGTTTTCAAGAACAAGATTCGTTGAATTCCGCTGCCGGTGGCAAGTTTTTGTGTAAAACTCCGAAAGATGCATTAATGATTATCGAGAATCGATCCAAGGTTTACCAACTCTACAACTCACCGAGTGTTGCCAATGTCGCTAATGTTAGTAATTCTAATCGCGACATTGAGAGGGTTGATGAGAAAGTTGTTGATCCCAAACATAGATTGATTCAGCTTGTGTAAACGAGATTAAATCAAGTTAAACACATAGAGAAACTTTGTTGTGTATAAAACAATTTAAGTATTATGCGGAATTAATACTCAAACAAGAACACACAAACAATGTAAACCGAACTTTCACTATATTGATAAAAACAAACTTGCGTACAATGAAAGTGTTAAAACGTATATCAAACATAAACCTAAAGGTCTCCTTTTATAGACATAAGGAGCCTTGTACAAGAGTCTACGTATCAGTTTTTTTAGGTAAAGATAAACATAGAAAATAAATTGTTGATCATATATTTACTAGAAACAAACTAGAAACATAATACGTGTAGACTAAGTCTTATATCAGTGCTTGACTTCATCCTATCAACAATTGACATCTCTCTGACAATGCTTGTCTTTCAACGCTTGTTTTCTTCTTATCAACGTCCCGATTGCTCTTGTCAGCGTCCAAGTGTACATTTGTAAAACATTTTTGTATAAGTTTGAAGAAACCTATATGATGCTTTTTATTCAAACATAAAAATATGTTCGATGTTTTGTCGCAAACAAAACATTAAGCATGATTAAAACATAAATTTCATTTTAATGCGATATTTGTATTTACAATCTCCCCCTTTTTGTTGAAGACAAAGCATTAACTTATTTTTAGTTTGGAGATTATATCACCATATAAATTATGTGTTAGAAATAAATATATTTTTTTGGGTAAAAGGGACTATCCCAGGTAAAATATATTCACACCAAAAAACCGTTTTAGTATAATGGAATGTGACTGGATGTCACATTAACCTCAAGCAACTGCTTGAACAACCACTAAATCATATGACATACAATATGATATTTCCTATCAATACAAAGCACAAAACACCAATAGGAAAAAACCATCTAACCAAACAAAGACAAAACGACCCTATCATGTTTCAAAACAAGAGTTGGGCAGATTCCATTTTTGAGTGCTTTAGACTCTACTAACCGTCCTTCTAAACCGACAAGACAACAGTTTTAAACGAATCGTAGACAAAATAATCCCTGCGACTTGGGAGGCAGTACGCTTGTCATCCCGCAATAATCTATGATTCCTTTCCTGCCACACAAAATAAGTGGCCACAACAGCTACCAACTTCGCTATAACACTCTTAGAAGATCTCCTCTTAGCAATCAGAAGAAGAGACGTCATAATATCATGTAACTTAGGCAGAAGGTGAACAAGACCAGCATGGTTTCTAACAAGTTCCCATACCCTTTTAGAGAAAGTACACTCGAAAAACAAATGTTGATGCGAATCCTGGTCCAGCGAACACAAAGGGTAAACCGTTGATAAATTCCCCGAAACATCCCAACAAGACAATTGATCCTGCGTTTTAAGCTTCCCTTGAATCACAAGCCAAAAATGAAAAGCATGCCGCGGGATACAGTGGCTACACCAAATAAGCGAGTACCAATCTACTTTAGGGCTACGAAACCTTAAAGTAGACCACACATTCTGGACCGTAAAGGGTTTGATCACACAAGCCTCATCAACCAAGATAACTTATCAGCTACTTCCGCATTTTGGGTCAAAACCTGCAAATTAGTGAGATAAGGATACCTTACATTCAAAAAATCAGGCCACGTCCAAGCTCCATGTAGCACAACGTCCTCAACCAGGGATTTAGTGTTAAGCCCTGATCAAAACATATCCCTAGTCGTGATTTCAGCCGCCAACGGTCCCCTAGTAAACCATTTATCAAACCAAAGAGACGTCGTTTCCCCATTACCAATAAAAGACCAAATATGATCACGAATAAACGGCCTCAATTGTAAGATCTTACGCCATCCCCAAGACATATTCCCACGCATAGGATAGTCCCAAAAATTGCCCCCCTTCAGTTTATATGCATGAATCCACTTCACCCATAGAGACTCCTTCCGATTTAAGAGTTTCCACACATGAGAAACCATAAGCGCTTTATTAAACAAATCTAAACGCCGGAAACCAAGCCCACCTTCATCTTTAGGAAGGCACATAATCTCCCACGCCACCTTCGCTTTACCCCTCCTCATTTTACCTTGATATCATAGAAAACTCCGCTTTACTTGCTCAATTTCATATAAAATACTCGAGGGAAGGATAAAGACAGACGCCCAATATATGTGCATCGAACGAATTACCAACTGGATTAACAGAAGACGCCCAACAGCTGCAAGAGATTTGCTCTTCCAATCTTCAACCCGAGCACGAACCCGGTCAACCAGCTCTTTACAATCCCTAGCCAGCAATCTAGATGATACAAGGGGCACACCAAGATATTTCACAGGTAAACGACCTTCTTCAAATGGAAGAATAGACAATATAGAAAGCTTTACCTGATTAAGAACATTGCCAAAATAGGCAGTACTTTAAGGAATACTCGGCTTGAGACCCGAAGCTAGAGTAAAGTCCTCCAACACCTCTTTAACCACATGAACAACTTGAATATCCCCATGCATAAATAAGAACAAATCATCCGCAAAACAAAGATTAATCAATTTCAAATCAGCACAATATCGATGATAATCAAACTCCATAGAGTTTCTAACTCATCTATTCAACATTAAAGTAAGGACCTCCATCACAAGTGTAAACAAGTAAGGAGAAAGGTGGTCACCTTGTCGCAACCCTCGTTTGCCCTTAAAAAACCATGCAACGCACCATTAATACTTATAGAAATGAAGTAGTCGACATGTTAGAAATAAATATCTATTTCTCTTCTCCCCCTTTTTGTCGAAAGAAAAAGGGAAGATTTATGAGTCGAAAAAAGTTAGTTTGAGACTGATGTTGGGAATAAAATTAGTCAAGTCTACTAGCCACTGACAAGTTATATCAAGCCGATGTCATAGTGTTATCAAGCCGCTGATAGAATAGGCCCAGACAAGGTTTATCTAGCCGCAGTCAAGATTTAGAAGTCAACACGTTTTGTTATATTAGGAAGATATACATGAATATTGTATTTTGTATGTTTATCTTAGTATATCTTCCGAGAATAGTTGACAAGATAATTTTGTGTACAAGGCTCCTTGTGCTTACAAAAGGAGTCCTTTAGGTTTATGTTTGATATACTTTCATCACTTTTTTGTTCATCGTTATTATCAATCTAAGTTGAAAGTTTGGTATAAGTTCTTTGTTATTTGTTCTTTGTGCTAAGTATTAATTCCGCATAATACTTAGTTTGTTGAATATACAAAGTTTCTCAAGCATATTGTACTTGAATAAATCTCGATAATACACAAGTTTAATCGGTCTAAGTTTGGGATTAACAAGTGGCATCAGAGCTTGTTGAGGAACTTATTGATCTTAAGAACAAAAACCCTAAATCGCTAAAAACCCTAAAAATCATCCAAACATTATGTCTACCTCAACTGAAACCTCTCACTCATCAAATCACAATCTCAAAATGCCTATACTTGATCCTGATACCTTTGAACTTTGGAAATTCAATTTTGAGCAATATTTTCAAGTTGATAACTATGTTCTTTGGGAAGTTATTAAATATGGAAATCAATTCAAGAAGGAGAAAAAGATTGCTACTACTATAGAAGCAAGAAGAACAGCTGGACAGACTGGTAATGAGCTACTTGCAAAGCCTGAAGATGGAAGGGCAGTTTTAGTTGCTGAGATAACAGAAAGAAGGAATGATATGAAAGCTTTGAGTACACTTAAACTGGCTCTTGGTCCTAAGCAGCAACATAAATTCAGAAAGTATGAATCTGTGAAGAAACTTTGGGCAGCCCTTGAGACTATCTATGATGGTAATGAGGAAATTATCAAATAAAGGAAGAAGCAGTTAATGATTGAATATATTGTTTTCAAAGCTCATCTTAATGAAAAGCTGAGTGAGGTGAGAAGTCATCTTCAAGATATTACTAGCAAGTTGGCCTATATTGGAACAGATCTTGTAGAACAAGATATTACTTCTACCTTCCTTGGAGGTCTTGGTGATGCATGGGAAATTCATGTAAAATAAATCATTGCCACCAAGGCTCAAAAGAATGCTTCTTTTGATGACATTTATAATGAACTTACAATTATAGAACCTGAAGCCATATTCAAACAAGGAAGCAAGCCAACATCTGGGAGCATGGCATTCATCTCTCACAATGACTCTCAACCCACTAACAATGTTTCACATGTTAGCGGATTGAATGTACATCCTGTCATTGGATCAACATATGTCAGCGGATCAATTCTAGCCGTTGACACATACAATGTTGGTTCATCAAGTCTTAAACCAGCTGGTATTGACTTGGATACTGTGTGTGCATACATTGCTACTTTACCCAATGGTTCTCTACTTACTTATGAGGATCTTGCGCAAAGTGATGCTGATCTTGAAGAGATGGATATTAAATGGAATATGGCACTTACTAGCATAAGGGCCAATAGGTGGAACAAGAGATTTGGAAGGAGAATGACATTTAATGGAAAAGAAACTACTGGATTTGATAAATCTAAGGTTGAATGTTATAACTGTCATAGAATGGGACATTTCATGAGGGAATGCAGATCTCCACGTAAGAATGATGCTGGTAAGAGCTCAAATCAAATCATCAAGGTTGAAGATGTTGAGGCAAAGGCTATGGTTGCCATGCAAGGAATTGATGGTCTTGGATGGGACTAGAGATTTATAGAAGATGATGTGGAACAGAATCAAGCATTGATAGCTGAGAAGGAAGAAGAGCATGTTCAATATGCTCTTATGGCTCACTCTTCCTCTTCATCAGCTAATGAGGTATATGATGATGCTTTTTGTAGTAAAGGTTGTAGGCTAAACACTAAAAACGTAATAAAGAAGTTCTAAAACTAAAATCAGATGTTTTTGGTGTAGAAATCAGACTAGCAAACTATAAAAGGGGTCTTGCTCAATCTGATGGGATGGTTGAGGAATATAAGAAAATGGAATTTGACCTTAAAGATCAAATCACTGTTTTAACTAGAGACTTAAAAGTTAATAATGAGGCTAGGGAGTCTTTAATGAGATCTAGAGCAGATTTACAACTGAAAAGTTTGAAAAAGCTAGTCAAACCCTTGAAAAGTATGTTTGTGAGCAAAGAGACCATGGGGATATGTCTGGGATTGGGATTAAAGTATATGCTGCTATCCCACCACCTGTTGGAATCTTTTATGGTGTTCTTAAAAAATATCTCTATTGGACTGGCATACCTGAACTACAAGAAAAGGAATTCATTCCTCCACTATGTGTGCTTAGTCCTATTGAGGAATATAGGAAAAATGTGACAGACTTAGAACAATGGAAAGCAGCCAACCCTTTTCTATTTGTTAAGGGTTGAATGCTTAATGATGATCCAGTTGATCTAAAACCCATTGTTGTGACTAACCTCACCACTGGTAAAACTATTAACCTTGTCTCTTCAACTAAAAGTAAACCTAGTGTTAAATATGCTGAAATGTTTAGAAAACCTAGGTCACCCCAAAGTCAAGCAAGTATCAATGGGACTTGCACTATTCATGTTCTTATCAAAATTGGGCTTTCCTAATTTTTTGTAATTAGGCCACCAAATGCTCCAGATTTATGATTAAGCTAGTCCTAATCATATCCCAACTCTCAAAACCCTTGCCACATCACCCCATTATCACATGATAAACCCTCTTGTCCCACCCTTTGAAGAAGAAGCCAAAAACCCTGCCACATCCAACGTCCAAGAATGAATCTTGAAACTTAAGCTTCTTTTGAGCCTTTGATGCAATTCCAACAGCTCATACATCAACAAACTGCCAAAATTTCATCACATGATCTCAAGTTATTCAAATCTGCAAAGGGCATAATGGGGACTTCACAGCTTTAGGGTTTACGTTTTTTAGCTCTTAACTAGTTCATTGTAGCCTATATAAGGCATAGGACTCATTACATTTCAGTTTGCTCTTGAATTTTCCTTTGTTAAAAATTCTGTAAATCCATATTCAGTTTAATGAAATGAGTTTGAATCTTTGAAGAGAATTCAAGTGCCATTGTTGTTTACTGCTTATTATTGTTCTTAGTTTGTTAATCTTGAACCTCAAAACCTGTTTTCAAGGAGTGTGCAAAAGTTTGCACATTTTCCTTCAAGCTTGATATTTTGCTAAGTTTCTTGGTACACCTTGGAATTCTTGGGCTATAAAGCTGATCATAGCATCATGATATTGAGTTATCAAGGTGTGGTGAAGCCTATAACTTGTGGATAATCAAGTATGGGCTACAAGAGTTGCATTAATCAAGGCTTTTTAACCTTTCTGTTTTTGATCTTCTAACCTTGTTGAATCTTAGTAGGCTTTGTTGTGGAAGCTTGTACTTGTTCTTGCTAGTACATAAGCTCAAAAATCGTGGGTGTGGATGTACATCCATGAGGTTTGCATACTTAATCCAAAAATCTGATAAAAAATTGGATATTTGTGATATTTGTGTGTGACTTGTGTTCTTGCTGATTTTGTGGCTTAATCTTCTTCTAATCTGTATATCTCATCTGTTGTTGTGTTGATTTGGGCTTGGGTAACCTTGGAATGCATTTTTGATTTGAAAATCTTGATCTGAAAAGTTAAAAGGGTGTTTGGGATTACCTGTCTTGAATCATTGTGTGTTATTTTGTTGTTGGAAGTTTGTGTATTTTCTTTGTATTTGTTAACTACTTTGTTGAGTGCATATTGCTGCAAGTTTTTGGGTTTGAAACCTCAAATCAAACATTGTGCTATATCTCATTGAGTTTAACTGTTTTTTACCTAAGATTTTGGTAAAATCTAGAATTTATGCATACATAGGGTTAAAAGTTGTTAAAACATCATTTATATAACATACGTGATAGATCTGAGTGATTGAATCTGGCTTGTTGGTCAAGTGCATCAACAAAAGTAAAATCTGCTTGTGTTAGTGTTCATGAGTAACCTTCATCTGCTTGAATCTTTATTTAGGCTTTGAGCCATTGCATGAAAACTGTTTAAACTTGTTCATTCAAGTTTATAATAGCTTGTGTATGCTTTTGGTGCAATTTGGTTGGCTGAAATTTGCTAAGACAGCTTATAAGTTCATAACTGCTTATTTGTTCATGTATGTGCTAGATCTGGTGATGTTTTAATTAAACTGTACTAATTGGCTGATTGTGATTGTGATTTCTTTGTTGTGATTGACTCCTCTTGATCCACTGATCATTTGGGTGCCTTTGTGTAACTTGAATCTCCAAAAAAGTCACTAAAGACAAAAAAGTCAAGAAGTCAAGCAGTGGAAAAAGTTCCCACTGCTCAGACCCCAAAACTAGCCCCTGCTAGTGTTAATTTGCTTTCAGCTTATTAATAAGCCATATTGGCTTATCCAGACCTGCAACAACTTATTTTTTGTGATCAATCTTCATCATTTGACCCATTTGTTTGAACTGGAGCTTATTAGACTTGACTTTGACTTTTTGCTAGAAAACCAACTCATTTGACTTTTTCATAAGTGCTTACTTGCTTATTTCAGCTTATTGAGTGAACGTATTTGAAAACTTTTTGTCGATTAAGCTTAGTTAAGTCATTTAAAAGCTTTAGAAACTTGAATCAGCTCTTGGGATAGCCTAGAACTCGAAAACGACTATTTTGTCGTTTTGTGTAAATTGCTTTTTGCATTTTCAGACTTATTCCTTCGGCTTATTTCAAATTTCTTTATACAGAAGTCTTAAGCAACTCAAAAGAAGCTTGTGTGTCTAATTGGAGCTTATGGCATCAGCTTATAGTTTAATAGGCCAAAAAGCCCATTATGAATAAGCTGTTTGGTATAAGCTAGCTTATTTCACATTTTCAGCTTTTAGGCCTTTGAAAAGTTGTGTTTAAAATCAAATTTTGAGTCAGATAGGAGTTTTTGGGCTTAATTGGACAACATTTTGCTTATTGGGCCTATTTGAGCCCAATAAGGGGACTGTTTGGACTTTTGGCCCATTTGGAGGCCCATTAGGGGTATTTTGTAATTTCAACTTTATTTTCTGTTTATTTAGGTTAAATAAAGCTAGTTTGCAAGTTTTTTGAGTTTTTTTATAAATTTTGGATTTTTAATATTATTTTATTATTAAAAATTAAAATTTAGTTTTTTCAAGTTTTTACATTTTTCTTAGGTTAAATAGATAAAGTTAGGAATTTTACAACTTTTAGAATATTTTTATTGTCCTTAGATTAATTTTTATAATTACTTTAAGTTTTAATAGTTTTTAATTGTTTTTAAATAGTTTTAATTAATTTTAAAACTTTCAAAAATAGTTTTAAATTAAGTTAGGGTATTTTAGAGGTTTACAAAGTGATAAATCTCATTTTGGGCTTTTTAATAATTAAATTGATTTTTAGGGCTTTAATTAGCATTAAAAAATCATTATTTAATTAAATAAAAGGTTTGGGTGATTTTTGATTTTTTGTAAACTCTAATTACATTATTTAGGATTTATTGCAATTTTCTAGGAATTTTTAGAGTAAATTTTTAATTTTAGTGCTTTTACGGTTTTACGTGTACGACCTTTTCGTCTTAGTGTAATTCGTCATCGTAACCGTCATTCTCTTGTTATCCCATTTCTATTTTTTTTTCTCATAATCAATATAATCACAAAGTTATTCAATTCTTAACACACACACCAAGCCTCCTTGAGAACGATCCCCACTTTGGGTCATAACTTGTGATTTTCCTAAGTCACTTGTTAATACTTACCCTAATTACCTTGTTTTCCTAAACAAGTGTATTTTTACAACTATCAGTGGCGTTATGGTGTACTCAACAAAGTCAAAGATTAAAGACACAAGATCACGAGATGGTAATGACAAGTCAAGGATGGTGACCAGCAAGATTAAAGCAGTCATTTTGAATATCGCAATACAAAGGATTAACTATCTCCATAAATACTCACATGTCGTAGAAGAATGACCTCTCAGTGAGTGAGATGTTAGTCTTAAAATATTGTGTCATCCAGAATTATTCGGTCATTGATTTGAAGATCTCAAGATTAAAGACAAAATAGAAAGACAACGACAAAGGCTCAATGATCACAGCATGAAGGAACAAGACTACTATTACACGTTCCGACTCATTTATGGTGATATTAGTAATCTCTATAAATCTTCAAATGTCATAGAGGAATGACCTCTCATTGGGGGAGATTGTTTGCCTCAAAACATTGAGTCAAACAAGAATGTCCAGTCATAGGATTATTATGTATTATTCTTAGAACGTTGTAATGGATAGTAGAATAGTCGGGAATCACGGGCTTGATAAAATAGCTAATAGTCCATGTTTAAGGTTATTTAGTTAATGGATTCAAGCCCGGCCCATTATCACATAGCCCATAAGCCAGATGTAGGCTTGGCTATAAATACTACCCTCCTAGCATGTCAGGAGGGTGTTGGTTACCATTTCGTTTTTCTCTCGCAATCTAATATTCCCAAGTTTCCAACGATTCTCTCTCTTTTCTCTCTCTATAATTTATCTACTTTCATCTATTTTTCTTCTATAATTCGTGTATAATCATCATATAATATGGTACAACAATTATGGAATAGATTACAACTTAACCTCCAAGTAATTAACCTTCTAGAAACAAAAAAAACGTCTTCCCTTTTTTTTGTATAATCCGTCGACCGAACCCTTATGGGTGTTTGGTTTGAATTTTTGACTTTCTATTTTACTTAGTTATCTAATTACATTAATTACCTTAAAGTATAAAGTCTTATTAATTAATCATCGTTAAACGTTTTAACTTATTAACTAACAACCGTTAAGTATTAACTTCATCAAATTAAATATACACAATAAATATAGCCATATTTATTATACTAGGTGAATACCCGCGCATAGCTGCGGAATCGCATAGCGGCAATTATGAAACGATAAGCTTTATAATAGTTAGATGAAATTTTAGTTGGAAACTGTCATAACATACGATCATTAAACTTTAAATAAAATCTTATTCAAATAAAATAACATATAGTAAAAATGAAAGTGAAACATTACATCAAGTATGAGATAAAATAAAAGAACAGATATTAATCGTCGCCTAAAACTTCTTTGTACACGACATTTGAGATATAAAAACATTTAGTGAAACTAAAAGTTAAACATTACATCAATTAGTTGATACAGTCTAACAATGAGTGCTACATGTCTCGTAAAATTCTTGGTACACGTCATTTGAGGTGTAAACTTCTCATTGACCAAACTCTGTAACCGCTTTCACTGATAACTTGTTAGTTGTACATGATATCCCTCTAGACAACACATAATAAAACTGATCATGCGAAAAACGAGTCTTAAAAGCACACGATCATATTTGAATTTGTTTGACTTTTAAGCTTTATTGATCGTTATTGCAAACTTTATTATAACGTGTGTTGATTGTTTAATGTTAAACACCAGGTGCATTGTCTCATCAGTGTATACCAATATATATACTCATTCTCAGTATACAATAACAAGCATTATAAAATAATAAACATTAGTGTGTACTGAATATTCATTGTTTACAGATTTCATTACTTGTTTGAGCGATAACGATCAAGTTTCATTGAAGTGTGTTTGTGTAGATTAGTTATTTGTTTCATCATCATACTCGTAAAGAAATTGTATTCTTGGTGTCCTAATTATATGTAACGGGGCCTTAAAAACCCGTGATCCGTGGTAGGATGTTTAGGCATTGCATCGTTCTATGATTCGTTTAGATGTTCGTGTTTCGGCATGTGGTTAAGCAAAAAAAAAACATTTGACTCTAAGTTACAATTCAACCATATGCTTAAAGTAAAAGAATATAATTATAATTTACAACATTTCGCAAATGTAGTAATCTCGTTTAATAAGGAGACCAAAACAGATTGTGCCAAAAACAATTTATATCGATAACTAAAAGAGGGACAATCATAGGTTCAGAAACATGATATGATTAAGCTTGAGTGGAATATAGATAACAGGAAACATAACCGTATATTTTAGAACGAGAATTTAGACCCACGCTCCGCTACAGGGAGTTTGTCGAAACTTGAAAAACTAATATTGCGTTTACATGATATTTTCTTATGGTACTCGATTGAGGCTCTGTTATTAAGTTGTCCTCATTTGCACATTCTTGGCTACATCAGGAGTATTGCTTATTGCTTCTCAAAATCAAGTAAATACCACAAAGTAAATACCATAAAGATAGTATTGCTCTGTTATTCAGTCGTCCTCCTGCACTGCCATAATATGAATAAGTAACAGAAATGATAAAAGAAAGTTAACATCGAAAGTTTGTGTCACTTGAAAGATCAAAGCATGGGTAAGTACCAATGTCGTTTATGCAACATATGACTCAAATAAATGTCACAAAAAGCTCCAACTTTGTTACTCTGAACATTGAGGGATGTTTTTTTAGTTGAGAGCAATGATATAGTGATATTCTTTCCTATTTGCCATTTGCAGCGACAATCAATTTAACTTTTTAACCAAATTTCAAAAAGAATATTACTCCGTATAAACTAAGTAAGAAACACTAATAGTAAAAGCACCTTTCTAAAAAGTATTAATGAACGTCAATATAATTTACTTTACAACAAACTCATTGCACCTTAGATGCATATATTGCGTTCCTAAGTTGAGATTCTTCGCTGCTAGGAACATGGATGTGACCAAAGGTGTGTTGCAGCCTATAAATGCAACAAAATAAAGAAAATAAAAATTTATGAGCAAAACAGTAGATTCAAGTTGGATACATAAAGGGTAAAAGAGGGGTAAGATAATACACAAATGATCATAAATTTAAGCGAAAAAAGATGGTCAAAAGAAAATAAGTATAAATGGTATAAATATTGACTGGAATTATGCACAAACTTGTCAAATGCCAAGCTCGAGGATGGTAAAACTCGTTTGACTTCGCTTTGCAAACACCAAGTTCAACATCCGAAAAGGTTCTAGCTTATTGGCTAAATAAAGCCAAAGCTTCACTTCCCAATTTTCCTGGTATCCTGTTCAAACCATAATTAATTAAGAATTCCAGTTGCAACACATCCATTAGATGTAGACAAAGAATAATCTGTGGATACCTTTATATCCAAAAATTCTCATTTAAAAGAGCGTATAGGCAAAATAGCAAAGAATGTATGATCCTAAGAACCCAAGCTACTGATTCGTAAATCAAATGGGTCAAACAGTAGGTTGATTGTTGATTCCAATATCTATTCGAGTAACGAACAGATATATCTAAGTATGATATCAACACCTAAACTTGTTATTCAAACAAACATCAATCACCCTAGAACTATATTAACAATAAGACGCCTCACGCCACGACCTTTATTCACTTGTACAGACCAAATTATAGATTATCACTCTGTCTAAGTTAGAAAGCTACAATAATTATAAAACTAACTAACCACTTCCGTCCATCCTGAGCCATTAGCAGCAGCTTAGCCGGCGGCGCACCGAGAATGGAGTACTATCAAGCGCCCCACACGATATACATATGTGATAACTCAATATGATATAGTACCTAGTCGAAGTGAGTGGCAATATGTTCCGATCGAATCGAGACGCCTCTTCGACATCAAACACATATATCAAATTCGGCACCCAAAGCCCCAAAAGTATCTATGAAAAACAATTTTGGGGATAATAGATAATTTTGTGCAGATTTGGTGGGAGGGCGGTAGGATCTTGGGAAGGTAAAGAATGAAATTAGGGAATTGTTTATGACTATGTTATTGAGTTAGGCAGAGGCAACTCAGGATATGACTTTTTATTGATCTGTGAGGAAGGAGAGTGTGAGAAGAGTTTTTTATTTGACACTCGGTCCAAAACGACACAAACAGAAAGAGAAAACGACATTGACAAACGTTAAACGACGTCGTTTCCTTCAAGCTATAATATATATATTAATTTCCCACATGAATATTAAAACAGTAACCTATAAATGTTTTTGCAACTTCAATACAAATAGTAGATAGAGTTATGATTGTGCAATATTTGATAAAAAAATTCTAACTCGTTAACCAACGATCTGTGCAATAGAACCACAAAAATAGCTATCAAACACAAGAATAGTTATCAAACATGTAAAAACCAGCCAAATAACTCAAACATTACCTATGGTCATTAGTGAAGAAAACAATTGAACATGCGTTGGTTGACTAAATGGTCATTAGGCCAATTTAATACGGAGTATACTTAAAAAATAAATGTACTGAACTGGCTTATTGTTACTTGTTGTCCTTGTAATCTAACCTAAAATTTTGTAGCTGACTATTTTTTCATAGAAAAGTATGGTTGTGACAAGCTTTTTGAAAATGTAGTTCTATAAACGACTAATTTGTTCTACGTTTATATTGTCCCAAACACCCCTTAACGTTCTTGTTGTGAGCAGTTACCTGATCAATATTTTTGCTACAACAACAACGCTTGGCACAATGTTTGCCTGACCATGGCTCGTACATCAGCCGCGTGTATGACACCATTACTGAACTTTAGTGCCTTGTGGTACATGAAGACCAAATGATGATCTGCCCATAGCTGCGCCGTCACCGAAACCCTTAGCCGCCCTTGTTAACCGAACTCAGTTGACACATTTTTTGCCACTCTTTTTTAAAATAATTCTAAAACCCTTATCAAAACCAAAGAAAAGGAAAAATCTAGAGGTTATAAAAACAAATATGTCTATCGATGACACTACCAGTACAAACATTCTCGCGTTGACATCGCTAATTTCAGTGCGGTTGAATATTCCATCAACAGTGGTGGGTGACAGAACTAAAAATAGGACAAAATATTAGTAAACCTTGTTTTTTAATTAATGACAGCCTATTGTGTGTATTAGTAAACAGTGTAGAACCATATGCCACATATGTAATATCTTACAACGGTAGGTTCAGCACATTATGCTACAACAAAGAATGCACCTGAATTGATGTTAAAATGGTAGTACCATCATAAATTGGACTCCGGTAGTTTTGAAGAATGCCTAAACCAAAACCAAATTTAATCAATGTTTTGAAGAATGCCTACAAATTTCCCATCATTGAAACAGGTGCTCGCTTACTGAAATATTAATCAATGTATTAAATCATTTCCTAAAATGTACACAGGTTTTCAGTAATGTATATACATGAATGGTGATTCGTGAAGAAGCGTTTCATTGTTAGGATATAATATTATAATTATAATGTATATATAGAATTGATTTGTCATTTTGAAATAATAAAAATAGATTGCCTTATATTTTGGTTTCATTAACAAAATTGAATAGTTATTAGTAATATTTATACTCTACTTAGAATGGGTCAAAAAGTTTTTTAGGCAAAGATTATTCCTCAATTGAAGAGTTTGTTGTATATTAACTTAGTAATGGACAATATTAAGGACTTGAATCATATTCGAGAATAGTTATCCAACAATTTAATCATTACCAATAATGCCATCCCATTCCATATACTTTCCAAAGTCGTGTAAGCTATTCAACCATATCATTTCTTAGGACAACATTCCTTAGTTATGCAAGTTATTTAACAATTTCATAGATAATAAACTTTACCTTTTTTAGAGAGAAACATTAATTTTCGGCGGCCGTCATGGTTTCAGGCTGATCACGATGGCAGATGTAGTTCCGGGAAAATCAAGGGCGGTGAAATAACTTCGGTAACCAAGATCTATAAAAAAGGGATCTATTAAAAATGAACACTTTCATCATGTCAAAATATAAACTCCAAATATCAAACAAAAATTTAGAGAAGTAATTCTTACGAATCCTGTAATCATGGTTTCCGTGAGCAGATTTTTTGGCATCACATCTAAAATGATAAAGCATACGAATTTTTAGATCTTTTCTCTCAAAGAAACATGCTTAAATGTAAAACGAAACCTTTGGACCATGCTTTAACCATCAGCGATGGTGAAGATGGTGGCAATGGCTGATCTGTCGGCTGCGGTGGCAACTGCGATTTTTAGAGAGAGGGAAAGAGAGAAATAGGGGGAAAGGGGGGTAGGTTATAGAATATACGTGATGTTTAGGATATTTATAAGATTGAAGCTTACACGAGAAGTTTTGTTGACATTCCAAATAAAAGTTTAGGTGACATACAACTATTTTATTTCTACTTCTTCTGTGTTGACAAATTCCACAAAGTGTATGTGGTTTCTGTTTTGGAAGTGTTGAGATTATAATTAAGGTAATGTTGAGAAAAACTACTATTAATAGAAATGAAGAGTTTTTTAAAAAAAATTATACAGCCTTTATAAGTAGTAGAGATATCTTTAATAAAAGATTATCTAGATATCTAAGTGTGTGACCCCTTAGGCCCACTCACTTTCGGTCATATCAAATACTATCTAAAACATACGCACATCCCAACAACAACAACTCTCAAGTGTCTATAGGAGAGAGTGGTGAAGTCTAGGTTTAGCCTAGACTCTTAGAGTGTCTGTGTCTGCACTTAGATCTTTTAAGACCTCTGTACACTCTGTCTCTGCATCAGGAAATGATTCATTTGTGCTTATAACGCACCCTGATGATCCTGCACCCTCTAGACAGTACTCTGGATAATAACAGCCAAAGTACACATATGTCTCGATCTAGAACTTCTAAACATCACTCAGTCTCTAGATCCCCTCATTTTAGAAAGAGTCCCAAGAATTTAAAAGTTCTCTGGAAGGCTGGATAATCATCCACAGCCTTCTAGGGACAGAGAAAATAGAGACAATTACCCTTATCTCTATCACTTAAAAGAATCCCAAGAATTTATTCTTTTGGTGGACTGAATAATCACCCTCAGTCTTCCTAGGGGCAGCGAAAAATGGAGATCGTAACCTATATCATGCTCATAATTAAAAGAGTCCAAATGAGTAATCCTTCAGGGGGAGCTAGATAATCACACCCAACTATCCTAGGGGCAGCGAAAGGCGACAATTCACCTTATCATGTTTCACACTAAAAGAGTCCCAAGGAGTAATCCTTTAACGGAGTTGGATAATCACACCCAGATATCCTAGGGGTAACGACTGGCGATCATTCACATTATTACAAAGTCATAATAAAATATTCCCAAGGAGAAATCCTTAGGGGGGGCTGGATAATCACATCCAGGTTTCCTAGGGGCATCGAATGGAGATCCTAACCCCTATTACAAATTCATCATTCATGAACTAACTTATAATATACATGAACAGACTCCCAATGATGAACAAACAGGTGATCAGTCATACATTGTCACAGAGGATGACATTGCTAGAGTCTCCACTGTTATGGAACACGATGTATCTGATCTAGAGTTGATGCCATAAGATGATGTAATGGAAATTTACTATGATGCCACTACGTCTGGGTTTGAGGACATGGAGGATGATGATGATCAAGTGTCTTCCGCTGTCAAATACTCTGTTATCACATCTTTGCCTAATGTGAAAGAGTTTGCTTCCCAAAGAATTTGGACTCAGTGACAAGCTACTACAAGCCCAAGCCCAATCCATTTTACCACTATGACTAATGTTCAAGAGCTTGTTGCAATGACAGTCTGGGCACAACAACCCCCCAAGCCCATACAATTTCCCTTAATGCCAAGTGTTCAGGCGCTAGGTGTTGAGGAATTCTGGGTCAAGCGAAGTGACCCAAGCTCATCCAAACTAGATGTCAAACATGATGATATCCTATATGAGCTTCAGACTTTATCAAATGATGCATTAGATCTGAGCAACAACGTAGAAAGCTCTATGTCCAAGTCTCTCGACATAAGTCTCAGATCTATGCTTCCTCTACTTCTGGGTGAAGCTTTAAAAACCAATCTTCCATCAGTCCTAAATACCAGCTTTGATTCACATCTGTCTAATGTTGTAGCATCTGCTATTAAATAAAATACCACTGCACTCGCCAAAGCCATAAAGCCATCCAAATCTCGTTTGAAGAAAATGCTCCAAGGAGATCTGTCAGAGGTCTATAAATTTGTGCACAATGAATTCATGTATTTCCACAAAGCTGAACCTAAGCGATTTGTAGTCCTAGAAAAATCTTTGAAGCAAACATTCAGACATTCTGTCAAAGTAGAACTATCCAAAGTCACTGATAGATATGAAGAGTACACCAGGCATGTTATGAAAAGTATAGAAAGGCTTGAACATACTACAAACATTAAGTTTCTAGAGATTGGACCCATGGGTCATTTATCTGTCACTCTATCCCTCATATCAAAAGACTTTGTTGAACTGGTGGATTTATGTTGGGTCCTTTAGAGATAGATCTTTTAGCCTGTTAAGGATGGTCAACAACTTCTGTAATCACAAGTTGTTCACAGAGAGACTCTAAGATAAATAAAGTATTTGTGTGGAATACAAACACTAGAAACAAGAAGAAACAAGAACTAAATGAATATCATGATCTTTTCTAAGAATTTCTAATATTACTGATATGAAATGAAATGGTGAAAAGTGTCTCTAACCCTCCAGTCTGTGGGTTCTTTTTATACTACAAGGCAACCCTAAAACCACATTAACTCAAAGCGTGTAACAGATGATATGCACATCTTGTAACACCTCATTTTGACAAATGGAATATCACAGGATAGTTATGTCATGTCATAAAAGCATACAAGGTAGATGTCTAAAACATTAAATGACCATAAAAGAATTCGGAAACAAGCATATGATCCATATAGGCTCCACACACGAAATGCAAAATGAGCTAATAAAAGCACATGCGATTAAATATGGCCAATCCTATGCCAACCACTACTTAGTCAAAATTTATGCAACAATGATACATGAAATGAATGCATGAAAACAAACTGTCAGTTCTAGGAAGACGCTGATGACTACCCACTAGTCACAGGTCAATTTTAAGAGCCTACAGGTCGAAACCTTTGGCTCTGATACCATAATTGTAATATCCCATTTTGATAAATGAAATATCATAGGATAATTATGACATGTCATCAAAGCATACAAGGTAAATGCCTAAAACATTAAATGACCATAAAAGAATCCATAAACCAACATCGGATACACATAAGCTCCACACACGAAATGCATAAGTATAGAATGTAAGGAATGGACTAAACAATTTCTAGCAAAGCGAAAGTATGTAAATGCATTAAAGAATGAAAGAAATCTGGCACCTCATTCCATGCACGTACTCTTGGATTCCTAGTTTTGCCCTTTAGTACCTGCCGTATTGGGACATGGAAAGAGAAATACGGCTGAGCAATATGCTCAGTGTGCGAATATATAACATAGAATGTAAAGCATAAACATAAGTAAATAATGAAGTGAAATGAATAACATAGCAGCGGAATAATGAATGTCCTGGAAAACCTGGTTTAAGTTCATAAAACTGGTTTATATTTCTGAAAAGACTTATGTTTAGTTTATCTTGAAAATCTGTATTTTAAATATGCCGATAGCCCATATAGGTCATGTTATATCTACGTGCATGAATACTTGGAGGGGTGACCTCGTCATGCAATTAGAGGGGTTGCCTCTAATTAATATATAAAATGAGTGGAGGGATCATCTCCTGTAACGGATGCAAGGCACACACCACAATTACCATGAAATCATACTACTTGTCCTAGGATGCACCCATTCGCCCCACATGATAATAATAATACTGGCCAAAACTGTAAAGGGACGCTACGAGCAATCACTCTCATCATAGAAGAGTCATAACACCGGTGCCTCCAGTGCTATGGTTATGGAACCCCCATAATTAGGTGAAATTGGCATGCATGTATATAGCTCAGGAAATCTAAAATAATCATACATATTCTTGTAACACCCCCATTTTTACCTTGACGTAGCAGAGTAATATTTTGAGGGGTATTAGAAAGAGTGTTTGAATAAACTTCATATATTCTTTATAAATTTATCATTCAAATTCAGAGATTTTTAATAAAACAACTGTACATACTCTGTACATGACAGGTTCCCGAGATCTAGAAAATAGGTTTGAAAGACAAAATATTCCAAGATTATATCTCTCCATGTCATTAGTATGCTGCTCCATGCTATCGATTTCAATACCTAAAATATATGCTTAAAGTCAGCACAAAGGTTGTAACACCTCACTTTGATAAGTGGACCGTCACGCGTATTTATGGCGTGTCATTAAAGCATGCAAGGTAATATGTACTAAAACATACGTGACCATAGGGAAAACCGGATCAAACATCGGTTCCCAAACATAAGCCCAAAACATAAATAAAGTAAATAAACTAGGAGGACAAGACAAGTATCTAAACAAGCTTAATTATGAAGGCAAAAAGGAGAAGAAGTCTAAGGCAGCTTCCCTCCTATGCACGTCCTCCATAAGATCAAGTCTATCCTTGAGTACTTGCCGTTTTGGGACATGGAAAGGAAAGTAACGGCTAAGCAATACGCTCAGTGAACAGAAATACGACATAGTATGAACGGCTGAACATAAATAAGACTAATAGCAGCGGAAATGTATAAGTCCTGGAAAACCTGGAACATGTTCATAAAACTGGTTTTATAGTTTGAAAAGACTTATGTTTTTATATGAAAATTTGTATTAATTATCCAGTAGCCTATATAAGTCATGAGGTTCCACCGTGTATGAATACTTGGAGGGGAGACCTCGTCATGAAATTAGAGTAGTTGCCTCTAATTATGTAGTCTGGGTAGGAGGGATCAACTCCTTGTGAAGGATACAAGGCACACATCGCATTCACTCTGGTATTACTGGTAACCATGTAACTAGGATGCACCCATACGCGCCACTGATAATATAATATAATGGCCAAAACTGAAAAGGGACGCCGCGAGCAATCACTTCGCCGTGGGGAAGTCATAGCATTGGTGCCTCTAGTGTTATGGTTATGGTACCTCCATAACTAGGTGACACTGGTCATGCATGTATATGGCTTAGGCTCTAAAACTAACATAAGTATTTAAACATATAAAACAATACTGGTAAAACAGTTGGCTGCAAACAGGGAATCCTAATAAGGAAAGAATGTCCATACTGAAGGGATGGGAAATCCGTACCTTATGTCCAGTGAATGAAGAAGACGAGAGAATGAAAGTCCTACATCGATCTCACTAATGCTACATAAATAGGGGACATGTATAAGGAATCTGACTACTGAGTACGTAACTGATTATATCATGTCTTAACTTGTTTTATATGTTCTTGTCTTGTTTTATTGATTCTAACGTTATACTGTGTTTATCATGTATATCTGGTATTGTGGTTAAGTATTAACTTGTATTCTTGTATTACTATACCTGTTGTGTAATAATAAGTAACTTTCTAAAACTAGTAGGTTTCTTAAAATAGAAAGTTTCCAAAAATAGAAAGCTTCCAAAAATAGATTAACTTCTTAAAATAGATCAGTTTCTAAAAATAGAAAGTTTCCAAAAATAATATGTTTCCTGAATTAGAAAGTTTCCATATTTAGAATTAAGCTGGATTAATAAGCTAATAATATAAGCTTATGTTTACTGGGAAAATAACATAACTCATGTGATTATAGTATAGTTTATTAATAATATCATGTTAATTAAATAAACTATAGGTTATATGATTTAACTAAATATAAGAATGATTTAATTAAATTAAGGTTTATAAAATACTTAGGTTAAACATGTATTAATATTATATCAATTATGACCTAAGTCATGTTTATTAATTAATTGTATTCCGTGTCAAAATAATTAATTAATACTATAGTCTAAATTAAATAAATAAATACTTAGGTTAAAACGTGTATTATTTTATAAATAATAATTAACCTAAGTCCATGTTAAATTAATTTAATTATAAGTCATGTCATTAACTAATTTAATTCTCTTGTTAAAATAATATACTTGAAAAATAAATACTTGTAAAACTTTACTCATGAATCGGACAAACCAAACACACCCTTAATAGTAGCTAACCGGCTCGGCCGGTTGCCACTTTTCATGCAAATACACCACCGGCTGCATACGGTGTTTCCCTCTCGGCTTGTCGATGCCCACAACAAAGTTCCCACCGGCTGTGTGCCAGTGGTTCCCCCTGTTGCCGCCAAGGTTCCCCTGCTAGACCAAAACCGCCACCGGTCTTGGACCGGTGGTGGTGGCTGTTGTTGTGGAGTCCCCCAAACAAACCAAACGGTACCCCAACTCATGTCGGGGTCCCTTCGTTCCTACTGCCGTCCGAAACCAACCACACCGAGACTCGAGGTCTCGGTTGGTGGTGGGAACCAAAGCCAACCGAGAGCCATGGGGCTCTTGGTAGGGTGTCAGCCGAATAAAACCAACCCGAAACACCTTATAATTTTACCCCCATGATTTAACTAACATGTTTTAATTACTTGTTTAATAACCCCATGATTACATGTTCTTATTTAATTAAAAGAATTAAAAGAAAAGGGATAACGGATTACTGAATGCGTGTAACGAATGGAGGTTAATAACACGAACCCTCTACTTGAATAATCAACCTAATCAAACAAACACCACCTTTGGTGTTGTTGTTGCCGGCGGCCAAAGAAAAAAACAAAGAGGCTAGGGTTGATTTTTTTAGAAAAACTCTCTAAAGTGAAAAACATGTTTTCCTTTTTATTATTTTAATAAAACCAAACATGGGCTTGGCCCTTTTGTATTTGGTGTCCGCTGCATATGGGCCCACATGGGAAAACCCAAAGTTTTCCCGTGTCTAATATTTTACGTGTTCGTATGTTCGTGTTTTCGTGTTATAACATAATTAAATATTCGTGTTATATATAAATACTTGTACGTAACGATATTAATCGTATTATCATAAATAAGTACTTAATTACATGTTCGTGATTTTTACGTTCATGATTTCATGTTCGTGATTATAATTATTACTGTTAATAATTATCGTGTACTATCACGTACTTACTACTTATCGTGTAATAACACGTATGTAACTTCTGTAATTAATAATCGTGACACGTGTTCATGCTATAAACGGAAAGTTTTAATATGTACGTATGTTTACTAAGTGTACTATTCATGGTAAAAGCATGTGGGTTTTACAACTCTTTCCCCCTAAAAAGAATAATTCGTCCCCGAATTATAGATAAAGTAAACTGAAAAGAACATGAACACGACGTGCCTGAAAAGAACATAACTGAATTGTGGAATGATGAGAGGATAAAATACGGATCGACTCGTCCGTTTCCAAGTGGCTTTCCTCTCAGAACGGTTCCTCCACAAGATCTTGACACAAATGATAAATCTTGGTCCTCCTGACCTTGACTTAACAATACGTAAAAGTTCATGGTTATCAACGTAAGATAGATTCCCAGAATTTGATCGAGGGGATAAGAATTAACGTGCAAGGGTAAATGAAACGTTATGATGCAAAATAATCTGAAGCAAATGACATAAGTACGTCTGAGTAGTGATGCCTGATACATACTGAAACGTAGTACGTGAACAATCCTGAACGTGATACGTGAACAATTGTGAACGTGATACGTGGAGATATGGTGAGTGTATCATAAGAAACATCTGGTGGCCGATGATACATGCCACATATCGTGAACGTGATATGAGGAACGTGGAATAAACATGAAATGTGTAACATATCATGAACTTGAGATAACTGAGGAGATAACGCCACTGATACGAGGTGATGGAAAGTTTATTAGACTTGAGTCTGATCTCCCAAGTTTCTACAAAAACTTTCCAGAATGAAAGGTAGAACGTAAATCGTAAGGCAGGATATGATCATGAACATGAACAGTGTCATGAACGTGAGCGCGAAAGCAAGTCGCAAAATTAGAACAAGGATGTGAACGTAAATAAGGAACACAGTGCGAACCTTTGTTTTGCCCGATAGCTGAGGGATTACCAAGTGATCGGATGAGCCTTGGCTGGAACATGTCCGATCAATCTGCTGGCTCTGAAATCCTTGCGGATGTAAGGATTCGGCAGACTTGGTCAAACTGTTGACAATAACCCAGATAGCATCATGCTTCTTCTGAGTTTGCGCTGATCTAGTAACCAAAATCCATGGAGATCTTGTCCCATTTTTGTTCACAATTTTTGATGGTGTAAAAACATCCTAGTCTGTTGGTGTTCTATCTTAACTTGTTGGTATGACAGGTACTTAGATATGAACGTAACTGCATCTTGCTTCATAGAACTTGATACATGGGAGTTTGCGAAACTATGAGTCTCCGAAATTATACTTCTCTTAGCGTAGGATTTTCTTGAACACCTAATATAGTGTAGGGTTCTCACCTTCACGCATAATGTTAATCATGGTAAAATTAATAGTGAGAATCCATGTGATTCAGCGTGTCACTGTAATCAACCAGAATTATATTGGAAAATTTCAGGGTGAAATTTCTCCTGTCGTAGAATTTGCAACATAGTGAAAATATGGTCTTCCTGCTCTTTTCTAGACTTAGAGAAAATCAGGTTGTCCTCGATGAAAACACTGATGAATTGTTTATAAGTTCATGGAAACTCAATTTATTAAGTCCATAATGCTGCTGGAGCATTCATGAGAGTAATACAAAATCATGAATTTAGCATGACCAAGTCGTGTACGAATAGCAGTCATGGAAATGTCCTTTTATTTCCCTCGTCACTATTGGCAGCATGATCCGATCTTGGAAAAAAAGGTTTAACACTCTATAGTCGCTCACACACATTTTCAATACGTGGAGGAGGATAACGGTTATGAAGGGTGATTTGTTTAAATCGACGGTAGACGACTCATAATCTCATGTTACTGTCCCTCTCCTAGAATGTTACTCTCGAATACATGTGGTAAGATTCTGTAATAATTGGTTGGTTATGAGTAAGGAACTTTGGAAGTCGTATCATCAATAATAGCTGGAATCTTCGCAGCCATGGAACAACAACCACGTGCTTGTAAAGCAGAATTATTTGTACAGATTTTCCTGATGGAAAATCACGCTGAATGTATTTAGTATCCTGCATGTGGTAAGATTCTGTAATAATTGGTTGGTTATGAGTAAGGTACTTTGGAAGTCGTATCATCAATAATAGCTGGAATCTTCGCAGCCATGGAACAACAACCACGTGCTTGTAAAGCAGAATTATTTGTACAGATTTTCCTGATGGAAAATCACGCTGAATGTATTTAGTATCCTGCACATCACTGTACCTACTCTTATATGAATGGTGACTAACCGTAGCATGGGCTGCTGTTTTTAGTCCTTAAACAAAATCATATTTAACTCACCTCAGTCCGAGGTAAGTGCGTTAGCAGATTGGATCTTATCATTAGACTAAAGGAAAACCTTCGTAGAAATAGGTTATATGAAAGGCGTCCATTATGGTCATCGGTATATGTAATATGAAGTCAAGAAATGAAAGCGTCATGAAATTAGTGTGACAGATCTTACTGAATGTGTTTTGCATGTCCCACGTAGAACGAGTCCTGCGTGTCCAAGCGCGTATAACACGCCGGTGATGGTACTGAAATCCTTGTGGCCAAACTAGTACATGGCACAATAAAATGGATATACCCCTTGGAGGGTACCCTGAATTTCTTAGGGATGTTCCAGAAATGGTCTTGATTCGTGTGTCCTGACTCGTGTCTTGGGAAATATACTCATGAAATATGTCTTGACTAGTGTCATGACATGTGTCTCCAGAAAATATAAGTGAGAAATGTGTCTTGACGGATGTCTTGACATGTGTCTTGAGATGTGAAACAAATAAAACTGCAAATCTTAGGTTGTTATGCAAGAATTGGCGGATCGGTTGGACTGCTGACTCTTGTACTTCTGATCAAGTCCGTGACCGTGTTCTGTTGTTATTGCTAGGATAGTTGTTGTCACAGTAATGGTTACTATCATCTTGTTTGTCAGTTCCATGACAGTCATTCTTATAACTATGATTCATGTAACTATTCAGCTGAGTGGCCGGCTGGTACCGGTTCTCACTCATATGACTGAAACGACAACTGAATGACGTGTGACATATAACTAAGAATTAGGGACAATAATTGATGGAAATCATCTGGTGGTGAAGCATTTTCTCGTCTGATCGCTTTGATCTAACGCCTTTGTCTTCGTCTTGTAAGATCTCCAGGTTGTGAACATCATCAGCATCTCGTAGCGTCTCTAAAATCAGCAGTATCAACCTTTAGTAACATCTCTAAGCTATGAGCGGCATCAACAATTTTGTAGAATATCAGTAAGTAGAATATGTCTGAGATGATTTAGAATCGATAGGCGAATATTCGTGAAGTATTGTAAGTAAATACACATGGATCACGGTACGAATATTACACACGGGTATTATACATGGGGTATATGTGGAATACAATGCATGGAGTACATGTGGAATGCACACAAAGTGATCGATATAGGGTCGATCATCTGACATGATTAAAAGGGAAATAATGTGTTAAACGGTTAAAAACCTAACTAAAATGAGCATCATGAAAACCTAGCAATTCCAGCATAGACATCATTCTGGTTGTAGAGAGAAACACTAAAAGTGTGGTTAAACGAAATTCAACGATGATTTGCATGAAAGCATGATTAATGAAGACCAACCATGACTATCGTGAAATAAGTATTTCATAAAATCCATCAATGTCTTGCATGAAAGCATAATCAACATGACGAAAGCATAATTCACATAAGAAACATAAGACATAATCAGCATGAAGACAAATTCAACATGAAGAAACGTGAAACAAACTTAACATGAAGGAGTATAAAACATAATCAACATGAAAACTAAATTAACCATGATAGTATGAAAACATACTTGACATAAAGAGATATAGTAACTAATGAGGGGACATGAAAAAAATATTTATGACTATAATGAAATGAATCCGAAAATCGCTGGTGTGGACGACCATTGGTCGGTTCACAAAATAAAATTTGACATGATTTATTTAATTAGGACATAATACATAATCATGAAAAACAATTTTTGCATATAAACATGAAAATTTTTATACATGAAAACAGTGTATGGATGCATGATAATGAAAATAACATGGGTTTGGGTAAACGCCTATGGGTCGGTTCACCTAAACAAAATGATCCGATTAAAAGCACATGCGACTAAATATGGCCAGTCATGTACCAACCATTACTTAGTCAAAATACATGCAACAATAATACATGGAACAAATGAGTGAGAATCAGCTGTCAAAACTTAACAGAAAATTTTTTATGTGACCAATGATGAACTACTGGGGTTCAGTCCACATTAGCCACAGTTTACGAGGAACATCATGCATGAAACAATAACACATAACTAAGTATGGATGACGGTTGTTCATCTATATTAGTAAAACAATACCGATGAAAACATCATGGTTAAAACAACTCGGTGCTGAAAACATCAATACGTGGAATAACAAGCGTTGACTTAGGAAGCTTCTTGTGACTACCCACTAGTCATAGGTCGAGTTTTAGAACCTACATGTTGAAGCCTTGTCTCTGATACCATAATTGTAACATCCCACTTTGATAAGTGGACTGTTACGCGTATTTATGTCGTGTCATCAAAGCATGCAAGGTAATATGTACAAAAACATACATGACCGTAGGGAAAACCGGATCAAACATCGGTTCCCAAACATAAGCCCAAAACATAAATAAAGTAAATAAACTAGGATGACAAGACAAGTGTCCAAACAAGCATAATTATGAAGCCAAAGAGGAGAAGAAGTCTAAGGCAGCTTCCATCCTATGCACGTCCTCCATAAGCTCAAGTTTGTCCTTGGGTACCTGCCGTTTTAGGACATGGACAGGAAAGTAACGGCTGAGCAATACGCTCAGTAAACAGATATTCGACATAGTATGAACGGCTGAACATACATAAGACTAATAGCAACGTAAATGTATAAGTCCTGGAAAACCTAGAACATGTTCATAAAACTAGTTTTATAGTTTGAAAAGACTTATGTTTTTACATGAAAATCTGTATTAATTAGCCAATAGCCTATATAGGTCATGAGGTTCCATCGTGCATGAATACTTGGAGAGGAAACCTCGTCATGTAATTAGAGGGGTTGCCTCTAATTAAGTAGTCTGGGTAGGAGAGATCAACTCCTAGTGAAGGATGCAAGGCACACATCGCATTTACTCTGGTATTACTGGAAACCATGTAACTAGGATGCACCCATACGCCCCACATGATAATATAATATAATGGCCAAAACTAAAAAGGGACTGTTGATCCCTTTGATTGTTCTATATTCTGTTAAGAACTAGTATAGTAGTTTGTAATCAAACTAAAACACTTTGATAACTCTTACTCAAGCTAAATAAGTTATGCGAAATCTAACTTATAAAGCACAGAAGAACAGAATTACGTTTAACTATTCGATTCTCTTATTAATCGACTTGAATGTGGTACATGAATGACATCGTACCTATGTTCCTTTTAGAGAGTAAGGATCCCTAGAAACCTTATAATATTCTATAAAGATATATTCTAACTATAACTATGAGATATCTTATATAAAGATATATTCGTCCTAATCAATATAGCAGTACTTACTTTATAAGTAGCAATACTTACTATGTACCGCGTTAACATTAATGGTACTTGAAAGATACTAACAGTACTTGAATAACACTAACGGTACTTGACACTTAACAAATAATTTCCAACAATCCTCCCCTAAACAAGAATGATAACTTGTTGTCTTCTTGTTTCTCTTGTACTAGATGTATTTAGAATACATGTCTTAAGTCTTTCCTTCATCCTTGGATTGAACTTGGTAATTTGTATTTGTATCCAACTGAATGTAGCCAAACACTTCAATGTAGATCTTCTTCTAATAAGATAATCTTCAAACATCATGAACATCATCTTTTGTCTTCAAACTATGATATTCTTGTGTCTTGTAAACATTCATTTGTCATTGCAGCAACAGTAATTGTCTTCTTGAGTTAAATCTATGAATTCTGAATCATAAACTTCAGTCTTGATTTGATGAGACAGAATCTTCTAAGTATTTTCTTCTTGAATACTTCTTTGCTTGCAATCTTCATACCTGAAATAAAACAGTTAACAACAAAAACCAATATGTATTGGCTTCATGATTTTTAGCAAATCACCAGCTATCAACGGATTTGATATATTCTTTACCAGTTAGACGTACACTTTGGAATAGCCAATACTTTATTCATAAAGAATAAGGTGTACTGATAACCCTACAATTTTTTGTAAATTGTCAACCATCAACGGATTTGATGAAGTCTTTACCTAGTACCGTTTGTCTAGGACTAGCCAACTCTTTATCTCGAAACAAGGTGAGTCAGAACCATATAGTTTTTAGCAAACTACCAGCTTTCAATGGATTTGAGAAGTCTTTACCACAAACCCTTTGCTTATGTATTAGCCAGTTCTTATTGTGTTAGACATGGTGAACTGATAACAATTTGTGAAGTGTGACTGAAAGTAAAACACTTAAGGCTCTTTCTCAACTTCTTCCTCATCTTTCAAATCCTTGATTTGTTGTTTAACCATCTGATCAACTCCAAAGCATCAACAGATTCTTCTGTAACTTCCAATTGTTGTTCCAACATTCTTTCCAACAATCTTCTTTTGAATGGATAACTCTTCTCTTGTAGCATATAGTATGTAACATCATCTATAACCAAAAATATGCAATCCACATGACCTATAATATCTTCAGTAACTAGGAACCTGATTCTCTAATTCCTTCAACATTTCTTGATCACAGTTGTGTGGTTCATACATGAAGAGAAATTCCCTATATAATAGTGATACTTCAGTTTTACCTGTACTGGCTTCTTGAACTAACCTGAAAAGATCCTGAATATCTTGTTTGTCAAGAATGTGAAGAATATCTTCCAAAAGTCTGAATATTCTTGTTGTGCCATCAGTTCTTTGAATTCCATGAGCTTCCAGTCCTTGATCCATAGAGTATATCCATCTAGTAATAGATGATCTCTTTCCAAAAATATCTGTATCAATACATTGATATTCAAATTTTACTATCTTCAAGTACTTTTTCAAGCTCTCATCATCATCACTATCTTCTGTTGTTGACTTAGCCCTCTTGGCTTTCGGCTTCCTCTTTGTTGATATTTTCCTCTTAACACCCTTGGAGGTTCCTTCAAATTCTGTTGAACCCTGTTCCAAGTTTGTATGTACCGTTTCTTCAGTATGTACTGTTGACTGTGTATGTACTGCTTGTACATTTTCAGTCTGAGCAACATCTTGAGCTTTATCTCCTTCATTCATTCTTTGAGAAGTCTCTTCCTCCTTTGAACTTACCTTCTCCTTTCTATTCATCCTCACATAAGTGGTCTTGATAGTTGGAGATTTAGTTGTAGGTTCAACAGTACTTGGCTCAATTCTAGGAGTACTTCCAAATTGCCTTTTTTGTTGCAGATGTCTTTTATGTTTTTCAACATCTATCCTAGCTGCTTCAGATCCAGTCTCAACAAAATTCAATTCAGTTCTCTTATGTTGTTCATACAAAGTCTCGGTTTCTTCAAAATTCTTCTTGACCAGCTGAATATGAGTGAAACCCTTAACTTTCTTGAGAAAGTTAATCATTTGATTCCTAATCTGCATGGTAGTTGGAGGCTTAATCTTTTCTATTCTTCTCTTTTCAACAAAGAATCTTTGTTGCTCCCTTACCAAATCATCAATTAGTTTTGATTTCTCTTCTTCATCATAAGCGTCTCTCTCTTCAGCTATCAATGAGTCTGCAAGAAGCTCACTTGCATGTAATTCAGCTTGAATCCTATCATAATCTTGTATGTTCCATTCTTGCTGTATTCTCTTAGCTTCTAGCAAATGCTGCTTAGCTTCAAGTTCTTCTTGCAAGTCTTCTTCACGAATCTGAGCTTGCATCCTAAGAGCATATTCCTCATCATGGTCTAATTGATTAAATCTATACTATCACTTTCATTTTCAGATTCTGATAGTATTTGCTTCTTCCCCTTATCCTTTGGATTAATCTTAGGTAGCTTCTTCTTCAGCTTGGAAGGTTTTTCCTCGTCAGCTTGTTTTTTAATAACTATACCATTAGTAGGGTGTGAAGCTTGAACTTTCTTACCTTTAGTTTGATCCTTTTTGGCAAGAACTTCTTATTGTGTCTTCTTCTCTGCCTCTGCTTGTTTTGCTTTCTCAGCTGAATTCTTCTCTCTTAAGTCAAGCAGTATTTGGGCTAAAGTCTCATCCTCTCCAAAAGGAGTTTGACTTTCTAGTGAATGATGATCACCAGCGGCACTTGCAATCGGCTTAGTTGGCTTAACAGTACTTGGGTCTTCAACAATGTCAGCAGTACTTGTAGTCGGCTTAGTTGGCTTAGGTATACTTGGATCTTCAACAATGTTGACTTCACCAGTATTAGACACATTTGTTTCTTCAGTCACTTGTGTATCTCCAGATACCCTTTCTTCAACTGAAGCTATCTTTTCAACTTGCACCTCTTTAGTCTTGACTGATCCAATACTCATTCTAGATCTGGACAATACTTGCAAAGACTGTTTCTTTTGAAACCAAATTTGTCTTTGTGGTGGTGGAGTTGAAGATACAGGAAATTGAACATTAATTTCCTCCAACTTCTCATAGAAATTACTCCAATTCACTTGAAGTGGTGATTGAGGTGTTGGTGCTGGCTGAGTTACCATTATTTCTTCAACTTGTGGCTCCTCATGAGTAGGCTGTGGTTCATCCTGTTGAAACTCTATGTTTGTAGGTTCATCCACACCAGTCTCTAAACCAGTTCCATCTTCATAAGTCCCAATGACATCTTCATCCAACTCAAAATTGATGTGATTTCCAGAGATCCTTGTTTGATTATTAGAAGAAGGTGGTTGTTCTTTATAATTCCTCCCCTGTTTGATTGCATTTAGTTGCCTTTTCTTGTGGTTTCTGAATCTTTTCTTTTTAAGTGCAGCCTTCTGAATATATCTATGTTGCCTCATCCAAGGTGATACTTTGTTCCTCAACTTGACTAGGCTAGCTTCCAATTCAGGAATTTTCTTGTGTTGAAGAAGTTTTTCTTTTTGCAACACCTATACCTGTTGGGACAAACTAGTACACAAAGCAGTTAAACTTGCAACATCCACCACCTCTGGTGCTTGTGCTGGTGGTGAACCACTAGCGACAATAGAAGCAGCAGGTGTATGGATTATCTCATCAGTATTTGGCGGAGCACCAATTTTGTGAGAAGAAGATTGTGAATCTTCTAAGGAATGGGAACTCTGGTGAAAAGGAGTTTGCTGAGAAGCACTAGCATTGCTAGGTTCCTCACCTTCTAGGTTGGTAGGTTGGGCTAACATATGAGCAAACAATGGTGTAACTATTCCTGTAAAGGCATTTCCTTGCTTGGTCAAGAAAGAGAAAGTTCTCTTTGTGAATGTAGGAACATCCCATGTATCAGTTAACTCTGGTAGGTTAGGGATTTGGTCGCTAACTATAGTCTGAATGAATCTAGGATACATCAAAAACTTCTTAGTTCCTTCCAAATTCCTAGTCATGCCTTCAAAAATTAATCTTAAAAAATTAAAAACCCTGTTATTTGCTAGACAATTACCAGTTGATGCCAATGCAGCAGGAATTTGATCAAAAGATGTACTTTTAGAGCTTAAATAGTGAATAATGGCATGAAAAAGCAATTTCCATTGAGGTGAAAATAAAACTTTAAAGAAAGTAAGACTTTCCCTACCACCCTCATAGCCCATGGTTGCAAGGCCATTATGTATCTCTCTGTTATTAAGCATACTAAGTCTATTTTCATCATATAATCTCAAACTTGCCCTTAGCAGTACCTCAGTTACATATATATTTCTATGATTTACCCTAGCCTTAATGCAAGGTTGATCTGTGACACCCCGGGTACAGTCAAAATATGCGGAATTATCAACGGAGATGTCACAAGGGTGGATCGATAGCACATAGTTCACAGAGCATAAGATAAGAGATTATTCAAAACAGATTACATGATGATTATACACATTTATAAAAATTATCTTCAACAGGATAAAAGTAGATTGTTTATGTTTCCCCAAATAGAACCCTTGACTAGTCCTACAATACAGATTATAGTAATGCTTGAGTCCATGCACACACCACGTACTAACTTCATTTTCCTGAGAAAAACATGCTTAGAGGGTCAACATAAAGTTGGTGAATTTACAGGTTTAACAATAATTAGTTTGGACATACATTAATCATAAAAGTAACAATGCACAAAGCATTTTTACTAAAAAGGTAGATTACATTTGCTATTACTCGAAATTAAAGCTTAACCTTCCATAGTCCTCAACATATGAGGACGTAGTGTCTTACAAAAAGACACCCAAACCCAGTTCCAACATGGTATACTTCTGTTGTCCCGGCCAAGGCACAGTGAGCATGACTCACCCAGATGGGGATGGTCAATCCCTAATAGATCTATTTATAACATTCGGGTGATTTACAACAATTTAACAGTTTCTATAATAGTCAATCATAATCAAGTTTTTACAATTCCGTTATGTCCATTAAAAGTAGTTGCATGTTTTCTCCCCCGTAGAGGAAAAGTTTATCAATAGTTTATATGGGGCTGTAAACTCAACTGGGAGTTGGCAATAGCTGTTTAACACGAATATCCAAATAATGCTCACGCCAAAAGTTATGCCTAATCAAATAGTATAGTCTTAATAGATAGTACAAAGAACATATGTGTATACTTATACAGATTTTGTCAGTTTAATAATGCTACGATATTTATCTAAATAACCGTAGTACAAGTATTTAACAATATCCATTTAAACTTGTATATAAGTTTCATATTTAAGTAAACATAAAATGTCTTACTTATAATATTAGTCTACGTTCGTAGTTCATGAATTAGTAACATCCATTTAAACTTACAATTAAGTTTCATATTTAAGTAAACATAAACGTTTCACTTATAATATTTGCTTATGTATTAGCATTAAATTTAGTTAACGTTCATATAATTTTATTTCCTAAAAGTATATGAGTACATGTATTAATAATACATATCCATGTTATTTATACAATTCACTCCATAAAGCAAAATAATAATATTTTATTTTTGAAAAGAAAAAATATAATATTATGTTTTATTTAACTTTAAAGTTCCCCTAAATTATTTAACATTGATAAAACAATTTATAAATTTACAAGTTTAAGAATTTATACATTAATCCTTGTGGATTAGGGTTTAATTAGTTTTACTAAATTTAAAATAGAATTAGGGTTAGGGCTTGTTAAAGTTTAGGTACATGGCAAAACTAGTCCCTCCATATTTTAAACAAAGTAAACTTTCGGATTTTACATATTTGGTACCTAGGGCTTGTTAAACTTTCGGGTTATGGCAGTTTTAGTCCTCCTAGTTATATTTAGGTTTTATAACTTTCATAAAATGACAAAACAGTCCCTAGGGCTTCTTTAAGTTTCGGATTGTTACAAAAATGGTCCTTAGGGTTATAAAATGACAAAACAACTTTTAGAAACTTTCCAAAATGGTCCCTAGGGTTTAATATGCCACGAATGATATTTATTAAACCCTAGAATTTCGGATATTTACATTTTAAGTCCTTGTGTTTAATAATTTATCAAAACAAGTTTCATGTGTCACGGTTTTAATCCTTAAGTTTCATAAATTGTCATTTTAATTCAAAAGTTGTTATAAGTTATATTTTCTTATAAAAAATTTTATTTAAACATTGAAAACATTAAATGGGTTCATTAAATGGGCTAAAATACCTAATGGGCCATCTAGTGGGCCTAAACACATTTTAACTCTACTAACTTATCAAATGGGCCTTTAAAACATTTATTGGGCTTAAATATATTTTTAAGTCCATTAATTAACTAAATGGGCCTAAGCATATTCTTAAGTCTATTAAGATACTAAGATTTGTTAAATGGGCTTATTAGGTCCATTTAATCTTGGGCTAATGTTACATGGGCTTGATTTGTCCATCAATACTACTTTTTCATTATGTGTAAGTAATAATCTAGGTATTTTCTCATAAGCTTATTATTAGTTTATTCATATTTAGTTATAAACCTTAATAAAAGAATAAAACTCATAGCTTGTTTTATTTGTTATACCAAATGAGATCTAGATGTTTTACCAGGTTGCATGCAAGTCATAAGCTCTAATATGAGCTTATGGCTCATGGCTATATTTAATTATAGCTTATTAAGATGAGTCAAAACTTGTTTTAAGGTTGCATGTACTTATAAGTGTCCCCAAAGTAAGATCTAGTTATGTACAAACCAAGAAACCAAATCATAAGTCCATGTATACATACATATAGCCCACGGTTATAATTTTAATCTTGGTGTTTCCAAGATGAGCTTTTTAGCTAGTTTTATGTCTTGTAAATATTCATAGAAATTCAACATAACTATCTAGGCTTCTTGCATGTTTCCAAGGTAATCAAAAAACAAAGAAAACAACATATAGCCCAAAGCTATATTGTTTTTCCCCAAATGTTCCCATAAGATCTTTAAGCTAGTTTTATGTTTATCATGTTAAGTTGAACTCTTAACACTAGATCTAGGTTTTATATAAGCATGCATGTACTTTTAAAATCCATCCAAGGTTATATATAACCCACATCTATATATGTATATATAAAGTGTTTTAGAGATTTTTAGAAGTCCATTTCACATGTAATAATACATATTACATCATTTAAAACTTAGTACATAAATCCTAGTTAACCATTTTATTATGCCGTGACCTTTAAGGTCATGGTTTTTTCATGGTTTTGAGATACACAAGTTCACTTATGAGATTTGTGATTATTAGTTTAACCAAAATCCCAAAATTGAGATTAGTAACCCACGGCTTCATTTAAATTCACAAAATGATTCATATGATTTTTAATCAAGTTAAAACATAGATTACTAATCATAGGTTTCTTCATTAAGAAGTTTTTAACCATGACTAATGGTATTCATAAAAATGCCGTTACCTAGATGGTCATGGTTTAATCAAATCTTGATTCTTAACAAAGTTTGTTACATGTGTTTATAGGTGAATGTTGATGCATGCAAGTAAAAATGAAGAAGCATAATGAATGATGCCTTTCTTGCTAAAACTTACCAAGGAAGATCTAGATGACAAAGGAGATTAGAGATCTAATCTTGATGATGAAAACCCTAACTATAAACCAAGCCGTGACCCTTAAGGTTTCGGCTAGGGCTTGTTAGAATGATTCCAAAGATGATGATGCTACTAAATGATTAGTAGTTAAGATGAGACAAATATCTAGTGGATTTAATGTATAAATCTTTGATATTTGTGGCTTATAGTCGAATGATTTGAGAGAGAAAGGTGAAGAGAGAAGTGAGATTGGATTTTTGCATGAGAGAATGTGAAGGGTGTGTGTGTTTTTGGCTTAAAGAAGAAAGAGAAGGCAAGGAAAAAAGTATGATTGCCTTGGTAAGAGAACACATGCCAAGTGTTGGCTTTTCCAAACCCAAGGCAACTCTTCTTCTTCTACCTATTGGATGAGTGTGTCGTGCATGGCTTAACCAAAGGAAGAGTGGGCTTGGACTTAGGCTTGTTGTGGGCTTGATACAAAGGGAAAGGATGTTGGGCTAGTTCAAGATAGTGTAATATGCTTATAGTATACATACATACATACATGGCTACATACACATGATGTAGCATATTTTCCAAATTTAGTTAAGTGTTGTACACTCAAATATTGATTATACATTTTATTACTTGTATTCCTAGTTTTAAGTACATGATTTAAGTTATGTAACTTATTACAATAGAAAATGATTGTAGAAGTATAAGTACATAATGGACAAGTTCACACACAACCCATTGAAATATAACACATGAGTAAATGTTCTTAAGATCATTGGGTGAAACTTTATTACATTAAATCATGGTAAAATCCTGGATTTTACAGCACCACCCCGTTATTTTAGATTTGTCCTCAAAGATACTAAAAAAGTAGTTATCTTTTAAGTGAAAAGATGTGGGTACTTGAATTTGAAGATGTCTTCTCGTTCCCAGGTGTACTCGGGGCCTCTCTTCGAGTCCCATCGCACTTTGATTAACGGGATGCGGCTACGTTTCAACTTCTTGGTTGTTCTCTCTATGATTTCCACTGGTTTCTCCGTGAATTGGAGTTGGTCATCGATCTGGACTCCTTCTAAGGGCATAACCAAAGGTTCCTCATCGTAGCACTTTTTCATATTAAATAAATGGAAGGTGGGGTGTATCCGACTTAATTGTGATGGCATCTCTAAACGGTAAGCCACTTCTCCGACCTTGGCTATGACTTTGAAAGGGCCCACATATCATGGATTTAACTTTCCACGCTTTCCAAATCGTATAACTCCCTTCCATAGTGACACTTTTAGCATGACGTGATCTCCTACTTTGAACTGCACGGGTCTGTGTTTCTGGTTCACGTAGCTCTTTTGTCGATCGCGAGAAGCTTGCAGTCTCTGTTTTATAAGGACAATTATGTCTGTAGTATCCTGAATCAATTCAGGCCCAGTGAGTTGGAACTCACCTACCTCTGCCCAACACATAGGAGAGCTACATTTCCTTCCTTAAAGGGCTTCAAAAGGGTCGGCCTTGATACTGGCGTGATAGCTATTGTTGTAGGAGAATTCAACCAAGGGTATATGCTCGACCCAACCATTTCCAAAATCAATTACACATGCCCTTAGCATGTCCTCTAGGGTGTGGATGGTTCACTCACTCTGACCATCCGTTTGTGGATGATAGGCGGTGCTCATCTCCAGTTGGGTACCCAAGGCTCGTTGGAGAGCCCTCTATAAGTTTGAAGTGAATCTACTGTCGCGATCACAGATTATTGAGACTCGTACTCCATGTTTGGTCACAATCTCCTTAAGGTAGGTCCTTGCCAACTTGGATAGGGAGTCAGATTCCTTGATAGGTATGAAATGAGTAGACTTGCTGAGTCTGTCGACTATCACCCAGATGGCGTCATATCCTCGTGATGATTTTGGGAGTTTGGTAACGAAGTCCATGGTGATATTTTCCCATTTCCATTCAGGTATCTCAGGCTGTACCAGTAACCCTGAGGGTTTTTGGTGTTCTGTTTTGACACGTGCGCATGTCAAACATTTATGGACGTAAGTAGTGATGTCAGCTTTCATGTTTGGCCACCAGTATAATTTCCTCATATCTTGATACATCTTTTCCGATCCAGGATGTATAGAATATTTGGATTTATGTGACTCGTGCATGATTACGTCTCTCAAATTCCCATAATGGGGTAGCCAACTCCTCCCGTGTAAGCACAGTGTTCCATCCGCCCTTGGTTCTAGTTTCTCTTTGGAGAGGTCGGTTCGAAGTGTTCCTCTAATGTCTTCTTTGCAGAGGTTTTCGGGTCTCTGTGCTTGAGTTTGTGCTTCAAGAATTTGCTTGGGCAGGTCTAGATTGATGGTGATGGTTAAAGCTCGAACCCTCATGGCTGGGTCTTTATCCTTACGGCTTAATACATCAGCAACTACGTTTGCTTTACCTGGGTGGTATTTGATTTCAACGACGTTGCCTCATATTAAGCTCTTTCTGATCTTAATATTAAGCTCTTTCTGATCTAGTATATGTTGCAGACTCTTGTGGTCGGTGTACACTATACACTTTGTTCCGTAAAGGTAATGCCTCCATATTTTTAAGGCAAAGACTACAGCTCCAAGTTCTAAATCGTGAGTAGTGTGGTTCTTCCCATGCTTCTTCAGTTGCCTAGAAGTGTAGGCAATTACTTTCTTTATTTGCATCAATACTGCCCCCAATCCTTTATATGATGTGTCTCAATATACCTCAAAGTCATCATTGCCTTCAGGCAAAGATAAGAGAGGCGCACTGCATAGATTTTGTTTTATCAATTGGAAAGCTGATTCCTCCTTTTCTACCCAATTAAATTTCACTCCTTTCTGAGTGAGCTTGGTCATTGGTTTGGCTATCTTGGAGAAGTCTTCGATGAATCTGCGGTAGTATCCGGCAAGGCCTAGGAATTGGCGGATCTCTGTCGGTGATTTAGGAGATGTCCAACTCTTAACGGACTCAACTTTCATAGGATCTACGTGGATACCATCGCTGTCAATGACTTGACCTAGGAAGTGGATTCTAGATATCCAGAACTCACATTGATGAAAAATATCACGAACTTATCCAGATAGGTTTTACATACCCGGTTCGTGAGGTCCATGAATATTGTTGGTGCGTTGGTTAACCCAAAAGGCATAACTCAGAATTCGAAATAACCGTAACGAGTTTTGAAAGTTGTCTTAGGAATATCTTCTTCTCGGACTCTCAGTTGGTGATATCCAGATCTCAGATCAACCTTAGAATACATACTCGATCCTTGGAGTTGATCGAATAAGTTATCGATGCGAGGTAATGGATAACGATTCTTTACCGTTAGTTTATTCAATTCTCTATAATCGATACACATCCGAAAAGAGCCGTCTTTCTTCTTGACAAACACAACAGGTGCTCCCCACGGAGAGAAACTAGGCCTAATTAATCCTTCTTCTGATAGTTCCTGGAGTTGTTTGGCTAATTCCTTCAATTCCGATGGTGCTAATCGGTAGGGGGCCTTAGCTACTGGTGCAGCCCCAGCAATCAAATCAATTTGGAATTCTATTTGTCGCACTGGAGGCATACCCTGCAATTCATCAGGAAATACATCAGGAAAGTCTCAGACAATTGGTACGTTCTCGATCTATTTTTCCTCTGGTTTGTCTTGTTCATCGATTCTGGAGATGTGTGCTAGGAAAATTGGGCATCCTTTGACCAAGTATTTATGGGCTTTGGTGCAAGACATGACACTAAGTCTAGTGTTGATTATATCGGGGTTACCGTCCCATCGTATAATCAAGGTTTCATCTCCTCAAGGTATACGAACCAGTTATTGATCACATATGATGACAACATGATACTTTGCTAGCCAATCCATGCCAATGATGACATCAAAGCTACCAAGACTTACTGGAATCAAATCGATGTTAAACGGGTGATTGGAAAGGTTTAAGGTACAACCTCGAATGATGGTGTCAACCGTCACAACTTTTTCGCCGGCTAGTTCTACAGTATAGTAGGGGTCTAAAACTGATGGAGTGATTTCCAATACTTTACTAAATTCAGTAGATATAAAGCTTCGGTCTGCCCCGGTGTCAAACAAGACAGTTGCATATCATTGGTTTAGTAAAAACGTACTGGTGACGATGTTGGAATCGGGATTGGCTTGGGCATTGCCAACCATTTACACTTGTGATGAAGTTCCCTTGTTGTCCTTCTTTTGGTTGGCCAACTTAGGACAGTCGGGTCTCACGTGTCCAAGGGTTCCACATTCGTAACATACTACAGATCTCTTTGGTCCACTGTTGCTTCCACCTGTGGGGTTTCGGTATCTCTGTTTCCCACTTCCACTCCCACGAGCATTGGACTTGCCTTGGTTGCTGTTTTCGGGGTTGTTATTAGGTCGAACTGGGTTAACAACATTTTCTTGACATTCACGAGCAAAATGGCCTTGTTGGCCGCACTTGTAGCATCCCTGGCATTGTCCTCCAGCAACATGATTGATATGAGCAAAAACTCATATCAATTTATCAACAAATCACCCTAAAAACACATGGAAAATACCTAACTTTTGTGCTATAAAGCGGAATTATGTGGTATGTTTTGTGTTTGTGTTTAAATAGGTAAGAAGGATACATTTTCAAGCAAACAAGAAGAAATCAAGCTTATTTGGATGAAAAAGACAAAGAAGGATCAAAGATGACAAGACTTTGAAGATGAAGGACCTATCTTGACAACATTCCAAAGTTGAGGGACTCAAAGTGCAAATTGGACAAAGTCAAGATCCAAGTCAAACATGGTCAACTCCAAAGTCAACCAAGTCAAAGGGTCAAACTAGACAAGTATGCAAGTGGAAGGACCAAAAATGTCATTGGAACGAAGATTCTAGCTCATTTGGACATTCTGCCAAAGTCTAGGGGCTTAACTTGCCAAAACTACACCAAAAATGGCCTTTATCCGTGTCTTATGCTTATAAACAATCAAAATGCAAGTAGGGAGTCACACGGATTGCCAGCTAGCTAGACACCTCACCAACTCATTAAATGAGCCGTCTTTACACAGAAAAACCCACTATCCACATTCATCCAATGAAAAGCTGACACTCCATAATCCCTTTATCCATTTTTTGGATATTAATCCGTGTGCTCAACTTTTGCCCAACCAAAGACTGCCACGTGGCATCTTCTTCAACAAACGAACCTAGATTCAATCTCAAGCTACAATGCATTTCAAAAAAAGATTTATACATGAAAATTGCTCGTCTTCAAGAGAGGATCACAATGGAAACACTTAATCAAGATGAAACTCAAAGGATCAAAATCCCCCAATTCGTGATGAACACAAGAGTCTTCAATTGAGCAAATCATGACACCTGGCAGCCTGCCATTGGATGGAACATGTCATCGACCCTAACTCACTCTCATTTCTCCTCAATAAATAGGGATAGAACCTCTCATTTGTTGTATGTAGCAAAGTGTGAAATTCACACACACTTCTATTTTCTTCCTTCAATCTTGTTAGTTAGCAGTTAGTATAACAAACTCAAGAGCTTGACAACCTCTTGAGTTAATTATTAGTTAGTTGTAACTACTTACCTACCCTTGTAACAAAGTTCCAGATCAAATTCAATAAAATCACTCATTTCCTTCAATCTTCTTAACATACCCTGCATTACTGTTGATTTTTGTTGATGTGTTGAGTTTCTTATGATCACACTTGATCATTAGAAGCTCTTTGAAGAATTGTAGCAAATTGTTGAGTTGATTTGTGTAGCAGATTTTGGTAAAATTGATCAGAATGATGATGGTAGATGATTGAGTGGTTACTGATAGTGCTAAGGTGGTGGTTTAGCACTGTTTAGGAGACTCAGCGCTTACCTACTCCATCAATGGAGGCCTAATGCTAAAAGGTTTCAAGATTCTGAGTTTTGGTTCCACTTAAATGTCAAATGCATGCTTAATTCTAGTATAGATACTAAATGCTGCCCTGATCAAGTGTGTTACTTTGATTTGGTGTGATTCTGTTGTTTAGATAGCTTATTGATAGATTGTTAGCTTCTAGCTTGTCTTTACTTGTTTCTGTTAAAATTCTCATAAGTAAAAGCTTGATATTGCACTTTGAGTTCTAGTTTGTTATCTGGTCTGTTCTTAGCTTATTTACATCTCATTTTTCTCATTAAGTTTGTGTAGATATAAGTCATAGCTTGTTTCAATCTTTTACTCAAAAATCATTCACTAAAGTTCATTTCAGTTTTTGAAACTTGTGTTTGGATCTGCATACATTTTGGAGTTCAAGTGTGATAATCTGGTTAATCTTTGTTCATTACTCATTCTTTAGCCATTAGAAACAAGTTTCTAATGTTTTGTAGTCAAAATTTAGGTCAAACAGGCAATTGGTAAGTAAAAAGTTTGGGTCAAGTCTTTGATATTAGTACATCAGAAAAGTAGCCTATTTCAATCTCATGCCATTACTTCATTTCTTAATCAAAATCATTGAAACTAGTTTCTAGATGTCCATTAACATCTGAAGTTTAAGTCTTGTTAAGGAAATTATACAGTTTTCACAAATAAGCTTGGATATAGCTTTTGAATAAGCATTCAAGCAACTACAAGTTTCTGTGATAAAGTAGCAATCTGTTTTCTTAGATAGGCATTTCCACTTCATAAAAGTTGCATTTTTCTTCGACATTCTTACTTAGAAACATGTCTTGAACAGATTTTGAGCTTTTGAGAATTTTCACTTTTTGGTCAACAAAGGTCAGATAAGCTAGGATTCAGCTTATTTTTATTTTCCTGCTTATATACTTGACCATTTTTCACAAGAAAAGACATTCCAGACTCACAATAAACTGTTTAATAAGATTTGACTTTAAAATTTGAATTTGCATGTCTAGATTTTATGGTAGCTTATTCTTAGCTTATTGGATTTGGCTTATTTGAGTTCTAGTGAGTTTTGAGCTTTTTCCTTGGACAAGTCTAAGTGTTTTTCAACTTTAAGCTGTTTGAAACTTGTTAGAGCTTATTTGGTTCATTTTTAAGCTTAAATGAGCTCATTTGTCCTTGGTGCCCGTTTTTGGTTATAATCTCCATTTAATTGCAGTTTAGTCCTTTTTGTTTGAAGCTGTTTACATTTCTAGCTAAACTTCCTTATAATTAGGGTTTGCAAATTTCTAGTCCATTACTTTTAACAAGTTGTCCATATCAGTTTGCTAGTTTTAAAGTTTGTTACATTTGGTTAGAAAGTTGTTAGATTTTACATAATTGGTCCTTTAACTTTCTGATTTTTACATTTCAAGCATTTAAGTTTCATTTACTTACATTTTTAGCACATTACTTTCATAGATTTACATTTTTGTCATTTTGTGAATAATATTTGGTAATTGCTAAATGTTTTACGGTTACGTAGCTTAATAGTTTTCACCATTTTTACGTGTTTGATTAAATAGACATAGAAAATCCAAATATCCCTATCAACCAAAAACGATAATAAACTTGATATTGTTAGGACTTTCAATTTGTTAAGAATCGAGAGAAACGAACTTCAATTTACTCAATTTCAAATGGCGCTGCTGCTGATTCTTTGACTTTACGAGAGGCTATCGATTGACGGTTTTCATTGGCTTTTGGGATCCGTTCACCCCGTGACGTTATTTTTATGTATCATAAATCAAAAACATAAAAAAAATCAAAAATATAAAAATATAAAAACTAAAAAATAACAAAATCAATTCTTTTCCTAAAGAATTGACAAAAAATTAAAAAATCAAAAAGCAATCTTTTTCCTAAGAGATTGCAACAAAAAATATATATTATTAGATTTCCTCGGTTTTTATGTACATATAGTATTTTTTTTAAAAAGCCCCAATAAATACAAAAATATTTTCTCTATATTATTATATGTAAATACGTATACGTATAAGAACAACCAATACACATATTCTCCATAAGTATTGCCAAGGCAATACACCGTTTTAGGGGGCGTTCCGGTCCTTGACACGTGTATCGATCAAATTCAATAAAGCAAGAATAGATAAATACTTCCAATAGGCAATCATTCGAAGAATACAAACTACAAAGTGAATATAAAGGCGATGTTCTATAAAATGCCATCTAAGGGTCAATAGGTACTTAAGTGCTTCGCGTCACGTAACCCCCCGTTCACTAGTGCGTATTCTAAGAAGGAAGGCTTCATTGGGGGTCTTGCACCCAATTAGTAATTACGTATATTATAATTTCTTGTGGATATTTCATATTGAATCTCGAAGAGGATAATCCCTTCTTCTTCAAAGTCAAACGAGAGCTTCTCTCTCATTCCTCGTATTGAGTTGCATGCTCACTTGCGGGCGTGCACAAATACCGATTGGTGTACAACCCCTTCCTCTGAAAAGGAAGAAAAAGAGAAAGGGTAGGAACACTACCGTGCATCAAGCCGATCCCGAGAATCGTGCTTTGATCCTCACACAACAAGAAGCCATGGCTGGAATTGACACTCGACCTTTGATGGAGCACTTGCAATCCAGTGTGCAAGGATATGTCGATGCTATCAAGATACCTGATATTCCCGCAAACACATTTGAGCTAAAAACATCCATGATTAACTTGGTTTCAAACACACCATTTTTTGGGAACAAGAATGATAATCCACATGATCACCTTAAGAAATTTCTTGCTCTTTACAACACCATTAAGTACAATGGAGTTCCCTATGATGCCATTAAGTTGATATTGGTACAATTTTCACTAGAGGGTCCGGCTAAGCATTGGTTAGATACACAACCACCCGAGAGCATTACCACATGGGTTGGTTTCACTAAGATGTTTTTGAACAAGTTCTTTCCCCCATCTAAGACCACGGCTATGAGGAACTTAATTATAGGCTTTCAACAAAAACCTAGTCAAACTTTTAGTGATGCTTGGGAGGAGTATAAGGAGTTATTGAGGAGATGCCCTAACCATGTATTCGATGAAGTTCACCAAATCAATACTTTCTACAATGGACTAAGACCTCATCACCAAGACTCACTCAATGCTTCCGCGGGAGGAAATATTCTTGCTAAATCCATTCAAGACGCTTGGGACATTATTGAGACTAAAGCAATGGTTCAAACTAACACACAATTCGATGAAAGAGTTCATGTCATTCAAGAAGGAGTTTCCAAACCATTTGAGACTCAACTCATTTCATCAATCCAAGAATTGACTCAAGCTCAAAAGGAAAGTCAAACAATTATGCAAAACACACAAAAGATGCAACAAACCATGATGAATGACTTTATGAAACTTTCTTTGGTCAATAATTCCACCGATGATGTGCATGCTATTACTCTTTCATGTGAGACTTGTGGAGGTCCCCATTCCTACCAACAATGTGATAAGATACAAGGTTATCAAGGGGAGTGTTATGCCTACCAAGAAGGACATAGAGAACATTTCAAACCCAACATGAATCAAAATAACCTTTCTTATAAGTCTCAAAACTATCTTGCACCACCGGGATTCCCACCCCAACCACCCACCCAACTTTAACAAAATCCCCCTCAATTGTTACAAAGGAACCAAGGGCCAAGACCACAATACCAAGGGAATAACTATAGACCACCAAATACCTTTCACAATCAAGGAAATACCTTTCAAGGCAACAATCAAGGATTTTACAATCAACCTCCACCTTTCCAACCCCAAGGTTTTCAAGGGAATGTGCCACATGATTATAACACAATTAAGCTTCTTCACAAAATGAATCAAGAGAATGAAAGGAGGTTCCAAGCTAATGAGAAAAGAATGAAAGAAATGCATGAGGAAACATACAAGAAGTTTATGATGCTCTTCAATCAAAGACAACAAGGGGCTTTACCATCTAACACACAAACAAAACCAAGGGCAAATGTCAATGCAATTACAACAAGAAGTGGAAAAACAACAAATGATCCTTCACTTCCTACACCTTCTATTGTTAAACCTACTTTGGTTTCCACTTATGATAAGCCTTCTACATCTACTTAACCACCTCCAAACTCTACTACTTCACCACCAACACTTTCTCAACCTATTCCCACTTCTCCTTTACCTTCCACAACTCCTAATGAAGAATCTAACAAAGAAAAATCTTCCACTACAACACCTACTCCACCTACACCTAAACCAAATCTTACTTACCCTTCAAGGTTGAAAAAGGACAAATTGAAAAACAAGGATGATATACAAGTCTCAAATTTCTTAAGGATGTTCAAGCAACTCAACATAAACATATCCTTTGCGGAAGCTCTTGCTTACATGCCAAAATTTGCTAAGATGTTCAAGGATCTACTCTCCAACAAGGAAAAATTGGTTGATTTGGCCAACACATCCCTTAATGAAAATTGTTCCGCCGTGTTACTCAAAACCTTACCAACAAAACTTGGAGATCTGGGGCGCTTTTTGATACCTTGTAATTTCCCCTGGGTGGAAAATTGCATGGCATTGGCGGATCTAGGGGCAAGCATAAATCTCATGCCTTTATCAGTTTGGAAAAAACTCTCTCTTCCCGAGATTCCACTAGGATGACACTTGAGTTAGCCAACCGTACCATAGCTTACCTGGTAGATATCGGAGGGAGGATGTGTTTGTAGGTGTGGATAAGTTTACATTTCCGGTCGACTTTGTAGTGGTTGATTATGACATGGACCCTAGAGTTCCTTTGATTATTGGTAGACCATTTTTTAGAACGGGTCGTACTTTAATAGATGTGGTGGAGGGAGAAATAATTATGAGAGTTGAGGATGAGAAAGTGGTGTTTAAGTTAGGGAAAGTGTGTGATGAGAAAGTGATTAAGACATCTAAAGCTTGTGAAACCATCAACATCGTTGATGTACTAGATGAGGTGTGTGATGAGCATTTTCATCACGCTTGCAGAGTAATAGTGAGGATATGCCCCATGTTGAGACAGTGGCCTCAATTTCTCCCTCCTTAACGCCTTTCGGAGAGAGTGATTTCCTATTGGAGGAATTTGAGTCCAACTTTCTTGGTAATGATGATTCTCCCATCAATTGGGAAGAAGATATTCTCACTATCCAAAAGTTGCTCAATGAGGACCCCATTCCTTCACCCATTCCACAAGAAGTAACCAATGATGATCCATCCATAGTAAAGCCTTCCATAGAGAGTCCACCTCCACTTTAACTTAAGGACCTTCCATCCCACCTAGAGTATGCTTTCTTAGAATGGAAAGACCAATTACCCGTGATCATTGCTAAAGATTTGAAAGAGGATGAGAAGGAGAAACTCATAGAAGTCCTTAAGAAACATAAGCAAGCTTTAGCATGGAAAATATCCGACATAAGGGGGATTGATCCACATTTTTGTACACACAAAATCCTTATGGAGGATGATTACAAAGCCACTATTCAAAGCCAAAGAAGGGTTAACCCTAAAATCCATGAGGTCATTAAGAAGGAAGTTATCAAACTCCTTGATGCGGGCATGATTTACCCCATTTTTGACTCTTCATGGGTTAGCCCGGTACATTGTGTTCCTAAGAAGGTTGGAATCACCGTAGTACCCAATGAGAACAATGAGCTTATTCCTACGAGACTTGTTATGGGTTGGAGAGTTTGTATTGATTATAGGAAGCTCAATGAGGCTACTAGGAAAGATCACTTCCCATTGCCTTTTATGGACCAAATGCTTGAACGCTTAGCGGGAAATGAGTACTATTGCTTTCTTGATAGATTTTCAGGTTATTTTCAAATACCCATTGACCCTAAGGATCAAGAAAAGACCACATTTACTTGTCCCTACGGTACATTTTCTTACAGGAGAATGCCTTTTGGCTTGTGTAATGCACCAGGGTCATTTCAAAGGTGTATGATGGTAATTTTCCATGATATGATTGAGCAAACTATGGAGGTTTTCATGGATGATTTCTCGGTTTTTGGAGATTCATTCACCTCTTGTCTCTCCCATTTAGAGTGGATGCTTAAGCGGTGTGAGGAAACTCGTCTTGTTCTTAATTGGGAGAACTGTCAGTTTATGGTGAAAGAGGGGATTGTCTTGGGACATAAGATATCCAATAAAGGATTAGAAGTGGATCGTGCTAAAATTGATGTGAATGCTAAGCTTCCCCCACCCACTACGGTTAAAGGTGTTAGGAGTTTTTTGGGTCATGCGGGGTTTTATAGACGTTTCATACAAGATTTCTCTAAGATAGCAAGACCAATGACCCACCTCTTGGAAAAAGAGGCTACTTTCATTTTCAACCAAGAGTGTTTGGATTCTTTTGAGACTCTTAAGGAGAAATTGACTAAGGCCCCCGTTTTGGTTTCTCCAAATTGGGAATTACCTTTTGAGCTTATGTGTGACGTTAGTGATTATGCGGTGGGGGCCGTTTTAGGACAAAGAGTAAATAAGCATTTTCAACCTATACACTATGCTAGTAAAACCATGACGGGTGCACAACTTCATTATACTACCACGGAAAAAGAGTTGCTTGCTACAGTTTATGCCTTTGAGAAATTTAGACCGTACCTTGTGTTATCCAAAACTATAGTGTATACGGACCATTCCGCTCTTAAATATCTCATGACAAAGCAAGATGCTAAGCCTAGGCTTTTGAGATGGGTTTTATTGCTCTAAGAGTTTAAGATAGAGATTCGAGATAAAAAAAGTAGCCGAGAATTTAGCGGCGGATCACTTGAGTAGACTTGAGCATCCTTTTCAAGGAGATTTGCCTCATAAGGAAATCAATGAATCCTTTCCATTAGAGGAGCTCATGTCTATCTCTTCTCAAGAGGATGCCACCCCTTGGTTTACGGATATTGCAAACTATCTTGTGGGGAATGTGCTTATAGAGGGTCTTACTTCCCAACAAAAGAAGAAATTTCTAAAGGAAGTGAAGTATTATTTTTGGGATGACCCTTACCTCTTTAGGCAATGTGCGGACCAAATCATTAGACGGTGTGTAGATGGGCCCGAGGCATTTAAGATTTTAGAAGCTTGTCATAAGGGACCTACGGGTGGATATTTTGGGCCCAACAATACCACCAAGAAAGTCTTTGATTCGGGTTACTATTGGCCTTCCATTTACAAAGATGCCCAAGAGATGGTGAAATTTTGTGATGTATGTCAAAGACAAGGAAAAATTACTCAACGTGATGAGATGCCACAAAACTTCATTCAAGAATGTGAGATTTCTGATGTGTGGGAATAGATTTTATAGGGACCATTTCCATCTTCCAAATGAAATAAGTATATACTCGTAGCAGTGATTATGTGTCAAAGTGGGTGGAGGCCAAAGCCTTACCTACTAATGATGCTCGAGTTGTTGTGAACTTTTTGAAGAAATTGTTTGCTAGATTTGGTGTACCTCGGGCTACATAAGTGATCGTGGACTCACTTTTGTAATGATCAATTCACGAGAGTTATGATGAAATATGGAATTAATCATAGACTTTCTACCGCGTATCACCCTCAAACCAATGGTCAAACCGAGGTCACAAATCGTGGTTTAAAGAGAATTTTGGAAAGAACAGTGGGAGAGCATCGAGCTTCTTGGTCGGATAAGCTTGATGATGCTTTGTGGGCTTTTAGGACGGCTTTTAAGACACCAATTGGTTGTAGTTTATATAGGCTTGTCTATGGAAAAGCATGCCACCTCCCATTCGAGTTAGAACATAAGGCTTCTTGGGCTCTCAAGTGGGCTAACTTTGATTTAAACCAAGCCGACTCACATAGAAAGGATCAACTTAATGAAATGGATGAATTGAGAGCCAATGCTTATGAGAACTCATTGCTTTATAAGTAGAAGACTAAGAAATTGCATGATGCTAAGATTAAGAACCGTGAGTTTAAAGTTAGAGAGCCGGTTCTCCTCTTTAACTCAAGGTTGAAACTTTTTACGGGCAAGCTTAATTCGAGATGGTCCGGTCCATTCACTATTCCTCAAGTATTTCCATATGGAACTATTGAGTTGTCACAACCCGATGGTCTAAATTTTAAAGTGAATGGTCACCGTGTGAAGCACTATTTTATGGAGGACATTTCCGTGGAAATGGTCCAAGAGATCCCCATTTTCCCCATGCATTAATTCATTGTGGGAAGAGTCGAGCTAGAGACTCCTTAAATCAAGCTTGAATAACTAGGTTTAGAAGTTTTTATACTTAGAGTGTTGTAGGTTAGAAATAAGGATAGAGAGTTGATGAGAAGTGTAGGGGAGACCTTCTTTTGTCTTCATGTTGTTTGTAGGGTTGCTCACTCATCACGTGCTTTGGAGCTTATGGAGGAGGCCCTTGTATCCGGTTCACTTTGCTACTATTGTGATTTTTCATAGACACATTGTGCTTTAAAAATGAATTCACTATATTTGATATTTCCTTAACTTGGGTTAAGCAAAGTCTATTCATTGTCATAAGTGTAGGGGCAGTTTTATACTTCCATGCTCTTAAACATTGAGGACAATGTTAGCTTAAGTGTAGGGGGGTTTTCTATCGAAGTGACCTTACCTAGACCTTGTCATTGACCTTCATGATAACATGGAAAATTAATTTTTCAAACATTTTTCAAATTTTTGATCTACTCTGGCCACCAAAAATATGCATTTATAATTTTTTCATAAATCATTTTTCATTTGCATAACACATTTGCATTGTATATATTTCTTCTTTTGTTCTTTATGAAAAATTGAAAAAAGGAAAAAATATAATAAAAACATGGTCTAACAAATTTAGACTTCTTTGACATATTAGGCCCGCCATGGATATTTTGACTCAACCCGAGTTTGCTTATCCAAGCACTCTAAAGCTAGTATCCTTAACCATGTAGTCCTTATAGGACTATTAGACTAAGCATCCACCACTCTCATTATTTGAGACTTTAAATTTGTGGAGAATGGGAAATGATAGAGTTGAAGCAAGTATAAAGGGCTAGATAAACTTCATGATAATTACTTGTGGCTAAACCCTTCTCTTCTTTACCTCTATTTTCTTCGCATGTATATATGTTAATAAATAATCAAGAATGGTTTTAATTGGTTTGTAATCTCTTATGCATTTTTGTCTAATCATTCACGGTTGGTATAAGTACGTCTTAAGATTCTAAGTTAGATCGTTTTATGTGTACTAGACTTATGTAATGCTTAATATTTAGCGGGTGTTTTTCCTTTTATTCTTTTCACATTTCTTTGTGAGGAATAAAGAAAAATAAGAGCGGCTTACAAAAAACGAGTGGCTAGAAAAAAAAGAGAAAATAGAAAAGAAAAAAAAATAATTATACAAGACTCCCAAGAGGGGCAGTGAAGTGTTAATTATAGTAACTATTAGATTCCAATATTACCTTGACGGGTTGCGGGGATTTAATAGTTGCTCCAATCCAATATTACCCTGACGGGTTGCGGGATTGAAGATCCAATGTTTCAAAAAGGCGGAGGATGTAAATTATTGCATGAGTTTTATTTTTCTTTCCTTAGCGAGTGTGTAGCTACTTATTAATGCATGACATGAGGATTTTACACATAAGGCGAATGACTTATTACTCTTTAGTCGGAGTTATATTAATTGTGAGTGGTTTTTGGAGTAATGGATGAGAGGATTACTTAGGATTAAAACCGTGCTTCCTTATTTTTGGATTTTGCATTTCTTATATTTCACGCTTCAAATAATGACAAATTTGCCCAAAAGCAATTTGCTCAAATAATAACCGGTTCCACATTTAATTGTCATGAATAAGTTGATGCAATTTTTACTTGTGAATACAATGATCTCATTTTTAAGCTTGGTATGGGGAAAGTGAAATTTGAGGGTGATAAGTATCCATGGTACCAAAGCCCTAATTTAAGTCATTGACTTCTTTATGAGTTTTTCCATCAAATCCATTTCAAGAAAAATCTAAAAAGATATAAATAGAATTGTTTCTTTTGCATTGCATTGTACAAAATCAAAATAATGCATCATATAGAGTAGCATAGTGTAATAGCATTCCATATTGGCCAAGGTGGGTTAATTATGAGGAGAATGTAAATTTGTGCTTTAAAATATAGCATTGCATGAGGTCATGGCAATGTTCAAGTGTAGGGGATTTGATATGAGCAAAAACTCATATCAATTTATCAACAAATCATCCTAAAAAACATGGAAAATACCTAACTTTTGTGCTATAAAGCGGAATTATGTGGTATGTTTTGTGTTTGTGTTTAAATAGGTAAGAAGGATACATTTTCAAGCAAACAAGAAGAAATCAAGCTTATTTGGATGAAAAAGACAAAGAAGGATCAAAGATGACAAGACTTTGAAGATGAAGGACCTAACTTGACAACATTCCAAAGTTGAGGGACTCAAAGTGCAAATTGGACAAAGTCAAGATCTAGGTCAAACATGGTTAACTCCAAAGTCAACCAAGTCAAAGGGTCAAACTAGACAAGTATGCAAGTGGAAGGACCAAAAATGTCATTGGAATAAAGATTCTAGCTCATTTAGACATTCTGCCAAAGTCTAGGGGCTTAACTTGCCAAAACTACACCAAAAATGGCCTTGATCCGTGTCTTATGCTTATAACCAATCAAAATGCAAGAAAGGAGTCACACGGATTGCAAGCTAGCTAGACACCTCACCAACTCATTAAATGAGCCGTCTTTACACAGAAAAACTCAGTATCCACTTTCATCCAATGAAAAGCTGACACTCCATAATCCCTTTATCCATTTTTGGATATTAATCAGTGTGCTCAACTTTTTCCCAACCAAAGACTACCACGTGGCATCTTCTTCAACAAACGAACCCAGATTCAATCTCAAGCTACAATGCATTTCAAGAAAAGATTTATACATGAAAATTGCTCGTCTTCAAGAGAGGAACACAATGGAAACACTTAGTCAAGCTGAAACTCAAAGGATCAAAATCCCCCAATTCGTGATGAACACAAGAATCTGCAATTGAGCAAATCAAGACACCTGGCAGCCTGCTATTGGATGGAACATGTCATCGACCCCAACTCACTCTCATATCTCCTCTATAAATAGGGATAAAACCTCTCATTTGTTGTATGTAGCAAAGTGTGAAATTCACACACACTTCCATTTTCTTCCTTCAATCCTGTTAGTTAGCAGTTAGTATAACGAAATCAAGAGCTTGGCAACCTATTGATTTAGTTATTAGTTAGTTGTAACTACTTACCTACCCTTGTAACAAACTTTCAGTTCAAAATCAATAAAATCACTCTTTTCCTTCAATTTTCTTAACATACCCTACATTACTGTTGATTTCTGTTGCTGTGTTGAGTTTCTTATGATCACACTTGATCATTAGAAGCTCTTTGAAGAATTGTAGCTGTCTTTTTTGATTCTAGATTGCTGAGTTGATTTGCGTAGCAGATTTTGGTAGAATTGATCAGAATTATGATGGTAGATGATTGAGTGGTTACTGATAGTGCTAAGGTGGTGGTTTAGCACTGTTTAGGAGGCTCAGCGCCTACCTACTCCATTAATGGTGGCCTAATGCTAAAAGGTTTCAAGATTCTGAGTTTTGGTTCCACTTAATTGTCAAATGCATGCTTAATTCAAGTATAGATACTAAATGCTGCCTGATGTTGATGTATGTGGTGGATAGTGTATGTGATAATTAAGATACGTTATAGGGTAAATTAGAAAATTACCTTTAGGAAAAAGTAATAGACTTAAATTACCAAAGACGGATTTAATCAAACACGATGATGAACCAAGTTCATTGTACACGAAGATCGAGTGAATTTGAGATGTTTTGTTTCGATTTGGACAATTGATTTGAATGGTTTTTTGGTTTTTAAACTAAAATTAATCCTACAAATTAAACCTAAGTGCATGAATCGTTTCCCATTATTTTTATCTAAAGGCAATTACTAAAAATTAACACTACTTAAAAATTTATACTATTTAAAAATTAATCTAGTTAATTAAAAAAAACAATTTTAAATCTATTAAAAATTATAAACTAATTAAATCTATTTTAAAGAAATAACTTTTACTTTAACAAACAAATTATACTTAAACAATTTATTTGAAAACGAATTTAATTAAAACTTAACTAATTAACTTTCTAAAATTTATAGAACATTTTTTATTTGTTTTATTTATTATTTGAAAACTTAACAAAGAAAATTAAAATGATTTAAAATGTAAATAAAAGTAAAATAGAGTATTTAAAATAAACCAAATCTGACAGCTAATTTATAGCTATATTAATTACTTAAACCGTCTTATAACAAAAACAGTGAGTAGCAGAAGTGGTTAACGTGTTTGGTGTTCATCTGCAAGGTCGCAGGTTCGAGTCCAACAAGGGACATATTTTTGAGATTTATTTATTTTTGACAGCAAAATAATAACGGCACAGGAGGTGACTTTGTGTTATTGATGAAACTTAACATTTAGCAGTATAAGACATCAGTACCACACGAACGTATGGAGAACTGATAAATAACAATTGACTAAAGTTAAATAGTCCGTATTAACCATATCAGATAAATCTAAAAAGAAAGCAGATAAACCAAAATACAGATACAAAATCAAATCGCAAGCAGGCAAGTTATTCAATTCAGATTAATCAAACTAGTTAAACAATTGTAGTGAAAAGCCAATAAAATCAGACATTAAAAATTTGAAGAAATTCTAAAGGAAAAACATATAACAAACTATATTAAAAACTCAGCATTCTACTTATATTAAACCCCTAATATTATGAGCAGACTACAAAAGCAAGAGTTCGGTCCACGATCTACTAGATGCAAATTAAATCATACTAACTTAGCTGAATATCAAAATGTTACAGCAACTCAAAGCAATTATTAACTATATCTAACTGAAACTAAAACTTGTAATAAACCATCTCAAATCATTCAGAACTAAAAGCTTAACCAATAGCACTAGTTATTTGAGCAGACCCTATGTTTTATCAAAACTGAGATCCAAACAAAGCTTAAATCAGCTAGCATCAAATACACAGCAAGCTGAATCAAATCTTGCATCATTTATTCAAGTATACTTAAGCAGATTATAACACAATAAGCATAACAGCAACATCTAAATCATCAGACACAATCGAACTTTCAGCAAGCTCTATTCAATAAACTTACTATCTCCAATATTAGAACCACAACCGCAAATGATTACTTAAAGATTCAAATAAACAAAACCAAACTCAATCTAATAAGCAACTTAGTAAAGGAAACAGATTAATCAATAGAGCACTTAACAGATTCTTTCAAAGTAAATATAAACTAAATAAAACTAAATGGAATCAAACCTATTGGAGTAAACCTTTGGGAAGAAGATCGGCGCTGAGCCGTCTTATCTAAACCGAGTCAACACCACCATTAAACTCCATACGAACACCATTCTCCATCAATCATCATGGAAAATTTATGACTCACGAACCAAAACTCAAACTCAAACCATTAATATTAATTCAAACTAGCAACTTTTTATATTTATTCAGTGGAATAAATATTTATCCCAATCTCATTCGAATATTCATAAAAGCTATTACAATCAGCTTATACAAACATTCACAATTATAATTAATAGCTTCAAGATTAAAATCGCAAATATTTTAATAAAAATAAATAAGAACTCGAGATCAAATACTGTAAAACTGAAACTTTTATTAAATCAATTCAAAGCATTACAACTTTTATAAAAAGAAATTGCAACTACTTAATCTAAAACTATCATTATAACAATATGAAAAAGAAAGGGATCAAAAATTACATAGAAAATAAAGGGTATTTATAGGCTGAACTGAGGTGTGGGTTTGTTGAGGATGAACGATTTTAGGCCTTCAGACCATCTCCTATGTCTTCTCTCTCTTTCTTGTTATGATCCAAGGGCTGTGATTCGCCCTTGGTCACACGGATCGCCAGGGTGTCACTGATTTGTGCTTCTTTTGCTTTCTCCCATATGACGTGGCTTCAAATGATTAGTGGAGTGGTGGTTTTGGTGCTGGCACAACCAATCAGGGAAGAGAAAATGGCCACGTCACCTACTTCCTTCCATCTTCTAGGTCCGAAAAATGGGGGATTTAATTCCCCACACGTGTGAATCAATCGAGTCTCACAAAAGCCCCAATTTACTTAATTGATTTGTATTTTTAGGGTTTGGGGGAATAGGTGGTGCCTGGTTTATTTGTTTGGGAAGGTGAGAGAAAAAACTTTGGAAGTATCGAAGATAGAAAACGTGTGGTGAATGTGTGTGGGTGAATAAAACGTTTTGACTGAAGAAAGTGAATAACTTTTCTCTTATATTGTTTAAATCGTCCAAGTTTAAGTTACCCTAATGGGTTTTGAGGCCCAATAACCAAACGTCCCATGTTTAAACAATAATGTGAAGAAATTGGGCTTTTGGCCTTTCCAATCCGTATCTTTAAAGTATAAAATGGGCTCATATTGGGCTATTGTGTATTAAGTGACAAAGTTATTTCCACCATCGGGCTTTCAGGCCCAATTACCAAATCTGGGTCCCACTTGGCCCAAATGCCCTCCTTTAAGTTAAAATCCACTAGAATCGAGCTTTTTTTTTGCTTTGACAACCTTTTCTTCAAACTTCGTGTCGGTTTCGCCGGTTTTCGTGACTTTGGTACCTACACACACGAAACAACAAACAATGCATATACAAGGCATATTTCATACATTTCATGCATTTATTAATGGTTTATTGATATAAATGATATGAGTATTTAAGCTCATATCAAACTCCCCCTTGCTAAGCAATTGTCGTGTCCTCACGCAATGATAAAGTAAACTCTAACTACACCATTATTCAACTTTTTGACTTTATTTTTGCAAAGACATAATGTATTGCTTTCAATATTGAAAATTAACTTTTAGGATCATAAAACTCAAATAGATTCATCTTCCTCGACTTTTCACTTTTCCATGCCAAGTGTAGAAACAAGATCATTGTCAATCATAAGCCTTAAAATTAAACCAACTCATACAAGTAATTTGTGTTAAACTCAATCTCCTATTATTCCTAATTGTATCTCTATATTTTAAATGTCATTCAGCCAAAGGCTCATTTGACTTATTTGATATTTATTAGTCCAAAAATGAAGGCAAGAACGGTGTAAACTTAACACTCAAAACCTAACCTCGACTTCAAAAACCATTGTCACTAAAGAAAGCCCACATCAAGGATAACTAACACGATTTGAGGGATAAATCTCCGGACCCGAAATTTGGCTAATAGGACTACTTAAAAGCAACAATAAAAACCTCCAAAGTCAATTATGACCTTATTAATGGAGTTAGCAACAATTACATCATATCACCTTGTGGCTCTTTAAGATGCAATTGTGCTCCTTATTTAAAATCCACACCCGAAGGCTCCTTGGACAAAAATAAGGGAATTGACATTCACCATCCCACCTTATGGCTCATGATGATGAAGCAATTTTTATTCAACACGTCCCCTTGCCATACACCCTAAGGCTCTAATGAAAAGGTTAGTGCTACATGACTCCCACCCGAAGGCTCCTAGAGAACATGTTTTTATTTATTCTTCTTATTATTATGATATTTATAGTAAGCCAAATTTCCGCAATCCCATGATCAAAAGTCCATGATGCTGACACCCTTAATGTGTTCTCACTTTAATTACAAGGGAAGAAAAAGAAGAAGTTACGAGTTAAGATATCAAGCCTAAACCGCTAAAAACATCATTTATTAAGCAATTATTATTCAAGCGTGGAAAATAAATACGAGGAGATTAAATCAAACACAAAAATACTTGCACAAAGAAGAATTAATTTTAGAAACTTATTATTAAACTCTATCATCTCTTGTTCTCCATATTGTAAAATTTCAAAAATGTAAAATCAATGGATAGCCTATTAAATCAATGTTTTGGGTTTTCAAGTCATCTATAGGATCTTGCATCTTCTTATACTTTTTCAAGTTTTAGAATTTGCGTTTTAAAGTTACCTTGATAAAAGAATTTCTAGGATCAATTATAGGAACTTACGAAAAGTTCTTGTTCTTAACCCGTATGAATTAAGACATTCGCGTTTTAAAGCTCCCTATATAAAAGCCTAGCAAAACTTAATTCAAACACGTTAAGGAAAAAGCTAAGGTAAAAACCAAGTCGAGTCAAAAACTATTCTTATTTTCACCAACGGAAAGCTTACATTCGTGTCAAAGGCACTTATTTTCTTTATTAAAACATAAAAATAACACTAAAAATTTAAAATTGTATTGAAAAACGAGAAAAACAATTACATTTGGACACGACAAAAGCAATTGCAAGCGATTATATCGATTGACTCCCCCATGCTAAAACCAAACATTGTCCTCAATGTTTCTTAGCTCAAGAGTAACACCCCCTTGCTAAAACACGAAGAGTCTAATGCAAAATCCTAACATGGAAAGAGCAGGCAAATCTATAAGCCGTTTATTAATTATGCCTCAAGATAAAATGTTAGTCGATAAAAAATCAAAGGATAGAGAGTGTGCCCCTTTTTGGCATTCAAAGAATGGAAGATCAAGTAGACCGGCAAAAACCAAACACGAGAGTCTTCAATGAATAGGGTCATACCTAAGATTCACAACACAACAAAATATGAGCACGAGCTTGAAAGATCAAGCCTTATTAGTGTTAGAAAATAGAAAGAAGATAGAATGTATGGGACTCCCCCACAAGGCACCTCGTTTTTGTTAACCGAGTCATGAGCTCGACTCGATCCCCGTATTCATTGGTCCTTAGGGAAAGATGGTGAAAAACCGGCATAATGGATTAAAATCCAACACAAAGCACGATGCCGGGGTCAAAGATTACATCCTCGTTGTCGGATGACAAACGAAAGGATGAAACTCCAACATAATTCTCCAAAAAGAGATGGTAGTCACAAATCACGAAATGAATATAGCATGCTCCCCGAGATAAACTCGCACCAAGATGATCGAAAAGTCATTCAATTATTACATCCGTGAAAGGCCGAGATTTCCCTAAATCAATGATTCTGGGGTCAAATACCTCGTCCTCGGGAGAGAAAGGAATAGACAACACGGTGTCGTCCCCCATGCTAATCCAAAATCATATGAAGCACATGGTAATGGTGTGGTAAAAGTCTCAACACTTGTGGTATCAACTTGCATGACTTTGTTGACCTTATCACTCTTATGAATGTGGACAAAGGGGTCATGGTACTCAAAATGAGTCGCATGAAAAACCCGCACATTAAGATCAAAGCGAGTGGGAAGGATAATTGGAGTAAAAGAAATTTCTCCCTCCGGGTCAACATTATCATCATTATAAATCGGGTGATCAAACCAAAGATTGTCATCACCGTCATTAGACTCTTCCTCAAATTCCGAAGGAATGTCTATATAAAGAAACTCATCAACCTCCTTCAAGAGAAGTTCATCATCACAAAGATTGTGAGATGTAGGAAATATGATGCTCTCAAAATCCTCTTGAAACAATGGATTATTGTTCATTGAAGCTTCAAAGAGAGGATTTGAGTAGGTCACAAAAGTGTCATCAATCTTGTCATCACAAGAAATATCCGACAAAGTATCAAGTGTGTCACACTCGGATACAAGATCATCATTCTCATTAGAAGGAAATTCATCGGAGAATTCCTCGAGAATGGTAGGGTAAACACGAGAATCACGCTCGATTTCGAAATCCAGAACATCTTCACTTCCCCGTGGAAGTGGATCAACAAGTTCATCGGTGAACTTATCGAATGAATAGTCACTAACCTCACTCGGTGTGAATTTAGGAATCAAAGGCTCTTCAAATGAAGATTGTGTCTTAGGAACATCAGTTTGGTCCTTCGAAGAGAGTGAAAATGAGTCCATTTTCAATGATTTTTCAATTAAAGCAATATCTCTCTCGGGATCAAAATTCTTACTATTAAACTCACTAGTATCAAATGGTGCACTAAGGTATTCATCAATTTCCTTTTCAATATTAGAACTATCATCCTCGTGTGGAGTGAATGAAGATGAGGTAAGATTACAACATGATTCAACAAAACAAGCATCTTCCTTTTATTTTAACTTTTCTTCATCACAAAATGAGGTTTCTAAAATTGGAAAAACTCCTTTGTTAAAGAGAGATTCTTGTTTGTGTCACTTTCAATAGGTTTATCAAGTTTCACACTTTCCACTATCTTAGAAACCAATCTTGGAAATTTTTTCCGGTTTGAAAATCATATGTTTATCCCCATAAAACAATTTAAGCTCCTCTTCTCTCATATCAACTATAACATCAGCCGTGCACAAAAATGGTCGTCCTAAAATTATAGGCACACGAGGATTTGGCTCATAATCAATGATTGCAAAATCGACTAGGTAAATGAACTCCCTCACTTTAACAATGACATTTTCAGCTATACCAACCGGACGGGTGGTGGTACCATTAGCGAGCTCAATGATCATTCGAGTGGGCATAAGTCGTACATAGTCAAGAGTTTTACAAATGGCTAAGGGCATTACGTTAATACTAGCTCCTAGATCGGCTAGAGCTTTGTATTCCCCAAGCTCATCAAAAACACAAGGTATCAAGAATTGACCCGGATCATTATATTTCTTGGGAAAGAAATCAAGGATATCCGAAGTACTGATCACATTTAAAGTAGCCTTGGTGACATTAAGAAAAGTTTCTTTAGGTGGAACATAAAGCTCAAGCACTCTTTCTAAATTATCATAAGTGGTGATAGCATTAAGCTCTCCCCTCGGGTTTGGAATGGTATTACTAGGTAAGAAACCCGAAGAAGAGAATGGTTTGGACATAAATCCTTCTAACATCGAAAGCAATTTATTTTGACTTTGTTCCATACTTTGTTGCATACGGTTTTGACTTTGCTCTATGTTTTGCTCAAAACGGTTTTGGTTTTGTCTAATCTTTGTTCAATTCTTTGTTGGTTAAGCTCAATCTTATTATTTTGCCCCTTAAGCGTATTTTGAAACTCATTTTTCAAAGTTGCCATTTTTCCTTGAATATTGTTTTGAAAAGCTTTCAAATTTGACTCATTCGTTTTAATGTAGCTTGACAAATCATTTTGATTATCACTTTGAAAACCTTGATTGTTTTGATTAGCCTTAAACCCATTTCCTTGATTGTAATTCCCTTGGTTACCACGGTTAAAATTATTCCCATTGTTTCCATTGTTGTACCTATTTTGAACCGGTGGAAAACCCGGTGGAGCAACATGATTTTGACGAGGAACTTGACCGTTGGAGCCATAAGTTCCTGTCGCGACAAAAGCACTAGCTTGATCAAACCCCATGGTTGAACAAGCATAATTAGGATGTGCTCCACCACATGATACACAAAAATTCTCAACCATATTAATCGATCCATGAGGGTTCTTCCTAAGCTAATTCAAAATCGTGTCAATCTTATAGTCCAATCTAGCAATCTCGGTATTAGATGAATTCACATTGGAAACAACCGATGTGTTTCGTGAATATTGTGCTCTAGACTTATTCTCAATTATACCCCACGCGTCTCTCGGAGTTTTTCTTAAAAGATTACCACCCGCGGCGGCATTTAAAGAATCTTGTTCAATCATATTAAGCCCATTATAAAAAGTATTTATTTGATGCAATTCCGCGAAACCGTGGTGTGGACATTGTCTTAGCAAATCTTAAACCTTTCCCAAGCAACCCCAAATGATTCATGCACTTTTTGTTCAAATCTAGTGATCTCGTTCTTAAAGTGTGTTGTTTTGGATGGTGGAAAGAAATAATTCATGAATTTAGACACTAAATCATCCCATGTCAAAATCGAACCCGGTGGTTCTTTCTCATACCAAATCTTAGCATTACCCTCGAGCGAGTACGGGAAAAGCATGAGCTTAATCGCGTCATTCGGCATATCTCTAAACTTGAGAGTCGAGGTAATTCGAAGAAAATTCCGAATGTGAGAATGCGGGTTATCTGTCTCATTGCCACGAAATTGGTCGGCACGAATGAGCGATAAAAGACCCGTCTTAATCTCAAAATGATCCGCCAAAATAGCCGGTACAACGATTGCTTCCCCATACCCTTCGGTGGGTGCACGGAGCAATTCCTCCATTATTCGGTTATAGGCCATCTCTACAACAATAGGTGTAAGTTCGGGTTCCACTATTCGTTGTTGACGATTTCTATTTCTACGAAGAATATTTTCAAGACTATTGTAATCAATCGAAAGTCAAGAAGATCGTAATTGAATAAACCAAAGTGACGAGAATTTTAGAAGGTTGAAGAAAAGAAATTAGACAAGAAGAAGATTATTTTTGGTATTTTTATTTGGTATTGCTCAATCAAAAATGATTGATAAAAACAAGGAATAAGGATAACTACTATGGAAGTAAATTACCCTCGTTCGACTTTGAAACGATAGATGAAAACCTAAACGTCTCGAGGTTCAATAAGTAAACTACAAAAATAAGATTTAATACTACTTGAGTTGGCAAACCAATAATCGGTCGTCCCTCAATATACGCACAAGCAAGCGGGGAGACGAGGTGGCACAAAGCACTTAAAAACCTTTTTTCTTAGACGGTCTTTTATAGCATGTCGCCTTATACCCACCTTATAATTTGTATAAATCGAGTTCAAACTTTTTATTAGTATTTATCTATTTTGCCTTTTTTTCGTTTTGGATTCGAATACAATAGCTAGGTGATGAAATCCCAACTAAGGTCTTATTTGGAAGTAAGTAAATTTATTGTTCTACGTAATACAATATAGTAATCACAAAAAACACGAAAAACGATACATACTATAATAATAGAAAAATAACAAAACTTTCCGAGGACGGAAAGGGTCTTCAAATCAATGATCAACAAATCTCCACGAAACGAGTCGTACACAAGATCCTCGGCAGCGGCGCCAAAATTTGATGTTGAGGTATGTGGTGGATAGTGTATGTGATAATTAAGATACGTTATAGGGTAAATTAGAAAATTACCTTTAGGAAAAAGTAATAGACTAAAATTACCAAATACGGATTTAATCAAACACGATGATGAACCAAGTTCGTTGTACACGAAGATCGAGTGAATTTGAGACGTTTTGTTTCGATTTGGACAATTGATTTGAATGGTTTTTCGGTTTTTAAACTAAAATTAATCATACAAATTAAACCTAAGTGCATGAATAGTTTCCCATTATTTTTATCTAAAGGCAATTACTAAAATTTAACACTACTTAAAAATTTATACTATTTAAAAATTAATCTAGTTAATTAAAAAAAACACTTTTAAATCTATTAAAAATTATAAACTAATTAAATCTATTTTAAAGAAATAACTTTTACTTTAAAAAACAAAATATACTTAAACAATTTATTTAAAAATGAATTTAATTAAAACTTAACTAATTAACTTTCTAAAATTAATAGAACATTTTTATTTGTTTTATATATTATTTGAAAACTTTAACAAAGAAAATTAAAATGATTTAAAATATAAATAAAAGTGAAATAGAGTATTTAAAATAAACCAAATCTGACAGCTAATTTATAGCTATATTAATTACTTGAACCGTCTTATAACAAAAACAGTGAGCTAGCACAAGTGGTTAACGCGTTTGGTGTTCATCTGCGAGGTCGCAGGTTCGAGTCCAACAAGGGACATATTTTTGAGATTTATTTAATTTTGACAGCAAAAGAAAAACGTCACAAGAGGTGACTTTGTGTTATTGATGAAACTTAATATTTAGCAGTATAAGACATCAGTACCACACGAACGTATGGAAAGCTGATAAATAACAATTGACTAAAGTTAATTAGTCAGTATTAACCATATCAGATAAATCTAAAAAGAAAGCAGATAAACCAAAATCCAGATACAAAATCAAATCACAAGCAGGCAAGTTATTCAATTCAGATTAATCAAACTAGTTAAACAATTGTAGTGAAAAGCCAATAAAATCAGACATTAAAAATTTGAAGAAATTCTAAAGGAAAAACATATAACAAACTATATTAAAAACTCAGCATTCTACTTATATTAAACCCCTAATATTATGAGCAGACTACAAAAGCAAGAGTTCAGTCCACGATCTACTAGATGCAAATTAAATCATACTAACTTAGCTGAATATCAAAATGTTACAGCAACTCAAAGCAATTATTCACTATATCTTACTGAAACTAAAACTTGTAATAAACCATCTCAAATCATTCAGAACTAAAAACTTAACAAATAGCACTAGTTATTTGAGCAGACCCTATGTTTTATCAAAACTGAGATCCAAACAAAGCTTAAAACAGCTAGCATCAAATACACAACAAGCTGAATCAAATCTTGCATCATTTATTCAAGTATACTTAAGCATATTATAACACAATAAGCATAATAGCAACATCTAAATCATCAGACACAATCGAACTTTCAGCAAGCTCTATTCAATAAACTTACTATCTCCAATATTAGAACCACAACCGCAAATGATTACTTAAAGATTCAAAAAAACAAAACCAAACTCAATCTCATAAGCAACTTAGTAAAGAAAACAGATTAATCAATAGAGCACTTAACAGATTCTTTCAAAGTAAATATAAACTAAATAAAACTAAATGGAATCAAACCTATTGGAGTAAACCTTTGGGAAGAAGATCAGCGTTGAGCCGTCTTATCTAAACCGAGTCAACACCAGCATCAAACTCCATACGGACACCATTCTCCATCAATCATCATGGAAAATTTATGATTCACGAACCAAAACTCAAACTCGAACCATTAATATTAATTCAAACCAGCAACTTTTTATATTTATTCAGTGGAATAAATATTTATCCCAATCTCATTCGAATATTCATAAAAGCTATTACAATCAGCTTATACAAACATCCACAATTATAATTAATAGCTTCAAGATTAAAATTGCAAATATTTTAATAAAAATAAATAAGAACTCGAGATCAAATACTGTAAGACTGAAACTTTTATTAAATCAATTCAAAGAATTACAACTTTTATAAAAATAAATTACAACTACTTAATCTAAAACTATCATTATAACAATATAAAAAAGAAAGGGATCAAAAATTACATAGAAAATAAAGGGTATGTATAGGCTGAAGTGAGGTGTAGGTTTGTTGAGGATGAACGATTTTAGGCCTTCAGATCATCTCCTCTGTCTTCTCTCTCTTTCTTGTTATGATCCAAGGGTTGTGATTCGCCCTTGGTCACACGGATCGCCAGGGTGTCACTGATTTGTGCTTCTTGTGCTTTCTCCCATATGACGTGGCTTCAAATGATTGGTGGAATGGTGGTTTTGGTGCTAGCACAACCAATCAGGGAAGAGAAAATGGCCACGTCACCTACTTCCTTCCATCTTCTAGGTCCGAAAAAATGAGGGATTTAATTCCCCACACGTGTGAATCAATCGAGTCTCACAAAAGCCCCAATTTACTTAATTGATTTGTATTTTTAGGGTTTGGGGGAATAGGTGGTGCCTGGTTTATTTGTTTTGGAAGGTGAGAGAAAAAACTTTGGAAGTATCGAAGATAGAAAATGTGTGGTGAATGTGTGTGGGTGAATAAAATGTTTTGACTGAAGAAAGTGAATAACTTTTCACTTATATTGTTTAAATCGTCCAAGTTTAAGTTACCCTAATGGGGTTTGAGGCCCAATAACAAAACGTCTAATGTTTAAACAATAATGTGAAGAAAATGGGCTTTTGGCCTTTCCAATCCGTATCTTTAAAGTATAAAATGAGCTCATATTGGGTTATTGTGTATTAAGTGACAAAGTTATTTCCACCATTGGGCTTTCAGGCCCAATTACCAAATGTGGGTCCCACTTGGCCCAAATTCCCTCCTTTAAGTTGAAATCCACTAGAATCGAGCTTGTTTTGGCTTTGACGACTTTTTCTTCAAACTTCGTGTCGGTTTCGCCGGTTTTCGTGACTTTGGTACCTACACACACGAAACAACAAACAATGCATATACAAGGCATATTTCATACATTCATGCATTTATTAATGGTTTATTGATATAAATGATATGAGTATTTAATCTCATATCACTGCCCAGATCAAGTATGTTAGTTTGATTTGGTGTGATTCTGTTGTTTAGATAGCTTATTGATAGATTGTTAGCTTCTAGCTTGTCTTTACTTGTTTCTGTTAAAATTCTCATTAGTAAAAGCTTGATATTGCACTTTGAGTTCTAGTTTGTTATCTGGTCTGCTCTTAGCTCATTTACATCTCATTTTTCTCATTAAGTTTGTGTAGATATAAGTCATAGCTTTTTTCAATCTTTTACTTAAAAATCATTCACTAAAATTCATTTCAGTTTTTGAAACTTGTGTTTGGATCTGCATACATTTTTGAGTTCAATGTGATTATTTGGTTAATCTTTGTTCATTACTCATTCTTTAGCCATTATAAACAAGTTTGTAAAGTTTTGTAGTCAAAATTTGGGTCAAATAGGCAATTGGTAAGTAAAAAGCTTGGGTCAAGTCTTTGATATTAGTTCATCAGAAAAGTAGCCTATTTCAATCTCATGCCATTACTTCATTTCTTAATCAAAATCATTAAAACCAGTTTCTAGATGTCCATTAACATCTGAAGTTTAAGTCTTGTTAAGGAAATTATACAGTTTTCACAAATAAGCTTGGAATTAGCTTTTGAATAAGCATTCAAGCAACTACAAGTTTCTCTGATAAAGTAGCAATCTGTTTTCTTAGATAGGCATTTCCAATTTATAAAAGTTGTATTTTTCTTCCACATTCTTACTTAGAAACATGTCTTGAACAGATTTTGAGCTTTTGAGAATTTTCACTTTTTGGTCAACAAAAGTCAAATAACCTAGGATTCAGCTTATTTTTATTTTCCTCCTTATATACTTGACCATTTTTCACAAGAAAAGACATTCCAGAGTCACAATAAGCTGTTTAATAAGATTTGAATTTAAAATTTGAATGTGCATGTCTGGATTTTATGGTAGCTTATTCTTGGCTTATTGGATTCGGCTTATTTGGGTTCTAGTGAGTTTTAAGCTTTTTCCTTGGACAAGTCTAAGTGTTTTTCAACTTTAAGCTGTTTGAAACTTGTTAGAGCTTATTTGGTTCATTTTTTTGAGCTTAAACGAGCTCATATGTCCTTGGTACCCGTTTTTGGTTATAATCTCCATTTAATTGCAGTTTAGTCCTTTTTGTTTGAAGTTGTTTACATTTCTAGCTAAACTTCCTTATAATTAGGGTTTGCAAATTTCTAGTCCATTACTTTTAACAAGTTGTCAATTTCAGTTTGTTAGTTTTAAAGTTTGTTACATTTGGTTAGAAAGTTGTTAGATTTTTACATAATTGGTCCTTTAACTTTCTGATTTTTACATTTCAAGCATTTAAGTTTCATTTACTTACATTTTTAGCACATTACTTTCATAGATTTACATTTTTGTCCTTTTGTGAATAATATTTGGTAATTGCTAAATGTTTTACGGTTACGTAGCTTAATATTTTTCACCATTTTTACGTGCTTGATTAAATAGACATAGAAAATCCAAATAACCCTATCAACCAAAAACGATAATAAACTTGATATTGTTAGGAATTTCAATTGGTTAAGAATCGAGAGAAACGAACTTCAATTTACTCAATTTCAATGATGATAGTTGCACTTTGGACATTTAGGCTTGGATCCTGACTAGTTCTTGGTGCGGGTTGTGGGAGTGGTATCATCAGCTTGCCCAATGTTTTGCCTTTTGGAAGGCTGCTGGTGCTGGCTACGAGAACTTTCATCCGACTTTCTCTTGTTATCCGTTTTCTTTTCAGACAAATTACGGGCTCGCTTGTTGATCAGCTCAGTCGCAATTTCAATAGCGCTTTCAACGGTAGTGGGTCGTGATGCTAGCACACTGTCATGAATGTTGTCAGGAAGTCCGCTGACATACTTCTCAATCTTGTCGCTCCTTTGAGGGAACATTCTGGTGCACATCAAGCTTAACTCTTGAAATCTTTGGTTGTACCAAAGGATGTCATTGTTCTTACATTTTAGATCCCACAGTTCGATTTCCAACTTCTTCATTTCTCCTCTAGGACAGTACTTCTCAGTCATCCTCTCCTTGAGGTTGGCCCATGTGAGAGTATAAGCAGTGTCATGTCCAAGGGTAGAGACCACAGAGTTCCACCAGGTAAGGGCGCTCTCGAGTAGTGTGCATGTAGCAAACTTAACTCTGTTCTCGTCAGCACAACCGCTGATTAATACATGGGTTTTAGCCAAGTATAAAAGAGTTATCGTCCGATCTTTTCGAAATGATTACTAGTAGAAAGTGTGACTCAGTCGTTCTTGGTGGAATATAAAAAGGTTTGATTATCTATTTTTAATCTTAAAATGAAAAATGTCGTTGAGTAAATTATTAAAAATGAAAGCTTGGAAATATTTAGACTAAAAATAAAGACTTTTAAAAATTGAAAAGTAAATGATGAAACTTATAAAAAAGTAAACTTTAAAATTTAAACTAAAAAAAGACAAGTTAGAATAATGCTAAGTAAAAAGGCGGGAAAAATTGAAGTTCAAAAACTGGAAATACAAAACCTTATCCGGAATGAAGAAATGCAGCTTATCCGGAATCACTTGGGAGGCTTATCCAGAATCTTTAACAAACTCCATATCCGGAATGAGTTCTTGAGGTGCTTATCCGGAAAAAGGACTTCGAAGGCTTATCCGGAATATGTTCCGGATACTTATCCGGAAAGAGGTGTTATGGAGCTTATCCGCAATCCTTCTTCGACAGCATATCCCGAATAAATGTTTTGCAGCTTATCCGGAATGAAAATAAAGTGGCTTATCCGGAATCTGAGAAGGTTTCCTTATCCGGGATTGGTTGAAACTCTTATCCGGAATAATACTTAAGCAGTTATCCGGAATCCTTGAAATGTAGACTTATCCGGAATGAATAAAAACGTACCCTTATCCGGAATAAGGGAAATTGGGCTATGCGGAATAATTAGAAATGCTTATCCGGAATGTTTTACAACTTGGGCTTGTCCGGAATTCATCTTAGGACTCTTATCCAGAATAAATTGAGGAAGCTTATCCGGAATATGGATCTCTTGGCTAATCGGAATAAATGACAGATACTCACTATCCGGAATAAAGGGTTTAATGCTATATCCAGAATAAAGGGGTTTTAAGAAACTCGGATTACACAAAGACTTAAACAAATAAGCAAATCTAAAATAAGCACTTACCAAAACTTAACCCAAAAAGATTTTTAAGAAAAACTAATAACCAAAAATTAAAAACTTTTAAAACACTAAATAAGCTAGAAATCAAAAAGCACTTTTTATAAAAAAATTAACTTATAAAAAATAACTTATTTTTAAGAACTATTAATCATAAAAATTAAGAAAATAAGCACTATGATCTAAAAACTTATAAAATCACCAATTCACTAAGCACAACCAAATAAGCTACACAATCAAATCATCAACAAAATTAAAATAAACTACATGATTATCAAGATTAATAGATTAAGAAAGGTAGAATGAGAATTAAGGAAATAAGCTTGATTTGATTAAAGATTAAATTCAAAAGATTACAAGATTAATGTTTGATAAACTTGAAAAACTAGAGAGAAAATAAAACACACTTAATAAAAACTAAAAATTAACTAAAAACTAACTAACAACTAACACCCTCCTAATGACATATTAGGAGGGTATTTATAGGAGGTGGAGAGGTTAAGTGTTTAAGCTTTCTTCTTTCTTTCTTCTCGTCTCGACTCGGTTTAATTTCTTCGACGTCGTCTTGGGATTTGTCGATATAAATATAACTTGTCTTATAATTTTATTCTATAATTAGACTTGAGTTCTTCGACTTCATTGAACTTCCGTCTTTAGACTTTTTCTTCGATAAATCTTCAGAATATGCCTTGGACTTCCGTTCTTTTTACATTCTCGATCTTTTGACTCTGTCTTTTGTCTTTTTCTTTGATAAAAGCCCGTGATAGCCCATGTCTTTCTTCCTTTTTCATCTTTTGGTCCTAAAACACAATAAAAACACAAACCACGCATAATTCCGACTTTTACGTCATAAAATACACGTTTTGGTCTTGTTATTATTGGAAATAAGTGGTAAAAGGATAAGTGTTTTCACACTTATTAAATCCCCTATACTTGACCATTGCAATGCCCTCATGCAATGCATTAATTTCAAAGCACGGTTTACATTTTTCATCATGGATAACCCACCTTGGCCTTTATTAAATGCTAAACACTAAGGAAACTAAAAGAACAAATGTAAAACCCGCATGCTTTTACCATGAATAGTACCCTAAGATCGTACGTACTAGATTAAAACATTCCTTTTATAGTACGTTTATATTCACGTATAAGAATTTTAAGTATTACGTACGTGTTAGAACACGATAAGTATTTATTACGTATGAACACACGATAATTATTCAAATAATAATTATAATCATGAACGTAATTTAATCACGAGATAATATTATTTACGTATATATTTATTACGAACACGAATAAATATATTAAGTCACAATAAAAAATTACTCAGAACACATAAAAACACGAACACGATAAAACACGAATTCACTATAATAATTAGACTCGGAAAAGGTACGGGTTACCCCATGTGGGGCCCCCTACCCGCGGCTACACCAAGAAGGATGGGCCAAGCCCATTTTAATTTTACTAAAACAAGGGAATTAGGAAAATCTTGGTCATTTTTCACAATACAGGAAAAATAACAAAACCCTAAATCTTTTCTTCCTTCTCTCCCTTGGCCGCCGGATATACAACACAAAAAGAGGGTGTTCGAGTTGATTTTGATCTTGAATATTGTGCAAGCATTCGTGTGTGTTCATCCTTGATTGATCCACGCATTCGGTATAACCTTTTTAACCCTTTTCTTTTATGTTTTGATTTAATAAATCACATAAAATCATGATGCTTTTAAAAACTAATTAAAAACAATTATTAAAACATGTCTATCATCATGGGTAAATCAAACAAGGGTTTTTAGGGGTGTTTTGATGTTGGCCGACGCCTAACCGAGACCAAGGGGGGTCTCGCCTTGGCTTATTAACCACCACCGAGACCTCATGGTCTCGGTATGGTGGTGGTGACCCCACGACAGCAGCAAACAAGGGGGAACCCTGACTTGGTTCGGTGTATAGTGTTGATTACGGGTCCGGTTCATGGTTTCTAGTCACGATCCGGTTCATATATTATTTTAAGGTTTATGATTTTAATAGTTATGTGTTAAAAATTAAATTAATAAATATGACATGTTTAATTTAATTTAACATGACTTAGGTTATAAATTTAATTACTAGATCATGAATTTTAACCTAAGTATTTATATTTAACTAGACTTTATAATTAATTAATTATTAAAAACCATGACTATAATTAATTAATTAACATGACTTTGGTTATATTATTAATAATTAATAATACATGTTTTAACCTAAGTGTTTTACCTTATTTAATTAAAAACATGATATATTTAATTAAATACTTTTGACCTATAGTTTATTAAATTTACATGTAATAATTAATAAACTATGACATGAACGTATAAAATAAGCTAAGACATGACATAAAATCAGTTACGTATTTAGTAATCAGATACTTATACACATATGTATTTATGTAGCATTAGTGATACCAAAGTAGGACTCTCTTCCGTTCGTCTTCTTCGTTCACTGGACATAAGGTACGGATTCCCGTCCTTTCAGTATGGACATTCTTTCCTTATTAGTATTTCCCGTATACAGCCAACTGTTTTCCCATAGTATAAGTTTATATGTTTGATTGCTTATGTTTAATTTAGAATACCTAAATCCATATACATGCATGACCTGTTTCACCTAGTTATGGAGGTACCATAACCATAACACTAGAGGCACTGGTGTTATGACTTCACTACGACGGAGTGATTGCTCGTGGCGTCCCTTCAGCTTTTGGCCATATTATTATATTTATCATGTGGGGCGTATGGAAGCATCCTAGTTACATGTTTTTCAGTAGATTACTCAGTGTGAATGTGGTGTGTGCCTTGCATCCTTCACAAGGAGCTGATCCTTCCTACCCAAAACCAGTATATTAAATTAGAGGCAGCCCCTCTAATTTGCATGATGAGGTCACCCCTCCAATTATTTATGCACGGTGGATTTTCATGACCTATATTGGCTAATGGTAAAATATGTTAAACAGTTATTATAAGATAAACATAAGGCTTTTCAAACTATAAAACCAGTTTTACTAAGACTTAACCGGGTTATTCGGGACTTAGTTTCTTCCGCTGTTATATGCTTATATGCTTATATTATTCATGCTTTATTGTACATCCATGCACTGAACGTATTGCTCAGCCGTTTTCCTTTTCATGTTCCCAAAACGGCAGGTACTCAGGGACGCTCGTAGACTTTAAGCGTACGTGCATGGACTAGAAGCTTTCTAGCCTTTCTTTACTTTATGCATTATCTACACTCTGATACTCTTTCCATGGACATTGTTTAGTCCTTTCATTTACAGTACTTATGTTTGTGTGTGGTGAGCTTTACTTTTGGACTACCGCTGTTTGATTCTGGTATTTCCTTTTTATGGTCATGTAATGTTTTAGACATTTATCCTTGCATGCTTTGATGACACGCCATAATTACGCGTGACATTCCATTATCAAAATGGGGTGTTACAATTATGGTATCAGAGCCAAGGCTTCGACCTATAGGCTCTCAAAACATGACTTGTGATTAGTGGATAGTCACTATGGTCAACCTAGAACTGACAGTCGTTTTCATGCATTCATCATTTTTTTATGCATACATATATATGTCATTGTCGCAGGTTTATGACTAAGTAATGGTTGGTACAGGACTGGCCCTATTTAGTCGCATGTGTTTTATCGAAACTTTTATATTTGGGACCGACCCATAGGCGTCCCCTCGCCATGTCTTTTATTTTGGGTGAACTGACCATAGGCGTTCACTCTCGAGCATACAAAGGTTTTCATAAAACTGCATCATGCATCCATATACGAATTTTCCTGCATAATTTTTTTCTCCTGATTTATTGGTATAAATTTTTTTCATGTATATATTTTATGTTTGATCTGTTTAATCATATGTTTTATGTTATACTGTTAGATGGTTCTCACACGCGAGCAGGAACAACTCAATGCAGCAATCCAAGCTGCAATGCAAGCTTTGCTTCCTCAACTGAGGAATGACATCAGGGCTGAGGTTCAGGCTGCCAACAATCAGCAGCAAAACCAAGCACCTCCTCCTCCTCCGGTGACATTGGCAATATGGCTGCAGAGATTCAACAAGCTCCGTCCTCGAGCTTTCGAGAGAACAGATAGCCCCAGTGAAGCTGAAAGCTGGTTGGCTCACATCGAGAAGATCTTCGATGCTATGGGTTGTGACCCCGTGTACAAGGCGAGGTTGGCATGCTACCGGTTCGAAGGCGATGTGTTAAATTGAGCAGTCTGAGGGAGGTGATAATTGAGTGGCTGGTTTGACATGGTATCAGTTCAGAGATAGGGTGATGGAGCAGTTCTTTCCCAAGGCTGAGCAAGACAAGCTTAAGAGGGAGTACCATGGGATCCGACAGAGAGCTGAGGAGAATAGCAATGAGTTTATGCAGCTCTTTCTTCGCTTAGCTGGTTTCCTTGGTGCAGCGGCAGGTACTCCTGAAGAGCAGGCACACCACATTAGGTGGGCTCTTCGCACATCGGTCGCAAACAATCTGGTGTGTGCTACGTTCAACACTGTAGCACAAGTGGCCGATACGACACGTAAGCTGGAGATGCTGCATGAGAGAGATGAGTTCGGGGAAGCTGAGAAACCCGACAAGAGGTAAACATTCGTATTCAAGCGGTGATCAATCCATATTCTTCTTTATATGTCAATCATTAATCTCTTTAAATTGTATCTTCCAGGAAGAAAACTGGGGACCGGTCTCAGCCGGCTACTCAGCAGCAGCCTAATCAGCCCAAGGGAAATGGTCAGACTAACGACCGTTCTGCTACGGATAGGCGTGGCGGTAATGATAATTACTTTAACATCACTGGACACTCCAACGGCAGCAAGTCCTAATACTTACGCATTTTCTTATGATTTCATGTTATGACTCATAATTCTGACACTCTAGCAAATCTTCTACCAGGAACCATGGAAGCGGTAGGGACCAGAACCAGAGAGGTTCACAACCTAGCCGTCTAGCTATCACTGGTATTCAATCTTACGATTATTCGCATTGTCCTTTGTACCCTATTAACATGTCTCATGTAAAAGGTTTTATCAGGTCCTCAGCCAGCCAGAGCATCTGCTGGAGGATATACTCATCCTCTTTGCTCTACTTGCCACCGTAGGCACCCAGGGCCATGTCGTCGTAACACTGACGCATGCTTCAAGTGTGGTCTTCCTGGCCATATCATGAAGGACTGCCGTAAGGGCGAGATGGAGGGCACATCGGGACATGCTGATACAAAGCTGCCTCCTACCACTGGACGTGTCTACACGACATCTCGAGATCAGGCCAACAAGTCTACAGGTACCATCACTGTTATCTTGTATATGTATGGTCAGGCTGCGTGTGTTCTATTTGAAACGGGTGCTACTTACTCGGTCATTTCTACTGCTTATGCTAAGAACATTAGGATGCTCCCCATGCCACTAGATAATATACTGAGTGTTTCCATGTCCTTGAGAGACTCTGTACGCATAACCCATGTATACAAGAGTCTTCCCCTAGAATTTGACGATAAGGTTCGTCCTGTTGACGGACTTCCGCTGGACATGAATGACTTTGACATGATTTTGGGCATGGAATGGCTATCCAAGCATCATGCTACCATCTACTGCCATTCATATCGAGTTATCTTCGGTGATGTTAATGCACCATAGTACATTCACAACGGGTTCGTACCCTGAAGGTCTGTACAAATCATATCTACCCTGCAAGAGCATGCACTACTGTCACATGGCTGCGAGGGTTATCTAGCTACGGTTCACGACATGGATGCTGAATCTCCATCAATTCAGGATCTACCAATAGTGTCGGAATTCCAAGATGTATTTCCAGAAGAACTTCCGGGCATACCACCTGCACGAGAAGTGGAATTTAATATCGAGCTCATCCTAGGAGCTGAACTGATTTCCAAGGCTCCTTATCGCATGGCTCCCATAGAGTTAAAGGAGTTGAAGGATCAACTACAAGAACTTCTAGAATGAGGTTTCATTCGACCGAGCGCATCTCCATGGGGCGCACCAGTCTTATTTGTTAAGAAGAAGGACGACAGTATGCGTCTTTGCATAGACTATCGCGAGCTCAACAAGATTACTATTAGGAATAGGTATCCACTGCCGCGAATAGACGATCTGTTTGACAAACTCCAAGGGGCCAAACACTTCTACAAGATTGATCTTAGGTCAGGCTATCATCAACTATGGGTTAAGGAGCAGGACATCGCCAAGACTGCTTTTCGTACCCGCTATGGCCACTACAAATTTGTAGTCATGCCATTCGGCCTGACCAATGCTCCAACAGTGTTCATGGATTTGATGAACAGAATTTTCCATGAATTTCTAGACAAGTTCGTCATTGTCTTCATCGATGACATCCTGATTTTCTCATTGTCCAAGGAGGAACACGAAGACCATCTTCTAACAGTACTACATATTCTTCGCCAGAAGCAGCTGTATGCTAAATTCTCCAAGTGTGAGTTCTGGTTAGAGAAGGTGGCATTCTTAGGTCACATTGTATCAACAGAAGGAATCACTATGGATCCAGCGAAGGTTGAGGCTATTACTAAGTGGCTAAGGCCGACATCAGCGACGGAAGTCCGCAGTTTTTTAGGCTTAGCTGGCTATTACCGGTAGGTTCGTGGAGAACTTTTCCCGCTTAGCACTACCATTGACCAAACTGATGCGGAAAGGGGAGAAATTCGTCTGAACTGGAGAACGAGAGAAGAGCTTTGAAGACCTGAAGCAGAAGCTAGTATCTACACCTATTCTTACTCTCCCATCTGGTACGGGTGGATTTCAAATCTACAGTGATGCATCGGGGAAGGGACTTGGCTGTGTTCTCATTCAACATGGGAAAGTGATCGCGTACGCTTCACGGCAACTTAAGCCTTATGAAGAAAATTACCCTACGCATGACTTGGAACTTGCTGCAGTCGTGTTTTCATTGAAGATATGGAGGCACTACTTATATGGAGAATCATGTGACATTTTCACGGACCACAAGAGCTTGAAGTATATCTTCACTCAACGTGAACTGAACATGAGGCAGAGGAGATGGTTAGAGCTGTTGAAGGATTATGGCATTAGTCTACAGTATCATCCCAAAAAGGCGAATGTAGTAGCAGATGCACTTAGCAGGAAGTCCGGAATGATCAACGGCATTAAAATTGAGGAGGAAATCATAAGAGACTTGGAGCGACTAGACATCGATATCATGGTACGTGGACAGCACGGTTACTGGACTAATCTTAGAGTAGAACCTGAGTTACTCTCTAAGATCAAGGAAGCTCAGAAAGATGATGGAGAAATCTGGGCGATAGTTCAGAATTTGGAGAAACAGACGGAATTCAGAGTAGATGCAGATGGTATCGTATGGCAGGGCACGAGACTTTGTGTTCCTGATGATCAAGAACTCCGGGAAGCCTTGTTAGTTGAAGCTCATAGCTCCCCATTCTCTATACATCCTGGTTCGACTAAGATGTACCATGACATCAAGCAGTACTTTTGGTGGAGTGGTATGAAACAGGATGTGGCCACTTACGTCTCCAAATGTTTTACCTACCAGCAGGTTAAGATCGAGCATCAGCGATCTGGCGGTCTCCTTCAACCGTTAGATATCCCAGAATGGAAGTGGGACAAAATCACCATGGATTTTGTTACTGGTCTTCCGCCTACCAAGAGGAAACATGATGCAATTTGGGTTATCGTAGATCGACTTACCAAATCAGCTCATTTCTTACCGATCCGCAAGGAAGATTCGGTAAGTAAACTCGCCGATACATATAGAAGAGAGATCATGAGACTCCACGGTGCTCCATCCAGCATCGTCTCAGACGGAGATCCTCGATTCACTTCGCGATTTTGGAAGATTCTGCAGAAAGCTTGGGGTACACAACTTAAGCTTAGCACGACTTTTCATCCTCAAACAGACGGGCAGTCGGAGCGAACGATTCAGATATTGGAGGACATGTTGAGGTCATGTGCGTTGGAATGGACGGGTGATTGGGACGATTATATCTGTTTGGTGGAGTTTGCATACAACAACAGTTGGAACACAAGTATCAAGTGTGCTCCTTTCGAGATGTTGTATGGCAGAAAGTGTCACGCCCCAATCTACTGGGATCAGGTTGGCGAGCGAACACTTGAAGGACCAGAGATCATAGAAATGACTAATGAGAGGGTCACAGTAGCTAAGAAGAAACTTCAGGAAGCACGGTCACGTCAGAAGAGTTACGCCGATAAGCATCGTAGGGACATACATTTTAACGTAGGAGATCACGTCTTTCTTAAGGTTTCGCCGGCACGTAGTGTTAGACGCTTCGGGATTAAAGGGAAGCTCATTCCTCGTTTCATCGGACCGTTTGATATCATTGAACGAGTCGGTGAAGTATCTTACCGGTTAGCGTTACCTCCGCAGCTTTCGCATGTACACAATGTGTTTCATGTGTCCTTACTCAGAGGGTACCAGTATCATCCCCTTCACATGGTTCAGTATCCACTGGAACAGATACATGAAGATCTCACTTTAATAGAAGAACCCGAACGAGTTCTTGACAGACAAGAACGAGTCATGAGAAGGAAGACGATTCCATTCGTCAAAATCCTTTGAGGGATCATACCGAGCGGGAAGACACTTGGGAAACAGAGGAGTCTATCCGGGCTTCTTACCCTCATTTCATATTTTGAATTCAGGTATGTTCTTCTTTTCCAGTTTACTTTATCTATAATTCGGGGACGAATTATTCTTTTTAGGGGGAAGAGTTGTAAAACCCGCATGCTGTTACCATGAATAGTACCCTAAGATCGTACGTACTAGATTAAAACTTTCCTTTTATAGTATGTTTATGTTCACGTATAAGAATTTTAAGTATTACGTACGTGTTAGAAAACGATAAGTATTTATTACGTATGAACGCACGATAATTATTCAAATAATAATTATAATCATGAACGTAATTTAATCACGAGATAATATTATTTACGTATATATATTTATTACGAACACGAATAAATATATTAATTCACGATCAAAAATTACTTAGAACACATAAAAACACGAACACGATAAAACACGAACACACTATAATAATTAGACTCGGAAAAGGTACGGGGTACCCCAAGTGGGGCCCCTACCCGTGGCTACACCAAGAAGGATGGGCCAAGCCCATTTTAATTTTACTAAAACAAGGGAATTAGGAAAATCTTGGTCATTTTTCACAATACAGGAAAAATAACAAAACCCTAAATCTTTTCTTCCTTCTCTCCCTTGGCCGCCGGATATACAACACAAAAAGAGGGTGTTCGAGTTGATTTTGATCTTGAATATTGTGCAAGCATTCATGTGTGTTCATCCTTGATTGATCCACGCATTCGGTATAACCTTTTTAACCCTTTTCTTTTATGTTTTGATTTAATAAATCACATAAAATCATGATGCTTTTAAAAACTAATTAAAAACAATTATTAAAACATGTCTATGATCATGGGTAAATCAAACAAGGGTTTTTAGGGGTGTTTTGATGTTGGCCGACGCCTAACCGAGACCAAGGGGGTCTCGGCTTGGCTTATTAACAACCACCGAGACCTCATGGTCTCGGTATGGTGGTTGTGACCCCACGGCATCAACAAACAAGGGGAACCCCGACTTGGTTCGGGGTATGGTGTTGATTACAGGTCTGGTTCATGGTTTCTAGTCACGATCCGGTTCATATATTATTTTAAGGTTTATGATTTTAATAGTTATGTGTTAAAAATTAAATTAATAAATATGACATGTTAAATTTAATTTAACATGACTTAAGTTATAAATTTAATTACTAGATCCTGAATTTTAACCTAAGTATTTATATTTAACTAGACTTTATAATGAATTAATTATTAAAAACCATGACTATAATTAATTAATTAACATGACTTAGGTTATATTATTAATAATCAATAATACATGTTTTAACCTAAGTATTTTACCTTATTTAATTAAAAACATGATATATTTAATTAAATACTTTTAACCTATAGTTTATTAAATTTACATGTAATAATTAATAAACTATACTTTATAACAACATGACTTAGAATAATAATCAGAAAACACTTAAGCTTATATTATTAGCTTATTTAACCAGCTTATATCTAATTATGGAAATATTCTGTTTTTAGAAACTTATTTAATTAAGGCAGCTAATCTATTTATGGAAACTTTCTATTTTTAGAAACTTATCTATTTTAAGCAATAATTCTACTTTTGGAAAATTTCTATTTTTGGAAACTTTCTAATTTTGGAAACTTTCTATTTTTGGAAACTTTCTATTTTTGGACACTTTCTATTTTTGGAAACTTTTTAATTTTGGAAACTTTCTATTTTTGGTAACTTTCTATTTTTGGAAACTTTCTATTTTAGGAAACCTGCTATTTTTAGAAAGTTACTTATTATTACACAACAAGTATAATAATACATGAAATACAAGTAATACTTAATCAGAATAGACAGAATGTAAGATAAATACAGTATAAAGCTTAAAACAGTAAAACATGACATGAACGTATGAAATAAGCTATGACATGACATAAAATCAGTTACGTATTTAGTAATCAGATACTTATACACGTATGTATTTATGTAGCATTAGTGATACCGAAGTAGGACTCTCTTCCGTTCGTCTTCTTCGTTCACTGGACATAAGGTACGGATTCCCGTCCTTTCAGTATGTACATTCTTTCCTTATTAGGATTTCCCGTATGCAGCCAACTGTTTCCCATAGTATAAGTTTATATGTTTGATTGCTTATGTTTAATTTAGAATACCTGAAGCCATATACATGCATGACCAGTTTCACCTAGTTTTGGAGGTACCATAACCATAACATTAGAGGCACTGGTGTTATGACTTCCCCACGGCAGAGTGATTGCTCGTGGCGTCCCTTCAGCTTTTGGCCATATTATTATATTTATCATGTGGGGCGTATGGGTGCATCCTAGTTACATGTTTTTCAGCAGATTACTCAGTGTGAATGTGGTGTGTGCCTTGGATCCTTCACAAGGAGCTGATCCCTCCTACCCAAAACCAGTATATTAAATTAGAGGCAACCCCTATAATTTGCATGATGAGGTCACCCCTCCAATTATTCATGCACGGTGGATTTTCATGACCTATATTGGCTAATGATAAAATATGTTAAACAATTTTTATAAGATAAACATAAGGCTTTTCAAACTAAAAAACCAGTTTTACTAAGACTTAACCGGGTTATTCGGGACTTATTTTCTTCCTCTGTTATATGCTTATATGCTTATATTATTCATGCTTTATTTTACATCCGTGCACTGAGCGTATTGCTCAGCCATTTTCCTTTTCATGTTCCCAAAACGGCAGGTACTCAAGGACGCTCGTAGACTTTAAGCGTACGTGCATACGGACTGGAAGCTTTCTAGCCTTTCTTTACTTTATGCATTATCTATACTTTGATACTCTTTCCATGGATATTGTTTAGTCCTTTCATTTACAGTACTTATGTTTGTGTGTGATGAGCTTTACTTTTGGACTACTGATGTTTGATTCTGGTATTTCCTTTTTATGGTCATGTAATGTTTTAGACATTTATCCTTGTATGCTTTGATGACATGCCATAATTACGCGTGACATTCCATTATCATAATGGGGTGTTACAACAAAACAAGTAAGAAATCAAAGACTTACATTGGGTTTTTGGTTGTCATGAATGTTTATCATCCTCAAGTTTCACGTTCCCCATACCAAGCTTAAAAACGAGATCATTGTTATTATAAGTTAGCAAAGTAACACGAATTCATGTGGCCTAATTATTCACTTAGACTCCCTTATTCCTAGGTGTATCTCTTATATTTTAATTTTGTCTTAAATGATCACGAGGATGCATTGTTGACTTATTCCGATAGTTATTAAGGTTGAAAATAAAGTAGGACGATTTAACCAATAGTTAACTAAAGGACAAAATCTTTTAAAACTGCTTCTCGGGACCTCATAAAGTTCATATCTTGGCATAACTTGCTTCACGATTTGAGACCTTTCTCGGATCGATATTTGGCATTGACTTCATACTTCAAATCTCGAGAGACGTTCATGAAATAATGGTCTTTTCTTCATAATAGTAATTTCTTCACTTGAACTTTTTGAGAGATTCTTCATATTTAGACCACGACTTCTTCATTTTTCTCCAATCTTTATTTAGGATTTTGATATACAACGATCCGCCTCCTTTTAGGACTTGGATCTATTTATCCTCATACCTTGTTAGGGCCTTTTTGGATAGACTTCTCCATGATCTTTACGGGAGTATTTGCTTTTCGTCGTGTGTCTCGATCCATCATATTTATTTTTGATAAATGATTCTTCACATCGCTTGGGATCTTTAGCAACAAAATGTAGCCCTCATTCCTTGTTAGGGCCTTTTCGGACTCGCCAATCTTCGCATCCCGCTTCAATAAGTTATGCCTTGGCTATGAACTTTAATTAATACCGAGCAACTTTTAAATGATCTTGTGCTAGAAGCTAAGTAACTTTTCAAATCGTACAACCTTATTTATTGCAGATATATTCATTAACAAGCGATGGGAGAAAGCTTATAATCAACTCACATAAATTCACGAAAGAATACCAAACATATAATTGACTCTATCATCTCTCATTCTCCACAATTTAAAATCTCAAGGAATGAGACTCGTGGATGCTTAGCCAATTAAATCAAAGTTTTGGGTTTTCGAGTCATCTATAGGATCTTGCAAACTCTTAGACTTTTTCAAGTTTAGAAATCGCATTTTAAAGTTCCCTTGATAAACGACTCTCTAGGATCAATTATAGGAACTTGCGAAAAGTTCTTGTTCTTAACCCGTGAGAGTTAAGACTTTCGCGTTTTAAAGTTCCCTATATAAAATCCTAGCAAAACTTGACTTAAACACGTTAAGGATACTAGCTAGAGTAAACTTATATAAGTAAACTCGGGTTGAGTCAAAATATTCACAACTTTGAAAACTTTAAAACCACTTTATTGAAAATTTATTCTAGCAAAGAAAGAAATAAACCATAACAAAGGAAAATACTACTATACAACTAGGCCAAAATAGATTAAAAATTTTGAAAAATGTCGAAAAATCAAATTTTCCGGTTAAAATGAGGACAAATTCATGGAAAAGACCACTTACTTCGATAGAAGTCCCCCTACACTTGATATAAACATTGTCCTCAATGTTTAAGCATGTGGGAGTAAACTCCCCTACACTTAGGACATTGTGGACGTTGGTTAAATCTTGCTAAGGGAAGGACAACTATAGTGATTTTAATGTGAATATATAAGATATGAATTATTGAATCACGACAGTTTAGGATAGAACCGGGAAGACGGGTACACGGGATCACGGTTCGTCAAAAGTCATCGAGAATGGATCTTTGAAGCTTAATTCCCTGCACATTAGAAGAAACAAGACAACAAACACATACGGGGCTCCCCCTACACTTATTATGAAAACGGTAAAGGATAGATCACGGGTTGCCTCCCGAGACGCGCTTGTTTTTGTTAACCGAGTCACGAGCCTGACTCGACCCAGAACTTAAATCAAGGGAAACGTGGTGAGGGATGGAATCATCTCATGAGAGTTGTCCTCACCAAAGTACAACTTCACGCGCTGGCCATTCATCTTAAAATTGGCCCCATTTGGTTGAGAAAGCTCAATGGTGCCATATGGGAAGACTTTGGCGACGGTGAATGGACCAGACCAGCGGCTCTTCAGCTTTCCCGAGAAGATCTTCAACCGAGAGTTAAAGAGTAAAACTTGATCACCAACGTGGAACTCTCGGTTCTTAATCCTAGATTCATGGATGATCTTGGTCTTCTCCTTGTAGATAAATGAGTTCTCATAAGCTTCATTCCTTAGTTCGTTGAGCTCATTTAGTTGAATCTTCCGAAGATCGCCGGCTTTGTTGATGTCGAAGTTAGCCCACTTCAAGGCCCAGTATGCCTTATGTTCCAGCTCGATAGGGAGGTGGCATGCTTTCCCGTACACAAGACGATAAGGTGTACAACCAATCGGGGTCTTATAAGCGGTACGGAAAGCCCACAAAGCATCATCTAACTTATCAGCTCACGAGGCACGATGCTCTCCCACAATACGCTCAAGAATTCGCTTCAATCCACGGTTAGATATCTCGGCTTGACCATTTGTTTGAGGATGATAAGCGGTGGAAATACGGTGATTGACACCGTACTTAGCCATGACTCGAGCAAACTGATCATTGCAAAAATGAGACCCGCGGTCACTGATGATAGCACGAGGAACACCGAGTCGAGCAAAAAGCTGCTTCAAAAAGTTCACAACCACCTTCGCATCGTTCGTAGGAAGAGCATTAGCTTCAACCCATTTTGATACATAGTCAACGGCTACGAGGATGTACTTGTTCCCTTTAGATGATGGAAATGGCCTCATAAAGTCGATGCCCCATACAACAAAGATTTCACATTCTTGTATGAAATTTTGAGGCATCTCATCTTTATGTGTGATCTTGCCTTGGCGTTGGCAAGCATCAGAATTTTTAACCATCTCGTGAGCATCACGATAAATGGTGGGCAAATAGAATCCCGAGCCAAAAACTTTCTTCGCGGTGTAGTTGGGACCAAAGTGACCACCGGTGGGTCCTTTATGGCAAGCTGCGAGAATGTCTAAAGCTGCGGGTCCATCAACACACCGACAAATAATCAGATCAGCACATTGTTTGAAAGAGATAAGGGTCATCCCAAAAGTAAATCTTAACATCTTTAAAGAACTTCTTATTTTGTTGGGATGTTAACCCTTCGATGAGAATACCACCCGCTAAGTAGTTTGCAATGTCCGCAAACCACGGGGTGTCATCCAGATTGGAATTGATAGACATTAAGGCCTCAAGGGGAAAAGAGTAACTGATCTCTTGATTCGGATGATCCCCTTGATACGGATCCTCAAGTCTACTTAGATGATCCGCGGCTAGGTTTTCGGCTCCCTTCTTATCACGAATTTCAATTTTAAATTCTTGAAGGAGCAAAACCCAACGAAGAAGTCTTGGCTTGGAATCTTCTTTAGTTAACAAGTACTTCGACGCGGAATGATCGGTGTACACGATTGTGGTGGAAAGGACAAGGTAGGGGCGAAATTTCTCAAAGGCATACACGACAGCTAAAAGCTCTTTTTCGGTCGTGGTATAATGAATTGAGCCCCCATCATTGTCTTGCTAGCATAATGGATTGGTTGGAAGTGTTTGTTCACTCTTTGGCCCAAAACCGCTCCAATAGTAAAGTCGCTAGCATCACACATCAATTCAAAAGGTAGCTCCCAATTAGGGGTAACCAAGACCGGTGCCTTAGTTAGCTTGTCCTTAAGAAGATTGAAGGATTCAAGACACTCTTTAGAAAAGATAATAGGAGTATCTTTTTCCAAGAGGTGGGTCATCGGGCGAGCGATTTTAGAAAAATCTTGAATTAATCGATGATAGAAGCCCGCATGACCAAGGAAACTTCTCACACCCTTCACAGTTGAAGGTGGAGGTAATTTGGCTATGACATCCACTTTAGCACGGTCCACTTCAAGACTCGCTTTTGAGATTTTATGTCCAAGCACAATGCCTTCTTCTACCATGAAATGGCATTTTTCCTAATTTAAAACAAGGCGAGTGTCTTCACACCGCTTAAGCATGCGTTCCAAATTGGCAAGGCAATGAGAGAAAGAATCACCATAGACCGAGAAATCTTCCATGAAGACTTCCATAGTTTCTTCAACCATGTCATGGAAGATAGCCATCATACACCTTTGGAATGTCCCAGGAGCATTGCATAAGCCGAAAGGCATTCTTTTGTAAGCGAATGTTCCATAAGGACAAGTGAATGTGGTTTTCCCTTGGTCTTTAGGATCGATGGGAATTTGAAAATACCCAGAGAAACCGTCTAAAAAAAAGTAATAGTCATTACCTACTAGACGTTCAAGCATTTGGTCCATGAAAGGAATGGGAAAATGATCATTTCTCGTAGCATCATTGAGTTTGCGATAGTCTATACAAACTCTCCACCCTGTAACGAGTCGAGTAGGAATCAACTCGTTGTTTTCATTGGGCACAACGGTGATTCCGCCTTTCTTAGGCACACAATGGACCGGACTAACCCACGGTGAATCCGAGATAGGATAGATCATTCCTGCATCAAGAAGTTTGATAACCTCTTTTTTGATAACGTCATGGATCTTGGGATTCACCCTTCTTTGGCTTTGAATAGTGGGTTTAAAGTCGTCCTCCATGAGAATTTTATGTGTGCAAAAGTGAGGATCAATTCCACGAATATCAGAGATTTTCCAAGCAATCGCTTTCTTATGATTCTTCAGCACAGCGATAAGTCGGGATTTTTCTTCTTCTTTCAAGTCCTTTGCGATGATGACGGGTTACTTCTTGTTGTCGTCAAGGAAAACGTACTCGAGATGAGACGGTAGATCCTTAAGCTCTAAATCCGGAGGATTTACGATGGAAGGCGTAGTCAAATTCGAATCATCGATAGAGATATCCTTAGGAGATGGTGGAGAAATATGGTCCTCATTGAGAAGTTTCTCAATGGTACGAATGTCTTCGTCCCAATTGGAGGGAGAATCGTCATATTGTAAGTCCACATCTCCCAAAGTTGCTTCAAATTCTTTGAAGATGAAATCACTTTCTCCAAATGGAGTTAGTGATGGAGCAATAGAGGCAACGGTCTCAACAATGGGTAGAGAAGAAGAATCACTTTTGCAAGCGTCTTTGAAATGTTCTTCACAAGCCTCATCAAGAACGTCAATGAAATTAATGCTCTCGTTCTCAGAGGGCTGCTTAGAGAGTTTACCCATGTGGAAGACGATTTTATGGTCACCAACTCTCATGATTAATTCACCCGCGGATACATCAATGAGAGTGCGACTGGTCCTCAAGAATGGACGTCCAACGATTAATGGAACACGGGGATCCATATCGTAGTCAACGACAACAAAATCCTCCGGAAAGGTGAATTTGTCGACACCGACGAAGACATCTTCGGCTATCCCCACCGGATAAGCAACCGTACGGTTGGCTAATTCCAAAGTCATTCGTGTGGGGACTAGCTCGGGTAGAGACATTTGTTTCCAAACGCTTAGAGGCATTAAGTTGATACCAGCACATAGATCGGCTAGGGCCATACAATTTTCTACCCCGGGGAAGTTGCAAGGAATGAGAAAACGACCCGGATCACCAAGTTTGGTGGGTAATTTCCTTAAGAGAGCAGAGCAATTCTCGTTAAGTTGGGTCTGAGCGATGTCGAGAAGTTTCTCCTTATCACTGAGAAGATCTTTAAACGTTTTAGCATATTTGGGCATGTGAGCGAGAGCCTCAGCAAAGGAGATATTGAAATTCAGTTGTTTAAACATTTTAAGAAAGTTGGAAACCTGAATATCATCCTTGTTCTTCAATTTCTCTTTTCTCAACCTTGAAGGATAAGGTATATTGGGTTGAGATGAAGGCTTTGGAATGGAATTCTCACTCACATCTTTGGGTAGTGGAGGGGTGGAAGTAGAAGGTAGAGGAATTGGAGAAATAGAAGGTGGAGGAATTGGAGAAGGGGACTCGTTTTCCTTTTTCATAATCACCGGTGTAGGTGTAGGAAGCTCGGGTTCCTTTAAACCTTTTCCACTGCGAGTGGTGATTGCTTTCATCTCCCCTCTTGGATTAGCAACGGTGTTACTCGGAAGAGAACCCGAACCAGAGGCTTGTTTACTTTGGAAGAAACTAGCCATCATATCCCTTAAGTCATTCGTTTGACTGGCCAAAGAGTTTCGCATATCGGCTCGAAGATCATTCCCTTGTTTTACCATATCTCCTTTCAAACTAGCCATTTGCCGCTGAAGATTCTGCACTATAGCGTCATTAGTCTTCATGTAAGTTTCAACGTCTTGATGAAATGCGGTGGGTTGGGTGAGAGGAGGAGCATGGTATGCAGGTGGTTGATAAGCAGTTTGTTGGTAAACTTGGTTATTTCCTTGAGTTGGATATGGGTTTCTTTGGTTTTGATATTGATTTGGAGCTCGTGGTGGGTTTTGATTGTTGCGATTGAGGTGGAAAACCGGGTGGTGAAAGAAAGTTGTTTGAGCGATAGCTGAGCAAATTACGGTCACCATGAGGACGTGCTTGATAGCCTCCCGTAGAAAAGTTATCGTTGCCCGGCATACACATTTTTCGGATTGTCATTAGTCGAAGGAAAATCGGTGTATGAGTGAGATCCCCCGCATATTTCACATGATTGACTCATAGCATTAACTTGAGCATTGATAGCTTTGGTGTTGTTAGCGGTTTGGAGAGCAAGTGTTTCAACAAGCGAAGTAAGCTTATCAATTCTCTTGTCGCTCTCATTAGTGCTAGCACTAGCCACATTAGTCCGAACACTCTTGGTTTGCACTCTAGACTTGTTCTCAATAATATCCCAAGCGACATTAGAAGACTTAACCAAAATATTACCCCCTGAGGCACTATTTAGTGAATCTTGGTCATTCATGCTTAAACCATTGTAAAAAGTATTAATTTGATGTACTTTTGTGAAACCATGTTGTGGACACTTTCTTAAAAGTTCCTTAAAACGGTCCCAAGATTCACTAAATGTCTCACCGTACTTTTGTTCAAAGGTAATGATTTCATTCCACAAAGCGGTAGTACGTGAGGGTGGGAAAAAGTAGTTGATGAATTTAGTCTCTAAATCCGTCCACGTAAGAATACTTTGTGGCGGTTCCTTATCAAGCCAATGCCGGGCTTGTCCCTCTAAGGAGAAAGGAAAAAAGTTGTAAGCAAATTACCTCTTGTGAAACCCTATTATACTTGACCGTATTAGTGAGTTGAAGAAACCGTTTGATATGGTCGTGAGGATCATCAAGTGTACGCCCCAAGAATGGTTGAGCAGAGACCATTTGAATGAAACCGGATTTGAGTTCAAAGTTGTTGGCTCCAATCTCGGGTATAACAATAGCATCGGTGTTGACCTCTACGTGCGATTGCAAAAGCTCGATCATTGGTTGATTGTCCATGGTGACAATAGGTGGAGTTATGACTTCGGCTTGAATTGCTTTCTTCTTACGAGCACGAGTAAGAATGCACACCTATAAAAGGAAGAGAAAAATAGACAAGAAATATTTTTGGTTTTTTATGGTTTTCTATTTTTTTGGATTTTTGAAATTTTTGAAATTTTTATGGATTTTTGCAAATTTTTAAGCAAGAAAATAACGTTCAAAAGTGAACGGATCCCAAAATCCAACGCGTCTCTCACTAAAAACCGTTAATCTTAACGAAAAGAGCCGGCAGCGGCGCCATTTATTACAAGGGTTTTAGCCAAGTATAAAAGAGTTATCGTCCGATCTTTTCAAATTGATTACTAGTAGAAAGTGCGACTCAGTCGTTCTTGGTGGAAAATAAAAAGGTTTGATTATCTATTTTAATCTAAAAATGAAAAATGTCGTTGAGTAAATTCTTAAAAATGAAAGCTTGGAAATATTTAGACTAAAAATAGACTTTTAAAAATTGAAAAGTAAATAATGAAACTTATAAAAATGTAAACTTTAAAATTTAAACTAAAACAAGACAAGTTAGAATAATGCTAAGTAAAAAGGCGGGAAAAATTGAAGTTCAAAAATTGGAAATACAAAAACTTATCCGGAATTTTATCCGGCATGACGAAATGCAGCTTATCCGGAATCACTTGGGAGGCTTATCCGGAATCTTTAACAAACTCCTTATCCGAAATGAGTTCTTGAGGTGCTTATCCGGAAAAAGGACTTCGAAGGCTTATCTGGAATATGTTCCGGATACTTATCCGAAAAGAAGTGTTATTGAGCTTATCCGCAATCCTTCTTCGACAGCTTATCCCGAATAAATGTTTTGCAGCTTATCCGAAATGCAAATAAAGTGGCTTATTCAGAATCTGAGAAGGTTCCCTTATTCGGAATTGGTTGAAACTCTTATCCGGAATAATACTTAAGCAGTTATCCGGAATCCTTGAAATGTAGACTTATCCGGATAGAATAAAAACGTACCCTTATCCAGACTAAGGGAAATTGGGCTATGCGGAATATATTAGAAATGCTTATCCGGAATGTTTTACAACTTGGGCTTGTCCGGAATTCATCTTAGGACTCTTATCTGGAATAAATTCAGGAAGCTTATCCGGAATATGGATCTCTTGGCTAATCGGAATAAATGACAGATACTCACTATCCGGAATAAAGGGTTTAATGCTATATCCGGAAAAAAGGGGTTTTAAGAAACTCGGATTACACAAAGACTTAAACAAATAAGCAAATCTAAATAAGCACTTACCAAAACTTAACCCAAAAAGATTTTTAAGAAAAACTAATAAGCCAAAAATTAAAAAATTTTAAAACACTAAATAAGCTAGAAATCAAAAAGCACTTTTTACAAAAAATTTAACTTATCAAAAATAACTTATTTTTAAGAACTATTAATCATAAAAATTAAGAAAATAAGTACTATGATCTAAAAACTTATAAAATCACCAATTCAATAAGCACAACCAAATAAGCTACACAATCAAATCATCAACAAAATTAAAATAAACTACATGATTATCAAGATTAAAATGATTAAGAAAGGTAGAATGAGAATTAAGGAAATAAGCTTGATTTGATTAAAGATTAAATTCAAAAAATTACAAGATTAATGTTTGATAAACTTGAAAAACTAGAGAGAAATGAAACACACTTAATAAAAACTAAAAATTAACTAACAACTAACACCCTCCTAATGACATATTAGGAGGGTATTTATAGGAGGTGGAGAGGTTAAGTGTTTAAGCTTACTTCTTTCTTTCTTCTCGTCTCGACTCGATTTAATTTCTTCGACGTCGTCTTGAGATTTGTCGATATAAATATAACTTGTCTTATAATTTTCTTCAATAATTAGACTTGAGTTCTTCGACTTCATTAAACTTCCTTCTTTAGACTTTTCTTCGATAAATCTTCAGAATAGGCCTTGGACTTCCGTTCTTTTTGCATTCTCGATCTTTTGACTTCGTCTTTTGTCTTTTTCTTCGATAAAAGCCCGTGATAGCCCATGTTTTTCTTCCTTTTCATCTTTTGGTCCTAAAACACAATAAAAACACAAACCACGCATAATTCCGACTTTTATGTCATAAAATACACGTTTTGGTCTTGTTATTATTGGAAATAAGTGTTAAAAGGATAAGTGTTTTCACACTTATTACTGATGCGGAAAACTGTCTCTAGTCTTTCAAACCATTGCATAAATTCAACAACTCCTTCTTTTCCTAGGTAGTATGAGGGTTTGCACTTCAAGAAGTCGGGGTAAGAACTACCCCTATTAGTGTTGTTTCTGCGCATATTAAGGTTTGGATCATTGTTCACATTTAGATCAGCTCCTCTGGCTGCCAAAGCCGCTGTAATGCCTTCACTTATCATTTCTCGAAGTTGTGCAGCGGTGACATTTTGAGTAGCTTCAGTAAATTCAGTATTAACAGTGTTTGAAGTGGTTGCATTATTGGGATTTGATCGCGTAATCACCATTTGTCTATAATCATACACAAAATGAGATTAGTAGTTCAAATGTTAGTACAGTTTTTATATTATTTGCACGGGAAAAATTCATGCATTGATTTCATAACAAATTGGATAACCTGTCAAGATTTCATAATATAATACATTGCACAACAAATATAATAAAGAAAGTGATTACATGCTATTTCCATAAGAAATTTAACATCCATCTAGCATAACAAAATCTAAGTCATAGGCCTGTCAAGCCTTGTCCAGGTTAGTGATACACACATTCTTTAATACATTACATCCAAAAGCACATGTCCGAAAAGAAAAAGGTACAGTACAAGATTACATCACCAAAAGCTGAAAAGAAATAAAAGTACAAAAGTCCTATACCCATAAGCTGATCATGATGTAAAAGAAATCTAGTACATCTACTCTACTCCTGCCTAGATGGTATGCTAGATGAGGCTGGTGCTAGTGGAGCTGATGAAGCTACAGATGCTCTCCTGGTATTCCATAAAGTCCGAAATGTCGCTCGGGCCTCCTTGAGCATGCGGAATGCTGTCAGCAGCTGGGTCCTAAGTCTGTCGACGACCCCTCGAAGATAAGTCATCACTGTAGTAACCCCATCGTGTCGGACGGTGGCAAGGTCGAAGAAAATGGACAGGGACTGCTCCTGAGCAGATAGAGCAACATGCGTCTGGTGCTGGAGACTTTCCATGGTCTGGATACGCTGGTGGAGACGATAGTTCTCCTCCTATAGCCATTGTAATGCCTCATCAGTCTTAGCCTGAACACCTCTGGTTGCCTGTGCCTCTCCCTTCATAGTATGAGTGAGAGAGTCGATACGCTCATGGATGGCAGTATAGCCCAGTTGACCAGCTGTCAACAGGCTGCGAAGGTCTGATATCTCCCGCTCTTGGCGTGCGGCCAGTGCGGCGATCTGGGCCTGGCAGAATCGACACGTCTCGCCCCAGATCCTTCTCCGATCTCGGAAGTGGAACCGAGTATAGACTCGGTAAAATAGCCCGATGGTAAAGATGAAGGTATAGAGGATGGTAGGTCAGTAGATACCCGGTCCTCCTCCAGAGAGGTGGGGACCAGTATGGCTGATGCTGGAGCAGAAAAAGGGTACCCAGGAAGTACATCTTCGATAGTCTGATCATCCTCTGAATCTGAGGCTGATAACCATCCACACTGTACTGACCGTGGAGATGAACGGGTAGATGGAGTAGGTGTTACTACTGGTAGAAAAGTTGAAGGTGCAGTAGGCGAAGTCATGATGCTCTGAAAATAACATTATTTTAAATTTGAAGAATGTATAAGCTTACAAACCAAGGAGAAATATTATTTTTGATTACAAGTTTTATGAAGTATACCCCTTTTTAAACAATCATCGCAATGTTTTAAGGTTATATATATTAATACTTATATATATAATCATTTAACCAGTTCACTTAACAATCAATATACACTTAGTTCACATAGCACAAAATGCCCTACGATCTACATGCTTAACTAATACGGTCCCAAAAAAAAGAAAAATCCCAAAAGATTTTTATAAATTTATAGTCCAGTTTTAAATAAAAGAAAAGTTTACTTTATTTAAAAATTTATCTGGTTCTCTATAACTAATGCTCTGATACCATTCTCTGTGACACCCCGGGTACGGTCAAAATATGCGGAATTATCAACGGAGATGTCACAAGGGTGGATCGATAGCACATAGTTCATAGAGCATAAGATAAGAGATTATTCAAAACAGATTACATGATTATTATACAAATTTATAAAAATTGTCTTCAACAGGATAAAATTAGATTTTTTATGTTTCCCCAAATAGAACCCTTGACGAGTCCTACAATGCAGGTTACAGTAATGCTTGAGTCCATGCACACACCACGTACTAACTTCATTTTCCTGAGAAAAACATGCTTAGAGGGTCAACATAAAGTTGGTGAATTTACAGGTTTAACAATAATTAGTTTGGACATACATTAATCATAGAAGTAACAATGCACAAAGCATTTTTACTAAAAAGGTAGATTACATTTGCTATTACTCGAAACTGAAGCTTAACCTTCCATAGTCCTCAACAGATGAGGCCGTAGTGTCTTACAAAAAGACACCCAAACCCAGTTCCAACATGGTATACATCTGTTGTCCCGGCCAAGGCACAATGAGCATGACTCACCCAGATGGGGATGGTCAATCCCTAAAAGATCTATTTATAACATTCGGGCGATTTATAACAATTTAACAGTTTCTATAATAGTCAATCATAGTCAAGTTTATACAATTCCGTTATGTCCATTAAAAGTAGTTGCATGTTTTCTCCCCCGTAGAGGAAAAGTTTATCAATAGTTTATATGGGGCTGTAAACTCACCTGGGAGTTGGCAATAGCTGTTTAACCCGAATATCCAAATAATGCTCACGCCAAAAGTTATGCCTAATCAAATAGTACAGTCTTAATAGATAGTACAAAGAACATATGTGTATGCTTATACAGATTTTTAGTCAGTTTAATAATGGTACAGTATTTATCTAAATAACCGTATTACAAGTATTTAACAATATCCATTTAAACATGTATATAAGTTTCATATTTAAGTAAACATAAAATGTCTTACTTACAATATTAGTCTACGTTCGTAGTTCAGGTATTAGTAACATCCATTTAAACTTACAATTAAGTTTCATATTTAAGTAAACATAAATGTTTCACTTATAATATTTGCTTATGTATTAGCATTGAATATAGTTAACGTTCATATAATTTTATTTCCTAAAAGTATATGAGTACATGTATTAAAAATACATATACATGTTGTTTATACAATTCATTCCATAAAGCAAAATAATAATATTTTATTTTTGAAAAGTAAAAATATAATATTATATTTTATTTAACTTTAAAGTTCCCCTAAATATTTAACATTTATAAAACAATTTATAAATTAAAAGTTTAACAATTTATACATTAATCCTTATGGATTAGGGTTTAATTAAGTTTTACTAAATTTAAAATAGAATTAGGGTTGGGCTTGTTAATGTTTCGGTACATGGCAAAATAGTCCCTCCATATTTTAAACAAAGTAAACTTTCGGATTTTACACATTTCGTACCTAGGGCTTGTTAAACTTTCGGGTTATGGCAGTTTTAGTCCTCCTAGTTATATTTAGGTTTTATAACTTTCATAAAATGACAAAACAGTCCCTAGGGCTTCTTTAAGTTTCGGATTATTACAAAAACGGTCCTTAGGGTTATAAAATGACAAAACATCTTTTAGAAACTTTCCAGAATGGTCCTTAGGGTTTAATATGCCACGGATGGTATTTATTAAACCCTAGACTTTCGGATATATAGATTTTTAGTCCTTGTGTTTAATAATTTATCAAAACAAGTTTCATGTGTCACGGTTTTAATCCTTAAGTTTCACAAATTGTCATTTTAATCCAAAAGTTTTTATAAGTTATATTTTATAATAAAAACTTTTATTTAAACATTCAAAACATTAAATGGGTTCATTAAATAGGATAAAATATCTAATGGGCCATCTAGTGGGCCTAAATACATTATAAGTCTACTAACTTGTTAAATGACCCTTTAAAACATTATTGGGCTTAAATTACATTTTTAAGTCCATTAATTAACTAAATGGGCCTAAGCATATTCTTAAGTCCATTAAGATACTAAGATTTGTTAAATGAGCTTATTGGGTCCATTTAGCCTTGGGCTAATATTGCATGGGCTTGATTAGTCCATCAATACTACTTTTTTATTTTATGTAAGTAATAATCTAGGTATTTTCTCATAAGCTTAATATTAGTTTATCCATATTTAGTTATAAACCTTAATAAAAGAATAAAACTCATAGTTTGTTTTATTTGTTATACCAAATGAGATCTAGATGTGTTACAAGGTTGCATGCAAGTCATAAGTTCTAATATGAGCTTATGGCTCACGGCTATATATAATTATAGCTTATTAAGATGAATCAAAACTTGTTTTAAGGTTGCATATACTTATAAGTGTCCCCAAAATAAGATCTAGTTATGTACAAACCAAGAAACCAAATCATAAGTCCTTGTATACATACATATAGCCCACGACTATAATTTTAATCTTGGTGTTTCCAAGATGAGCTTTTTAGCTAGTTTTATGTCTTTTAAATATTCATAGAAATTCAACATAATTATCTAGGCTTCTTGAATGTTTCCAAGGTAATCAAAAATCCAAGACGGCTATATTGTTTTTCCCCAAATGTTCCCATAAGATCTTTAAGCTAGTTTTATGTTTATCATGTTAAGTTGAACTCTTAACACTATATCTAGGTTTTATATAAGCATGCCTGTACTTTTAAAACCCATTCAAGGTTATATATAACCCACGGCTATATATGTATATATAAAGTGTTTTAGAGATTTTTAGAAGTCCATTTCACATGTAATAATACATATTCCATCATTTAAAACTTAGTACATAAATCCCAGTTAACCATTTAATTATGCCGTGACCTTTAAGGTCATGGTTTTTCATGGTTTTGAGTTACACAAGTTCACTTATGAGATTTGTGATTATTAGTTTAACCAAAATCCCAAAAGTGAGATTTATAACCCACGGCTTCATTTAAATTCACAAAATGATTCATATGATTTTTAATCAAGTTAAAACATAGATTACTAGTCTTAGGTTTCTTCATTAAGAAGGTTTTAACCTTGACTAATGGTATTCATAAACATGCCGTGACCTAGATGGTCATGGTTTTATCAAATCTTGATTCTTAACAAAGTTTGTTACATGTGTTTATAGGTGAATGTTGATGCATGCAAGTAAAAATGAAGAAGCATAATGAATAATACATTTCTTGCTAAAAGTTACCAAGGAAGATCTAGATGACAAAGGAGATTAGATATCTAATCTTGATGATGAAAACCCTAACTATAAACCAAGCCCTGACCCTTAAGGTTTCGGCTAGGGCTTGTTAGAATGATTCCAAAGATGATGATGCTACTAAATGATTAGTAGTTAAGATGAGACAAAGATCTAGTGGATTTAATGTATAAATCTTGGATGTTTGTGGCTTATAGCCGAATGATTTAAGAGAGAAAGGTGAAGAGAGAAGTGAGATTGGATTTTTGCATGAGAGAATGTGAAGGGTGTGTGTGTTTTCGGGTTAAAGAAGAAAGAGAAGGCAAGGCAAAAAGTATGATTGCCTTGGTAAGAGAACACACGCCAAGTGTTGGCTTTTCTAAACCCAAGGCAACTCTTCTTCTTCCACCTAGTGGATGAGTGTGTCGTGTATGGCTTAACCAAAGGATGAGTGGGCTTGAACTTGGGCTTGTTGTGGGCTTGATACAAAGGGAAAAGATTTTGGGCTAGTTCAAGATAGTGTAATATGCTTATAGTATGCATACATACATACATGGCTACATACACATGATGTAGTATATTTTCCAAATTTAGTTAAGTGTTGTATACTTAAATATTGATTATACATTTTATTACTTGTTTTCCTTGTTTTAAGTACATGATTTAAGTTATATAACTTATTACAAAAGAAAATGATTGTAGAATTTTGGAAATATGTTTTTCGTATAAAGAAAGTCTAAGTCACTCCAAAAATATAGTTATTGGCTCGTAGTATTGTATAAGTAATATTTATGTTTAGCCCGACCCATGAGTATGTTCATGGGCCGGAGGCCCAAGTCCACTTAAGGACTTGGGTATATAAACCCCTTTCCACCATGGAAAGGGGTGTTGGTTGTTTTATTTTCTCAAATAATACACATAACTTTATCTCACTTCTCTCTCTATTTTCTTTCTCTAGAAAAACATCAACATTCTTGAAATACAAAGATTATCACGATTCTACAATTGGTATCAAGAGCTATGGGATGAAATATAGGTTGGTCTTTGTGTTGTTCATGCTTATTTAAGCATTTCGTGGGTTTTTGATCTTTTTTACTTTGCGATCACAGGTATTGCGATACTCTTATTCTGACGTATATTGCGATCGCTCATTGCGACGGCTTTAAGGCTTATTGAAACGTCACTCTGTCAAAATTTTATTGGCCATATTGCGATAGTCCTCATATTCCGATAGGTGTCTCATTCCGATACTTGTAGCATTGATATACTTGTTTCATTCCGATACTAGTAGCATTGCGACAGATCTCATATTTAGACAGTGGACTCATTGCGATAGAAGGGAAATTCCGACAGACCTTAGATTCCGACAGTGTACTCATTGCGATAGAAGGGGTATTCCGACAAACCTTAGATTCCGACAGTGGACATTCCGATACTTGAGACATTCTGATAGAATTTACTTTTTGGGATAAAAAGTTGCATAACTTAGAGGATTTTTCTATTGTGCATTAATTTGGTAATATTCAAAAACACACACAACAAAAAGATAACAACATCTATTAGTTAACAATACAAAAACACATAACCTTATTTCATTGCTCGATCATTTTTGCTAATCTTTACTCAAGGGATCATAAAATGAATTCAAATTCATATATGCCAACAATGACATCGCTTATCGATATTTCAATCATCTCGGGTACCGACACTCGCCCACCGTTGCTCATCAAAGACTTATTTAAGGCATGGCAAGGTCGCATGAAAACTTATATCATGGGTAAACTAAATGGTAGACTTATGCTTCAATCCATTGAAAAAGGTCCATTAGATTGGAGAGAAGTTACTATCAACAATGTGACGCGGACAAGTTTGTATCATGAGTTACCGGATGCTAACAAACTTATTGCTGATGCAGATGAAAGGGCCGTTCAGACAATACTTTAAGCCCTTCCACCCGATATCTATAGAATGGTAAGTGAACACACAGTGGCAAAGGATCTTTGGGATCGATTAACTGTTTTGTTAAAGGGACTTCTCTAACTAAGCAAGAACGAGAGTGTCAATTGTATGACTTGTTTGATAGGTTTACATACATTCCAGGGGAAACTCTTCACGATTACTACTGACGTTTCATTACTTTGATGAATGATATGAACGTGTATAATCTAAGGATTGCTCAGTTTCAACTAAACACCAAGTTCTTGAACACGCTACCCCAAGAGTGGAGTCAATATGTCATCGATGTCAAGATGATTCGAGATTTGAACAAGTCAAATTTAGATCAACTCTATGCTTTCTTGCAGCAACACGACAAAACACGTGATCCAAAAACGCATCTCTCAGGGATCTTATCAAGAACCATTGGCATTAATGGAAAATCAACCAACATTGTCATATCACAACTCTCTGTTTGCTTTGGGACACCAATCTTCCTATCAACCATTGTATCAAACACCAAGCTTCCCATAGTATTCGATCTTGCCACAACCGCCTACATCTTATCACCAACAATATAAGCAACCATCAACATCACCACAAGGAGACTCACATCAGTTACCTTATGTTGCACAACATTATTCACTTTATCAACCTCCAACAAACCCTGTCATCACCTATCAACAACATGAGGCTCCTCAACCCCACTACTCACAACATGTTAGATTTGCCTCAAATCAGCTTGTAGCTCAATCAACACCAGCATTCTATTGTGATGATGAGATTCTTGTCCCTGAGTTTAGACAAGGGGATAATCCTACTGATATACTTGCTCAAATGTCTGCTTACCTCACTCAAACATTCAACAAACGAGGTTACAGAGGACCAGCTCCAACAAACAATCAATTAAGGAACTCTTCTAACTCTCGACAACAAGCTACAATTCAAGATGTCAGAGTAATGGTGCAACCACTTCGGGGGAGACCAAGTTCATCTAATGCAGGTGCACGTCCATCTAACACTGCTGCTACAAGGGGAAATAACACTGGCAAAATGAAGATGATTATATGTTATAACTGCAAAGGGGAAGGGCACATGGCTCGAGAGTGTAAGCATCCTAAGAGGAAAACGGATAGCACATGGTTTCAAGATAAGATCTACTTGGTGAATGCTCAAGCCCAAGGACGTGAGCTCGATGAAGAAGAGTTAGCAATTATCATAGATCTGGGAGTTACGGACACTGACAGTCTCACAGCAGCCATCACAAACAATGCCGCATATCAATGTGATGATCTGGATGCATACGACTCTGACTGTGATGATCTCAATACTGCCAAGGTAGCTCTCATGGCAAATCTTTCACTTTATGGAGCTGACACAATTTCTGAGGTACCAAATACTGCCATGGATACTAGTATTGTACCTTATCAAGTTGAGCAAGTGTCTGAGTATCCGGAACACCCTCCGGTGGTTAGTAACTCAAACGAGGAGATAAACAATGATAGCAATATCAATACAAGTCCCCAGACTTTGAGTGAACCACAACCGGGAGCTATTACGACTACAAATTCGTTTGCTCAACCCGATTTGGTTATGGTGTCGGCATCTATGCTTGGCCAAATGAATAATGCAGTCCTTGAAACCCTCAGTGTTAATCAGACTTTATCTGTCGAGCTTGATTTGTATAAGGAAAAGGTTAAAACCTTGGAATTAACTCTAGTGACCACTACCTTAACCAATCCTGAATTTGATAGGTTTAGGAAAGTCCAAATGGATAATTTGCTAGAAATTGAGAGTTTAAGAGAAAATCTTTAGAAAGAACTTAAAGAAAAGGAGTCAGTCGTTAATAATTTTCAAAAAACTACTAACGGATTTCGAAATTCTCGAGTCTAAAAGGATTAAAACGGAAATTAAGGCATCTGAGAAAGTTAAAAAGACTGAAATTTTGCTTTTAAAAAAATACTCTGCTTCACATTTAGTACACTTGTTTCATTCTTCTTTTCAATAATTCAATCTATCGCGTCTAATAGACCTACCACCTAACTCGGGGTATGCAAAGCAAGCATTTAACCACAACCCACGACTTTATGATGCAACAAAGTTAGGATTGGTCTTAGATCCGATTGTGTTTTCTAATGAATCTGAGAGTATGTCACTATACGAAGAGAATCGGTCAAAAGTAATTTTTACATATCCTGAGTATGATTATGCACAACTTAATGCAACGTATGCAAAAATAGATCTTAGAACTTGCTTTAATATGCAAAAGGAATTTATCCATACACCAGCTTACATGCCTACTAGAGAAAGCCTTAGTATACTTCCTACACTTGTTAATTCGGACGAACCTAAGGAAATTCCTAAGAATCTTCCACTGATAAGTACGGTATTGCTAAGCTTGGAAGAGATTGAACGATACCTAGCCGGATTTCACAAGGTCATCCGGGAGTGTACGACTTTAACGGCTCAAACTGCTGGATAATTGGCTTTCAAACACATGAAAACGGTGTTTGAGAAAGAGATCATTCCGTTTGTAGACAATATTAAAGATGGATTTGTCGATCACGCGGAAAATCTCAGTTTCGAAATGGGTGAAGTTCGAAAAGTTTTCTATGAAATGGATGATGCTTATGAACAACAATTAATTGAGAAAGAAAAGATTTTGACCGAATATGACCGATTCTTAGAACATATAGTGTGTCTCGAAGAGATGCAAGTTGTTACTATTGAATTTGCTTTTGTGATGACATCTTCTATGAATAAATGTGATGATGTGCATGATATATCTGTGAATATTGTTCAACCTGTGAATAATGTAGATAATCATTCTTGTCATGAATCTAACGCTGAATTTTTAAAGCTTCAAGATTCTTATAACTCACTTTCAAAATGTATTGATGAGCTTCAACAACATTGTATATCTCTTGAAATTTAAAATCAATCTAAAACTGAAACTCTTTCAAAAATAAATGATTGTGAAAACTCTGTTGAGACAAGTGACAAGATGATTCAGGTGGTTTAATAAGTGTGAAAACACTTATCCTTTTACCACTTATTTCCAATAATAACCAGACCAAAACGTGTATTTTATGTCGTAAAAGTCGGAATTATGCGTGGTTTGTGTTTTTATTGTGTTTTAGGACCAAAAGATGCAAAACGAAGAAAACATGGGCTATCACGGGCTTTTATCGAAGAAAAAGACTAAAGACGAAGTCGAAAGATCGAGAATGCAAAAAGAACGGAAGTCCAAGGCCTATTCTGAAGATTTATCGAAGAAAAAGTCTAATGACGAAAGTTTAATGAAGTCGAAGAACTCAAGTCTAATTATAGAAGAAAATTATAAGATAAGTTCAACTTATATCGACAAATCCCGAGACGACGTCGAGAAAGACAAAGAAATTAAATCGAGTCGAGACGAGAAGAAAGAAAGAAGAAAGCTTAAGCACTTAATCTCCCCACCTCCTATATATACCCTCCTAATATGTCATTATGAGGGTGGTTATTTATTAGAGTTTTTTAGTATTTTTTTAAGTGTGATTTTATTTTCTCTCTAGTTTTTCCTTCAAGCTTATTAAATCTTTACTTTAATCTTGTAATCTTTTGATATTAATCTTTAATCAATCAAGCTTATTTTCTTAATTCTCATTCTACCTTTCTTAATCTTGTAAATCATGTAGTTTATTTTAATTTTGTTGATGATTTGATTGTGTAGCTTATTTGGTTGTGCTTATTAAATTGGTGATCTTAAAAGTTTCTTTATTAAAGTGCTTATTTTCTTAATCTTAATGCTTAATGGTTATTAAAAATAAGTTTATTTTGATAAGTTTAATATTTTGATAAAAAGTTGATTTTCAATATTTAGATTATTTAGTGTTTTAATAGTTTCTAAATTTTAACTTATTAGTTTTCCTTAAAAATCTTTTTGGTGTAAGTTTTGGTAAGTGCTTATTTTAAATTTGCTTATTTGTTTAAGTTTTTGTGTATCCGAGTGTATTAAAACCCCTTTATTCCGAATAGTTGTCATAACAAAACATTTCGGATAAGCAGCATTCCTCAGTTATTCCGGATAGTGCGTTTCAAGTTATTCCGGATAGTGAGACTCTGTCAAGTATTCCGGATATAGTATCAGAAGTTTATTCCGGATAAGAACTTTCTTCGACATTCCGGATAAAGCACTCATCAGGGATTCTGGATAAGGATCTTGTTTAGGTATTCTGGATAGGCTGTCATTCACTTATTCCGGATAAGCAGCAGTTAGTTATTCCGGATAAGTCTACATTTCAAGTATTCCGGATAAGCATCATTACGGATTCCGGATAACACCTCCAAGACGAGTTCCGGATAAGCATTAGAATTTTATTCCGGATAAGCTCCCAAGCCCGTATTCCGGATAAGCCTCAAGAGAAGTATTCCGGATAGTATCCTTTATCAACATTCCGGATAAAGCTTTCTTTGGTTATTCCGAATAGTAGCTAGAAAAGGTATTCCGGATAGTCCTCAGAAGAAGGATTCCGGATAAGGGTTTGTATTTCCAGTTTTTGAATTTTTACTTTTCCCGCCTTTTTACTTAGAATTACTTTAACTTGGCTTGCTTTAGTTCAATCTTTAAAGTTTACATTTTTTATAAGTTTTAATCAATTACTTTTCAATTTTTTAAAGGCTTTAATTTTAGTTTAAAATATTTTCATGCTTTCATTTTTACTTATTTACTCAACGACATTTTCACTTTTAGATTAAAATAGATAATCAAACCCTTTTTCTTTTCCACCAAGAACGACTGAGTCGCACTTTCTACTAGTAATCAATTCGAAAAGATCGGATTCAACGAACTTTCATACGAGGCAAAAACCTTGTATTAAATGGCGCTGCTACCGACTCTTTTCGTTAAGATTAAAAGTTTTAAGTGAGAGACGCGTTGGATTTTGGGATCCGTTCACTTTTGAACGTTATTTTCCTTGCTTTAAAATATTCAAAAAATCCTAAAAATTATAACATTTTCAAAAAATTCAAAAAAAAATAGAAAACATAAAAAACCTAAAATATTTCTTGTCTGTTTTTCTCTTCCTTTTGTAAGTGTGTATGCGTACTCGTGCTCGAAAGAAGAAAACAATTCAAGCCGAAGTCATAACTCCACCTATTGTCACCATGGACAATCAACCAATGATCGAGCTTTTGCAATCGCACGTAGAGGGCAACACCGATGCTATTGTCATACCCGAGATTAGAGCCAACAACTTTGAGCTCAAATCCGGCTTCATTCAAATGGTTTCTACTCAACCTTCTTGGGGCGTTCGCTTGATGATCCTCATGACCATATAAAAAGGTTTCCTCAACTTACTAATACTGTTAAGTATAATGGGGTTTCACAAGAAGTGATTCGCTTACAACTTTTCCTTTCTCCTTAGAGGGACAAGCCCGGAATTGGCTTAATAAGGAACCGCCACAAAGTATTCTTACGTGGACGGATTTAAAGACCAAATTCATTAACTACTTTTTCCCACCCTCACGTACTACCGCTTTGCGGAATGAAATCATTACCTTTGAACAAAAGTACGGTGATACATTTAGTGAATCTTGGGACCGTTTTAAGGAACTTTTAAGAAAGTTTCCACAACATGGTTTCACAAAAGTACATCAAATTAATACTTTTTACAATGGTTTAAGCATGAATGACCAAGATTCACTAAATAGTGCCTCGGGGGGTAATAATTTGGTTAAGTCTTCTAATGCCGCTTGGGATATTATTGAGAATAAGTCTAGAGTGCAAACCAAGAGTGTTCGGACTAATGTGGCTAGTGCTAGCACTAATGAGAGCGACAAGAGAATTGATAAGCTTACTACGCTTGTTGAAGCACTTGCTCTCCAAACCGCTAACAACACCAAAGCTATCAATGCCCAAGTTAATGCTATGAGTCAATCATGTGAAATATGCGGGGGATCTCACTCATACACCGATTGTCCTTCGACTCATGACAATCTAGACAATGTGTATGCCGCCAACGGTAACTTTTCTACGGGAGGCTATCAAGCACGTCCTTAAGGTGACCGCAATTTGCACAGCTATCGCTCAAACAACTTTCTTTCACCACCCGGTTTTCCACCTCAAAACCCAAACAACCTCAATCGCAACAATCAAAACCAACCTCGAGCTCCAAATCAATATCAAACCCAAAGAAACCCATATCCACCTCAAAGAAACAATCAAGTTCACCAACCACCCGCTTATCAACCACCTCTCTACCATGCTCTTCCTCCCACCCAACCCACCACATTTAATCAAGAGGTTGACACTTACATGAGGACTAATGATGTGATAGTGCAAAATCTTCAGCGGGAAATGATCAACTTGAAAGCAGATATTGTGAAACAAGGGAATGATCTTTGAGCCGATATGCGAAACTCTTTGGCAAGTCAAACGAATGACTTAAGGAACATGATGGCTAGTTTCTTCCCAAGTAATCAAGCCTCTGTTCGGGTTCTCTTCCGAGTAACACCGTTGCTAATCCAAGAGGGGAGATGAAAGCAATCACCACTCGAAGTGGAAAAGGTTTAAAGGAAACCGAGCTTCCTACACCTACTCTAGTGATTGTGACAAAGGAAAACGAGTCTCTTTCTCCAATTCCTCTAACTTCTACTTCTCCAATTCCTCCGCCTTCTACTTCCACCCCTCCACCACCCAAGGATGTGAGTGAGAATTCTATTATAAAGCCTTCATCTCAACCCAATATACTTTATCCTTCAAGGTTGAGGAAAGAGAAATTGAAGAACAAGGATGATATTCAGGTTTCTAACTTTCTCAAAATGTTTAAACAACTGAATTTCAACATCTCCTTTGCCGAGGCTCTCGCTCACATGCCGAAGTACGCTAAAATGTTTAAAGATCTTCTCAGTGATAAGGAGAAACTTCTTGATATCGCTCAGTGATAAGGAGAAACTGCAGTGCTCTTAAGGAAATTACCCACCAAACTTGGTGATCCGGGTCGTTTTCTCATTCCTTGCAACTTCCCCGGGGTAGAGAATTGTATGGCCCTAGCCTATCTAGGTGCTAGTATAAACTTAATTACATTAAGTGTTTGGAAACAATTATCTCTACCCGAGCTAGTCCCCACACGAATGACTTTGGAATTAGCTAACCGTACGGTTGCTTATCCGGTGGGGATAGCCAAAGATGTCTTCTTCGGCGTCGACAAATTCACCTTTCCGGCGGATTTTGTTGTCGTTGACTACGAGATGGATCCCCGTGTTCCATTAGTCGTTGGACGTCCATTCTTGAGGACCGGTCGCACTCTCATTGATGTAGCCGCGAGCGAATTAATCATGAGAGTTGGTGACGATAAAATCGTCTTCAACATGGGTAAACTTTCTAAGCATCCTTCTGAAAACGAGAGCGTTAATTTCATTGAATTTCTTGATGAGGCTTGTGAAGATCATTTCAAAGACGCTTGTAAAAGTGGTTCTTCTTCTCTACCCATTGTTGAGACTGTTGCCTTCATTGCTCCATCACTAACTCCATTTGGAGAAAGTGATTTCATTTTGAAAGAATTTGAAGCAACTTTGGGAGATGTGGACTTACAATATGACGATTCTCCCTCCAATTGGGATGAAGACATTCGTACCATTGAGAAACTTCTCAATGAGGACCATATTTCTCCACCATCTCCTAAGGATATCTCTATCGATGATACAAATTTGACTATGCCTTCCATCGAAAATCTTCCAGATTTCGAGCTTAAGGATCTGCCGTCTCATCTCGAGTACGTTTTCCTTGAAGATAATAAAAAGTCACCCGTCATCATCGCAAAGGACTTGAAAGAAGAAGAAAAATCTCGCCTTATCGCCGTGCTGAAGAATCATAAGAAAGCGATTGCGTGGAAAATCTCCGATATTCGTGGAATTGATCCTCACTTTTGCACACATAAATTTCTCATGGAGGACGACTTTAAACCCACTATTCAAAGCCAAAGAAGGGTGAATCCCAAGATCCATGACGTTATCAAAAAAGAGGTTATCAAACTTCTTGATGCGGGAATGATCTACCCTATCTCGGATTCACCATGGGTTAGTCCCGTCCATTGTGTACCTAAGAAAGGCGGAATCACCGTTGTGCCCAATGAAAACAACGAGTTGATTCCTACTCGTCTCGTTATAGGGTGGAGAGTTTCTATAGACTATCGCAAACTCAATGATGCCACGAGAAAGGATCATTTTCCCCTTCTTTTTGTGGACCAAATGCTTGAACGTCTAGCGGGTAATGACTATTACTGCTTCTTAGACGGTTTCTCTGGGTATTTTCAAATTCCCATTGATCCTAAAGACCAAGATAAAACCACATTCACTTGTCCTTATGGAACATTTGCTTACAAAAGAATGCCTTTCGGCTTATGCAATGCTCATGGGACTTTCCAAAGGTGTATGATGGCTATCTTCCATGACATGGTTGAAGAAACTATAGAAGTCTTCATGGATGATTTCTCGGTCTATGGTGATTCTATCTCTCATTGCCTTGCCAATTAGGAACGCATGCTCAAACGGTGTGAAGACACTCGCCTTGTTCTAAATTGGGAAAAAAGAAGGCATTGTTCTTGGACACAAAATCTCCAAAGCTGGTCTTGAAGTGGACCGTGCTAAAGTCGATGTTATTGCTAAATTACCTCCACCTACAACCGTGAAGGGTGTGAGAAGTTTCCATGGTCATGCGGGCTTCTATCGTCGATTCATTCAAAGTTTTTCTAAAATCGCTCGCCCGATGACCCACCTCTTGGAAATAGATACTCCTTTCATCTTTTCTAAAGAGTGTCTTGAATCCTTCAATCTTCTTAAGGACAAGCTAACTAAGGCACCGGTCTTGGTTACCCATAATTGGAAGCTACCTTTTGAATTGATGTGTGATGCTAGCGACTTTACTATTGGAGCAGTTTTGGGCCAAAGAGTGAACAAACACTTCCAACCAATCCATTATGCTAGCAAGACAATGACGGGGGCTCAATTGCATTATACAACTTTTATTTAAACATTCTAAACATTAAATGGGTTCATTAAATAGGCTAAAATATCTAATGGGCCATCTAGTGGGCCTAAACACATTATAAGTCTACTAACTTGTTAAATGGGCCTTTAAAACATTATTGGGCTTAAATACATTTTAAGTCCATTAATTAACTAAATGGGCCTAAGCATATTCTTAAGTCCATTAAGATACTAAGATTTGTTAAATGAGCTTACTGGGTCCATTTAGTCTTGGGCTAATATTGCATGGGCTTGATTAGTCCATCAATACTACTTTTTTATTTTATGTAAGTAATAATCGTTATTTTCTCATAAGCTTAATATTAGTTTATCCATATTTAGTTATAAACCTTAATAAAAGAATAAAACTCATAGTTTGTTTTATTTGTTATACCAAATGAGATCTAGATGTGTTACAAGGTTGCATGCAAGTCATAAATTCTAATATGAGCTTATGGCTCACGGCTATATATAATTATAGCTTATTAAGATGAATCAAAACTTGTTTTAAGGTTGCATGTACTTATAAGTGTCCCCAAAATAAGATCTAGTTATGTACAAACCAAGAAACCAAATAATAAGTCCATGTATACATACATATAGCCCACGACTATAATTTTAATCTTGGTGTTTCCAAGATGAAATTTTTAGCTAGTTTTATGTCTTGTAAATATTCATAGAAGTTCAACATAATTATCTAGGCTTCTTGCATGTTTCCAAGGTAATCACAAATCCAAGAAAACAACATATAGCCCACGGCTATATTGTTTTTCCCCAAATGTTCCCATAAGATCTTTAAGCTAGTTTTATGTTTATCATGTTCAGTTGAACTCTTAACACTATATCTAGGTTTTATATAAGCATGCCTGTACTTTTAAAATCCATTCAAGGTTATATATAACCCACGGCTATATATGTATATATAAAATGTTTTAGAGATTTTTAGAAGTCCATTTCACATGTAATAATACATATTCCATCATTTAAAACTTAGTACATAAATCCCAGTTCACCATTTAATTATGTCGTGACCTTTAAGGTCATGGTTTTTCATGGTTTTGAGTTACACAAGTTCACTTATGAGATTTGTGATTATTAGTTAACCAAAATCCCAAAAGTGAGATTTATAACCCACGGCTTCATTTAAATTCACAAAATGATTCATATGATTTTTAATCAAGTTAAAACATAGATTACTAGTCTTAGGTTTCTTCATTAAGAAGGTTTTAACCTTGACTAATGGTATTCATAAACATGCCGTGACCTAGATGGTCATGGTTTTATCAAATCTTGATTCTTAACAAAGTTTGTTACATGTGTTTATAGGTGAATGTTGATGCATGCAAGTAAAAATGAAGAAGCATAATGAATAATACATTTCTTGCTAAAAGTTACCAAAGAAGATCTAGATGAAAAAGGAGATTAGATATCTAATCTTGATGATGAAAACCCTAACTATAAACCAAGCCCTGACCCTTAAGGTTTCGGCTAGGGCTTGTTAGAATGATTCCAAAGATGATGATGCTACTAAATGATTAGTAGTTAAGATGAGACAAAGATCTAGTGGATTTAATGTATAAATCTTGGATGTTTGTGGCTTATAGCCGAATGATTTAAGAGAGAAAGGTGAAGAGAGAAGTGAGATTGGATTTTTGCATGAGAGAATGTGAAGGGTGTGTGTGTTTTCGGATTAAAGAAGAAAGAGAAGGCAAGGCAAAAAGTATTATTGCCTTGGTAAGAAAACACATGCCAAGTGTTGGCTTTTCCAAACCCAAGGCAACTCTTCTTCTTCCACCTAGTGGATGAGTGGTCGTGTATGGCTTAACCAAAGGATGAGTGGGCTTGGACTTGGGCTTGTTATGGGCTTGATACAAAAGGAAAAGATTTTGGGCTAGTTCAAGATAGTGTAATATGCTTATAGTATGCATACATACATACATGGCTACATACACATGATGTAGTATATTTTCCAAATTTAGTTAAGTGTTGTATACTCAAATATTGATTATACATTTTATTACTTGTTTTCCTTGTTTTAAGTACATGATTTAAGTTATGTAACTTATTACAAAAGAAAATGATTGTAGAATTTTAGAAATACGTTTTTCATATAAAGAAAGTCTCAGTCACTCCAAAAATATAGTTATAGGCTCGTAGTATTGTATAAGTAATATTTATGTTTAGCCGACCCATGAGTATGTTCATGGGCCGGAGGCCCAAGTCCACTTAAGGACTTGGGTATATAAACCCCTTTTCACCATGGAAAGGGGTGTTGGTTGTTTTATTTTCTCAAAGAATACACATAACTTTATCTCACTTCTCTCTCTATTTTCTTTCTCTAGAAAAACATCAACATTCTTGAAATACAAAGATTATCACGATTCTACAATTGGTATCAAGAGCTATGGGATGAAATATAGGTTGGTCTTTGTGTTGTTCATGCTTATTTAAGCATTTCGTGGGTTTTTGATCTTTTTTACCAAAGCTTCAAAAACAATTTTCTTCATAGTCGTATACCTTCTTCATAGTTGCATTAGTGATTTGGGTATCTTGGTTTCGGTTAAAACACAAATCTTTTGGCTCAAAGTTAGGAATTTCTTTGCTTCAACTTTGAGAAATTCATCTTTCCATTGCAACTGCCTTCATCGGAATAGTACAAGTAAGTACGGGTCGATCGCAATAACCCTAGGGTTTTACGTTGCGATCACAGGTATTGCGATACCCTTATTCCGACGTATATTGCGATCGCTCATTGCGACGGCTTTAAGGCTTATTGAAACGTCACTCTGTCAAAATTTTATTGGCCATATTGCGATAGTCCTCATATTCCGATAGGTGTCTCATTCCGATACTTGTAGCATTGATATACTTGTTTCATTCCGATACTAGTAGCATTGCGACAGATCTCATATTTAGACAGTGGACTCATTGCGATAGAAGGGATATTCCGATAGACCTTAGATTCCGACAGTGTACTCATTGCGATAGAAGGGGTATTCCGACAAACCTTAGATTCCGACATTGGACATTCCGATAATTGAGACATTCCGATAGAATTTACTTTTTGGGACAAAAAGTTGCATAACTTAGAGGATTTTTCTATTGTGCATTAATTTGGTAATTTTCAAAAACACACACAACAAGAAGATAACAACATCTTTCATTAAACAATACAAAAACACATAACCGTATTTCATTGCTCGATCATTTTTGATAATCTTTATTCAAGGGATCATAAAATGAATTCAAATTCATATATGCCAACAATGACATCGCTTACCGATATTTCAATCATCTCGGGTACCGACACTCGCCCACCGTTGCTCATCAAAGACTTATTTAAGGCATGGCAAGGTCGCATGAAAACTTATATCATGGGTAAACCCAATGGTAGACTTATGCTTCAATCCATTGAAAAAGGTCCATTAGATTGGAGAGAAGTTATTGTCAACAATGTGACGCGGACAAGTTTGTATCATGAGTTACCGGATGCTAACAAACTCATTGCTGGTGCAGATGAAAGGGCCGTTCAGACAATACTTCAAGCCCTTCCACCCGATATCTATAGAATGGTAAGTGAACACACAGTGGCACAGGATCTTTGGGATCGATTAACTGTTTTGTTAAAGGGACTTCTCTAACTAAGCAAGAACGAGAGTGTCAATTGTATGACTTGTTTGATAGTTTTACATACATTCCAGGGGAAACTCTTCACGATTACTACTGACGTTTCACTACTTTGATGAATGATATGAACGTGTATAATCTAAGGATTGCTTAGTTTCAACTAAACACCAAGTTCTTGAACACGCTACCCCAAGAGTGGAGTCAATATGTCACCGATGTCAAGATGATTCGAGATTTGCACAAGTCAAATTTAGATCAACTCTATGCTTTCTTGCAGCAACACGAGAAACACGTGATCCAAAAACGCATCTCTCAGGGATCTTATCAAGAACCATCGGCATTAATGGCAAATCAACCAACATTGTCATATCACAACTCTCTGTTTGCTTTGGGACACCAATCTTCCTATCAACCATTGTATCAAACACCAAGCTTCCCACAGTATTTGATCTTGCCACAACCGCCTACATCTTATCACCAACAATATAAGCAACCAACAACATCACCACAAGGAGACTCACATCAGTTACCTTATGTTGCACAACAGTATACACTTTATCAACCTCCAACAAACCCTGTCATCACCTATCAACAACATGAGGCTCCTCAACCCCACTACTCACAACATGTTAGTGTTGCCTCAAATCAGCTTGTAGCTCAATCAACACCAGCATTCTATTGTGATGATGAGATGCCTGTCCCTGAGTTTAGACAAGGGGATAATCCTACTGATATACTTGCTCAAATGTCTGCTTACCTCACTCAAACATTCAACAAACGAGGTTACAGAGGACCAGCTCCAACAAACAATCAATTAAGGAACTCTTATAACTCTCGACAACAAGCTACAATTCAAGATGTCAGAGTAATGGTGCAACCACTTCGGGGGAGACCAAGTTCATCTAATGCAGGTGCACGTCCATCTAACACTGCTGCTACAAGGGGAAATAACACTGGCAAAATGAAGATGATTATATGTTATAACTGCAAAGGGGATGGGCACATGGCTCGAGAGTGTAAGCAGCCCAAGAGGAAAAGGGATAGCACATGGTTTCAAGAGAAGATCTACTTGGTGAATGCTCAAGCCTAAGGACGTGAGCTCGATGAAGAAGAGTTAGCAATTATCGTAGATTCGGGAGTTGCGGACACTGACAGTCTCACAGCAGCCATCATAAACAATGCCGCATATCAATGTGATGATCTGGATGCATACGACTCTGACTGTGATGATCTCAATGCCGCCAAGGCGGCTCTCATGGCAAATCTTTCACTTTATGGAGCTGACACAATTTCTGAGGTACCAAATACTGCCATGGATACTAGTATTGTACCTTATCAAGTTGAGCAAGTGTCTGAGTATCCGGAACAGCCTCCGGTGGTTAGTAACTCAAACGAGGAGACAAACAATGATAGCAATATCAATACAAGTGCCCAGACTTTGAGTGAACCACAACCGGGAGCTATTACGACTACAAATTTGTTTGCTCAACCCGATTTGGTTATGGTGTCGGCATCTATGCTTGGCCAAATGAATAATGCGGTCCTTGAAACCCTCAGTGTTAATCAGACTTTATCTGTCGAGCTTGATTTGTATAAGGAAAAGGTTAAAACCTTGGAATTAACTCTAGTGACCACTACCTTAACCAATCCTGAATTTGATAGGTTTAAGAAAGTCCAAATGGATAATTTGCTAGAAATTGAGAGTTTAAGAGCAAATCTTTAGAAAGAACTTAAAGAAAAAGAGTCAGTCGTTAATAATTTTCAAAAAACTACAAACGGATTTCGAAATTCTCGAGTCTAAAAGGGTTGAAACGGAAATTAAGGCGTCTGAGAAAGTTAAAAAGACTGAAATTTTGCTTTTAAAACAATACTATGCTTCACATTTAGTACACTTGTTTCATTCTCCTTTTCAATAATTCAATCTGTTGCATCTAATAGACCTACCACCTAACTCGGGGTATGCAAAGCAAGCATTTCACCACAACCCACGACTTTATGATGCAACAAAGTTAGGATTGGTCTTAGATCCGATTGTGTTTTCTAATGAATCTGAGAGTATGTCACTATATGAAGAGAATCGGTCAAAATTAATTTTTACATATCCTGAGTATGATTATGCACAACTTAATGCAACGTATGCAAAAATAGATCTTAGAATTCGCTTTAATATGCAAAAGGAATTTATCCATACACCAGCTTACATGCCTACTAGAGAAAGCCTTAGTATACTTCCTACACTTGTTAATTCGGACGAACCTAAGGAAATTCCTAAGAATCTTCCACCGATAAGTACGGTGTTGCTAAGCTTGGTAGAGATTGAACGATACCTAGCCGGATTTGAGAAGGTCATCCAGGAGTGTACGACTTCAACGGCTCAAACTGCTGGAGAATTGGCTTTCAAACACAAGAAAACGGTGTTTGAGAAAGAGATCGTTCCGTTTGTAGACAATATTAAAGATGGATTTGTCGATCTCGCGGAAAATCTTAGTTTCGAAATGGGTGAAGTTCGAAAAGTTTTCTATGAAATGGATGATGCTTATAAACAACAATTAATTGAGAAAGAAAAGATTTTGACCGAATATGACCGATTCTTAGAACATATAGTGTGTCTCGAAGAGATGCAAGTTGTTACTATTGAATTTGCTTTTGTGATGACATCTTCTATGAATAAATGTGATGATGTGCATGATATTCTGTGAATATTGTTCACCCTGTGAATAATGTAGATAATCATTCTTGTCATGAATCTAATGCTGAATTTTTAAAGCTTCAAGATTCTTATAACTCACTTTCAAAACGTATTGATGAGCTTCAACAACATTGTATATCTCTTGAATGTTAAAATCAATCTAAAATTGAAACTCTTTCAAAAACAAATGATTGTGAAAACTTTGTTGAGACAAGTGACAAGATGATTCAGGTGGTTTAATAAGTGTGAAAACACTTATCCTTTTACCACTTATTTCCAATAATAACAAGACCAAAACGTGTATTTTATGTCGTAAAAGTCGGAAGTATGCGTGGTTTGTGTTTCTATTGTGTTTTAGGACCAAAAGATGCAAAACGAAGAAAACATGGGCTATCACGGGCTTTTATCGAAGAAAAAGACTAAAGACGAAGTCGAAAGATCGAGAATGCAAAAAGAACGGAAGTCCAAGGCCTATTCTGAAGATTTATCGAAGAAAAAGTCTAATGATGAAAGTTTAATGAAGTCGAAGAACTCAAGTCTAATTATAGAAGAAAATTATAAGACAAGTTCAACTTATATCAACAAATCCCGAGACGACGTCGAGAAAGACAAAGAAATTAAATCGAGTCGAGACGAGAAGAAAGAAAGAAGAAAGCTTAAGCACTTAATCTCCCCACCTCCTATAAATACCCTTCTAATATGTCATTATGAGGGTGGTTATTTATTAGAGTTTTTTAGTATTTTTTAAGTGTGATTTTATTTTCTCTCGAGTTTTTCCTTCAAGCTTATTAAATCTTTACTTTAATCTTGTAATCTTTTGATATTAATCTTTAATCAATCAAGCTTATTTTCTTAATTCGCATTCTACCTTTCTTAATCTTTTTCTTAATCTTGATAATCATGTAGTTTATTTTAGTTTTGTTGATGATTTGATTGTGTAGCTTATTTGGTTGTTCTTATTAAATTGGTGATCTTAAAAGTTTCTTTATTAAAGTGCTTATTTTCTTAATATTAATGCTTAATGGTTTTTAAAAATAAGTTTATTTTGATAAGTTTAATATTTTGATAAAAAGTTGATTTTCAATATTTAGATTATTTAGTGTTTTAATAGTTTCTAAATTTTGGCTTATTAGTTTTCCTTAAAAATCTTTTTGGTTTAAGTTTTGGTAAGTGCTTATTTTAAATTTGCTTATTTGTTTAAGTTTTTGTGTATCCGAGTGTATTAAAACCCCTTTATTCCGAATAGTTGTCATAACAAAACATTTCGGATAAGCAGCATTCCTCAGTTATTCCGGATAGTGCGTTTCAAGTTATTCCGGATAGTGAGACTCTGTCAAGTATTCCGGATATAGTATTAGAAGTTTATTCCGGATAAGAACTTTCTTCGACATTCCGAATAAAGCACTCATCAGGGATTCCGGATAAGGATCTTGTTTAGGTATTCTGGATAGGCTGTCATTCACTTATTCCGGATAAGCAGCAGTTAGTTATTCCGGATAAGTCTACATTTCAAGTATTCCGGATAAGCATCATTACGGATTCCGGATAACACCTCCAAGACGAGTTCCGGATAAGCATCAGAATTTTATTCCGGATAAGCTCCCAAGCCCGTATTCCGGATAAGCCTCAAGAGAAGTATTCCGGATAGTATCCTTAATCAACAATCCGGATAAAGCTTTCTTTGGTTATTCCGGATAGTAGCTAAAAAAGGTATTCCGGATAGTCCTCAGAAGAAGGATTCCGGATAAGGGTTTGTATTTCCAGTTTTTGAATTTTTACTTTTCCCGCCTTTTTACTTAGAATTACTTTAACTTGGCTTGTTTTAGTTCAATCTTTAAAGTTTACATTTTTTAGAAGTTTTAATCAATTACTTTTCAATTTTTAAAGTCTTTAATTTTAGTTTAAAATATTTTCATGCTTTCATTTTTACTTATTTAATCAACGACATTTTCACTTTTAGATTAAAATAGATAATCAAACCCTTTTTCTTTTCCACCAAGAACGACTGAGTCGCACTTTCTACTAGTGATCAATTCGAAATGATCGGATTCAACGAACTTTCATACGAGGCAAAAACCTTGTATTAAATGGCGCCGCTGCCGACTCTTTTCGTTAAGATTAACAGTTTTAAGTGAGAGACGCGTTGGATTTTGGGATCCGTTCACTTTTGAACGTTATTTTCCTTGCTTTAAAATATTCAAAAAATCCTAAAAATTATAAAATTTTCAAAAAATTCAAAAAAAAAATAGAAAACATAAAAAACCAAAAATATTTCTTGTCTATTTTTTTCTTCCTTTTGTAAGTGTGTATGCGTACTCGTGCTCGAAAGAAGAAAGCAATTCAAGCCGAAGTCATAACTCCACCTATTGTCACCATGGACAATCAACCAATGATCGAGCTTTTGCAATCGCACGTAGAGGGCAACACCGATGCTATTTTCATACCCGAGATTGGAGCCAACAATTTTGAGCTCAAATCCGGCTTCATTCAAATGGTTTCTACTCAACCTTTCTTGGGGCATTCGCTAGATGATCCTCATGACCATATAAAAAGGTTTCCTCAACTTACTAATACTGTTAAGTATAATGGGGTTTCACAAGAAGTGATTCGCTTACAAATTTTTCCTTTCTCCTTAGAGGGACAAGCCTGTAATTGGCTTGATAAGGAACCGCCACAAAGTATTCTTACGTGGACGGATTTAAAGACCAAATTAATTAACTACTTTTTCCCACCCTCACGTACTACCGCTTTGCGGAATGAAATCATAACCTTTGAACAAAAGTACGGTGAGACATTTAGTGAATCTTGGGACCGTTTTAAGGAACTTTTAAGAAAGTGTCCACAACATGCTTTCACAAAAGTACATCAAATTAATACCTTTTACAATGGTTTAAGCATGAATGACCAAGATTCATTAAATAGTGCCTCGGGGGGGGTAATATTTTGGTTAAGTCTTCTAATGCCGCTTGGGATATTATTGAGAATAAGTCTAGAGTACAAACCAAGAGTGTTCGGACTAATGTGGCTAGTGCTAGCACTAATGAGAGCGACAAGAGAATTGATAAGCTTACTACGCTTGTTGAAGCACTTGCTCTCCAAACCGCTAACAAAACCAAAGCTATCAATGCCCAAGTTAATGCTATGAGTCAATCATGTGAAATATGCGGGGGATGTCACTCATACACCGATTGTCATTCGACTCATGACAATCCGGACAATGTGTATGCCGCCAACGGTAACTTTTCTATGAGAGGCTATCAAGCACGTCCTTAAGGTGACCGTAATTTGCTCAGCTATCGCTCAAACAACTTTCTTTCACCACCCGGTTTTCCACCTCAAAACCCAAACAACCTCAATCGCAACAATCAAAACCAACCTCGAGCTCCAAATCAATATCAAACCCAAAGAAACCCATATCCACCTCAAAGAAACAATCAAGTTCACCAACCACCCGCTTATCAACCACCTACCTACCATGCTCTTCCTCCCACCCAACCCACCACATTTAATCAAGAGGTTGACACTTACATGAGGACTAATGATGTGATAGTGCAAAATCTTCAGCGGGAAATGATCAACTTGAAAGCAGATATTGTGAAACAAGGGAATGATCTTCGAGCCGATATGCGAAACTCTTTGGCAAGTCAAACGAATGACTTAAGGAACATGATGGCTAGTTTCTTCCCAAGTAATCAAGCCTTTGGTTCGGGTTCTCTTCCGAGTAACACCGTTGCTAATCCAAGAGGGGAGATGAAAGCAATCACCACTCGAAGTGGAAAAGGTTTAAAGGAAACCGAGCTTCCTACACCTACTCCGGTGATTGTGACAAAGGAAAACGAGTCTCTTTCTCCAATTCCTCCAACTTCTACTTCTCCAATTCCTCCGCCTTCTACTTCCACCCCTCCACCACCCAAGGATGTGAGTGAGAATTCCATTCTAAAGCCTTCATCTCAACCCAATAGACTTTATCCTTCAAGGTTTAGGAAAGAGAAATTGAAGAACAAGGATGATATTCAGGTTTCTAACTTTCTCGAAATGTTTAAACAACTGAATTTCAACATCTCCTTTGCCGAGGCTCTCGCTCACATGCGTAAGTACGCTAAAATGTTTAAAGATCTTCTCATTGATAAGTAGAAACTTCTTGATATCGCTCAGTGATAAGGAGAAAGTGCAGTGCTCTCAAGGAAATTACCCACCAAACTTGGTGAACCAGGTCGTTTTCTTATTCCTTGCAACTTCCCCGGGGTAGAGAATTGTATGGCCCTAGCCGATCTAGGTGCTAGTATAAACTTAATGCCATTAAGTGTTTGGAAACAATTATCTCTACCCGAGCTAGTCCCCACACGAATGACTTTGGAATTATGTAACCGTACGGTTGCTTATCCGGTGGGGATAGCCGAAGATGTCTTCTTCGGCGTCGACAAATTCACCTTTCCGGCGGATTTTGTTGTTGTTGACTACGAGATGGATCCCCGTGTTCCATTAGTCGTTGGACGTCCATTCTTGAGGACCGGTCGCACTCTCATTGATGTAGCCGCGAGCGAATTAATCATGAGAGTTGGTGACGATAAAATCGTCTTCAAATTGGTAAACTTTCTAAGCATCCTTCTGAAAACGAGAGCGTTAATTTCATTGACTTTCTTGATGAGGCTTGTGAAGATCATTTCAAAGACGCTTGTAAAAGTGGTTCTTCTTCTCTACCCATTGTTGAGACTGTTGCCTCTATTGCTCCATCACTAACTCCATTTGGAGAAAGTGATTTCATTTTGAAAGAATTTGAAGCAACTTTGGGAGATGTGGACTTACATTATGACGATTCTCCCTCCAATTGGGATGAAGACATTCGTACCATTGAGAAACTTCTCAATGAGGACCATATTTCTCCACCATCTCCTAAGGATATCTCTATCGATGATACGAATTTGACTATGCCTTCCATCGAAAATCTTCCGGATTTAGAGCTTAAGGATCTGCCGTCTCATCTCGAGTACGTTTTCCTTGAAGATAATAAAAAGTCACCCGTCATCATCTCAAAGGACTTGAAAGAAGAAGAAAAATCTCGCCTTATCGCCGTGCTGAAGAATCATAAGAAAGCGATTGCTGGGAAAATCTCTGATATTCGTGGAATTGATCCTCACTTTTGCACACATAAATTTCTCATGGAGGACGACTTTAAACCCACTATTCAAAGCCAAAGAAGGGTGAATCCTAAGATCCATGACGTTATCAAAAAAGAGGTTATCAAACTTCTTGATGCGGGAATGATCTACCCTATCTCGGATTCACCATGGGTTAGTCCCGTCCATTGTGTACCTAAGAAAGGCGGAATCACCGTTGTGCCCAATGAAAACAACGAGTTGATTCCTACTCGTCTCGTTATAGGGTGGAGTGTTTCTATAGACTATCGCAAACTCAATGATGCCACGAGAAAGATCATTTTCCCCTTCCTTTTATGGACCAAATGCTTGAACGTCTAGCGGGTAATGACTATTACTGCTTCTTAGACAGTTTCTCCGGGTATTTTCAAATTCCCATTGATCCTAAAGACCAAGATAAAACCACATTCACTTGTCCTTATGGAACATTTGCTTACAAAAGAATGCCTTTCGGCTTATGCAATGCTCCTGGGACTTTCCAAAGGTGTATGATGGCTATCTTCCATGACATGGTTGAAGAAACTATGGAAGTCTTCATGGATGATTTCTCGGTCTATGGTGATTCTTTCTCTCATTGCCTTGCCAATTAGGAACGCATGCTCAAACGGTGTGAAGACACTCGCCTTGTTCTAAATTGGGAAAAAGCCATTTCATGGTAAAAGAAGGCATTGTTCTTAGACACAAAATCTCCAAAGCTGGTCTTGAAGTGGAACTTGTTAAAGTCGATGTTATTGCTAAATTACCTCCACCTTCAAACGTGAAGGGTGTGAGAAGTTTCCTTGGTCATGCGGGCTTCTATCGTCGATTCATTCAAGATTTTTATAAAATCGCTCGGCCGATAACCCACCTCTTGGAAAAAGATACTCCTTTCATCTTTTCTAAAGAGTGTCTTGAATCCTTCAATCTTCTTAAGGACAAGCTAACTAAGGCACCGGTCTTGGTTACCCCTAATTGGAAGCTACCTTTTGAATTGATGTGTGATGCTAGCGACTTTACTATTGGAGCAGTTTTGGGCCAAAGAGTGAACAAACACTTCCAACCAATCCATTATGCTAGCAAGACAATGACGGGGGCTCAATTGCATTATACAACTACTGAAAAAGATCTTTTAGCTGTAGTTTATGCTTTTGAGAAGTTCCGCCCCTATCTTGTTCTTTCCACCACCATTGTGTACACCGATCATTCTGCGTTGAAGTACTTGTTGACTAAGCAAGATTCTAAGCCAAGACTTATTCGCTGGGTTTTACTCCTTCAAGAATTCAAAATTGAAATTCGTGACAAGAAGGTAGCGGAAAACCTAGAAGCGGATCATCTAAGTAGACTTGAGGATCCATATCAAGGGGATCATCCGAATCAAGAGACCAACGACTCTTTTCCCCTTGAGGCCTTAATGTCTATCAATTCCAATCTTGATGACACCCCGTGGTTTGCGGACATTGCAAACTACTTAGCGGGTGGTATTCTCATCGAAGGGTTAACATCCCAACAAAAGAAGAAGTTCTTTAAAGATGTTAAGACTTACTTTTGGGATAAACCTTATATTTTCAAACAATGTGCTGATCTGATTATTCGTCGGCGTGTTGATGGACCAGCAGCTTTAGACATTCTCGAAGCTTGCCATAAAGGACCCACCGGTGGTCATTTTGGTCCCAACTACACCGCGAAGAAAGTCTTTGACCTGGGATTCTATCGGCCCACCATTTATCGTGATGCTCACGAGATGGTTAAAAATTGTGATGCTTGCCAACGCCAAGGCAAGATCACACATAAAGATGAGATGCCTCAAAATTTCATACAAGAATGTGAAATCTTTGATGTACGGGGCATCGACTTTATGGGGCCATTTCCATCAACTAAAGGGAACAAGTACATCCTCGTAGCCGTTGACTACGTTTCTAAATGGGTTGAAGCCAAGGCTCTCCCCACGGATGATGCGAGGGTGGTTGTGAAATTTTTGAAGCAGCTTTTTGCTCGATTCGGTGTTCCTCGTGCTATAATCAGTGACAGCGGGACTCATTTTTGCAATGATCAATTTGCTCGAGTCATGGCTAAGTACGGTGTCAATCACCGTCTTTCCACCGCTTATCATCCTCAAACAAATGGTCAAGCCGAGATATCTAACCGTGGATTGAAGCGAATTCTTGAGCGTACTGTAGGAGAGCGTCGTGCCTCGTGGGCCGATAAATTAGATGATGCTTTGTGGGCTTTCCGTACCGCTTATAAGACCCTGATTGGTTATACACCTTATCGTCTTGTGTATGGGAAAGCATGCCACCTCCCTATCGAGCTGGAACATAAGGCATACTGGGCCTTGAAGTGGGCTAACTTCGACATCAACAAAGCTGGTGATCTTCGGAAGATTCAACTCAACGAGCTCAATGAACTAAGGAATGAAGCTTATGAGAACTCATTCATCTACAAGGAGAAGACCAAGATCATCCATGATGCAAGGATTAAGAACCAAGAGTTCCACGTTGGTGATCAAGTTTTACTCTTTAACTCTCGGTTAAAGATCTTCTCGGGAAAGCTAAAGAGCCGCTGGTCTGGTCCATTCACTGTCGCCAAAGTCTTCCCATATGGCACCATTGAGCTTTCTCAGCCAAATGGGCCCAATTTTAAGGTGAATGGCCAGCGCGTGAAGTTGTACTTTGGTGAGGACATCTCTCATGAGATGATTCCATCCCTCACCATGTTTTCCTTGAATTAAGTTCTGGGTCGAGTCCGACTCGTGACTCGGTTAACAAAAACAAGCGCTTCTCGGGAGGCAACCCGTGATCTATCTTTTACCGTTTTCTTAATAAGTGTAGGGGAGCCTCGTATGTGTTTGTTTTCTTGTTTCTTCTTTTGTGCCGGGATTAAAGGTTCTAAGATACATTCTCGATGACTTTTGACGAACCGTGATCCCGTGTACCCGTCTTCCCGGTTCTATCCTAAACTGTCGTGATTCAAATATTTCATATCATATATGTTCACATTGAAATCACTATAGTTGGGCTTTCCTTAGCGAGATTTAAACAAAGTGCACAATGTCATAAGTGTAGGGGAGTGTACTCCCACATGTTAAACATTGAGGACAACGTTTATATCAAGTGTAGGGGGGACTCTTATCGAAGTAAGTGGGCTTTTCCATGAATTTGTCCTCATTTTAACCGGAAAATTAGATTTTTCGACATTTTTCAAAATTTTTAATCTATTTTGGCCTACTAGTATAGTAGTATTTTCCTTTGCTATCGTTATTTACTTTCCTTGATAAAATAAAAGTTTAATAAAGTGGTTTTAAATTTTTCAAAGTCGTGAATATTTTGACTCAACCCGAGTTTACTTATCTAAGTTTACTCTAGCTAGTATCCTTAACGTGTTTAAGTCAAGTTTTGCTAGGCTTTTATATAGGGAACTTTAAAACGCGAAAGTCTTAACTCTCACGGGTTAAGAACACGAACTTTTCGCAAGTTCCTATAATTGATCCTAGAGAGTCGTTTATCAAGGGAACTTTAAAATGCGATTTCTAAACTTGAAAAAGTCTAAGAGTTTGCAAGATCCTATAAATGACTCGAAAACCGAAAACTTTGATTTAATTGGCTAAGCATCCACGAGTCTCATTCCTTGAGATTTTAAATTGTGGAGATCGAGAGATGATAGAGTCAATTATAAGTTTGGTGTTCTTTCATGAATTTATGTGAGTTGATTATAAGCCTATTCTCTCATCGCTTGCTAATAAATTTAACTACACTAAATAAGGTTGTACGATTTGAAAAGTTACTTAGCTTCTAGGACAATATCGTTTAAAAGTTGCTCGGTATTAATTAGAGTTCATAGCCAAGGCATAACTTATTGAAGCGTGATGCGAAGATTGGCGAGTCCGAAAAGGTCCTAACAAGACATGAGGGCTACATTTTGTTGCTAAAGATCCAAAAGTGATGTGAAGAATCATTTATCAAAAATCAATATGAAGGATCGAGACACGCGATGAAAAGCAAATACTCCCCTAAAGATCATGGAGAAGTCTATCCAAAAAGGCCCTAACAATGTATGAGGATAAATAGATCCAATTCCTAAAAGGAGGCGGATCGTTGTACATCAAAGTCCAAAATAAAGATTGGAGAAAAATGAAGAAGTCGTGGTCCAAAGATGAAAAATCTCTCAAAACTTCAAGTGAAGAAATTCCTATTATGAAGAGAAGACCATAATTTCAAGAACGTCTCTCAAAGATTTGAAGTATGAAGTCGCTGCCAAATATCGGTCCGAGAAAGGTCTCAAATCGTGAAGCGAGTTATGCCGAGATATGAACTTTATGAGGTCCCGAGAAGCAGTTTTAAAAGATTTTGTCCTTTAGCTAACTATTGATTAAATCGTTCTACTTTATTTTCAGCCTAAATAACTATCGAAATAAGTCAAACAATGCATCCTCGTGATCATTCAAGACAATATTAAAATATAAGAGATACACCTAGGAATAAGGGAGTCTAAGTGAATAATTGGGCCACATGAGTTCGTGTTAGTTTGCTAACTTATAATAACAATGATCTCGTTTTTAAGCTTGGTATGGGGAACGTGAAACTTGAGAATGATGAACATTCATGACAACCAAAAACCCAATGTAAGTCTTTGATTTCTTACTTGTTTGTTCTTTTAGTTTCCTTAGTGTTTAGCATTTAATAAAGGCCAAGGTACTTAGTTCAGGGGGAAGATTGTTAGCCTTAAAATGTGTGTGACTAACGGAATTACATTAGTTTCATAGCCGGGACTTACAGGGACTAATATTGTCATATGTAATAGTCCAAGTCTGGTGCTATATATACCCCTCCATACTTCCATGGAGGGGTGAGGTTGTTCATTTATTTCTTTACTTTCTCTCTATAATAAAATACTTTTATTAGAGCAACTCTCTCTCTCTCTTTCTCTCACTAACAATGGCTAAACACCACTTCTATCCTCCCCGACCTCCGGATCGAACCCGTGTTCATAGTGAATCTAAGTTAACAATTGGCATCAGAGCTAACCGGGGGTGTTTCGTGTTTTTGTTTTGTTCGTGTTTGTGTTTGATGCGTTCTCGGTTTGATTTCTTTTTCATTCTCTAAATCTGTCAAATTTTTCATGTCTTTTGTCCTATATGATTTTCTAAAAGATCAGTTATCACTCTCAATTCCATTTACTGTTTCATTTATAATCATTTTTTAAGTTACTTTGTCTATTTCCTCGTTTACTGTTTTTTTTACCATTTTATTGGTAAAAAAGACAAGAAACTCTAACAGATTCGTTTTATGGGAAAAGGACAGAAAAACAAAGTTAACAGATTCATTTTCTTTGTCGGTTGTAAAACCCCCTTATTGCGATGAGCTTTTCAGACGGATATCATGATGCTTTTTCAGATGTACTTATTGCGATGGCTTCTTTTTCGGATTTATTCCGATGGGGTATTTTTACACATTCCGATGGGTAGGGCTGTATCCATTGCGATGGGACACATTCCGATGGGTCTCATTGTGATGGGTGGCTTGATCCATCACAATGGCATTCAAGTCGACATGCTGCCAAAGATTTTCCTACATTGCGATGGTTTCATTAAAATATTGCGATGGATTTTGGTTTATTGTGATGGGTTCATGCATTATTGCGATGGGGGTGTTTGGACTTACATTGCGACAGTTTGGGTTTCTGATATATTGCAATGAAGTGTTTGACTTTGCGATGGGAGTTTGACAATCTGAACCATTGCGATGGAGTGACAAAATTGCGATGGGAAGTGGAAACATTGAAATGACTAGTTCTTTAAATGAAAACACTTTGATCATGACAAAACTAGAATTAAACCGAGACCTTAAAACTGTTTCAAACCAACTGCCATCATCATCTAAAAACAAATCATACCCAACTCTATATCCTATCCCATCCATCATCTCATCTAAACAAACTTCATCTCCAAACATCAACTAGACTCAAAACATTATTAAAACCAACGATCTCAGAATAGCGTTTAATAGAATCACTGAACATTTTTTCAGAATTTAAGACTCACGTTCATCATCGATCAAATGTAAGGATTAAATCCTCACTTGATATACGAAATTAAAGATCGACATGTAACAAATCTGTTATAGTCTCTCCTTGTTTCAATGGACACACTAATCAAATCATTAACGAATCTTACACCTACCCGAGACCTCTTTTATAAAGATCTTGATGTCTTTCGTCTTGATCTTGTGGCTTCAACAGTTCTATCAGAGATTCATTTATGAAAAATGAAGTTTAATGAGGTTTCGTGTGATTCGGTGTGGATGGTGATGTTTATTGGTGTGGGTGATGATATGCTAGGAGTATATTGGAGATTCGATTTGGTTTAAATGGTTTTGAGATATGAGTTTTGGTAGCTGAGTTTTCTAGAAACTCAGTGTGTGATAAGATGAGGTGAGAGGCGTGACTTTTCACAAGAACAGATGGATATTAGGGCGGACTTTACTATGTGAGATATGTGATTAGGTCTGCGTATAATTAGGGGTATAGAGGTTGTATATATCCGTCTCATCCATGGATCCAACTTTTTAGATATGGGCTTATTTACAAGTTAGGTTGTCTCATTCCTAGAACTGTGTAAATGGGCTGGTGGATCAGATTGGAATATATTAGGCTGAGATATAATCAGGCCGGCTCAATATTGTTGTAATGTTTGGCCGAGTATGATGGACTCTTATTCATCATTGGGTGGTTGTGACATATAAAGGGCTAAAACAGCAATGGGTCGAGTATGATGTACGGATAATGGGTATATGGTGATTACGAGTATGATGTACGGATAATGGGTATATGGTGAGGTCGATCCGCGCATCAGTTGGGTATATGACTGATTTTGGGCTTAAAAGTCAAAGTTTACTAGACGACGTTGACGACCTCTCTTTCTCTAGTCATCGTTGGTTCCCTAGTTAACGACACACACTCATACTCAACACACACAACAAACACGAAGACAAAAACAAACAAACACTAAAACGATCCTTTAAGATTCACTGAAATTGTCAAAAACGGCTAGTATTCGGGCAAAGTAATGTCAAGTGATTACGAAGTGGATTTGGTATTTATTATTTGAAGGTGAAGTGGAATATCACGAAGGCGTCTACTCAATTCATCATCGAGCCTTTTCACCCCCTCTATCGATTGATGATTCGCTTCAGCATTTATGATTGAGACTTGATTTATCTAGTTTCCACTGTCAAGGGGTGGATGGTCGACGACATGGACAACTATCACTTAAGGAGTTACGTTGTAGTGCTCAGTGTCACACTCACCTGTAGTTGTGGATACTTCAAGAGGTGTTTTACATCTTATACTTCTCTCTTCTTTTATGTATAAGGTACTAAGAGACGTTTCTCTGCACCGTTCTTCAATCAACAACAGTGCTAAGCGTAAGTAACAAATTTGGGAGATTGTACTTCAGTTTCAAGTTTGTTAATATCAGATTTACTTCACCAGTGCTCACTACAGATAGCCGAAAGAATACGAGGTCGGTAAGTTTAGCTAGAGAGTACAAGAGTAGAGATGTGATCAGCAAACAATTCTCACGAGCACCTTGAGCTACAAAATGTCAACAAAGATTTCTGCTTCAGACACGAACATCTCACGATTCTGATTGTACTTGTCAGATGATGCTCCCGAGTGTTCTTAACCACCATACTCTTGACAAGAACATCTCAAGATTCTGAGCGTACACGTCAGATGATGCTTTCGAGTGTTCTTAACCTTCTTACTCCTGATAAGAACATCTCGCGATTCTGAGCGTACACGTCAGATGATGCTTCTGAGTGTTCGTCACCATCATACTTTCGACAAGAACATCTCGCGATTTTGACCGTACACGTCAGATGATGCTTCCGAGAGTTCGTCACCATCATGGGGGAAGAACGTGTACTTTGGAGACTTTGTTCTCACTCTGGAGTACTTAGTTCAACTTCCAGGGGGAAGTATTCTACAAGCGTGAGAAGATTTGTTGCTGATTTCTTACATGTTCCCCCAAACACATAATCATTAAGACCAAAAATGTCAAGGTAGTAGTTACTTGGTGTGGTTTGCTTCTTCTTCTACAAAATTCCGCTGTGCACTTTAAATGTCAAAGATAGAAGATTGATCAACCTACAGATTCTGCTCAAGACAGGGATTTTGGTTTGGGGGGAAGCTGATTCAGAAGCTTCGTCAAAAAGAAGTCTATGAAGAAAGCTTTTCAAGACATGTGGTATGAATTGGGGGGAAGTTAATCCAGTTCATACATGATACAATGGTTCCTCAACAAGCAAAGACAAAGAGGATTCAAACTGGGGTATAAGTTTTTCTAGAAGACTTGAAGACAACGGTGTCACCCTCAGCATTGGAAGCAAACTTAATACTGTCATATTTTTGTTGTATTTGCATTTGTTAGGAACATTGTAGTAATTCCGTATGTCACCACATTGGGGGAAGATTGTTAGCCTTAAAATGTGTGCGACTAACGGAATTACATTAGTTTCATAGCCGGGACTTGCAGGGACTAATATTGTAAGTCCAAGTCCCGTGCTATATAAACCCCTCCATACTTCCATGGAGGGGTGAGGCTTTTCATTTCTTGTCTTACCTTTCTCTCTCTAGAATAAAACACACTTTTATTCTCTCTTGTTTCTCTCACTAAAATGGCTAAACACCTCTATCATCCTCCCCGACCTCCGGATCTTTTACCCATGTTCTTAGTGAATCCAAGTTAACAGGTTATTTATGATGAGAAATGTAATATGTGCTTTGAAATTAATGCATTGCATGAGGACATTACAATGGTCAAGTGTAGGGGATTTAATAAGTGTGAAAACACTTATCCTTTTACCACTTATTTCCAATAATAACAAGACCAAAACGTGTATTTTATGTGATAAAAGTCGGAATTATGCGTGGTTTGTGTTTTTATTGTGTTTTAGGACCAAAAGATGCAAAAGGAAGAAAACATGGGCTATCACGGGCTTTTATCGAAGAAAAAGACTAAAGACGAAGTCGTAAGATCGAGAATGCAAAAAGAACGGAAGTCTAAGGCCTATTCTGAAGATTTATCGAAGAAAAAGTCTAAAGACGGAAGTTTAATGAAGTCGAAGAACTCAAGTCTATTTATAGAAGAAAATTATAAGACAAGTTCAACTTATATCGACAAATCCCGAGACGACGTTGAGAAAGACAAAGAAATTAAATCGAGTCGAGACGAGAAGAAAGAAAGATAAGCACTTAATATCCCCACCTCCTATAAATACCCTCCTAATATCTCATTAGGAGGGTGGTAAGTTATTAGAGTTTTTTAGTTTATTTTTAGTATTTTTTTAAAGTGTGATTTCATTTTCTCTCTAGTTTTTCTTCAATCTTATTAAATCTTTACTTTAATCTTGTAATCTTTTGATATTAATCTTTAATCAATCAAGCTTATTTTCTTAATTCTCATTCTACCTTTCTTAATATTTTTCTTAATCTTGATAATCATGTAGTTTATTTTAATTTTGTTGATGATTTGATTGTGTAGCTTATTTTGTTGTGCTTATTAAATTGGTGATCTTAAAAGTTTCTTTATTAAAGTGCTTATTTTCTTAATCTTAATGCTTAATGTTTTTTAAAAATAAGTTTATTTTGATAAGTTTAATATTTTGATAAAAAGTTGATTTTCAATATTTAGATTATTTAGTGTTTTAATAGTTTTTAAATTTTGGCTTATTAGTTTTTCTTAAGAATATTTTTGTTTTAAGTTTTGGTAAGTGCTTATTTTAAATTTGCTTATTTGTTTAAGTATTTGTGTATCCGAGTGTATTAAAACCCCTTTATTCCGAATAGTTGTCATAACAGGACATTCCGGATAAGCAGCATTCCTCAGTTATTCCGGATAGTGTGTTTCAAGTTATTCCGGATAGTGAGACTTTGTCAAGTATTCCGGATATAGTATTAGAAGTTTATTCCGGATAAGCACTTTCTTCGACACTCCGGATAAAGCACTCATCAGGGATTCCGGATAAGGATCTTGTTTAGGTATTCCAGATAAGCTGTCATTCACTTATTCCGGATAAGCAGCAGTTACTTATTACGGATAAGTCTACATTTCAAGTATTTCGGATAAGCATCATTACGGATTCTGAATAACACCTCTAAGACGAGTTCCGGATAAGCATCAGAATTTTATTCTAGATAAGCTCCCAAGCCCGTATTCCGGATAAGCCTCAAGAGAAGTATTCTGGATAGTATCCTTAATCAACATTCTGGATAAAGCTTTCTTTGGTTATTCCGGATAGTAGCTAGAAAAGGTATTCCGGATAGTCCTCAGAAGAAGGATTCCGGATAAGGGTTTGTATTTCCAGTTTTTGAATTTTTACTTTTCCCGCCTTTTTACTTAGAATTACTTTAACTTGGCTTGTTTTAGTTCAATCTTTAAAGTTTACATTTTTTATAAGTTTTAATCAATTACTTTTCAATTTTTTAAAGTCTTTAATTTTAGTTTAAAATATTTTCATGCTTTCATTTTTACTTATTTACTCAACGACATTTTCACTTTTAGATTAAAATAGATAATCAAACCCTTTTTCTTTTCCACCAAGAACGACTGAGTCGCACTTTCTACTAGTAATCAATTCGAAAAGATCGGTTTCAACGAACTTTCATACGAGGCAAAAACCTTGTATTATGGTTCAGGCATTAGAGGAAGAAATTATGAGACTTAAGAGAGAATCAGTAGCAGAGAAATTGGAACTAGAGGCTGCAGAGATTAAAAATCATGCCCTAGAAGATAGAATTACTTCTATGCTAGGGGAGTTTGATAAAGTAAAGCAGGGTTTTTCACAAATTTATGGTTCGTTAAAAGAACGCTTCACTATTAATGCGGCAGAGCAAAAGTCACTCGTTGACCAACTGAACCATAAGTGTGAGGAAATCTCTGACTTAAATATTCAACTCATAGACAAAAACATGGTTTTGGCTGAATTAAAGGAGACACTTCAACTCAAAGGACAAGAAGTTTTTGATAATCCAGCTACAATCTCTACCCCGACATCTAGTGCTCCAAAAACCAACAAAGTGGTGATCACTAAGAACCCGTACAATAAGAACAATCCACTATCATATAGGTTATATCTGGAGCATGCAGTTAAGTACGCGGATCTTGCTAGGGAAGTAGTAGATGATCTTTATGAACTTGATCCTAGGAATAGTGTTTATTACCATGCTCAGGCTTACATGGAGAGGGTACAACAGTGCTTAGAGCACTTAAAGTACAGGACAATCGGGTTCACACCACTTAAACAATAAACCACCACCATTGCCATGGCTCCATTTAATAAGAATCAAGGATCTAAGCCTATATTAAACACACCCATCAAGGCTAAATCAAAATCTGTCACTAATGTTCCCTTGGCTTCTACGGGAGTAATTATGTCTAATAAGGCTAAAGGATCTCAAGACAAGAAAGATAGGATAAAGCCTTCCACTAGTCGGACTAACAAGAAGAAAGTAGAAGTTCACCCTAGGAATGTTATTTCAGTTTCAAATAAAAAGAATCATGTATCTAAGACAAAAGGATCTGCCTCTGTGTAGAAGCCTAAGCAAAATGTGAATTCGAATTTTCGAAGTTGGAATTGTAATGAATGCATGTTTTCTCAGCGTCATGATTTATGCCTTGTTGATCATGTGAATGAAATGTATGCCATTAGGAACAATCTTGAATGGATTCCAACGGGGAAGAAATTCACCCAAGTTGGTTGGCAATGGAAACCCACTGGTAGGACCTTCACTACAAATGGAACTAAGTGCCCTTTAACTAGGATCACATCCACGAAAGTTAGGATTCAACATCCTTTAAATAGGAACACTAGCACTAAGAAATGGAAAAAATGCCCTTTAACTAGGTCTGCATCCACTATTGTGCCTACCAGTGAAGAAGTACCTAAGGTCTTTAGACAACTAGAATCTAAACCAGGATCTAGGAAGCAAATTTGGAAGCCTAAGAATTCTTCGGTTAGCAAATCTAAGATAATTATATCTGTACCTGCCAACACAGAGGAACTACTAGATTTTGATACATTGTCTTTGTCTGGAGATATTTTCAGGTGGTCCAAATCATCCTCTAGTACTTGGACTCTGGATGCTCAAAGCATATGACCGGAGACCGTTCGATGCTTAGAAATTTCATCAGCAAGTTTCTAGGAACGGTGAAATTCGGCAACGACCATATTGCGAAGATCATGGGTTACGGTGAATATCAAATTGGGAATGTTACGATTTCAAGGGTATATTATGTGGAGGGACTTGGTCATAATTTATTTTCAGTGGGACAATTTTGCGATTCAAACCTTGAAGTGGCTTTTCGACAACATACTTGCTTTATTGGCGATCTTGTAGGAAATGATTTGTTAAAGGGTTCTCGAGGGGATAATCTCTACACAATGTCCAATCAAAACATGATGGCCGCCTCTCCTGTATGCCTTCTTTCCAAAGCATCTAAGACCAAGTCTTGGTTGTGGCATCGTCGGTTATCTCATCTTAACTTTGATGCTATAAACCATTTGGCTAAAACGAACTTGTTCTTGGTCTTCCAAAACTTAAGTTCGACAAGGATCATTTATGTTCCGCGTGTTCTTTAGGGAAAAGCACCAAGAAATCATACAAACCTAAAGCTGAAGACACCAACCAAGAACCACTGTATCTTTTGCACATGGATCTTTGCGGGCCAATGCGTACGCTAGTGTGAGTGGTAGAAAATACATCCTCGTCATGGTGGATGATTTCTCAAGGTTTACATGGGTAAAGTTTTTAGTATCCAAGGATCAAGCACCAAAGTATATTATTACTTTTTTAAAGATGATCCAAGTGCGTCTTAATGCTACTGTTCGCCGCATTCGCACGAATAATGGAACTGAGATCGTTAATCAAACTCTACGAGATTATTATGAAAAGGTCGGTATTTCACATGAAAATTCTGTTGCTCGCACTCCACAACAAAACGGTGTCGTGTAAAGATGTAACCGTACACTTATGGAAGCTGCTAGAACTATGTTGATCTATGCGAATTCTCCTTTATTCCTATGGGCTGAAGCAGTGGCAACCGCATGTGATACCCAAAACCGCTCCATCATTCGTAAACGCCATGGTAAAACTCCATATGAGCTACTTCATGGACACAAACCCGATATTTCATTTCTTCTTGTGTTTGGTGCACTGTGTTATCCAAATACTAATAGTGAGAATTTGGGCAAACTTCAACCGAAGGCTGATATTGGAATTTTCATTGGTTACTCACCTGCAAAGAAAGCTTACCGAATTTATAACCGTCGTCTTGGCAAGATAGTAGAAACTTTGGATGCCGATTTTGATGAGCTGACATCAATGGCTTCTGAGCAACACAGCTCTGAACCCGCACTTCTTGAGATGGGAACTGGTACGATTAGTTCCGGATTAACTCCCAACAATCCTACTTCTCCATCATTTATACCACCTACAAGGCCCGAGTGGTATGAGTTATTTCAACCTATGTTTGATGAATTCTTTGATCCACCTAGTAAGGATTCTCCAGTACCTGCAGCAGTAGCTCCGATTCCCGAAGTTGTTTCTCAAGATAATGGAAATAAGTCCGAGGCATCTACTGTTACTATTGAACCAGATGTCCCATCCCCCACCAACTCACAAACTACACTTGAATCATCACCCCCACTTGTTCCTAATGATGTTGAAGAGGATCACTATGATCACGATTTGGAATTTGATCACTTACAAGAGCTTCCTTTCTTTGGTTCACAAATACCTGAAAACCCTAATGGTGCGTCTACCTCAGAGGAAGCTCCTACAATCGTTCACTCCCGACAACCACGGATTGAAACTCACAACACAAAATGGACAAAGGATCACCCAATCCGCAATATTATTGGTGACATCAATCGACCAGTCTTAACACGCCACCAACTCCAAGAACATGCATTATATTTCTACTTTGATGCATTTCTTTCCGATATTGAACCTAAAAATTGGCAACAAGCCATGACAAAATCATCTTGGATTGAAGCCATGCAAGAGGAACTTAATGAATTTCAACGTCTTGAAGTGTGGGAATTAGTTCCCTTACCCAACAACGTTGAAATCCTTACATTGTTGTGGGTATATAAGGTTAAACTCGATAAGTTAGGTAGAGTGCTAAAGAACAAAGCTAGATTGGTTGCTAGAGGTTACAAACAAGCTTTGGGTATTGACTTTGAAGAATCCGTTGCTCCTGTTGCACGATTGGAGGCAATTAAACAATTTCTTGCCTATGCTGCTCACATGAACATGATCGTCTACCAAATGGATGTTAAGACGACATTTCTTATTGGTGAATTAAGGGAAGACGTCTACGTAAGCGAGCCGAATAGATTCGTCAACTCGGAGTATCCTAATCACGTGTACAAGCTCAAGAAGGCTCTTTATGGGTTGAAACAAGATCCACGCGCGTGGTACGATCTTCTGTCGTCGTATCTCATCTCGAAAGGCTTCTCCAAAGGCAAAGTGGACCCAACACTATTTATTCTCAAGGAGGAAAACGACATGATACTGGTACAAATTTGTGTTGACGATATAATATTTGCTGCCACTACTCAAGGACTTTCTGACCATTTTGATAAAGTTATGTCCACACGTTTTAAGATGTCGATGATGGGAAAATTTTCATTTTTCTTAGGGTTGCAAATTTCTCAAAATCCCAGAGGCATCTTCATTAATCAATCTAAATTTGCTCTAGAATCACTAAAGAAATATCATTTTGAAAATTGTGACCCCGTGGATACTTCAATGGTGGAGAGATCCAAGTTTTTTTTGGGTAAAGGGGACTACACCCCGGTAAAATATATTAATTCCCAAAAACCAATAAAGTACAATGGAATGTGACTAAAGTATCACATTAACCTCAAGGCAAAACTTGAACTTCCTCTAATTCATATGACAAACCATATGAATACTAATACTAATTACATAACCATTGACACCAATAGGAAAAAACCACCTAATGGCACAAACGCCAGTAAGCCAATACATAGACATTTAAATAAGAAATGACTCCGGTAAACTCAAAATCTGAGCAAATCGAACCCCATCTCTAGACTTCTTGATACGACATGTAAGCAACTTTAGTCTGACAGTATAAAGAATGCACTCCACAACTTGGTCAACCGTTCTCTTAACTAATTTAAATAACCTCCAATTCCGCTCTTGCCAAATAAAGTACGCCGATGCTGACAAGAATAATTTGGAAACTAAACTTTTAAGAGTCCTGCAGCCCGCCCAAGGAAGAATATATGCAATAATGGTATCCCACACCAGACTCGAACACCCAAAATCAGCGACCACTCGAACTTTGTTTCAAACTTGCTGCGAAAACCCACACTCAAAAAACAGATGCTCGTGTGAATCCTGCTGCCTCTCACACAAAGAACATTCTGACGCCAATGAGCTAGAAGCATCTCACAAATAAACCTTGTCTTGTGTCTTAAGCTTTTGTTTCATAATCAACCATAGGGTAAATGCATGTCTAGGTATGCAGCTAGAAAACCACACAAGATTGTGCCATGGAACTTTGACATCTCTAGGCCTTAACGAAGACCATGCCAACGAGACCGAGAATACCTTAAGAACATTACCCTCTGTCCGCCAAAATAATTTATCTGAGACACCCTCCTGTATATTCGGAATAGTAATATTATCAAGAATTGCATTCTTACCTCGAAGAAAACCAGGCCATAACCACTGCCCATCCCGAATAACATCACAAATCTTAGTATTATAGTCAAACCCCAAACGATGAATGTCTCTAGGCGAGATAACACTGGACAGCGGGCTGCTCGAACACCAAACGTCAGACCAAACAGAGACTCGAGAGCCATCCCATATTTTATACCAAATGAACTCACGAATAATAGGCCGTAACTGAAGAATCTTACGCCATCCCCGCGTCATGTTACCACGAATAGGAATTTCCCAAAAACTTCTGCCCTTGAGCTTGTATTCATGAATCCATTTCACCCAAAGAGATTCTTTACGAACCAATAGCTTCCAAATATGAGAGATCATAAGTGCTTTATTGAAAATATCCAACCTGTGAATTCCTAAACCCCCTCGTCTTTAGGAAGACAAACAACCTCCCAGGCCACTTTCGATTTGCCCCTCCTCAAAGGTCCTTGACACCAAAGGAATCCCCGTATGATTTGCTCAATATCCAGTAACACCCGAGAAGGGAGCACAAACACCGAAGCCCAATAAACATGCATTGAGCCTATAACCGATTGAACAAGCTGAAGTCTACCTGCTGCCGACAATGACTTATTCTTCCAATCTTGAACACGGGATTGAACCCTATCAACAAGCTCCCGGCAGTCCCGAATGATAAGCCTAGATGATACCAAAGGAACCCCCAAATACTTAACTGGTAAATGGCCTTCCGCAAAGGGGAGAATCTGTAAAATGGAAAGCTTAGCATGATTAAGAACATTATAGAAATACGCCGTACTTTTAGGAAGACTAGGCGTAAGCCCCGACGCCAACTTGAACTCATCCAAAGCCTCTTTCATCACCATAACCGAATGAACATTAGCGTGAGCGAACAGAAATAGATCGTCAGCAAAGCAAAGATTAATCAACTCCAATTTCGAACAATTGCTATGAAATGTGAAAGAACCAGCATCCCTCACTCTCTTTTTAAGCATAAGCGTCAGAACCTCCATGATGAGCGTAAACAAATATGGGGAAAGAGGGTCACCCTGACGGAGACCCCTCCTTCCTTTAAAATACCCATGAAGGGTGCCATTGATGCTAATTGAAAACGACGTGGTAGATACACACTCCATAATCTAAGAAATCATACGATGATAGAACCCAAAACCAACGAGAATCTTATGCAAGAAATCCCAATCCACCGTGTCATATGCCTTCTGAATATCAACCTTAAATGTACAACGAGACACCCCACGATCTAAGTGATAATTGTGCATCAATTACTGAGTAAGAAGAATATTGTCCGCAATGTGTCGAACTGGAACAAAAGCTGATTGATTAATACTAATAAGATCCTTCAAGCGATCCTTCATCCGATTCGCCAAAATCTTAGTAATCTATTTGTATAACACATTACAACACGAGATAGGCCTGTAATCATTAACCCTCTTCGGAGTGTTAACCTTGGGTATAAGTGCTATAATAGTGTAATTAAGCTCATTAAGGAGCTTACCATTAGGGAAGAACTCACGAACAACTGCAATAACATCATTAGCAATAATATTCCATGACTCCTTAAAAAAGCAGCAGTATACCCATCAGGCCCCGACGACTTGTCATTGCCCATGTCAAATATCGCCTGTTTAATCTCCTGGACTGAAACAACCCGCTAAAGCAGTCTCCTCATCAAGCCTCGATTGAAATAAATCAACAGAGTCCAACTCCCCCGTCTCACCAGCTAACCCTAAGAAAGATTAAAGTTAGATGAAGATAAGGAAGGGATAGTTGTCGATCCTGAACTTTACAGTGGAATGATCGGCACCGTTCTCTATTTGACTGCTAGCAGGCCTGATTTGCAATTTGCTATATGCATGTGTGCCTGGTATCAGGCTCAGCCTACCGAAAAGCACTTACATGTTGTGAAAAGGATCTTTCGGTATCTTAAAGGAACACTTAATCGTGGTCTGTGGTATCCGAAGGATTCCTCTATTGCACTAATATCATATGAAGATGCGGATTATGCTGGGTGTCAAGATACTAGACGTAGCACTTCTGGCAGTGTGCAACTTCTTGGAGATAGACTGGTTAGTTCGGCATCTAAAAGGCAGAAAAGCGCTGCGATATCAAGTACAGAGGCTGAATACATTGCTATGTCCGGTTGTTGTGCTCAAGTTCTTTGGATGAGATCACAATTAACTGACTACGGTCTTGGATTCAACAAAATCCCGATGTACAGTGATAACAAAAGTGAAATTGCCCTTTGCTGCAACTACGTTCAATATTCCCGGGAAAAGCACATTGACATACGCTACCACTTCATCAAACAGCAAGTGGAAAATGGAGTGATCGAACTGTATCTTGTCAACACTGAGTATCAGCTGGCAGATATATTTACAAAGGCCTTAGATCGAGGACGTATCGGGTTTTTGATCGTAAAGCTAGGCACGAAATCATTCTCACTAGCGACACTTAAGGAGTTGGCAGAAGAATCTGCAGAATAGTGGTGGTAAACTATTCTAGATTATCCTTTGATCGTGATCTTGTATATTATAGTATATATTTAAACCACCAAAAAGAAAAATACAAAAAATAAAACATACAAAAACCATAAAAAATATAAAATCAAGAAAACCCAAAAATATTTTCATTTTAAATCGGGCATGTCTTTTAGTACGGTAATATTTACGGCCTTAGAAATGTCGATTAAAATTGACACGACGCCATAAATAGAGTCCGTATAAAAGTTGTACATATTTTAAAACATGCCCATATGGCTTGTAGTTATTTCTGACTGCAACCCGCTTTTCGTATTAAAGTCACGTATTTCTTATGAAAACGTTGGCTCACAACGAGAATTAATTTTCTCGGGCAAGGTTTACTTTAAAACCTTGTAAGGGACCAAGTTTACTTTATAACTTGGTCTAAAACAAATAAGTGTACATTTCAGTGCATTTATTTTGTCAAAATAAGAGAAATCTTATTGCCACCAGAATCGTTTCCAACCAATCACTAAACCGGAAAAAGTCTTCATGGATATTTGCTTCTTTAAAACAATGACTACAGCTCTTTAAATAGAAAATGGGTCCGTGTTTAAGGGGGAGCAAATATTAAATCTTCTTGGAATTAAAATTGGTCTTCAAAAAGGGTTTTCAGAAAATATAAATTGATCATCGTCATCAATATATGCTATGTGTGCCTTATGTGGTATATGGTTTGTTGTTAGGCTTTATTGCATTTAAGAGATAAGTGAATTTGTTCGTGTTTGTATGCGGGTTAGTACCTTGTTGACTCATTTGGTTCAACCAAATGCTTTTAACAAGCATTACTAACTGGGGGGACTAACTTTGAAATTTTCGCAAACAGGGGGTCTAAAGTGTCTTTTTACACCAAAGTTGACCAAAGTCAACCATATTACTCCCTCCCCCTCCCCGTCTTCTTCTTTTCCATCACAAAACACAAACACAAACATCAAACCGCCATTGCCAAACCTTCATCCTTAATTTTTTGCTTGTAATTCATCCATCCATCTAGGTATCTTTTATTTTTTTTGGGTAAAGGGGACTAAACCCCGGTAAAATATATTACTCCAAAAAACCGTTTAAGTTCAAAGGATATAGGTGAAATCCTATATCAAAGCCCGTTACATAGGCAACAACCAAGCTAAACATAGCTAAACCCAAACCCCTACATAAGAGAACAAATTCTCCTATGACATCTAAAAATCTTACTACTTCCTACCACTACAACGTAGTTGAAAGTCATGGAAATCCTGAATTTGACCTGGCAAATCCCGAATTTGGTCCGCATAGTCATCATCATAAAAATCATACTCCTCTTCAAGTGGATGACCTACTCCCAGGGAAGATATGTAAGCCGTATAATCTTCATTAGAAGCAAAAACTTCCTCCTCATCCGAGTCACTGATATTAGCAAGATCTAAATGTTCAAAAGAACGTTTTGGCTTACTAGAAGAGGCAGAAGCCTCCTTAGTAGCATCCTTACCTTTTGGCGCAGATTCAGTACTTGAAACATCCATGCTTACATCCTTTGATGCATCCAGATTTTTGTTCCCCTCCTCTACCTTCTTAGTCATTTCCGAAACCGTCTCCTCATCCCTAAGTTTATCAAACGAATTCTTCAACTCCAACAAATTTAAATCATCATTAATGAACTTTTTAGCTCCATTGTTGGAAGAATTTTTTGCTTTGGTTGAAGACGGTTTAGAAGATTTAATAACCCAAGAAGACTTAGGTTTATTGAAACGTAAACCTTCTATAGGACGTGATCTTGGCAGATTATGATGATAATTCCTCCTCTTAACTTCCACGAAGTCATTACCTTGAGTCTTGGCAACAACTGGTTTCCTTGGGCATTCCGAATCACAATGATAAAAAATTTTACACTTCGCACATCGTGGAGGCTTCCATTCATATTCTACTTTGATAGTCTCAAATGTAAACCCCTCCTCGTCTTTGATTGGAATTGCCACAACAAATGAATCAACAAGAGCACTGTCGGCACTCACCTCAATAGGAGCCCGCGCATAATCACACCGGCCCCAAGAATTCACACACATACCAGCAGTATGAGCATCCAACATGATAGGTCTTCCAACCTTAGTGGTAATCAAACTCAGCCCTAATTCAGAATATGCAACAATAGGTACATCGTACAATTTGACCCACACCGGCACCTTAGTAATCTCCTCTTTTATCAGCTTCTTAGTTGGATTCCAAAGATTTAGCATAATAGGTAAGGACCTAATACGCCAAGGACCATTAGATAGCACTTGCTCCATACCATCCCAAGTGGAGAATTGAAAAAAGAAAAACCCATGATGAAACATGGTTCTTAGAAGTCCAAAACGCGCCCACGCATTTTTCACATAACTCTCCACAATGGGAAACGCATGTCTTTTCCCTATAAAATACCCATACAACGTGTTAGCAAACTTGTCCGCTTTTTCATCGACCGCATCTTTAGGTAAAGCAATATCCGCTCCAGGAATTAACATATTGTTAACACGTGAAGTGATATTAACTTTAGTGTCTCTAACAACCTTTGCAGCAACTGAATACGAACTTGAAGCACTATCACTCGACGAACCCTTACACATGGTCGCTGAATTCCCATCATTGGAAGTAGATTTAGAAGACCCCTCGCACCCAAGAGATTTAAGTATCGACTTTAATGGTTTATCCTTGGGGTTGTGAGGACCAGATACAGCCTGACCTCCAGTAATGATAGGATTCATCTCCTTCGTATGATCCTGAATAATCACCCCTCGCCTAGCAGTAAGGGCCTGACCATCAGTTCCCACGAATTTCCCATCTATGTTCCTTATCTTCTTTGCTAAATCCTTAACACCATCCCCAGACTTAGTCTGATCCTTAGAAACACGAGGACTGTTAAGGAAACCCTTCTCCATCTCTCTCTAACCCACACCCAATATCAGTTCTAAAAAAACAGCCACAAACCCTAACCAGCGTGTGCGCAACTCCAACCACCAGCCACGAATACCTTATAGAACAAACCCTATTAGATTCGTAAATATATCCCACCACTCCCTCAGATCGAAACCAGAAAAACTCACCACTTAGCAAGCAGCGATCAATAAAATTAGGGTTTCAACTGATCCCACGACCACCAGCAGCTTTAAAATAATACTAATAAAAAACGCTGGTAACTAATAAGTGTGAAAACACTTATCCTTTTACCACTTATTTCCAATAATAACAAGACCAAAACGTGTGATTTATGTCGTAAAAGTCGGAATTATGCGTGGTTTGTGTTTTTATTGTGTTTTAGGACCAAAAGATGAAAAAGGAAGAAAACACGGGCTTTCACGGGCTTTTATCGAAGAAAACGGGAAAAGACGAAGTCAAAAGATCAAGAGTGCTTAAAGAACGGATGTCCAAGACCTATTCTGGAGATTTATCGAAGAACAAGTCTAAAGACGGAAGTTTAATGAAGTCGAAGAACTTAAGTCTAATAGAAGAAGAAAATTAAAAGACAAGTTCAAATCCCGAGACTACAAAGACGAAGAATTAAAATCGAGTCGAGAAGAAAAAGAAAGAAGAAAGCACCACACATGCCTCCCACTTCCCTATAAATACCCTCCTAATCACATTAGGAGGGGGTGAGCTAGTTTTTATTTTTTTCAAGTTTCTTTCTAGTTTTTAGAGAGAGAAAGTCTTAAACTTTCTCTCACTAGATTTCATTCTCTCTTTTAATCTTTGAAGATTAAACATCTTGTATTGCTTATTTTTATTAATCAAGTTCCATTTTTAAGCTTTTAAATCCTTACTCTCATTCTACACTTCTTGATTTACTCTACCTTTGATCCGAATTTCACATCTCACTCGTATGATTTGATGTTTTTCGTGAATAAAGGTTTGATCTTTTGGTTTACACACAAGCTTTTACACGTTTAGGCCATAAGCTCATAATGCTTATTGGCTTATTCGAATCTTAGCTTATTGATTTTCGGATTTTGCAAAAGGTTTTAGTAAGTTTGAAGTTCATTCCATAAAGTTTTGATCTTTTATGTTTTAGAAGTCATTAAATTTAAGCTTTTTGAATTGTTTAAGATCCGGTTAGAATAGCTTATTGCACTTGCTTATTGAGTTTCACTCTTGCCACAAATTTCGGAACAGTTACATTCCATCGCAATCTAAGGGTTTTATACACATTCCGATAACGTCATACACATTCCGATAGCTTTGGGTTTTTGATCGCAATAACCCATTAGGGTTTTACTTTGTGATCGGTTGGTTAATCCCCTTATTCCGATCTGGGTTGCGATCGCACATTGCGATCGCATATTCCGACGGTCTTAAGGACTTGGTTAAGACGAAGTGCTGCCCATTTTTCGACAGCATCATTCCGATGGATTCACATTGCGACAGATTTATTCACAACATTCCGATGGGTAGTAAGGTCATACATTCCGATGGATCCTTGTTTAATATTCCGATGGTTGAAAGTTTGATGTATTCCGATGGACACTAATTGTTTTATTCCGATTGATTAAGTTTTCTAGTTTTACAAGCTTTAAGTTTTAAGAATTTTCATAAATTAACTTTAAGTTTAATTTTGTCAAAGCTTTAAATTACTCAACGACACTTTAATTACTTGCTAATAGTTTAAATTAGATAAACAAACCAACCCATTCTCTTGATTCACCAAAAGACGATTGAGTCGCACTTAAGACCGGTTTTCAATTCGAAAAGATTCGGAATAACGAAATTATTTTATACAAGGGTAAAACCGAAGTATTAAATGGCGCCGCTGCCGGCTCTTTTCGTTAAGATAAACGGTTTCTAGTGAGAGACGCATTGAATTTTGGGATCCGTTCTTTGAACGTTATTTTCATTTGCTATAAAAATTTCCAAAAATTCCAAAAAAAAAATATAAAACTCTTCAAAAATACAAAAACATTTAAAAAAACCTATAAAAACCAAAAAGATTATATAGATATTCTCTTTGTGTATATTTTTCTTCTGCAGGTGTATGCGTACTAGATCTTCCAACTATTCTGAGCCCGAGACTCTTGAAGATTTAGATATGGCTGATGTTAATAACAACAATAATCACCCACCTCAAAACAATTTGAATAACAAAAACAACAACAATGTCCTTCAACCTGATTTACGAACCATGGAGGAATTGTGCCAACCCACCATGAACGGACGCGGAGGCCCGATTTCGCCAATGCACGTCACGGCTCAGGAGTTTTCGTTGAAGCATCACATGATACAACAAGTGCAAACGAACTCATTTCGTGGAATTCCGGATGATGATGCCAACAAACACCTCGACAAATTCATTACCATTACCCAAAGCATGAAGTGCCCCGGTGTTTCTATGGATGACCTTCGCCTCCAACTTTTTCCACACTCGCTTTCTCACCATGCCGAAAAATGGTTTGACCGTCTTCCTAAGAATTCTATTCACACGTGGAATGACATGACTCAACGCTTTTTATCGCGCTACTTTCCCCCATCCATGGTCACTAGCCTTCGTAACCAAATCAGTGGATTTATGCAAGAGAATGATGAATCGCTTTTCGATGCTTGGGAACGCTACAATGATTTGATCGACCGCTGTCCTAATCACAATATGCTCCCCGTCACTCTCATTGACACCTTTTACAATGGTCTCACTTTTCGTGATCGTGACACGATCAATGCCGCCGCCGGTGGTACTTTTATGAAAAGGAGACCGGAGGAGTGTCGAGAGTTGATTGAAAACATGACTACTCACCACAAGAATTGGGATTCTTCCGCATCCTCAAGATCTAATCAGAGAGTCAACGTTTCATCTACTTCTTCCACCACCAACTCGTCTGTTTTGGAACGTGCTATTCTTGATATTAACAAAAGTCTCCAAATTTTGACCTCTAACCAAACTCAACAAGCTAAAGCCGTTGCTATTTCTTGTGACACATGTGGTGGTCCTCATTCCTACAATGAGTGTCCTTCTACTCACGGCAATTATTCTGAAGACGTTAACGCAGCATATGGTACTTATTCCACGGGCGGCTATCAAGCTCGCCCTCAAGGAGACCGTAACTTGCTAAGTTATCGCTCCAACAATTATCTTGCTCCTCCCGGTTTCCCTCCTGCAAACCAAAACCAACAACAAAGCTACAACCGAAACAACCAATCCCAACCTCGTGCTCAAAATCAATATCAATCCCAAAGAAACCCATACCCAACTCAAGGAAATTCTCACGCTCCACCTCTCAATCAACCGATGGCCGTAAACCAAGACGTCGAGACGTTCATGAAGACTAATCGTGAGATGGTGACGAATCTTCAGAGTCAATTTGTCAACTTGAAAAATGACATGGTGAAACAAGGGAGCGATATTCGAGCTGAGCTAAGGAATGATATGGCCAAACACAGCAATGATATTAATGCCAACATGCAAAACTCTTTTAACAATCAAGCTCTTCACCTTCGTGATATGATTGGTTCGCTCATCCAAAGTAATCAACCCTCTTCTTCGGGTACTCTTCCGAGTAATACCGTTGCGAATCCAAGAGGGGAGATGAAAGCAATCACCACTCGTAGTGGAAAAGGTTATATGGAACCCGAGCTTCCTACACCTCCACCCGTGATTGTGAACAAGGAAAACGAGCAACTTTCTTCACCTCCTTCACCTTCTATCCCCATTTCCCTACCACCCGTGGTTGTGAGTGATCCTATTCCATTAAAGCCTTCTTCTTCATCCAATATACCTTATCCTTCAAGGTTGAGGAAAGAGAAGCAAAAGAGCAAGGATGATATTCAGGTTTCAAACTTTCTAAAAATGTTTAAACAATTGAATTTTAACATCTCCTTTGCCGAGGCTCTCGCTCACATGCCCAAATACGCTAAGATGTTTAAAGATCTTCTAAGTGATAAGGAAAAGCTTCTTGACATCGCTCAGACCCAACTTAATGAGAACTGCTCCGCAGTGCTTTTAAGGAAATTGCCCACCAAACTTGGTGATCCGGGTCGCTTCTTGATTCCTTGCAACTTCCCGGGAGTAGAGAATTGCATGGCCCTAGCCGATCTAGGTGCCAGTATAAACTTAATGCCTTTAAGTGTTTGGAAGCAATTATCTCTCCCTGAGCTAGTCCCCACTAAAATGACTTTGGAATTAGCCAACCGTACGGTTGCTTATCCAGTGGGGATAGCCGAAGATGTCTTTGTTGGCGTCGACAAATTCACCTTCCCGGCGGATTTTGTTGTCGTTGATTACGAGATGGATCCCCGTGTTCCATTAATCGTTGGACGTCCATTTCTGAGGACCGGCCGCACTCTCATTGATGTAGCCGCAGGCGAAATAATCATGAGAGTTGGTGACGATCAAATTGTCTTCAACATGGGTAAGATTTCTAAGCAACCTTATTCACATGAGAGTGTTAATGCTATTGATGCTCTCGATGAGGCTTGTGAAGAACATTTTCATGATGCTTGCAAAAGTACTCTTTCTTCTCTACCCAATGTTGAGACCGTTGCCTCAATTGCTCCAGCATTGACTCCTTTCGGAGAAAGTGACTTGGATGACTTCGAAGCTAGCTTGGGTCCTCTCGATATTAAGTATGATAATTTGTCCACAAATTGGGATGAAGACATTAGTACTATTGAGAGACTTCTCAATGAGGACCCGTTCTCTCCTCCTGCTCCTAAAGAGGTAACTAATGATGATCCATCGTTAGTTTCACCATCTATTGAGGATCCTCCTACTCTTGAGCTTAAGGACCTACCGCCTCATCTTGAGTACGTTTTCCTAGAAGACGACGAGAAGCTACCGGTCATCATCGCAAAGGATCTGAAAGAAGACGAAAAAGCCCGACTTGTCGCTGTGTTGAAGAAGCATAAAAGAGCTATCGCTTGGAAAATCTCTGACATCCGTGGAATCGATCCTCACTTTTGCACACATAAAATTCTCATGGAGGACGACTTTAAGCCCACTATTCAAAGCCAAAGAAGGGTGAATCCTAAAATCCATGAAGTCATCAAAAAAGAGGTTATCAAACTTCTTGATGCGGGTATGATTTACCCTATTTCGGATTCACCATGGGTTAGTCCAGTCCATTGTGTGCCTAAGAAAGGCGGAATCACCGTTGTGCCCAATACAAACAACGAGTTAATTCCTACCCGTCTCGTTACTGGGTGGAGAGTTTGTATAGACTACCGCAAACTCAATGATGCCACGAGAAAGGATCATTTCCCTCTACCTTTTATGGACCAAATGCTTGAACGTTTAGCTGGTAATGAATATTACTGCTTTCTTGATGGTTTCTCGGGTTATTTTCAAATACCCATCGATCCCCAAGATCAAGAGAAGACAACATTCACTTGTCCCTATGGCACATTTGCTTATAAACGAATGCCTTTTGGCTTATGCAATGCCCCCGGGACTTTCCAAAGGTGCATGTTGGCTATCTTCCATGATATGGTTGAACAAACCATGGAAGTCTTCATGGATGATTTCTCGGTCTTCGGGGATTCCTTCTCTTCTTGCCTTGCCAATTTGGAACGTATGCTTAAGCGGTGCGAAGACACTCGCCTTGTTCTAAATTGGGAAAAATGCCATTTTATGGTAAAATAAGGCATTGTGCTAGGACACAAAATCTCTAACGCCGGTCTTGAAGTCGACCGTGCTAAAGTAGATGTCATAGCCAAATTACCTCCACCTTCAACCGTGAAGGGTGTGAGAAGTTTTCTGGGTCATGCGGGCTTCTATCGTCGATTCATTCAGGATTTCTCTAAAATTGCTCGCCCGATGACCCACCTCTTGGAAAAAGATACTCCTTTTATCTTTTCTAAAGAGTGTCTCGAAGCCTTCAATCTTCTCAAGGATAAGCTAACTAAGGCACCGGTCTTGGTTACCCCTAATTGGGAGCTGCCTTTTGAACTGATGTGCGATGCTAGCGACTTTGCTATTGGTGCGGTTTTGGGCCAACGAGTGAATACACACTTCCAACCAATCCACTACGCTAGCAAAACAATGACAGGGGCTCAATTGCATTATACGACAACCGAAAAAGAGCTTTTAGCTGTTGTCTATGCTTTTGAAAAATTCCGCCCCTATCTTGTTTTATCCACCACCGTCGTATACACGGACCATTCCGCGTTGAAGTACTTGATGACAAAGAACGATTCTAAGCCAAGACTTCTTCGCTGGGTTTTGCTCCTTCAAGAATTCAACATTGAAATTCGTGACAAAAAGGGTGCTGAAAACCTGGCCGCGGATCATCTGAGTCGACTTGAGGATCCATATCAAGGGGATCATCCGAACAAAGAGATCAATGACTCTTTCCCCCTTGAGACCTTAATGTCTATAAATCTCAATCTTGATGACACCCCGTGGTTTGCGGACATTGCAAACTACTTAGCGGGTGGTATTCTCATCAAAGGGTTAACATCCCAACAAAAGAAGAAGTTCTTTAATGATGTTAAGACTTACTTTTGGGATGACCCTTATCTATTCAAACAGTGTGCTGATCTGATTATTCGTCGATGTGTTGACAGACCGGCAGCCTTTGACATCCTACAAGCTTGCCACAAAGGACCCACCGGTGGTCACTTTGGTCCCAACTACACCGCTAAGAAAGTGTTTGATTCAGGATTCTATTGGCCCACCATTTATCGTGACGCTCACGAAATGGTTAAGCATTGTGATGCTTGCCAACGTCAAGGCAAGATCACACATAAGGATGAGATGCCTCAAAATTTCATACAGGAATGTGAAATCTTTGATGTATGGGGCATCGACTTTATGGGGCCATTTCCATCCTCCAAAGGGAACAAGTACATCCTCGTCGCCGTCGACTACGTCTCTAAATGGGTTGAAGCTAAGGCTCTTCCTACAAATGACGCGAGGGTGGTTGTGAACTTTTTGAAGCAGCTTTTCGCTCGATTTGGCGTTCCTCGTGCTATCATCAGTGACCGCGGGACTCATTTTTGCAACGATCAATTTGCACGAGTCATGGCAAAGTATGGTGTCAATCACCGTCTTTCCACCGCCTATCATCCCCAAACCAATGGGCAAGCCGAAATTTCCAATCGTGGCTTGAAGAGAATTTTGGAGCGTACTGTGGGAGAGCATCGCGCCGCGTGGGCCGATAAGTTAGATGATGCTCTGTGGGCTTTCCGTACTGCTTACAAGACCCCGATCGGTTGTACACCTTACCTTCTTGTGTACGGGAAAGCCTGCCACCTACCCATCGAGCTGGAACATAAGGCGCACTGGGCCTTGAAATGGGCTAACTTCGACATCATCAAAGCCGGTGATCATCGCAAGGTTCAACTCAACGAGCTAAATGAACTAAGGAATGAAGCTTATGAGAACTCGCTGATCTACAAGGAGAAGACGAAGATTATCCACGATGCTAAAATCAAGAACCGAGAGTTCCACGTTGGTGATCAAGTCTTACTCTTTAACTCTCGGTTGAAGATCTTCTCTGGCAAGTTGAAGAGCCGCTGGACTGGTCCATTCACCGTCGCCACCGTCTTTCCATATGGGACCATTGAGCTTTCTCAGCCAAATGGGCCCAATTTCAAGGTGAATGGCCAGCGTTTGAAGCTATACTTTGGTGAGGACATCTCTCAGGAGATGAATCCATCCCTCACCACGTTCCCCATGAACTAAATTGGGTCAAGTCAGGCTCATGAATCGGTAAACAAAAACAAGCGCTTCTCGGGAGGCAACCCGTGTTCTATCCGTTACCGCTTTCATAATAAGTGTAGGGGGAGCCCCGCATATGTTTGTTGTCTTGTTTCTTGTGCTGTGCAGGGATTAAAGCTTCAGAGAGCCTCTTGATGACTTTTGACGAACCGTGAGACCGTGTTTTCCATCGTCCCGGTTCTATCCTAAACTCTTGTGATTCAATATTTCATAGTCTATATGTTCACAATGAATTCTCTTTAGTTGTCTTTTCTTTAACGAGATTTAAACAAAGTGCACAATGTCCTAAGTATAGGGGAGTTTACTCCCACATGCTTAAACATTGAGGACAATGTTTATATCAAGTGTAGGGGGGACTTCTATCGAAGTAAGTGGTCTTTTCCATGAATTTGCCCTCATTTTAACTGGAAAATTTGATTTTTCGACATTTTTCAAAATTTTTAATCTATTTTTGGCCTAGTGGTATAATTGTATTTGCCTTTGTTTTGTTTCCTTTGCTAAAATAGTTTTTCAATAAAGTGGTTTTAGAATTTTCTTAGTCGTGAATATTTTGACTCAACCCGAGTTTACTTACCTAAGTTTACTCTAGCTAGTATCCTTAACATGTTTAAGTCAAGTTTTGCTAGGCTTTTATATAGGGAGCTATAAAACGCGAAAGTCTTAACTCTCTTGGGTTAAGAACAAGAACTTTTCGCAAGTTCCTATAATTGATCCTAGAGAGTCGTTTATCAAGGGAACTTTAAAACGCGATTTCTAAACTTGAAAAAGTCTAAGAATTTGCAAGATCCTGTAGGCGACTCGAAAACCCAAAACTTTGATTTAATAGGCTAAGCATCCACGAGTCTCATTCCTTGAGATTTTAAACTGTGGAGAACGAGAGATGATAGAGTCAATTATAAGTTCGGTATTCTTTCGTGGATTTATGTGAGTTAATTATGAGCCTATTCTCCCTCCGCTTGTTAATAAATTAATCTGCTAATAAATAAGGTTGTACGATTTGAAAAGTTACTTAGCTTCTAGCCCCAGATCGTTTAAAAGTTGCTCAGTAATGACGAGAGTTCATAGCCAAGGCATAACTTATGAAGCGGGGCGCGAAGATTGGCGAGTCCGAAAAGGCCCTAACAAGACACGAGGGCTATATTTTGTTGCTAAAGATCCAAAAGTGATGTGAAGAATCATTTATCGAAAATCTATATGAAGGATCGAGACACACGACGAAAAAGCAAGAACTCCCCAAAAGTCATGGAGAAGTCTATCCGAAAAGACCCTAACAAGGTATGAGGATAAGTAAGATCCAAGTCCTAAAAGGAGGCGGATCGTTGTATATCAAAGTCCAAAATAAAGATTGGAGAAAAATGAAGAAGTCGTGGTCCAAAGATGAAGAATCTCTCAAAAACTTCAAGTGAAGAAATTCCTATTATGAAGAGAAGACCATAATTTCAAGAACGTCTCTCGAAGATTCGAAGTATGAAGTCACTGCCAAATATCGGCCCGAGAAAGGTCTCAAATCGCGAACCAAGTTATGCCAAGATATGAACTTTTTGATATCCCGAGAAGCAGTTTTAAAAGATTTGGTCCTTTAGCTAACTATTGATTAAATCGTTCACCTTATTTTCGGACTAAATAACTATCGAAATAAGTCAAACAATGCATCCTCGTGATCATTCAAGACAAAAATAAAATATAAGAGATACACCTAGGAATAAGGGAGTCTAAGTGAATAATTGGCCCACATGAGTTCGTGATAGTTTGCTAACTTATAATAACAATGATCTCGTTTTTAAGCTTGGTATGGGGAACGTGAAACTTGAGGATGATAAATGTTCATGGCTGCCAAAACCAATGTAAGTTTTTAATTTCTTTACTTGTTTCTATTTTTTCATCTTTAGTATTTAATAAAGGCCAAGGTATGTTATTTATGATGGGAAATGTAAACCGTGCTTAAAATTAATGCATTGCATGAGGGCATTGCAATGGTCAAGTGTAGGGGATTTAATAAGTGTGAAAACACTTATCCTTTTACCACTTATTTCCAATAATAACAAGACCAAAACGTGTGATTTATGTCGTAAAAGTCGGAATTATGCGTGGTTTGTGTTTTTATTGTGTTTTAGGACCAAAAGATGAAAAAGGAAGAAAACACGGGCTTTCACGGGCTTTTATCGAAGAAAACGGGAAAAGACGAAGTCAAAAGATCAAGAGTGCTTAAAGAACGGATGTCCAAGACCTATTCTGGAGATTTATCGAAGAACAAGTCTAAAGACGGAAGTTTAATGAAGTCGAAGAACTTAAGTCTAATAGAAGAAGAAAATTAAAAGACAAGTTCAAATCCCGAGACTACAAAGACGAAGAATTAAAATCGAGTCGAGAAGAAAAAGAAAGAAGAAAGCACCACACATGCCTCCCACTTCCCTATAAATACCCTCCTAATCACATTAGGAGGGGGTGAGCTAGTTTTTATTTTTTTCAAGTTTCTTTCTAGTTTTTAGAGAGAGAAAGTCTTAAACTTTCTCTCACTAGATTTCATTCTCTCTTTTAATCTTTGAAGATTAAACATCTTGTATTGCTTATTTTTATTAATCAAGTTCCATTTTTAAGCTTTTAAATCCTTACTCTCATTCTACACTTCTTGATTTACTCTACCTTTGATCCGATTTCACATCTCACTCGTATGATTTGATGTTTTTCGTGAATAAAGGTTTGATCTTTTGGTTTACACACAAGCTTTTACACGTTTAGGCCATAAGCTCATAATGCTTATTGGCTTATTCGAATCTTAGCTTATTGATTTTCGGATTTTGCAAAAGGTTTTAGTAAGTTTGAAGTTCATTCCATAAAGTTTTGATCTTTTATGTTTTAGAAGTCATTAAATTTAAGCTTTTTGAATTGTTTAAGATCCGGTTAGAATAGCTTATTGCACTTGCTTATTGAGTTTCACTCTTGCCACAAATTTCGGAACAGTTACATTCCATCGCAATCTAAGGGTTTTATACACATTCCGATAACGTCATACACATTCCGATAGCTTTGGGTTTTTGATCGCAATAACCCATTAGGGTTTTACTTTGCGATCGGTTGGTTAATCCCCTTATTCCGATCTGGGTTGCGATCGCACATTGCGATCGCATATTCCGACGGTCTTAAGGACTTGGTTAAGACGAAGTGCTGCCCATTTTTCGACAGCATCATTCCGATGGATTCACATTGCGACAGATTTATTCACAACATTCCGATGGGTAGTAAGGTCATACATTCCGATGGATCCTTGTTTAATATTCCGATGGTTGAAAGTTTGATGTATTCCGATGGACATTAATTGTTTTATTCCGATTGATTAAGTTTTCTAGTTTTACAAGCTTTAAGTTTTAAGAATTTTCATAAATTAACTTTAAGTTTAATTTTGTCAAAGCTTTAAATTACTCAACGACACTTTAATTACTTGCTAATAGTTTAAATTAGATAAACAAACCAACCCATTCTCTTGATTCACCAAAAGACAATTGAGTCGCACTTAAGACCGGTTTTCAATTCGAAAAGATTCGGAATAACGAAATTATTTTATACAAGGGTAAAACCGAAGTATTAGTAACAAACAAGCCCTAGACAATTAATAAAACCGCCACCCAAATCCAATCTCCACCAAACCCTAATCTACTAACCGACCTCTAAAACAGATTGAATATATCAAATATGTATAATCACAGGATTCAATAACTAATAATAAGACTTCAGACTATAACCCTAAAAGAGTAATAGTGACGAAACCCTAGATCAGTAGATCGAAATCCGGATAGACACACTGATATACACGAACTGATTAACAAGGAAGGAACATCAGAAAAGTTTTTGATATAGAATAGAAAGAGGGTGGCCGGAAATCGCCATATGGGAGAGAGAATTTTTTAGGTATCTTTTATTTGATTCTATGTTTATACGTTTATCGCGGTTATCATAGCATAACAAACAAACCCCCCTAATTCGTGATTTAATCAAAAATTAGGGTTTTGATTTTTCGTGATGAAACTGTTAAATGCTTGGTGGGATTTGTTGCTATAGCCTAGGTTAACATAAGTCTTGCCCAGTTTTACTTAAAACATTGCCAAGGTCCCGTAATCGTGAAGTCAAACTTAAGATCGAATACATGTCTCAGATTGCTATAGATATTGCGATACAAACATTGCGATGCATGGTCATTGCCATGAGTCATTCTGATGGCTCATTGCAATGGGTTATTGCAATGGGTCATTCCGATGGCTCATTGCGATGGCTCATTGCGACGGGTCATTACGATGACACATTACGATGGCATATTGCGATGGTGCACTCCGAGGCATCATTGCGATGGCATCGTAATGGTATTACGAAGGGGACATATTGCGATAGTTTTTCAACATTACGATGGAAACATAAATATTGCGATGATTGTGAGATTGCGATAGGACAAGATTGCAATGGGTTTGTGATGGTGGAACATTGCGATGGTTGTAGGATTACGATGGATAGTTAGATTGCGATGGATTTAGGATTATGATGAAGTTATAATTCGGATAACTTGAAAGATTGTGATGACTAGTCTTGGTAAATATTGTGATAGCCTATAGTATTATGTTAACACTATAAGATTGTGATGAGTGATAGGATTGTCATGCTAGTATTACGGAAGATGGCTCCTATAGACATGTGTCTAGTTCAAGTTATTGTTGTTCAATAAATGTAATGCGCTAATGCTTGTCGTGTGTTACTGCAAATGCTACAGCTTGACATGGATTTAAGATATATATGTTTGTCTATATCATTTGTGTTTATGTCATTTAAGTAGGAAGATGTCGATCGTAGAAGAACAACATCAGCAACTTGATCTCGCACTTGTTCCACTCAGCAACAGGCTACCATATGTTGAGAACAACTCTCGTTTGCAAGAGGATTTTGATCCGTCCTTAGCAGCTTTCAAAATCACCACGGATATCCTTGATATCTCACCTATCAAAGATGCATTTAGACTTACTGCCTCTTTTCCCGAAGTCTACATGCACGAGTTCTGGACCACCGCAACACTTTCACAGGGTCAACTGTCTAACTAGATTGTATCATTCCAACTAAACAAAACGCCAATGGTACTTAACTTGAGCATATTTAGGCAACTGTTTAACTTTCCCAAATTAGAAAAAGGAGAACACTTTGTGGCTAACCCAAACACCGATGAAATGCTTCGAGTTATTCGTGCTATGAATTATGAAGGTGAAATCCACAACCTATCACAGTTTACTACATCATACATAGGGTAACCCTGGAAAGCACTGATCACCATCATTGTCAAATGTCTTACTCCAAAGACTCGGGGCTCCGACGTAATGAGACCACCTCAGGCTCACATATTTTAGGGACTTTACACGGGGATCTAAAGTGGACTATGCACTACTTATCTGGCAAGAATTTTGTTATCAATTTACTGGAACCAAGAAGAAATCCGTGCATCTTCCATTCCCAAGGTTCACTAAGCTCATTATCAATCACCTAATGAGGAGTGACCCAAACATTGATACTCGCGGGAATTTCTTCTACCACACAAAAGATGATGACTATGTGATTCTACAAATGAATGCGGATACTCAATCCACAAAGTATTCATTACGTCAAGCTCTAGTACCTGATGCAATGATCAATGAAGGAATCAAGGAAAGTGATAAATATCAAGAGATGATCCAGGATACTGACACACAGTTTCGACGAGCAAATTCACTTCCCTTAGAGAAGCAAAAAGGTAAACGAAAGAAAAGAGTTTCCAAGCGCCAATCGACCGCTTCCTCAAAAGATAAAGGAAAATGGAAAGAGAAATTAGTTGATGAAGATAATGATGAAGATGAGATGATCCACACTGAGGATGAACAGGAAGAAGTACCACTAAGAAGGCCAAAGAAAGCAAAGCAACCAAAGGTCAAGAAGCACTTGTTGCTTCAGATGGACCAGCTCAACAAACCATTTCTGAAGCCAAACGACTACGAGTATTACTCTTCAGCAAAGCAGAGAGGAGGCTTTTGCAACATCCAAAGGATCAGGTTCAACACTGTTTGAGGACATAGAGGAATTTGGTAATCCTGATGCCGATATTGCCTTTTATGAAGATCCTAACGATGAAAATGTTGATAACTTCAATTTTGAAAGTCGTGAGCAAAGTGAAGAGGATGGTAGCAGGGACAACACAGAAACCAATTTGATGTATCATGATGCCAATATCACCACATCCTTACCGGAACCAACTAACATTATGATTAACAACGATGCTCATGCAACTTTCATACCAGGAACTCAACTTTAAAGTAAGTCTACTTACGGCTCTGATGATTTTATGAAATATCTTAATTTTGAAGGGGAGGGTGTCGAGGTTACAAATACTAATCAATCGACAAATGAAAACATGGTGGATGTTCCTATAACTTCTGTTACATCAACTACCATTCCACCACTATCCACCCCGGTCATCACTAATGTCATAACACCAGCTATCACACCAGTACATGTTGAACAACCGGTATCAACTACCACCCCAACGACTGAATCTACACCGTCATCAATAGCTGAACAACCTGTATCAACTACCGCCCCAATCACTGAATCTACACCATCACCTATTCTTGAACAACCCGTATCATCCACCACCACTTTAACACTCATGGTTACACCTCCACCATCAGTGCAACAACTATCATCCACCTCCAACCCATTCCTTACAGTGAGTGATCCACTGATTCAGTCTCTTCAACAATAGCTGGAGGCTCAAGCTAAACAAATAGCCGCACTGACTGAAAGATTCACCACTCCTGACACACAAACTCTCGAGGAACCGCAACCTGATGAGCCTACACTTAAGAAAATATCTGACAGCGTGTCTAAACTTAAAAAACAACATAAAACATTTCTTGGAGAAAATAAAACTCGTGACAAAGAGAATGCTACCTTTCTTGGGTCAATTAATGAGAAGCTGACCAACATCATTCGACGAGAAGTAAAGTCATATGTTGATCAGGAGCTACCAACTCTTTTCAGTACTAGTTTATCTACCCTTCAACTAAAGAATTTTTTGCAAACATGTCTGAAAGATATGAGGCCTCGTAAATCTAAATATAAACGAAAAGTTCTACAATATCTCAACAAAGCAATAATTGAAGATACACTTGCAGACACTGAGGACTCTGAGTCTGAGGATGAAGAAGTGCTCGAGGAGGCAGATAACGAGGGTAACATTGATGAGGATGATGGTGATAATGATCAAAATGAGGAAGAGGATAAAGAAGAAGAGGATGAGGAAGAAGAGGATAAGGATAAGGATGAAGATGAAGATGAGGACGAGGATACAGATGAGGATGAGGATGATGATGATGATAATGATGACGGGAATCGAACCAAAGAGGGTGATAAGAATGACAAAACGGGTACGAATGCCGACGAGTCAAATAAGGATGAAGGTGATAAGGAAACTGCGAAAGGGATTGAGGAAGCTGAAGAAAGCGTTGCTGAAACCGCAGAAAAGACCTGTACCAGAATCTCAGCATATTGACACAGGTATATCTACTGAACCAGTTTCTATTACTGCTTCTCACAACGAATCTGTAGAACCTATGATAGAAGACGAAATTCTTGTGTCTACGCATGAAGAAGAACCCACAGGGTCGATGCTAGAAGACGAGATTCCAGTCTCTATGCACAACGATGATATACCGGTGACACAAGCACAAACTTCAACACCATCTGAAGATCAGCACAATTCCGATATGGAAGTCGAAGAATTAAATGCACCAGAACCAACGTTTGTTGAATCTCTTATCATCGATGACACGGTACAGGAGCAACTCTGGCTTACAAATGCAGCACCACAGCATCCTTTCGCGACAGCAACTGAAATAGAGCTCACTCAATACCTAAACAATCCAATCGAATTCTCGGCCTTTCTAAGGTATCATCATGGGAAACCAACAATGACTCCGAACCTTATCAAAATGGCAACCGCAGATGTGGACTTCTTTAATACTTTAAAGATCAGCCATAATGAGGCTGAATATCACTTAAATGAGCTGACAAAGGCCATGAGGGCGACGACTATGGGAATTCAGACTCCAGTGGTATGACCTCTTACACCCACAATCATCGCCGGTTCTGCAACGATTCCAATAGAGCACTTTGTATCTCATGATCTTGAGTATCTTGAAAAAGGCGCGAAGAAATATGCCACATCACTTACTATGCTCAAGGCTATTAATCTGGAGAACGTACCATGGATCAAAGATAAAGTACCTGATGAGTTATGGAGAAGGAAATTGCTCAAGTTTTATGATACTTTTGCATCACTTGGCATCTCTCACAGGAATGCAAAGAAAAGGTTAGCTTACAATCACTTCCATCGTCCAAAGAGAGGTTCTTCAATTGTTTCAGCTCATAGAATTAAAAGCATACAAGGAGCAACTACTCAGACTGTATTCGGTTATGATTACTTGAATGTAATCGTGTTCAAACGTACTGATGAAAAAGAATACAAAATTGACGAAAGTGATCTCCAGTACCTTCGCCTTGAAGACATCGAAGATATACTATTGTTATTGGCTCAGGAAAAAGTCGACCATTTACTACCTGAGATAGTCATTGCGTTGAGCTCCAACCTTCGTCAACATGCAAGAAAAATCGTCATCCAAAACTGGGTGGAAGATTTTCAACTTGGAGTGGAGAGCTATTAAAAGTAGCTAAACTTGCAACGTCCCCATACAACTCCGCTCAGTAATTTCCACAAGAACAAGAAGCCTTATATGGGAACCACGACACCGGAAGCAGGGATATTTTATCCGAATGAGACTTGCGTCATGTAGTTTATGCGATTCTCCGAACTGCACAAATTTAGCGATGGTACGCTCAAACATGTTCGTGATGATCTGACTGTTCTCAATACCGACCTACCACTTCCAGCAGTCAAGTACACCTGGACGAGCCCGTGCAAAAAAGGAGCTAAGTACGCGATCAAAAAGATCGAGGAAATTTTAAGGAAGTGTCGGTTGCTACGAAGTGTGGAACGATTCGTAGGTAGAAGACCATATGGAGCTCACCATAGGTTCACGGAACGATCTATTTAATTATGGATCGTCTACTATCAGGTCAACTCCATATGTCTATTACTGTGAATATGTTAATTTTAGCTTTTGTGGCATGTTGTAGTGTAAAGTATGATATTTTTCAAGAATTTCTCTCGAGATTCTAAATATTTCAAACATATCGTACTCGAGCACTACAACTAACCCTCATTATTTTGAGGGGGAGCATTGATATGTTCTTTGGCCAACATCTAATGTCATTTTATTACCCAAAGACCGGTTAATCCATTAATATCCAAAATATTGATGGTTAAGATTTTGGATAAGGGGAGAAAATGGGATTAAGGAGACTTAATGATATTTGGCTAAAAAATGAAAAATACTTAAAAGATAAACCAACTTAATATGTGTAATGCACATATTAAGGGGGAGCGTTTTTTATTAACAAAACACTTAAGGCACAAAAACTTTGATTATAATATCACAAGTGCTTTAAGTGATTTTTAAGGATTTTTTATGGTGACAATACTTACCCAAAACACACTTAATTCACGACAGATGTGGTGACAAAAGGGTGGTAGGATTAGGTATTTGTTCAATGATTCATCAGAACCGATGGAATCTTCCCAAGGACAATTCCCTAGATAGAATAGAAGTCCTAGGAAAATTGGAGATGATTGTGAACGTAGCAGAGTACCAACTAATTACTGATGCTAGCACTGGAACAATCACAACAAGGTGCTAGTGATGATGTATTAGTAAGTACCGAAGGGGTTGAAGAATGAAAAAGAAATGTAAAGATAAAGGGTGTAAAGAAAGAAGCACTCCTTACAACTTAGGACAGAAACCGGGTCAACACATCTATTATTGGGATCATTTTTAAATGATTATCAATTGAAGACAAGATATCATGGACCCAGTGATGTCATGCACAACCCCTCCCAGCTAACTCAAATATCTCTCAAAAGATGTTTGTTTTAATCAAACGAAGCTCAACACGTTATCTATTGGTTTATTCACTCCGAATAGACTGATATTGAATAGGTGGCAATCCCCTCCAGCCAGCGCTCACTAAATCAAAACGCACTATCGAGTCTAGAGATACGAGATCATCAAAAGTCTCATTAGGACACTTTCCATTTATTCCTTGCTTCTTCACACACTGTGAAAAGTAAGAGATCTTTATGAGTCCTACGCAGTATCTTGTAATATTACCAGAACATCCGATTAATACGCAAGTACTACAATGAAGATGGAAATCCTGCTTGAGCCAACATCAAACAAGCTCATGGTAGGTGACACGTGTGGTTCTTTAAAAACCAATCTTGTGAAAACTGGAAAGAAACAGTAGTTTAATTCTTAATTGAACTTAAACTCGTTCCAAGCCTCTAGCATTATCGTATGATCTTGCCAGAACACTCAGAGTGACACTCTTTAGTGTTCACAGTGATGAGTGGAAATCCTTCTAGTGTTAACATCAAACAGCACTTGGTAGGTGGCAAGCAAGATTCTATTTGAATCTAGCTCGTGATAACTGGAAAGCAACGATGGTGAAAATCTTAATTGAAATTCACTTGTTCCAGGTTTCATTAATTGACGGTGATGTTGGAGTTTTTACTACTCTTTAGGAAAAGAGCAATAAATAGGGCAAGTGTGCACGACGATTTAGGAAAACCGTGTGCGAATGACCCTAAGTGAGTTCGTTCTCAAGGAGGCACGTGTGTTGTGTAATGAATTGATTTTGATTTGTGATTATAAGATTGAGAAAGATAGAAAGAAATGAGATTAGAAGAGAAAGACGGTTACGAAAACGAATTAAACTAAGACAAAAAAGGCGATCACGCAAAACCGTAAATAGTGCCAAAATTAAAATTTTAACCTAAAAATTCCTAAAAAATACTAAAAATCCACAATAATATTCTAATAGTTTACAAAAAATCCAAACTTGTTAAAACCTTTTAATTAATTAGATAATGACTTTTTAATGCTAGTTAAACCCCTAAAAATCACAATTAACTATTAAAAAGCCCTAAACAAGATCTTAAAGTTTGTAAACCTAAAAAATGTCCTAATTAAGCTAAAAAGTATTTTTTTAAAATTTTAAAACCAAATTAAACTATTTTTAAACACTTAAAAACTATTAAAATCAATTAAAACTTAAATTAATTCTAGGAATTAATTGAAAAGTCCTAAAAATATTTGGAAAGTGACAAAACTCCTAATTAAGTGTCCTTAACCTAGGAAAAATGTAAAAACTAAAAAAAATCAAAGTTCAATTTTTAATAATAAAATAATATTCAAATATTCAAAAAAATTCAAAGTTCATAAAAAAATTCTAAAAAATTACGAAAAATCTAAAATATTATAACTAAGACAGAAATGCAATTAAAAGTTTCTAAAACCTATTTAATAATTTTATATTAAATTTTAAAGTTAGCTAAATCCCCTAAAATCCAATAAAATCAAAAATAAGCTAAATTGAAAACTTAAATAGCTGAAAACCTCAAAGTTATGATTAAAAACCTAAAAACTATTTTTTTTGGATTTTTAAAATACCTTTTTCTATTTTTTAATTACTTTTCAAAATTTAAACTAAAAATAATCCTAGAAAATTAATTAAATAAGAGAAAAATAAACTTTTTGAACTGAAAAGTCAAAAACCCTAACAAGAACCTAAGAAAAATGCTAAACAGTCAAAACCTTAAGGAAATAAGCTGGAAATAGCTTTAAAATAAGCTGCCTAGTAAATAAGCTAGAAAACAATTACTACTTAAGTATTACACCTTGTGACCTTGTGACATAGAAAGTCACATAGATCACTGGTAAGACGCTTCACTCCTGCACGACAGGTCGAGCGTTCGAGCCCAGGCTATGGAGGCTTTTTGCAAAACTTTTTTTTTTTTACTTTAAAACTCAAGAACAGTGACTTATACTTACTCTAAATCAAGATTAAAATAAAAAACAAGCTATAATCAAGCTGCTATAAACCAAAACGTGCCCAGATTGGACTTGAATTTCTGATGAACAAATAGTTGAATCTTCACAAGTGCAGATAATCAAGAGGACTTGATTTGTGAGATTTTATGGTGTTTTGTTGGAAAAAAGGGGCACCCCTACACTCAGTTGGAGTGTAGGGAGTCAATTAAACAAGAAACTAACAAGTTGCTTCACAAAGATGCACACAAGTCACCAAGATGAGTTACTGAAAAACTAGGTCTAGGACTGAGAGATTTTAGCTGATTTTATAAGCAAAAAAGTGAGTTTCAATGATTCAAATCTTGCACCCAAAGATACCAACTAGCATCCAATCAATCACAAATCCTTAAATCTCCTAATCACTAGCAGCTTAACTAATTTGATGGCAAAATTTCAACAAAATTAGGCACAAGAAGCAGTTTACTGATTTTATGCTATTTTCCAAAAAAATTTCACACAACTTGTTTTAAAAACCACCCAAACTGAAAACCAGCTACTATCATACAACCTATACAACCCTATGAGTAAGTCTCAACAGATTTTACCCAAAAAGCTTGTCACCAATCCTGATTAAACACCAGATCCAAACACTCCTTAAAAATTGAAAATCAAATTTTTTCAAACAAAATCTTAACAAAACTTAACCAAACTGATTATGATCACTTAAATCATGCATATAAACATCAATCTTGCATAAACAAACAGCAAACAACACATTTATACAACTTCATGCAATTTCACTCCAAATCACATGAATATCAGACTTTTGAAAACTAAACAAGGAAATAAGGGACTACCTTGTTGGGCCTACATCCAGGCCCAACAGTGACTGCTATGTCACCTCCCACAAGCTCGGGCTTGTGTTGAATCTTGGGCTTATGAAATGCAGAATGCTTGGAACCAAAAAGAATGAAAAGAAATGAATAAGAAAGGAAACTTCTTTCCTTCTTGTTTTCCTGCACAATCACCACCCAACCAGCAAATAACTTCAAGTTTCAACAGCTTCAAGCTTAAAGCTTGAAGCTTTTGAAACAGTAAATGTTAAAACTAAGCAAAAGGATTTTTCACCTCACTTGCCTTTTTTACCCAAACCTTTATACCCACTACACCTTGATATCTCCAAGATATCAGGGTGATATGGACATATACAAGCTTGAATATAAGAAGCTTATGTGGTTTAACAAACTTCCTAGCTCAACAAATAAAAAAACGGATTTAAGAACTTAAAAGAAACTTGAAAACAGAAACTTAAAATGCCTTTTTAAAAAAACTTTTTCAAACAAAACACAACAGGAAAATGTAAAAGGGACTCAATCTTTCTCATCAACAACACTTAAACCATTTTCATTCATTAAAAACTGGATTTACAAAGCTGTGAAAAAGGAGAAAAATCAAGAACAAGTAAACTAAAGTCCTATGAGGCCTTTATATAGAGGCTACAAATTGCTTCTAGAACTGAATGGAAACTTAAACCCTAATGATATAAACTTCCCATCTTGCCCTTGGAGATTCCAAAAAGATGCCTTGTTTGAATTTGAAATTGAGTCAAAAGCGTCCTCATGTGATGTGCCAGCAGTGGAGAAGAGATCTTGGACGTTTAATCTTGCTTGGAGAGGTGAGTAACCATCTTAGGACCCTTGGATATCTGTTTCCCCTTTGTTTTTTAGCCAAAGCATGTGCGGGGGACCATTAGGTGGGGCAGTATGGTGAGGGTGAAAGGTTTTTGGGGAGTGGGATGGGATGAGAGTGACGTTAATTACCAATCTGGAAAGATTTAGGGGAAAACCCCTTAATTTGTGAAAATTAAGATTTAGGGTTTATGGGAGGATTAGTGATAGCAGGGTGGGGTTTGATTGGGTTAAGGGTGATTAATTTTCAAAAAACGTGTTTCCCTCATATTTATAATCAGTTTAAAACTGATTAAATAAAAGGTTGGGTGGATTCTGACGTGGAGAGGAGGGAGTGTATGATTGGTGGAGAGTTTAAGGTTGGTGACGTGTAGGCTTGTGAGTGGTGGGTTTGTCTTAGGTTGTTTGGCAGAAAAGGACCCCCATGTTTCATTCTTCTTTCACATTGTATTAAATAGCAACCAAACTCCTTTTCCTTTGTTATAAGTTTGGAAACTTGTCACATTTGGCACAAACACTTTATAAACTTGAAATAAGGACTAAACATGTAAACTTATGATACTTGAAGGACTGATTTTGGCATTTTCTTCATTCTTCAAGGTTTGACTTGTTTGTTGACTTCTTGGAGGACCAATATTAACAATTTAGTTTTGTTGAGGGACTAAATTTGCCAATTCTTCAAAGTTAAGGGTCCTTTTTGTAATTTTGACAAACTTTAGGGACCAAACTTGTAATTATGAAGATACAAGGGTATAAAGTGTCAATTCTTCCATATTGGAGGACCAATCTTCATAATTCTTCAAATCTTCAAGGGTTTTCTTGGAAAATTCTTCATTAGGGCTTGGTTCATCGTGCGGCTTCGTTTCCCGTGTTCGTTTTTTACTGATTCTTGTGATCTTTTGTCATTTTCTCAATATCCGTACCTAAAATACACAAGCAACAAACACAAGCATATATTTGGGTATTTTGATGATATTTAATGCATTTTAAGCCCTATTTGGACGATGAGACTATGTATAAAAGCAGTCTCATCACTCCCCCATACTAAACCATTGCCGTGCCCTCACGCAATACTAGAATAAAGTATCATAGCACCTCCAAAATTCATTTTTATTCACTTTTATTGAATGATAAACTAGCTACACTACTACTATTACTACTACTTGTGATTTAGACATAATGTATGATTTTCATCGCAAAATGGGACGTTTAGGTTCATAGAATAAGAACACGTGAATGCTTCGTTAGAAATAATTTCATCGTCCTCGATTTTCACCCAATTCCATGCCAAGCGTGTAACGAGATCATTGTTATTATAAGTTAGCGACACGATCACATTTCATGAGTGTTAATTACGAACCTAAACTCCCTTATTCCTACTTGGTATCTCTTATATTTTATTTTGTCTTAATGATCACGAGGATACATTATTGACTTATGCGTGAATAGAGATTAAGTCTAAAAATAGAGTTTTAACGGTGTATTTTTTTTTGGTAAAAGGGTAGCAATGACCCCGGTAAATAGAACCAAAAAAAACATTGAAGTACAAGGAATGTGGTTGAAATACCACATTAACCGCAAGCTACAGGCAGCTTGTTAAACAAAATGTTTATGACAGGCCATAAACATTAACTAGTCTAGAATGCTGGAAATATATAAACTAGACAAAAACCAAGACGATAACATGAAGTTACGAGTAAAATAATAAAATAATAACATAAGATCAGCCAGTTGGAGTGCTTGCCCCAATATTAGTGTTGAGAAGATTCACCGATTCATCAAAGACGACCTCGACTCCCTCCTCCTCCTCATTATCTTCCTCGCTTACTTGAGCCCCTTCGTCAATACCAGGCATGGACAAAGTTGAAAATTTATTAGATGTAGAAACACTGCTCATTTGAGCTTTACCCTTGTTCGGACCATTAGGATTGCTAGACTGCTGCAACTGACCAGATTTAGTATTCAACTTCCTACTATTATTACCACTCGTACTTGTAGTATCCAAGTGAGTTTTTGGACGAAATGCAACCGTCTTACCTGTTTGGAAACCCTTTCTCAATGGAACACCTCTCGGAACTTGATTCCCTAAATTACCTTTGGATTTCTTCCTCTTGCTTTGCACTTGTTGGAATCCATCATTATCAACATGAGTTGTCACATTTTCAACCGTTTAAGGGTTGACATTTTTTGGACAAGAATCAAAGGCATGACCAAAAATATTACAAGTATGACATCTAGGGGGTTTCCATTCGTATTCAACACGAATTAATTCCTTAGTACAACCAGAGCCTTCAAGATCAGGGACACCAATAGTAACGTTATCTATAAACTCTGAATCAGCATTCATCTCAATAAGACAACGAGCAAAACTACAACGACCCCAAGACTCTTTGCACATATTATCAGTATAATTATCCATCATAATAAGCTTACCAAGAAATGAAGCAATTAAACTAATACCTTCCTCTTCAAAAACCTGTAGCGGGACATCATGAAACTTGACCCATACCGGAATACGAGTTAGTTCCTCCTTTAGAAGATTCGTTTTCATAGTCCATTTCTTAAGAAAAATTGGTGAATTACGAACCATCCACGGACCACCTTCCAGAACCAAAATCATTAAATTAATAATTCATCCTAATAGACAACGATGTCAAAAAATTAAGTCAACAAGAACGATCGATAAACACGGTTTTATAACGGTTTTGAACATGAGACTTATTACCAAGACTTTTATATGCCCCCTAACGGAAGGGCCTTATTATCATTGGTTTACCTCCATCTTTTATTCAACTTCGTCATGAAGCTTTTATTATGACTTCGGTCTTGCCTTGCCTTTTATTATCCGCCATCATCGGTGGTTTTAATGGCCAAAGACGTATATCCTCACGCTAAGGCGAATTTTGGATCTTTAAACCTTCAAAGATTAAGGCTTGATTCACTTTCAATTTGGGCATAGATTTTTCGGCCTTGTGAGCTTCAAATTTTTTGCTTAATTTAGGTGAGCACTTGAAATCTTATTATTAGGTGAAGCTTTCGATTATTCGGGTGCCAATACTTCAAAACCGTGACGCTGGCGATACCTTAATGTTTTCTCAATTTAATTACATGGAAGCTACTAAAACAAATTAGAAACCAACAATAGTGACTAAACCGCTAAATCAATATTTATTAACAATTTATTATCAAAAGCGTGGGGAGAATAAGCTAATAATTACTACACATGAGATCGTGATGATTACGAGACTTATAAATAACTCTATCATTTCTCGTCCTCATTTAAGAGACTTAGCCTAATATAAGTTAAGGAATCGAAGCTAAGTGCTCAACACACACGGTCGAGTCAAAAATTACTCTTATTCTCACCATCGGAAAACCTACATTCATGTCTTAAACACTTATGAAAAACAAGAATTTTTTTTTAAAATTTGGCCATTTTTAGCCTTATTTGCAACAAAACGATAACAAAAAGATGAAAATTGGATTGCGTGGTGACGTGAGCAAGGTGAAGTATCTACTCACCCCCCATACTAAAACTAAACATTGTCCTCAATGTTTCGAGTCTAGGGGTGAAAGCACCCCCATACTAGAGACGTAGTCGAATGCTTAATCTAACATGGAAAGGGTGTAACCATTAAATTTAAAGCCGTTTATGAAGTGTGCTAAAAACCTAAGGTTAGAACAAATAAGGATATATCATGTGGATATCGAGAAATTCTTCAAAGCAAACGATCGAGTGCTCCCATAAAACGAACACAAGAGGCTCTAATCGTGAAGATCATGATCATCTAAAAACCACAATGCACAAACAACCACGGAACAAAGGTTGGAAGGGCACAAATCCCCTCACATTAGGTTAATCTAAAAAGCAATAATATTTACACGGATAAGCATGAGAATTCCCCCACGAGGCACCTTGTTTTTGATAACCGAGTCAAAAGCTCGACTCGAATCCCCATAAATGTGATCATTTAGGGATAATCATGGTTCGGTCATTTTTGGTGGGACTTACATGTAATCAAGGCCCAAAAGCAACCGTGAATAAAGGCAAAGCCTTTATACCGGGATCAAAGATCGTATCCTCACATTTTGTTGAAAATAAAACACGCAAAGCTGGAGGATACGTCTTGTAAGGAAGAAAACTCCTCACAACGCATGTAAACTCATCAAATCCGAGGGGGAGGGTTGGCATACTTTGAAACGAAGGTGAAATCGAAAGAGAATTAATCAAAATAGGAGTTTCAAAATTTCCCCCCGGATCGAAGGCAAAAGCCTCATTAAAATCCTCATTCTCATCGAGAGGCGGTCCATCGGTGAACCTCTCGAGAATGGAAACGTCATGAGTAGAAAGATTAGTCTCAATCGTATGAGACGTCGGGAGGGTGACTAGCAAATCCGGCTCATCGAGTTTAGAATCCTTAGAATCCTCACTCTCGATGTCCTCGAACGTCTCATCAAAGAGAGGATTTACATCACCAAAGATGAACGCGTCATCAAATTCGAATAAAGGGTTCGAAAAGATTTTAAAATCGGTATTTTGAACGTCCTCGTCGATTAGTGACTCGTCATCACTAGCGGAAAAATCATCTTCATTGAAAAGCGGGTTCGAAAAAGTCGTTGATTCTCTCCCCGAAGTGTCAATGGGAGAGACATCATCACAAGAAATCGATTCATACTCACTATCGTGATTTGCCTCGTTAGAATCTTCGTGGAAAAATTTATCGAGAGCAAAATTACTTACCTCATCTTCGAAGAAAACCGTAGGCTCACTTTGGATTGGAATAGGGATCTCGACACTAGGATTAGTGCTAAGATTCGTCTCCCCCATACTTAGAGAGGCATCGGTTTCCGAAGTGGGTATAGGAGTAGTTTTTCCATGATAAGGGTCGAGATTGAAAACATCGCTATCATCATCGTCGTATTGGTAATCATATGGAATCTCAAGAGACGTAGAGGCATAAGTATCAATATTTGACGCTTGCACTCGTTGCTTTTCCATTTCAATCTCTCCCCTTATACTTCTAAAAATGTCCATCACACCTTGCAAAAATTCTTCTTCATGGTCTTGTAAGAAAGCGCCAAAGGAATTTTGTCTCTCGTTACTTGACTCATGAGAATTTTGGTGTTCGAGATCGTATGGTGGGGACTCAAAATTATCAAAACCGGAATTATAGTATGAATTGGGTTCATTATAATGCATTGGTTGGCAAGAATAAGTATCGTGAGGCCCCTCACAATTGTCGCAACACGGATTTTCAAAAAAATCCGGTTCGTTGTGTGGATAAAAATTCCCATTGTTACAATTGTAATTCATATCTTGTGGAGGTGATTCGTCAAATCCATTGAATTGGTTGTCGAATGACGTATTTTGATTCATCGGTTGACAATCATACCCATAATGAGGTGCGTTTCCACAAGACTCACATGAATATGACGATGGATATTGCGATGATTGGTCAAAGAAATTAGGATTCGGTTCGGGGTTATTATAATTCGTACAACTAAATCCGAAATCGTGCTCCAAACCGCAAAAATCACATGAATAAGACGAGGGCGGTTGTGGAGTATGGTCATATGATTGGAATTCGTAACCATAGGCGTTTTGATTCGTTTCATCATCTTGATTATTATCACAATAATAAGACGAATCATTCGACGAATAAAACGAAGACGATTGGTGACCTTGGTCGTATGATTGAAATCCGTCACCATTGTTGTTTTGAGGAGAGTTGTAGATATAACCCTCCCTTCCTCCTAAGATCTCGCAATTATAACAATTACCACCATCGGGCGGTCCTTCACAATATGGACACGAATAGTAACCATCATTCGACATGATGTAACGCGAAAATCGTAATCGAGAATTAAACAAATGAGGGTTCAAGAAGAGAATAGAGGGAAATGAGAAGATTATTTTTGTGTTTTTGGTTTTTTAATTATTTTTTTTTTGGAATTTTGGTGTATTACGTAGAAATTAATCTACAAAAACTATCCACTAATCAAAGGTCTCGATTAATGAATCCAAGAGGAGTGAAGGCAATTACGTGAAGTAAAAACCCTCGTCGACTTTGAAACGTTGGCGGAACGCCAAAACGTTTCGAGGTTCAATAATTAAAACTCACAAAAATAGATTAATAATACTTGATTTGGCAAACCCCTAATTAATCGTCACTTTCAAAACACGCACAAGCGAGCGGAGAAAACGAGGCGGCGCGAAGCACTTAAGAGCCTTTTTTCCTTAGGTCGTGAAATACAACCGCCTTATACCCACCTTATAGTTTGTATTTATCGAGATTAAACCAATTAAGAGTATTTATCTATTTTGCCTTTGACTTTCGTTTGAATTCGATACAACAATAGTGACCGGAACGCTCAACTATTGAGGTGCGATTTCTCGCGTATCTGGATAATTATTGTGTGTTAATTGTTCTACGTAAATACAATATATTATGGACAATAAAAACGAGAAAATGATTTTGTGTTAATAGAGTTCTATTTAACACTATTTACTTGTATGGCTAATAGTATAGAAAAATAAAAGGAAGTATTTACGATAAAAACGTAAACACTCAAATAAACACGATAAATAAATATGGCTAAACACACCTCCCCGGCAGCGGCGCCATTTTTGGTGTTGGAGTTTTTACTACTCTTTAGGAAAAGAGCAATAAATAGGGCAAGTGTGCACGACAATTTAGGAAAACCGTGTGTGAATGACCCTAAGTGAGTTCGTTCTCAAGGAGGCACGTGTGTTGTGTAATGAATTGATTTTGATTTGTGATTATAAGATTGAGAAATAAAGAAAGAAATGAGATTAGAAGAGAAAGACGGTTACGAAAACGAATTAAACTAAGACAAAAAAGGCGATCACGCAAAACCGTAAATAGTGCCAAAATTAAAATTTTAACCTAAAAATTCCTAAAAATTACTAAAAATCCACAATAATATTCTAAGAGTTTACAAAAAATCCAAACTTGTTAAAACCTTTTAATTAATTAGATAATAACTTTTTAATGCTAGTTAAAGCCCTAAAAATCACAATTAATTATTAAAAAGCCCTAAACAAGATCTTAAAGTTTGTAAACCTCAAAAATGTCCTAATTAAGCTAAAAAGTATTTTTTTAAATTTTAAAACCAAATTAAACTATTTTTAAACACTTAAAAACTATTAAAATCAATTAAAACTTAAATTAATTCTAGAAATTAATTGAAAAGTCCTAAAAATATTTGGAAAGTGACAAAACTCCTAATTAAGTGTCCTTAACCTAGGAAAAATGTAAAAACTAAAAAAAATCAAACTTCAATTTTTAATAATAAAATAATATTAAAATATTCAAAAAAATTCAAAGTTCATAAAAAAATTCTAAAAAATTACCAAAAATCTAAAATATTATAACTAAGACAGAAATGCAATTAAAAGTTTCTAAAACCTATTTAATAATTTTATATTAAATTTTAAAGTTAGCTAAATCCCCTAAAATCCAATAAAATCAAAAATAAGCTAAATTGAAAACTTAAATAGCTGAAAACCTCAAAGTTATGATTAAAAACCTAAAAACTATTTTTTTGGATTTTTAAAATACCTTTTTCTATTTTTTAATTACTTTTCAAAATTTAAACTAAAAATAATCCTAGAAAATTAATTAAATAAGAGAAAAATAAACTTTTTGAACTGAAAAGTGAAAAACCCTAACAAGAACCTAAGAAAAATGCTAAACAGTCAAAACCTTAAGGAAATAAGCTGGAAATAGCTTTTAAATAAGCTGCCTAGTAAATAAGCTAGAAAACAATTACTACTTAAGTATTACACCTTGTGACCTTGTGACATAGAAAGTCACATAGATCACTGGTAAGACGCTTCACTCCTGCACGACAGGTCGAGCGTTCGAGCCCAGGCTATGGAGGCTTTTTGCAAAACGTTTTCTTTTTTTTTTACTTTAAAACTCAAGAACAGTGACTTATACTTACTCTAAATCAAGCTTAAAATCAAAAACAAGCTATAATCAAGCTGCTATAAACCAAAACGTGCCCAGATTGGACTTGAATTTCTGATGAACAAATAGTTGAATCTTCACAAGTGCAGATAATCAAGAGGACTTGATTTGTGAGATTTTATGGTGTTTTGTTGGACAAAAGGGGCACCCCTACACTCAGTTGGAGTGTAGGGAGTCAATTAAACAAGAAACTAACAAGTTGCTTCACAAAGATGCACACAAGTCACCAAGATGAGTTACTGAAAAACTAGGTCTAGGACTGAGAGATTTTAGCTGATTTTAAAAGCAAAAAAGTGAGTTTCAATGATTCAAATCTTGCACCCAAAGATACCAACTAGCATCCAATCAATCACAAATCCATAAATCTCCTAATCACTAGCAGCTTAACAAATTTGATGGCAAAATTTCAACAAAATCAGGCACAAGAAGCAGTTTACTGATTTTATGCTATTTTCCAAAAAAATTTCACACAACTTGTTTTAAAAACCACCCAAACTGAAAACCAGCTACTAGCATACAACCTATACAACCCTATGAGTAAGTCTCAACATATTTTACCCAAAAAGCTTGTCACCAATCCTGATTAAACACCAGATCCAAACACTCCTTAAAAATTGAAAATCAAATTTTTTCAAACAAAATCTTAACAAAACTTAACCAAACTGATTATGATCACTTAAATCATGCATATAAACATCAATCTTGCATAAACAAACAGCAAACAACACATTTAAACAACTTCATGCAATTTCACTCCAAATCACATGAATATCAGATTTTTGAAAACTAAACAAGGAAATAAGGGACTACCTTGTTGGGCCTACATCCAGGCCCAACAGTGACTGCTATATCACCTCCCACAAGCTCGGGCTTGTGCTGAATCTTGGGCTTATGAAATGCAGAATGCTTGGAACCAAAAAGAATGAAAACAAATGAATAAGAAAGGAAACTTCTTTCCTCCTTGTTTTCCTACACAATCACCACCCAACCAGCAAATAACTTTAAGTTTCAACAGCTTCAAGCTTAAAGCTTGAAGCTTTTGAAACAGTAAATGTTAAAAATAAGCAAAAGGATTTTTCACCTCACTTGTCTTTTTTACCCAAACCTTTATACCCACTACACCTTGATATCTCCAAGATATCAGGGTGATATGGACATATACAAGCTTGAATATAAGAAGCTTATGTGGTTTAACAAACTTCCTAGCTCAACAAATAAAAAAACGGATTTAAGAACTTAAAAGAAACTTGAAAACAGAAACTTAAAATGCCTTTTTAAAAAAACCTTTTCAAACAAAACACAACAGGAAAATGTAAAAGGGACTCAATCTTTCTCATCAACAACACTTAAACCATTTTCATTCATTAAAAACTGGATTTACAAAGCTGTGAAAAAAGGAGAAAAATCAAGAACAAGTAAACTAAAGTCCTATGAGGCCTTTATATAGAGGCTACAAATTGATTTTAGAACTGAATGGAAACTTAAAACCCTAATGATATAAACTTCCCATCTTTCCCTTGGAGATTCCAGAAAGATGCCTTGTTTGAATTTGAAATTGAGTCAAAAGCGTCCTCATGTGATGTGCCAGCAGTGGAGAAGAGATCTTGGACGTTTAATCTTGCTTGGAGAGGTGAGTAACCATCTTAGGAACCTTGGATATCTGTTTCCCCTTTGTTTTTTAGCCAAAGCATGTGCGGGGGGCCATGGGTGGGGCGGTATGGTGAGGGTGAACGGTTTTTGGGGAGTGGGATGGGATGAGAGTGACGTTAATTGCCAATCTGGAAAGATTTAGGGGAAAACCCCTTGATTTGTAAAAATTAAGATTTAGGGTTTATGGGAGGATTAGTGATAGCAGGGTGGGGTTTGATTGGGTTAAGGGTGATTAATTTTCAAAAAACGTGATTCCCTCATATTTATAATCAGTTTAAAACTGATTAAATAAAAGGGTTGGGTGGATTCTGACGTGGAGAGGAGGGAGTGTATGATTGGTGGAGAGTTTAAGGTTGGTGACGTGGAGACTTGTGAGTGGTGGGTTTGTCTTAGGTTGTTTGGCAGAAAAGGACCCCCATGTTTCATTCTTCTTTCACATTGTATTAAATAGCAACCAAACTCCTTTTCCTTTGTTATAAGTTTGGAAACTTGTCACTTTTGGCACAAACACTTTATAAACTTGAAACAAGGACTAAACATGTAAACTTATGATACTTGAAGGACTGATTTTGGCATTTTCTTCAATCTTCAAGGTTTGACTTATTTTTTGACTTCTTGGAGGACCAATATTGACAATTTAGTTTTGTTGAGGGACTAAATTTGCCAATTCTTCAAAGTTAAGGGTCCTTTTTGTAATTTTGACAAACTTTAGGGACCAAACTTGTAATTATGAAGATACAAGGGTATAAAGTGTCAATTCTTCCATATTGGAGGACCAATCTTCATAATTCTTCAAATCTTCAAGGGTTTTCTTGGAAAATTCTTCATTAGGGCTTGGTTCATCGTGCGGCTTCGTTTCCCGTGTTCGTTTTTGACTGATTCTTGTGATCTTTTGTCATTTTCTCAATATCCGTACCTAAAATACTCAAGCAACAAACACAAGCATATATTTGGGTATTTTGATGATATTTAATGCATTTTAAGCCCTATTTGGACGATGAGACTATGTATAAAAGCAGTCTCATCAGACGGCTTAAATCATACGGATTTTTAATCCGAATGATTCACTCTTTATGTTCGCAGTCAGCTTTGGACGGTCGAATAAAGAGAACGGGTTTACCCGCAAAATCTTGTCAAGGAGATCTTTATTTAGAGCTACCTGTCACAAGTATGATATTTATTATCGTCCAACGGTCTTCACCGACCAGAGGTAAAATGCTACCGAATCAAAATAAAATGTCAAAGCCATTTTATTCGTGTCTTATTATGTTGCTGCATTTGAAGACGGTGGCCTTACGGTGTACCAGTTGAAGTCGTCCTCACATAATTATTCCTTCTACATCAAATATTTCAGCAAATTCAAGAAAGTCTGACCTAAAAGTCTTCCGCTGTATCGACTCTGAAACTTTCAAGAATTCAACAAAGGATAGGTATGTGGGACATGAAGTCACGAAGAGGCAAATATCACAAGAAGACAAAGATTACACGTGAAAGGCCAAAAGAACATGTTCCAAGAAAAAGCCTGATGTTATTCAACACATATTCACAAAAGGAAGAAAAGTTAAAGAAGAAAAAAGAAAGTGGACTACGAGCTCAAGAACAAGATCTAACATGCTAGATTAGGACTTTGTAAATTTGGAGTGACCTCCCTTTGGGAGAGATTGTTGGAAATATGTTTTTTGTATAAAGAAAGTCTCGGTCACTCCAACAATATAGTTATAGGCTCGTAGTATTGTTTAAGTAATATTTATGTTTAGCCCGACCCATGAGCATGTTCATGGGTCGGAGGCCAAAGTCCACTTAAGGACTTGGGTATATAAACCCCTTTCCACCATGGAAAGGGGTGTTGGTTGTTTTATTTTCTCAAAGAATACACATAACTTTCTCTCACTTCTCTCTCTAGTTTCTCTCTCTAGAAAAACATCAACCCTCTTGAAATACAAAGATTATCACGATTCTACATAGAAGTATAAGTACACAATAGATAAGTTCACACACAACCCATTGAAATATAACACATGATTAAATGTTCTTAAGATCATTGGGTGAAACTTTATTACATTAAATCATGGTAAAATCCTGGATTTTACATGATCAAACCGAGTACCTAACACAACAGTGTTCCAAAATTGTTCAACAATGGAAACAGAGACAATGGGACTTACAGTGAGTGCGAAAAGAATGTGACTTCGAGATAAGAAACCAAGAATCACATGGAATCCAAGAGAGTCATCATTCAGAGCAAGATTCGCAACCAAATTATGCTTAGAGATCACTTGTAAAGCAGCCATTAGTATTTTTGATGAACGAAAAATTATAGAGAAGGTTATAGAATCAAGAGATAAAAATAAAAGATTAAGTGACTCAATTGTGTAATTGGAGTAAGTATTTAAGTAAATAACAAACCCAAGCGCGAAGAAACTGCCAAATTTACAAAAGAGACCCTTAACGGTACAACGGACATGTAGCGGTACATGGAACATACTCGGTACTTGGATTTACGCTAGCGGTACATGGATTCAAAACGGTACCTCACAAATTTGACCAGTTCATGCATTCCACTATCATTATAACCTCTTTTATCTTTTTTCTATCAATCTACAACCACATCAAAAACACAAAAACATAGACTATACAATAAAAATTAGCATAAAAATTGTTCAGCTGTTACCTCCCCTCAATATGCAGCAGTCTATTGGTTGAGCATACCAATATGTGTCACCAAGAATTCAAATCTCTTTGCAGCAAATGCCTTGGTCAACAAATCAGCTACATTGTTGTATGTACGAATCTTCAAGACTTGAATAAGCTTCTTGTCATAGGCATCTCTTATGAAGTGATGTCTTATTTCAATATGCTTGGTCTTGGAGTGAAATACTGGATTCTTGACAATGCATATAGTACTTTCATTATCAATGTAAATCTTGGTGTTCACAATGTTAAACCCATAATCTAACAATTGATTTTGAATCCAAAGTACTTGTCCACATCAATGAGCAACAGCTACATATTCAGCTTCAGTTGTAGAAGTAGCAACAATGGTTTGCTTCTTACACTGCCATGATATGAGCCTTCTACCTAGGAATTGACAACCTCCTGTTGTGGATTTCCTATCATGATTAGCTCCAGCATAATCACTATCTGAGTAAGCTTCTAATTCAAAGGTGGAATCTCTAGGATACCATAATCCTAAATTGGGTTGACTTTTAAGATACTTAAAAATCTTCTTCATAGCATGTTGATGTGACACCTTTGGATTAACTTGAAACCTTGAGCAGGCACAGACAACAAACATAATATTCAGCCTTGAAGCAGTAAGATACATCAATGAACCAATCATTGATCTGTATAGATGAATATCAACATTTTCACCATGTTCATCTTTTGATAAAGACTTCTTAGCTTCAAAAGGCGTGCTTGTACTCCTTATATCCATACATGAAAATTTCTTCAAGATTTCATCAACATACTTATCTTGGCTGATAAATATTCCATCTTTCCTTTGTTTGACTTGTAGTCCCAAAAAGAAAGTTAGTTCTCCCATAGAATTCATCTGAAATCTTCCTTTCATCAAAGCCTCAAACTCTTTACACCATGATTTTTTGGTAGAACCAAAAATGATGTCATCAACATAGACTTGAACTAGAATAATATCCTTAGCATTCTTCTTGATAAACAGAGTTTTATCAATGGTCCCTCTCCTATATCCATGCTCTAACAAAAAATTGAATAAAGTTGCATACTAAACCCTTGGAGCTTGACGCAGACCATAAAGTGCTTTGATAACCTTGTAGACTCTGTTGGGGAATTTAGGATCTACAAAACCTAGAGGTTGTGAGACATATACATCCTCTGAAATAGTACCATAAAGAAAGGCACTTTTCACATCCATCTGATAGACTATAAAACCCATATATGATGAAAAGGCCAAAAATAACCTAATGGCTTCTATCCTTGCCACTGGTGCAAAAACCTCATCATAGTCTATCCCTTCTTCCTGTCTATAGCCTTGAGCAACAAGCCTTGCCTTGTTTCTCACAACAACTCTTTTATCATCCTTCTTGTTCCTAAAAACCCATCTAGTACCAACTACTCTCTTACCTGAGGGAAGATCCACAAGAATCCAAACCTTTTGTAGCTCAAATTGTATTAATTCTTCTTGCATGACATCTACCCAACGTTCTTCATCAAGATCCTAAGAAATGTTTTTGGGCTCTACTTGTGATAAGAAATAGGCAAACAAGCAATGCTGAGTATCCTTATGATTAGTTCTCTGTTGTTGTTTGACATAACTCACAAGTGCATGAGTTTCAGTATTGGTTTGAAGTTGTCTTCTGGTTTTCATAGCAGACTTGGGATTTCCAATGATCTGTGTAGTAGGATGTTTGTTGTTGACTCTATGAGTGGGAATAGAACTGACTAGAATTTCAGTTTCCAAATTGTTGAAATCAGTTATTGCACCCTGCTCATCATAGGAAGCTTTAGAGAAGATTCCTTCAGCTGGACTGGCATACACGTCTTCATCGTCCATAGCTTGTATAATATCTTCTTATGAATCAGCAGACTTTGCAGATTTTGACTTAGCAGTACTTGCAAGTGAAGTAACGCTAGGTGTAGCATGTACTGCTGAGTGTTGTGACTCAAAAGATTCTTCTCCTGAATGATTATTAGCAGATGTAGCATTCTTTTCTTGATCTTGAAGCCTTTAAAGCTCTAAGGAGGCTTGATCATCTGTTGATGGCATAGTTTGCTTCTTGGGAGTTACAGACATGGGAGTAACAATAGGCATACTGGATACATAGATATGAACATCATCATCTGATGAAGAAGCTTCTTCTTGAGTACCTGTATTAGTTGCACTAGACTCCTCACCTACATTGTTAGTTTGACAATCCTTTTGCACAAAATAGTAATCCATGGAATTAGTTAGATAATCTAAATCAAACATCCAAGCATAACCTATTCCTGGGACATTGGGTTTATTTTCTAAGAAATTAACATGGGCAATTTCTTCAACCTTTTTATATGCCAAATTATAAACCCTATATGCTTTACTTTGCAATGAATATCCTACAAGATATCCTAGATCAGACTTTCCATCAAACTTTCCCAAATGATCAAGATTATTTAGTATACACACATGACACCCAAAAGGTCTTAAATGACTTATGGTTGGCTTAACACCAGTCAAGAGTTCATAAGGTGTTTTTTTAGGCTTGGTCACTAAGACTCTATTTAACACATAACATGCAGTATTGATTGCTTCTGCCCAAAATTTATTTGGCAAAAGAGAATCAGCCAGCATAGTTCTCGCAGCCTCAATTAGTGTCATATTCTTCCTTTCAGCTACTCCATTTTGTTGTGGAGTCCTAGGATTACTAAATTGTCTCTTAATGCCTTTATACCTACAGAATTCATCAAATTCAGCATTCTTGAATTCTGTCCCATTATCTGTCCTTTATGATTAAAACTTGTTTAGTGAACTGCTTTTCAACTAAAGTGATAAAATCCTTAAGTAATTCATTGGTTTCACTCTTAAGAGCTAAAAAAAAAACCCAACTGAATCTATTATAATCATCAGTTATGACTAGACAAAAAGTCTTATGACTTATGCTTCTTACAGAAACTAGACCAAACAAATCCATATGCAAGAGTTGCAAAGGCTTTGTCACAGTATTGATAGTCTTGGTCTTACGAGAGGCTCTATGTTGTTTACCTTTTTGACAAGCAACACATGTGAAATCATTTTGAAAAGATTTTTTAGTTAACCCTCTAACCAAATTCCTATTCACTAATCTGTTAAGATTCTTGAAATTCACATGACCTAAAATTCTATGCCATAAATTAGACTCATCATAAGAAGATTAGCTAGCAAACATGTAATACCACATGTTGGAGTAATAGTATGAGGATTAAAGGTGTACATATTTTCTTTGCTGGGTACTTTAAGCAGTACTTGAATTCTTTAGGCATCTCAAAGTCTTTAGACAGCACCAAGCAGTCTTTGTCTGTGAACAATACCTTGTTCTTCTTATCACACATTTGTGATACAAAAAAGAGATTGAATTCATTCAATTGTTTCACAAAGAACACATCTTCAAATTCCAACTTCCTTGTATTGATTTTGCCTTTGCCAGTAATTCTACCTTTGCTACCTCGAAAGGCTACTGGTCCTCCTTTGAATTCTTCAAATTCAGCAAGGAAATCTTTGTTCCCTGTCATGTGTCTTGAGCATCCACTATCTTCTATACCTTTGTCTTTCAATTCATCAATTAGATGCCCCTCAGTATCTTCAGGTGAGAGATCCATTAAACCAAGCTCTTCTTTTTCTTCATCTTCAGCCCAGTTCACCACTCCATCTACAATCACCAATGCTTTGGTTCCTTTAGGACTCCTGCTGTTTCCTTTTGGAAAATTTTCAGTTATTCTTGGACTGGTTCTATAGCCGTTCTTGTACTTTTGACTGCTACTCTCACCTTTGTCTCTAGTGCATTCTATTGCAAAGTGTCCATTCCTTCTATAGTTATAGCATTCAACTTTGGATTTGCCATATCCTAATGGCTCATTAGGATCAACAGTCATCTTTCTTCCAGTCTTCTTGAGTAACCTGTTAGATCTTACTGACACCATAGCAACCTGCCATATAAGATCCATCTCTTCAACATCAGCATCATCCATTTGGAACAAGTCATTGAGTGTTAATCTTGGCATGTTGTCTTGTCCAAGAAAGAATGAGAAGGCATCATTGTCACTAAATAATGGTGAAGATCATACATGTATATTTTGCGAGACTATAGGGCTGCCTTCAGTACTTTGTGCGTAAGTACCGCTTGTAAGTCCCCCAGCGGTATTTGTGAAGTATGTACCGCTGCTTGATCCACTAGCGGTATTATGAAAATAAGTACCGCTATTTCCTTCTTACACAAAAGCCAAGTTAGACTTTGTTGTAGCTACTGCTTTGGTCACCTCAATGCCTTTTACATCCATCTCGTATGCTCTAAGATTATTATAGAGATGATTAAAAGGAATTGTATCCAGATCATCTCTTGTGATTAAGTGTATAGCCATTGCTTTCCACCCTTGTGGAACACTCCTTAAGAATTTTAGATTAGCTTCTTCATTAGGAATTACTTGTCCATAAACTACCAATTGAATAAGCAGCTTACTGAATCTTCCATAGCCACCATGTATTCCTTCTATACTGGAAATTGAGAAGTTTTCATAAGAACAATCTTCTTCATCTTCTTAGATTTGTCATTGCCTCCAAATCTAAGTTTGATGGCCTCCCACATAGCCTTGGCATCCTTATAATGATGAAAGCTAGGTAATATGTCTTCTGAAAGCGCCATAGCCAAAGCAGTTATGGCCTTTCTCTCTCTCTTATCTCTGCTTGTACCTCCTCAGCAGTCACAGCAGGTAGAGCATAGCATGTACCGTCAGGCAACCAGTGTAGCTTCTTAGGTGTATTCCCATTCTTGATAACTTTCCACATAGTGTGATCTGTGTGATTCGTAATGTTCCATCTGCATAGCCCATGTCTCATAGTTGTCACCTTTGAGCACTAGGAATTTGATAGCAGAAAGAGTATGAGAAGGTGTTGTAGTTGTAGAAGTAGCTACAGCATTCACGGCTTGAACACCTTGTGCTGGTGCAGGATGTACAAATTGTGGTTGTCCTTGTGGTATTGGATCAGGATTTGGAATATCATCCAAGTGAGCGTCATCACCAGGTTGAGACATTGAGTTTTGGTGTGAGTATAGTGTATGGGGTTGTGTTCTTCTTTTTCATAGTTTCTCAACAAGCTCTGATACCACTTGTTGGTCCCTTTGATTGGATCTATATTCTGTTAAGAACTAGTATAGTAGTTTGTAATCAAACTAAAACACTTTGAGAACTCTTACTCAAGCTAAATAAGTTATGCAGACTCTAACTTATAAAGCACAGAAGAACATAATTACATTTAACTATTCGATTCTCTTATTAATCATCTTGAATGAGGTACATGAATGACATTGTACCTATGTTCCTTTTATAGAGTAAGGAACCCTAGAAACCTTAGAATATTCTATAAAGATAACTATATCACAGACGATATATTACCAATATTCTAACTATTTAAGTATATCACATAAGATATACTCTAACTATAACTATGACATATCTTATACAAAGATATATTCGTCCTAATCAATATAGCAGTACTTACTTTATAAGTAGCAGTACTTACTATGTACCGCGTTAACACTAACGGTACTTGAAAGATACTAATAGTACTTCAATAACACTAACGGTACTTGACACTTAACAAATAATTCCCAACAGGGACGCCAAGAGCAATCACTTTGCTGTGGGGAAGTCATAATACTGGTGCCTCCAGTGTTACGGTTATGGTACCTCAATAATTGGGTGACACTGGTCATGCATGTATATGGCTTAGGCTCTTAAACTAACATAAGTTATCAAACATATAAAACAATACTGGGAAAACAGTTGGCTGTAAACGGGGAATCCTAATAAGGAAAGAATGTCCATAATGAAGGGAGTTGAAATCCGTACCTTATGTCCAATGAACGAAGAAGACTAGAGAATGAAAGTCATATTTCGATCACACTAATACTACATAAATAGGGGACATGTATAAGAAATCTGACTACTGAGCACGTAACTGATTATATCATGTCTTAACTTGTTTTATATGTTCTTGTCTTGTTTTACTGATTCTAACATTATACTGTGTTTATCATGTATTTCTGGTATTCTGGTTAAGTATTAACTTGTATTCTTGTATTACTATACTTGTTGTGTAATAATAAGTAACTTTCTAAAAATAGCAGGTTTCCTAAAATAGAAAGTTTCCAAAAATAGAAAGTTTCCAAAAATAGAAAGTTTCCAAAAATAGATTAACTTTTTAAAATAGATCAGTTTCTAAAAATAGATTAACTTTTTAAAATAGATCAGTTTCCATATTTAGAATTAAGCTGGATTAATAAGCTAATAATATAAGCTTAAGTTTACTGGTTAAATAACATAAGTCATGTGATTATAGTATAGTTTATTATTAATATCATATTAATTAAATAAACTATAGGTTATATGATTTAATTAAATATAAGCATGATTTAATTAAATTAAGGTGTATAAAATAGTTAGGTTAAACATGTATTAATATTATATCAATTATAACCTAAGTCATGTTTATTAGTTAATTATATTCTATGTCTAATAATTAATTAATACTATAGTCTAAATTAAATAAATAAATACTTAGGTTAAAACATGTATTATTTCATAAATAATAATTAACCGAAGTCCATGTTAAATTAAATTTATTATAAGTCATGTTATTAATTAATTTAATTCTCTTGTTAAAATAATATACTTGTAAAATAAATACTTATAAAATTTTAGTCATGAACCGGACCAACCAAACACACCCTTAATAGTGGCTAACCGGCTCAGCCGGTTGGCATTGTTCATGCAAATACAGCACCGGCTGCAGCCGGTGGTTCCCTCTCGGCTAGCCGCTGTCCACAGCGAAGTTCCCACCGGCTGTGTGCCGGTGGTTCCCCCTGCTGCCGTCGCGGTTCCCCCTGTTAGACCAAAACCGCCACCGGTCCTAGACCGGTGGTGGTGGCTGCTGCTACCGAGACCTCCAAACAAACCAAACGGTACCCCGACTCATGTCGGTGTACCTTGGTTCCTGCTGCCGACCGAAACCAACCACACCGAGACTCGAGGTCTCGGTTGGTGGTGCGAACCAAAGGAAGCCAAGAGCCATGTGGCTCTCGGTTGGGTGTTGGCCGAACAAAACCAACCCGAAACACCTTTTAATTTTACCCCCATGATTTAACTAACATGTTTTAATTACTTGTTTAATAACCCCATGATTACATGTTCTTATTTAATTAAAAGAATTAAAAGAAAAGGGATAACGGATTACCCAATGCGTGTAACGAATGGAGGTTAATAACACGAACCCTCTACTTGAATTAATCAACCAAAAATCAAATAAACACCACCTTTGGTGTTGTTGTTGTCGACGGCCAAAGAGAAAAACAAAGAGGCTAGGGTTTTGATTTGTTTAGAAAAACTCTATAAAGTGAAAAACATGTTTCCCTTTTTATTATTCTAATAAAACCAAACATGGGCTTGGCCCTTATGTCTTTGGTGTCCGCGGCATATAGGGCCCACATGGGGAAACCCAAAGTTTTCTCGTGTCTAATATTTTACGTGTTCGTATGTTCGTGTTTTCGTGTTATAACATAATTAAATGTTCGTGTTATATATAAATACTTGTACGTAACGATATTAATCATATTATTATAATTAACTACGTAATTACATGTTCGTTATTTTTACGTTCATGATTTCATGTTCGTGATTATAATTATTATTGTTAATAATTATCGTGTACTATCACGTACTTAATACTTATCGTGTAATAACACGTACGTAGCTTTTGTAATTAATAATCGTGACACATGTTCATGCTATAAAAGAAAAGTTTTAATATGTACGTATGTTCACTAAGTGTACTGTTCATGGTAAAATCATGCGGGTTTTACAAAGGTTGAGTGAATTTATAGGTTTTAAAATCAGTTTTGAATACAAGATTCCCTTTTTGAGCTACGTTGTTATTTGCTTGTAAGTTTGAATAAAATGATGATTTAATTGCACTAAGCTCATGATACCGCGACTAGACATAGGAACCAAGAGTTTGCCCTTATGAGGAAGTCTGCCAAACTATCCTTGTTTGCAAAATAAAGTATGCATGTTTAACCGCTAAGGTGCTAGCAAGTGCGACTTTCCCAAACTGGAGATGTCAGTCTCCAATAGTACTATTTACGATATTAGCTCTCATTACGAGAAATGATTAGCGGTTCAGAATTATAAAGGGACTTTCATAGGCAGCAGTAAACATAGTGTCAATGAATCATATCTAGAAAGCATATCAAAAACACTTGTATTCCATTTTTAGCATATATCCCTCTCACGGATTTTGAAATCATTTGGAAAGTAGTACACTTTAGTGAGGCTATGAACTCACCTTATCTCCAGTAATCTTGTCGGGTTTATGTCACACAGATCACCTTGAGCTAACAAACAAGAACGTGATCTCACACCAACTTGTTTTAACATAATTGGTATGTATTAAGTTTTTAATATTTTGATCAATCTTTTTAAGCATTTGGTTATGATTTCTTTAATTATTATTTGGTTGTAATTCTAGAACCAGTGTTCGGGCCATCATACTCAGAAGACATTCTATAAACGTTTGAGGAGCGAGGGCACTTTAAACCGTAAACCCAACCACTCAGTCAGAACATAATATGGAGATGGAACATCTTTGTACAAAGCTCCCTACTAACATGATACTTTAATTACTTCCTCATATTCATGATTAATCTTCTTTAGTTTCAAAATTGGCAAAATTAGTCCTTTTGGTTACACTTTGGTATAATTACACTTTTAACCCCTAAAGTATATAGTTTCATAAATTGCAACTTAAACCTTCAATATTTAACCTTAGGGTCTCAAACTTTCCAACATTTATTCTTATAGCTTTTACTTTCATAAAATGACACTTTTGGCCCTAAATAATTTATAGTTTCAAAAATGACAGTTTTAGTCCCTAAACTTGTAAAATTCACATAACAACCTCAAAAATGATCAAAATGATCTAGGATTTGAAAACAAAGTTTCTAAAAATGTTTATAATCATAATAAAAACATTCCTTAAGATTTATAGTGTAACACTCTCAAATTTCGTATCGGGTCAACGGAAGGGTCAATAGAGTGTTACGGGATAGTAACAAAATCTCATATAAGGAAAAAACCTTAAAAAACATCAATGGCATCCAAAAAATCCCCTCTTCTCATAAATCTAATTTTCTTTTTCCTTTAATCCGTATACCTTATAATGATGTTGTTTTCTCGAATAATCTCTGATTATTCTTGAGTTAACAAAGTCTTTATTTGGTTGATTGATTTTAGGATAAATTAAATTGGTTTTAATTTTCGTTTTTTGCTGTCATTGTATTGTGCGATTGTATTGTTTTCTCTCGTGGGTGGTTAATTATCTCTTTTAAGTCGGTTTGGATCAAGTGCTACCTGGACAAATAGTCTCGATTTGTTTTGTTTAAATAAGTAATCGCAATAATTGTTTTTTTAGGTATTCGCTGTGTGAGGGTGTCGTTTTATCGTAGCATTTAATTATCCTTCATTATTGCAAGTGGTCGGCTGACCTTTCACTCTTGTCGGCTGACATTGTTTAAGGTTTAATTAAGTGGGGCGGCTGACTTTTGACATTGTTTAAGGATCGTCGGTTGACCCCATCATAATTCATCGCAAGTGGACTTAATTCATTCTTTGATTGATGGGTCCGGTCTTGGTTGGCGGCTGACAACAATATTTAAGAAATTAAGTGGTGCAATTTTTAGTGCAACTGACCTTTTCACGTGGGTACTAGATTTAATTGGTATTGCAAGTTTGGTCGGCTGTTTGTTTTTTAATAAATTATTACGAGAGTGTTGGTTTATTATTTAGTGGTTCGTTTGATCGATTTGTTGAAGCTATGGTGGATTCGAGTAATGAAAGTGATAAGCCATTATTTACAGGTTGGATGGATGTGGTTAAGGTGTCTACTCTTGAGGTTTTAGTAACGCTAGAGGAGATATCTAATTTGTTTTCTATTCCTTTGAATACTGTGCGTGACATTGAAGTGTTTGCAAATGGTGTGAAGGCAAACAAATTTCCTAAATGGTCTACTTTACCTAAGGAGACCACTATGCGTTATTATGAAGTTTTGTGTGAACGCCATAAGAATCTAACTAGCAGCACTTCTTCACTCAGTTCAGGTGGATCGAGTGTGCACTCTGCACAAATGGCTAAGGAAACAGACCTTGCAGCTAAGGCTGCTACCATTGATGGTTTGAAACCGTGTAATCTACATGCGGTTTTGAAATTATTTGGTGTAACGATTCGCACGGTTGGTGACGCGGGTGAATTTATGCATGAATTAAGAATGAAGAAACATCCTTTGTGGGAATTGATCTCACCTGATCGTGCTAAAGAAATTCTGAAGTTACTTTTCAGATTTGAAGGTGATATGGTTACGTCTACTAATGGAGGTATTAATGCAGTCTCTTCTTCGTTTAATTCTGAAAATGTCTATGAAGGGGTTAATATCTCTATTCCTAGGAAGGTTGTTGAAACAGTAAATGCTCGCTACCATAACACTTTATATGGTTACTTTCTTGGTAAAAGGATTGCATTCCCTGTGGTTGAGTATTTTGCTAAGAATAACTGGGCAAAACATGGTCTTAAGCGTATCATGATGAATGAGAAAGGTTTTTTCTTTTTTCAATTTGGATCTAGTGAGGGTCTTAATGTGGTTCTGGAAGGTGGTCCGTGGATGGTTCGTAACTCACCAATTTTTCTTAAGAAATGGACTATGAAAACGAATCTTCTAAAGGAGGAACTAACTCGTATTCCGGTATGGGTTAAGTTTCATGATGTCCCGCTACAGGTATTTGAAGAGGAAGGTATTAGTTTGATTGCTTCGTTTCTTGGTAAGCTTATTATGATGGATAATTATACTGATAATATGTGCAAAGAGTCTTGGGGTCGTTGTAGTTTTGCTCGTTGTCTTATTGAGATGAATGCTGATTCGGAGTTTATAGATAACGTTACTATTGGTGTCCCTGATCTTGAAGGCTCTGGTTGTACTAAGGAGTTAATTCGAGTTGAATACGAATGGAAACCACCTAGATGTCATACTTGTAATATTTTTGGTCATTCCGTTGATTCTTGTCCGAAAAATGTTAAACCTATAACGGTTGAAAAAGTGACAACTCATGTTGATAATGATGGGTTCCAACAAGTGCAAAGCAAGAGGAAGAAGTACAAAGGTAATTTAGGGAATCAAGTTTCAAGAGGTGTTCCATTGAGCAAGGGTTTCCAAGCAGGTAAGACGGTCGTTTTTCGCCCAAAAACTCACTTGGATACTACAAGTACGAGTGCTGATAATAGTAGTAAGTTGAATACTAAATCTGGTCAGTTGCAGCAGTCTAGCAATCTTAATGGTCCGAACAAGGCTAAAGCTCAAATGAGCAGTGTTTCTACATCTAATAAATTTTCATCTTTGTCCATGCCTGGTATTGACGAAGGGGCTCAAGTAAGAGAGGAAGATAATGAGGAGGAGGAGGGAGTCGAGGTCGTCTTTGATGAATCGGTGAATCTTCTCAATACTCATATTGGGGCAAGCACTCCAACTGGCTGATCCCATGTTGATATTTTATTATTTTCCTCGTAACTTTATGTTATCGTCTTGGTTTTTGTCTAGTTTATATATTTCCAGTATTCTAGACTAGTTAATGTTTATGGCCTGTCATAAACATTTTGTTTAACAAGCTGCCTGTAGCTTGCGGTTAATGTGGTATTTCCGCCACATTCCTTGTACTTCAACGCTTTTTTTGGTTCTATTTACAGGGGTCATTGCTACCCTTTTACAAAAAAAAAGAGTGTTACGGGATAGCACAATAACTCAAATCATAGACAACGCATAAAAATAGTTATACAAGGTTTACCATACATTCATTCGAATAAAAGTTTTAAATTTATATCAGGTCCCCAAGTCTCACAGTCATAAAGTTTACAAAACATAGATAGAATGAATAATTTTATTATGTGGGCCATCAGAGTTGATCTCCATCCAAGTTACCTTCAAGCACCTGAGATAAAACATGCGAAAATTATATCAGCGAATGCCGTGAATTCATATAGTTTATTAAAACCGTTACATAAAACAGTTATAGTAAGCAGAACACAAGTATAATATCCGAAGTGAGTCCGCGTATTGCTAGTCAAGCAATATATATAAATCAAGTCATACATCTTAAACCGTCCATGAGACTGTAGTCTCAATATTACCATTATAGGTAACATTATTATCGTTATTTATACTATTATTTGGATTGCGTTGGATTAGTACTAGCCGCATGACATTGCTACCTTACTATAATAAACAACGGGCCGTGAACCCGACAAACAATTTGCCCATCTATATTAGCGTGTCGTCACAAAAATCACGCAATGTAAATCTTCTCATACATAAATTCGCTTACCAATCAATGTGGCACGACGGGGATCAACTGTCAAGGCGTGAACTGGGGTGATCTTCCACAAATAGTACTATTATATGCATAAGCGTCTACCAAATCCCGGTAGTTCACAATTCATGCTAATTGGACTTTAAGTGAAATAACCTAACTACTAATAATCCATTTCATCTCATTCATTGGGTCATAGCATCATTCGGGTCCATATCAATAAGCATACCATCAGGACTACTTGTGTTCTATTTTTATCAAAAACTAGCATGTTATCTCCCTCGCAGTTTTACAAAACATTTTATAAAACATTTGAAAGAGTGCGAGGCTATGAACTCACGTTGATTAGAAAAGGCGGGTTACCAGCGATGGTGCATGCTTCAATCACAAAAACCTAGACAAATAATACTCGGTCTTAGACTCTTTTCCAATGACTTTATAAAAATAATGGCTATTCATATATATATGATTATATTATAATTATGATGAGGATCAAGTGGGATTTTATCTCTTTATATAACATTATAGTGTTATGTGTTAGTAAATTTTTAGACTAGTTATACTAGTTTTAACTTTTATACATATTAAGACCCAATAAGCCCATTAAAAGCCTAAAACATTATATTAGTCCATTTATACTTTTAATACCAGGCCTATCCTCATATGTTGGGCCCAAGTGGGTTAAGCCCATGAGTAAGTCCATTAGTGTTTAGCCAAACTAGTTGGGCTAATAGTCCAATAAGGCTACTTTGGCCCGTTAATGTCCATAAGTTATATAGCCCGGGTTTTATCGGTTTTTACTTGTCAAATGTACTTACATATCATTAGATGAGTTATAGAAATGTTACATTAGACGGGTCCGACCGTCTATATTTTATTTGGCGAAAATGTTAATCTTTCGGTTTTAGTCGAAAAGACGTAAAACTTATATATAGTTTTAATAACTTTAGTAAACATTTGAGTTTGTATTTTTATAAAAATGTCATACTTATTTATCATAGTATATAACTCATTTTATAAATATTATCATTAGCTAGTGGGTTTTATATATGTATTTTATAATAATATTACTTGAGTGCTCATTTTATATTATATACTTTTATTTACAAATCTGATTATCAAAGTCACTCTCACCATTTTTGCCATATCTTGAGTTCTACAAGGAGATAGAAGCTCAAATTTGGGCATCACAAACTACATAATATGTTCTACAAATAACTCCGTTTTAGATATTGCTCAATCATCCTCTAAGTATCCCTAATAATTCTTCCAAAACAGACTATAGAGATTTGAACCTTAATAGTATTTTGATCATATCTTGCTCATTTTATTGATTTCATTGAGTGGCCAACTCACCACATATGTAAAAATCATATATCTAACTGTATATTCAATAATCCAAGTCATTTTACCAAGTGTTCATATGGTTACTTACTGTTTTATACAACCTATAAATTTAACCATGATTTTAACATATCTACATATCTACAACCTACAAATCTATCAACACAAAATCCCCACATAATACTTTGATCATCATTTATCATCATATACATATACATTTATAAAGAAAATACAAGATTACATTTACAAAATGTGACAACCCAAACCCGAGGTCATTTATTTAATATTATATAATATTATTTTTACGAATGATTTTGAAGTTTTTGATGAGTTGAATGAAATGACGATTGATGGTTTTATTTAAAACCGACGTTGAAGGTCTTATTTTTATCTTTTTACTAATAGTGAGGATTATTAGTGACCACGATATCGACGGATGCCCGAGATTTAATGTTTTATCATTTGTTGTCTCGATGTTTATATTTTTGACGTTTTTATATTAAGTTCGTATTAAGTCGAACCGGGATCATATTATCATCATATTTTGAGTGCGTTTTAACTTTTGAAAAGTATTTTTATGAAAACCGAGCCTCGTAAATATTTTCAAAATTGATAATTTACATTTTCTACCCTTACAACTATTTAATTGCATTTTGGACCAAAACTATCACAAATTGGCAAAACTAGTCCCTCCGCCACCATATAAAAGGTGATTTCTCTCACCTACAAAACACATACAACAAAAACTTCATCTCCCTTCTCCTCTCTCTACAAACCGTACACTACCACCTCCAAAAATCCTTTGATTTTTTAAAATCTACTTTGAATCTTCAAAAACTAAAATATATCCCATGTTGCAAATTCAATCATTTTGATGTAATTTTTAGCAACATGCAAGAACATTTAATTTTTGATGATGATCCATGAAGGTTTGATCCATTTTTATGCTTGTATGTTGTTGTTAGTATTATTATATACATATTTTCATTATTGAATGTTTGAAATTTTGAGTGGGTAAATTTTTGTATGATCATTTAAGTGTGTTATGGGTTAGACTATATGTTGGTAATGATAGTAGGATGATTATATTGGTAAAAATGGGGTTAAAATATGGTGAAAAATTAATTTTGAATGATTTTTAAATGTATATTTTTAAACAGATTATTAAACTTAATTTTCTGAAAATATGAGTTTAAGTTTAAGATGAACTAACTAGATATTGTTGTAGAGAATTCTTTTAGCTTCGATTTGATATAAGATAGAGCTTCTAGCTCCAAACGAGCGTGGAGTTACGTTAGTTTGATTATTCGTGTACCGGGAAACGAGTATCGGCACGATATATAATTGTTGTCGATATTTGGATCGAATCTCGGGGACTATAAAAAGAATTTTGAAATGTGTCATGGACTGATGTTAAGTATTAAGTATGAGGATGTTGAGTTTATTTTCAAAGTCGAGTGTCGGTTTTGTAACGGGAGTAAAATAAATAAGTTAAAAAGACTATATGAGTTGTTGACGTAAAACTGTCCGGTTTTTTAGTTCAAAGATGTGTCGGGCAGGGAAGTTTAAAAGTAAAATCTTTTGATGGGCTTTTAACAGGTCTAGCTATATATAATAAGTGACATTTCTGATTAGTATCATAAGTATTTGATGTGTTTAAGTGGGGTAAACGAGCTTGTACATTTGGTGTGTACCGATATATTTTTATCGAAAGAATTAACTAATAGAATAAACATATAGAACGAAGTAAAAGGTCACTTGTATTGTTTCATTTTGGGTTGGGTGTGATTTTATGATTTTGAGTTTGATGTTACTAAGTATGGATTTTACTCGAGTTTATTATTGATGAACGCGCCTTATTTGATAGGTTGCGGTTTTTTGTGTTTATCGGGCATCAACTATCGTCGAAGATCGTCTTGCTACTGCTATTACTCAAGGTGAGTCTAAAGCCTCGCTTTTGTAATTGTGTCGAGTGATTTTAAAACCCGCGAGTGGGATACATTCTATTTGAAAGTAAAATGAACACAAGTCATGATTGATTGTTTGGACCCGAATGTTGCCTTTGTTGCCTTTGTTGATTTGAATTGTATAAGTACCTATGTTGCAAAAGTCCCTAAATTCATGAGCCGTTAACTATCTTCTGACTTGATGTTGTGAGTTGGGAATAACCTCTTATTCTAATAATAGTACTATTGGGCTGACGACCCTATCCGAGACCAGGGCTTTACGCTGAGTAACCCGCTGGGAAGGATAATTTTACGAGAATGAAAATGTGGTATACTTGCAACTGATACCCTAGTAGGGGCACTGGAATTCATCTAGTCATGTCGGCTTTAGGCGAGGGTGACTAAATTAAGGGGTCGGTGTCATGAGCTTAATACAATTCAATAGCTAATGCTATATACCAGATTGCCTGAATAATATATTGTAATGATCTGCAATTCTATTAAATGATCTTGATTGATTTTTATCTTGTGTTCAAATGATGATTTGGAAAACCTATAGACTCGCTCAACCGTTCTATTGATGATTTTAAGCATGTATTTCAGGTGATTGAAGTTGATGAATTGCGGAGCTTGCTGGAGAAGGATTGCGGATTGCTTTTGTGGTGGTTGGTCTAAAACGGATTTCTTTCCCTTTTGTCTTAAAAATAATAATGTACAGCCATGTGCTTTCGTAAATTGTTTGTGGATTTGATAAAGTCTTTGGGGGACCTAAATGTGACTATGATATTTCTAAAATTGTTTTACTTTGGATTGAAGGTTTTAGACAATGGTTAAATTATATTCTTTTATACTCGAATTTATCATTTTGAGTTTGTTCAAAATGTCTTGTGTAACAATGTTTGTGTTTAGCACCCAGATGTGTATTTCCGCTGCGCAATGTAATTTGGGGGTGTTAAAGATTGGTAATCAGAGCTTTTTAGTTATAGCGAATTAGGTCGATTTTTGAAAAATGTCCTAAACTATAACTTTGGTGTCGAAAATAATTTACAAAAGCACGCAACTTCTCCGCAAGGCTCCGGTAAGATTATTTGTTTTGTATTGTTTTATTGATTGATGTATCCCTTTAAATTTGAAATGATTTTAAAGTATTTATTAAGTAAATACTATGATGATATATAATGATGTATTGATGATGTATTGATGATGTATTGATGTTGTTGAAAGTACGTTGAGTACTTGTTATCGGAGTTTTCTTTATGTAATGCATATGTATATAATTTTAAATAATGATCTTATGTACTGCCGAGGGTCTAGGACAGTAGACCAGATGATGAACGATTTTACAACTAATTTCTTGCGATTTATATCGGGTATGAGGAAGTTTGATTAGTTGATGTATGATAGATATGTGGTTGAAATTGGTGTGAATAGGAGGTTGATGTGAAAGAAAAGTTGTTTTAAAGGTTATATTTGGTATGTAGAGAATTGAGTTTGTTTGGACTTGGAAGATGGATGATATTTGTAACACCCCCACAAATGCTATGCGCAGCGGAACTACAACATTGGGTGCTACACAGTATTCATTGCACACAAGATATATCAAACGACGCTAAAAAGACGTCGACTTAAAACTTGAATTAAAAATTGTTAGATGATACATGTCCACGGTTTTTCCAACCCCACTTGGTACAACAGAGTTTAGCGTTTTCGGTCCCCCATGAATCTCAACCCAAGAATTTCAGTTTCACAACAACATTACATTAAACTTTAAAAATGTTTAAGTAGAAAAAGGAGGAAAAACAAGCGGACTCCAAGCCATACACACAACATCCATCCCATGCATGCTCCATTCTACACTTCAGCGGTTACCTGAAACACATACCAAAATTTTGGTCAACGAAAACGTTGAGTGGAATTCATAGGTTTTACAATCAATTTGAACGTATATAAAATAAAAACCATTCGTGATCATTTATAGACTTGTCGATCAAACAATCTATATTCAAGATACTGACAATTGTGTTTAAGCTCATGACACTAATCCGTTAACTCAATCACCCGCGTAATAAATACCGGCGTGATTCAGATGAAACCGGTGCCCCTTCTAAAGGCATCAGTTGCAATTATACCTTATCTCTCATACAAAATAATCTACCGCAGAACTTACTCAACGTACAGCTTCTCGGCTAGCATTGGGTCGTTAGCCCCGTAGTACTACAAATTGCATAAGCGGCTATTTCCCCCTACTCGAGGGCAGGACAATAGTTAATAGTTCATGAATTTAGGGTCTTTGGCAACTTGGTACTCAACACAATTTCTAAGGCAACTTTCGGGTCTAACAATCATTCATGATATACGTTCCTTTTAAAAACTAGCATGCATTTCCCTCGCGGGTAAAACAATTTGAAATAAATATAAGCGAGGCTATAAATTCACACCTTATATATTAAGTAGTCGGTAGTTCGAGAGATGATCACTGACGATGTTACGGATGCCCGGGTAAATCAACACCTATCACAAATAACGCGTAATGAGTATTCTCATTTTAAATACCTTACGGTACTGTATAAAATACATAAGTACTAGTCACTTAGGACAATTTTAACTCACACCAAAAACAAAACAACAAGCATCACTCATTTTACTCCATTCGTTCTTATTACTTACGTTGTCCATTTTTATCCATTTCCGCCGGTACTCACCGAAAGTACGGGCTGTTTTACCATATTTAACCATACTTATAAAATTTGACAAAATTCTCAAAAATCCTAGAAGACCTGTAGATAACATGTTTTTAATCCCAATAAAAGTTTTTACTTTTACGACTCGTTACGCAACGCTTTTCAAAAACTACATTTTACGGGCTGAAATTGTACTTCGACCAACTTTGACCTCTTTGACCTATATGAAATGCACCTTTGACTTCTTTGACTCCTAAGTCAACTTATAGACTCATTTACACAGGTTTGTGACCAAATTTTGACCCTTGACCATTTACCAATTCATACTTGTGGTCCTCGGGATTTGACTAAAACTATACATAAATTCGGATTATGAAAGTCCTCGTCTCCCGGTACTCGATCTTTAAAACCTCATAACTTTTAGCTCGTTTTGAGTCACGGGCTCTACCTTATACCAAATTAAAGATAAAAAGACCCTCTACAACTACATTTAGTTTTCAAGACCTGTAGGAAAAATAATTTTTATGAAATGACCTTAAACTTTCTGCCTAAATTTGGCTACACCAAAATCATGCTTAAACTCGATTCCAATCCTACTAACCACCACTAGGCATCATCCTAAGCTTTCCCAAACATATCCAAACACAAATTTTCAGTCCTACCCCTATTGATCAACCAACCTCATAATCCTAATCATCTAAAAACGAACATGCAACCACTTAAACCTATCTAAAACATCACTAAACACTAAACCAAACACAAGACAATGCTCAAAATTCATCAACCACCATGGCTCCCCAAACACCCCTTGTGCCGTGGGGTTTGGGTGACCAAGTCACCACAACCAAATTAATTTTGGTGGGTTTTATTGGTGATTATGCTTCCATTACACATGAATTTAACATGCATCACAACAATTAGCCTCAAAAACGGATTTGAATCATCTTGAAAATTTTTGGAAAATTTATTTGAATGCATGTGGGATTTAAGTACATAGAAAGGTGGGGAATGACAAGATTAGATGTGGTCTAACCTTAATTTCAATGAAAATCAAGTGAAAAAAATTTTTTGATGGTGTTCTTGGTGGTTTGGGGGTGACCGTCGGCTAGAGGGAGAAGAGAGGAGAGAACCAAATTTTTTTTCTAAGTGTTTTGTGAAATGTGTGCATTCCTTCCCCTTTTTGTAAATTTGGAAGGACCAAATGTGCAATTAAGGCTTTCTTTTGGCCTTAAGTTAAAAACGCCATTAAAACTTTGCGGGTTCGACTCACTAGTCAATTTAGAAAATTTTACGGGAGTCGGAAATCATCCCGAACACTCCAAAATATTTTTGGGATACTTTAAATGTACTCGGAAGGCTATAAAACTCACCCGACTCAACTTAACATGAACCGTAAATAAAATTCTCGAAAAATTACATTATCGATAAATTGTCAATAATCATATAAAATTGGGCATCCATCGGGATCGTAATCATCATCGTCCTTCTTGAATCGTCAATCGTAAAAATTATAACCTCGAACATCGGCTTTAACCAAAATACTTATAAATATAGAAATTAAAATTTATTAAAAATTTCAAAAATTAGCGTAATTTAGGGTAACGTTAATGACCTCGATTCTAGGGTGTCACATCCACCCCTCCTTAAAGAGAGCGACGTCCCGGCGCTCGCCTCTTCTTGTACTCACATTTCGTTCTACTAGAACAGATGAGGATACCTTTCCTTGAAAAAGTCCTCACGTTCCCAGGTGTATTCCGGTCCACGCTTAGAATTCCATCGGACTTTCACAATAGGAATTCTACTACGCTTCAGTCTCTTGACCTCTCGGTCCATAATTTCCACAGGTTCTTCCACAAAATGCATTTTGTCGTCTAGTCGAATCTCGTCTAAAGGAATCACCAATTCCTTGTCCGCCAAACTCTTCTTCAGGTTCGATACGTGAAACGTGTCGTGAATAGCACTAAGCTCGTTCGGCAATTCTAACTTATACGCTACTGGTCCAATTCGTTCGACGATCTTAAATGGTCCAATATACCTTGGACTCAACTTTCCTTTCTTCCCAAAACGAATTACACCCTTCCACGGCGATACCTTGAGCATAACCATATCTCCAACTTCAAACTCCAACGGTTTCCTTCGGTTATCGGCATAACTCTTCTGTCGGCTTCTCGCAGCAAGTAGTCGGTTCTTGATTTGCACAATCTTCTCTGTCGTTTCTAAAACCATTTCGGGTCCAGTCAATTGACTTTCCCCCACTTCACTCCAACACACAGGCGATCTACACTTCCTTCCATACAATGCTTCGAACGGTGCTGCCTTGATACTCGCATGATAACTATTATTATACGAAAATTCCACTAGAGGCAAGTGGCATTCCCAACTTCCCCCAAAATCATTCACGCATGCTCGGAGCATGTCCTCCATCGTCTGAATAGTTAGTTCACTCTGGCCGTCAGTTTCCGGGTGATAAGCCGTGCTTAAACTTAATTCAGTGCCCATCGCACGTTGAAGCGATTTCCAAAATTCCGATGTAAATCTACTGTCGCGATCCGAAATGATCGATAGCGGCACTCCATGTCTACAGACGATCTCTTTCACGTACACACTGGCTAGCTTTTCCATGCTGTCCGTCTTCTTCATAGGTAAGAAATGAGCAGATTTCGTTAATCTATCCACTATCACCCATATCATATCACATCCACTAGGAGTTCTAGGTAAACCCGTCACGAAATCCATAGCGATTTTCTCCCATTTCCATTCTGGGATCTCTAGTTGTACCAACAATCCAGATGGTTTCTTATGTTCTGCTTGAACTTTCGCGCAAGTCAAACACTTACTAACGTAACGAGCAATATCCGCCTTCATATTCGGCCACCAATAAACTTTCTTCAGGTCGTGATACATTTTATCCGATCCAGGATGTATCGAATACTTCGACTTATGCGACTCGTTCATAACCAATTCTCGAACTCCAGGCTTTCCTTCCTCAGATGAACACAATGGTAACCAAATCCGATTCTCAAAATATCTCAGTCCGTCTGACCTAATCACGAAAAGAGGTTTCAACATTCGTCCCAAATTCTCAGCTTCAACATTCCCTTTCATTAGTCCCCTCTCTTGAGCTTTCAGTATAGTTTCGGTTAAGTCAACGCTCTCAGTCATCACTAAAGCTCTGACCCTCAAAGGTTTCTCCCGTTCCTTCCTACTCAGTGCATCCGCTACAACATTCGCCTTGCCAGGGTGGTAGCGAATTTCGCAGTCATAATCACTCAGTAGTTCAACCCATCGTCTCTGTCGCATATTCAACTCCTTTTGATCTAAAATGTGTTGCAAACTCTTGTGGTCAGTGAATACAACACACTTCGTCCCATACAAATAATGTCTCCACAACTTCAAATGCCATGAATACAAAAATAAATCTTACCGGAGCCATGCAGGATAGTTGTGTGTGCTTGGACCATTTCTTACGACACCAAAAGTTATAGTTTAGGATTTTCAAAAACGACCTAGTTCTCTATAACTCATGGCTCTGATTACCAATCTGTAACACCCCCACAAATGCTATGCGCAGCGGAACTACAACATTGGGTGCTACACAGTATTCATTGCACACAAGATATATCAAACGACGCTAAAAAGACGTCGACTTAAAACTTGAATTAAAAATTGTTAGATGATACATGTCCACGGTTTTTCCAACCCCACTTGGTACAACAGAGTTTAGCGTTTTCGGTCCCCCATGAATCTCAACCCAAGAATTTCAGTTTCACAACAACATTACATTAAACTTTAAAAATGTTTAAGTAGAAAAAGGAGGAAAAACAAGCGGACTCCAAGCCATACACACAACATCCATCCCATGCATGCTCCATTCTACACTTCAGCGGTTACCTGAAACACATGCCAATATTTTGGTCAACGAAAACGTTGAGTGGAATTCATAGGTTTTACAATCAATTTGAACGTATATAAAATAAAAACCATTCGTGATCATTTATAGACTTGTCGATCAAACAATCTATATTCAAGATACTGACAATTGTGTTTAAGCTCATGACACTAATCCGTTAACTCAATCACCCGCGTAATAAATACCGGCGTGATTCAGATGAAACCAGTGCCCCTTCTAAAGGCATCAGTTGCAATTATACCTTATCTCTCATACAAAATAATCTACCGCAGAACTTACTCAACGTACAGCTTCTCGGCTAGCATTGGGTCGTTAGCCCCGTAGTACTACAAATTGCATAAGCGGCTATTTCCCCCTACTCGAGGGCAGGACAATAGTTAATAGTTCATGAATTTAGGGTCTTTGGCAACTTGGTACTCAACACAATTTCTAAGGCAACTTTCGGGTCTAACAATCATTCATGATATACGTTCCTTTTAAAAACTAGCATGCATTTCCCTCGCGGGTAAAACAATTTGAAATAAATATAAGCGAGGCTATAAATTCACACCTTATATATTAAGTAGTCGGTAGTTCGAGAGATGATCACTGACGATGTTACGGATGCCCGGGTAAATCAACACCTATCACAAATAACGCGTAATGAGTATTCTCATTTTAAATACCTTACGGTACTGTATAAAATACATAAGTACTAGTCACTTAGGACAATTTTAACTCACACCAAAAACAAAACAACAAGCATCACTCATTTTACTCCATTCGTTCTTATTACTTACGTTGTCCATTTTTATCCATTTCCGCCGGTACTCACCGAAAGTACGGGCTGTTTTACCATATTTAACCATACTTATAAAATTTGACAAAATTCTCAAAAATCCTAGAAGACCTGTAGATAACATGTTTTTAATCCCAATAAAAGTTTTTACTTTTACGACTCGTTACGCAACGCTTTTCAAAAACTACATTTTACGGGCTGAAATTGTACTTCGACCAACTTTGACCTCTTTGACCTATATGAAATGCACCTTTGACTTCTTTGACTCCTAAGTCAACTTATAGACTCATTTACACAGGTTTGTGACCAAATTTTGACCCTTGACCATTTACCAATTCATACTTGTGGTCCTCGGGATTTGACTAAAACTATACATAAATTCGGATTATGAAAGTCCTCGTCTCCCGGTACTCGATCTTTAAAACCTCATAACTTTTAGCTCGTTTTGAGTCACGGGCTCTACCTTATACCAAATTAAAGATAAAAAGACCCTCTACAACTACATTTAGTTTTCAAGACCTGTAGGAAAAATAATTTTTATGAAATGACCTTAAACTTTCTTCCTAAATTTGGCTACACCAAAATCATGCTTAAACTCGATTCCAATCCTACTAACCACCACTAGGCATCATCCTAAGCTTTCCCAAACATATCCAAACACAAATTTTCAGTCCTACCCCTATTGATCAACCAACCTCATAATCCTAATCATCTAAAAACGAACATGCAACCACTTAAACCTATCTAAAACATCACTAAACACTAAACCAAACACAAGACAATGCTCAAAATTCATCAACCACCATGGCTCCCCAAACACCCCTTGTGCCGTGGGGTTTGGGTGACCAAGTCACCACAACCAAATTAATTTTGGTGGGTTTTATTGGTGATTATGCTTCCATTACACATGAATTTAACATGCATCACAACAATTAGCCTCAAAAACGGATTTGAATCATCTTGAAAATTTTTGGAAAATTTATTTGAATGCATGTGGGATTTAAGTACATAGAAAGGTGGGGAATGACAAGATTAGATGTGGTCTAACCTTAATTTCAATGAAAATCAAGTGAAAAAATTTTTTTGATGGTGTTCTTGGTGGTTTGGGGGTGACCGTCGGCTAGAGGGAGAAGAGAGGAGAGAACCAAAATTTTTTTCTAAGTGTTTTGTGAAATGTGTGCATTCCTTCCCCTTTTTGTAAATTTGGAAGGACCAAATGTGCAATTAAGGCTTTCTTTTGGCCTTAAGTTAAAAACGCCATTAAAACTTTGCGGGTTCGACTCACTAGTCAATTTAGAAAATTTTACGGGAGTCGGAAATCATCCCGAACACTCCAAAATATTTTTGGGATACTTTAAATGTACTCGGAAGGCTATAAAACTCACCCGACTCAACTTAACATGAACCGTAAATAAAATTCTCGAAAAATTACATTATCGATAAATTGTCAATAATCATATAAAATTGGGCATCCATCGGGATCGTAATCATCATCGTCCTTCTTGAATCGTCAATCGTAAAAATTATAACCTCGAACATCGGCTTTAACCAAAATACTTATAAATATAGAAATTAAAATTTATTAAAAATTTCAAAAATTAGCGTAATTTAGGGTAACGTTAATGACCTCGATTCTAGGGTGTCACATCCACCCCTCCTTAAAGAGAGCGACGTCCCGACGCTCGCCTCTTCTTGTACTCACATTTCGTTCTACTAGAACAGATGAGGATACCTTTCCTTGAAAAAGTCCTCACGTTCCCAGGTGTATTCCGGTCCACGCTTAGAATTCCATCGGACTTTCACAATAGGAATTCTACTACGCTTCAGTCTCTTGACCTCTCGGTCCATAATTTCCACAGGTTCTTCCACAAAATGCATTTTGTCGTCTAGTCGAATCTCGTCTAAAGGAATCACCAATTCCTTGTCCGCCAAACTCTTCTTCAGGTTCGATACGTGAAACGTGTCGTGAATAGCACTAAGCTCGTTCGGCAATTCTAACTTATACGCTACTGGTCCAATTCGTTCGACGATCTTAAATGGTCCAATATACCTTGGACTCAACTTTCCTTTCTTCCCAAAACGAATTACACCCTTCCACGGCGATACCTTGAGCATAACCATATCTCCAACTTCAAACTCCAACGGTTTCCTTCGGTTATCGGCATAACTCTTCTGTCGGCTTCTCGCAGCAAGTAGTCGGTTCTTGATTTGCACAATCTTCTCTGTCGTTTCTAAAACCATTTCGGGTCCAGTCAATTGACTTTCCCCCACTTCACTCCAACACACAGGCGATCTACACTTCCTTCCATACAATGCTTCGAACGGTGCTGCCTTGATACTCGCATGATAACTATTATTATACGAAAATTCCACTAGAGGCAAGTGGCATTCCCAACTTCCCCCAAAATCATTCACGCATGCTCGGAGCATGTCCTCCATCGTCTGAATAGTTAGTTCACTCTGGCCGTCAGTTTCCGGGTGATAAGCCGTGCTTAAACTTAATTCAGTGCCCATCGCACGTTGAAGCGATTTCCAAAATTCCGATGTAAATCTACTGTCGCGATCCGAAATGATCGATAGCGGCACTCCATGTCTACAGACGATCTCTTTCACGTACACACTGGCTAGCTTTTCCATGCTGTCCGTCTTCTTCATAGGTAAGAAATGAGCAGATTTCGTTAATCTATCCACTATCACCCATATCATATCACATCCACTAGGAGTTCTAGGTAAACCCGTCACGAAATCCATAGCGATTTTCTCCCATTTCCATTCTGGGATCTCTGGTTGTACCAACAATCCAGATGGTTTCTTATGTTCTGCTTGAACTTTCGCGCAAGTCAAACACTTACTAACGTAACGAGCAATATCCGCCTTCATATTCGGCCACCAATAAACTTTCTTCAGGTCGTGATACATTTTATCCGATCCAGGATGTATCGAATACTTCGACTTATGCGACTCGTTCATAACCAATTCTCGAACTCCAGGCTTTCCTTCCTCAGATGAACACAATGGTAACCAAATCCGATTCTCAAAATATCTCAGTCCGTCTGACCTAATCACGAAAAGAGGTTTCAACATTCGTCCCAAATTCTCAGCTTCAACATTCCCTTTCATTAGTCCCCTCTCTTGAGCTTTCAGTATAGTTTCGGTTAAGTCAACGCTCTCAGTCATCACTAAAGCTCTGACCCTCAAAGGTTTCTCCCGTTCCTTCCTACTCAGTGCATCCGCTACAACATTCGCCTTGCCAGGGTGGTAGCGAATTTCGCAGTCATAATCACTCAGTAGTTCAACCCATCGTCTCTGTCGCATATTCAACTCCTTTTGATCTAAAATGTGTTGCAAACTCTTGTGGTCAGTGAATACAACACACTTCGTCCCATACAAATAATGTCTCCACAACTTTAACGAAAAAACTACAGCTCCTAATTCCAAATCGTGCGTCGTGTAGTTCTCCTCATTCTTCCTCAGTTGCCTCGACGCGTAAGCTATTACCTTTTCACGTTGCATCAATACCGCTCCATAACCCTTACGAGACGCATCACAATACACTACGAAGTCTTCGGTTCCTTCAGGCAATGACAATATCGGTGCGGAACATAACTTGTCCTTGAGCGTTTTGAAAGCAAGTTCTTCCTCATTTCCCCATTCATACACCCTATTCTTTTCGGTAAGCCTTGTCAATGGTTTTGCAATCAACGAAAATCCTTCAATAAACCTTCGATAATACCCAGCTAAACCAAGGAATTGTCGAACTTCAGTCGGCGTTGTCGGTGCTGACCATTCCCTGATCGCTTCGACCTTGGCAGGATCCACACGAACTCCCTTACTATCAATCACGTGACCTAAGAACTGCACTGATTCCAACCAAAATTCACACTTCGAGAACTTTGCATACAGCTTCTCCTTCTTTAACAACTCCAAAATCTTTCTTAGGTGCTTCTCGTGCTCCTCCTTACTTTTAGAGTAAATAAGTATATCATCGATGAAAACAATAACAAACTTATCTAGATACGGCTTGCACACGCGATTCATGAGGTCCATGAATACAGCAGGCGCGTTTGTCAACCCAAACGGCATCACTCGAAATTCAAAGTGTCCATACCGCGTACGAAAGGCAGTTACAGGGATATCCTCCTCTCTTACACGCAGTTGATGATACCCTGATCTTAAATCGATCTTTGAGTATACACTGGAACCTTGCAATTGATCAAATAAATCGTCAATCCTCGGCAATGGGTACCGATTCTTAACCGTCAGCTTATTGAGTTCCCTATAGTCAATACACATCCGAAACGAACCATCTTTCTTCTTTACGAACAACACTGGCGCTCCCCAAGGTGATGAGCTCGGCCTAATAAATCCCTTGTCCATTAATTCCTTCAGTTGATCCGATAACTCCTTTAACTCAGATGGTGCTAAGCGATAAGGTGCACGCGCAACCGGTGCAGCTCCTGGCACCAAATCAATTCGAAATTCGACCTCACGGGTAGGTGGTAAACCTGGCAACTCGTCTGGAAAAACTTCCGGATACTTGCAAATAACAGGTACCTCTTTAATCCTCGCCTCTAAATCACCATCACTCGAAACTTGTGCCAAAAACACATCGCATCCGCTCTCTACGTACTTCATCATTTTCAAACAGGAAATCACTTTCAAACGAGAAGTGCATTCGTCTCCCTTTACCGTCAAAACTTTATTCCTCAACGGAATCTGAACTAATCTCTCGCCGCAGACGATCATAGCACTGTGCGCCATTAGCCAATCCATTCCCACAATCACGTCAAACGTTCCTAGCTCTATAGGCATCAAGTCGATTTTAAAAGCGTAATTTCCTAACTTCAAGGTACACCCTTTCAGTATAGAATTCGTACTAACAATTTTTCCATCGGCTAACTCAACGTTATAACTAGTCGCTAACAACACCGGTTTTCTATCGATATGACGACTAAATTTAACATCTACAAAACTCTTGTCGGAGCCAGAATCAAACAAAATACTAGCATAACAAGCGTCTAGCAAAAACGTACCGGTAACCACATTAGGACCCTGTGGTTTATCAGCCGTTCCCACTTGATACACAGCAGCCGCGTTGTTACCTCCCCACTTGTTTCCTGCCTTCGGGCAATTCACTTGCACATGACCTCTCTCTCCACAACCATAACATCCTCTCATTCTGATAGCATTCGCCCCAGTGGCTACTCCTCCCGCTCGGCAACCAGACGTCCTATGACCTGCTTTTCCACACTTGTCGCATGCAGGCGGGCAATTCCCAACATGGTACAAATTGCACCTACCACAATGGGGATTCACTTTTACTCCTCTAGGGTTCGTCACTGCCCTCATCCCTTCATTCCTTCTTTGGTTAAACTGTTGATTTCGGTTCGGACCATGGTTGTTTCGATTTCCACCTCGGTTCTGGCCTTGGGATTGATTGCTTTGTGCCGCTTCCCATTTCCTCTTGTTGCCTTCAGCAATGGAGTTCTGCTTGTCCTGGAGCTTGACGTCCATCAATGCGTGAGCCATCTGGACCGCTTCATCAAACGATCCAGGTTTTGACGAAGTTGTTTAACCTTTGATATTGCTGGATAAACCCTTAATGTACTGTTTCATTTTCTTGGCATCATTGGCAAATATGTCTGGACACAAAAGGCTTAACTCATTAAACCTCCTAGTGTAGGCAGCGATATCGTTGTTCTTCAAGGTCAAGTGCCTCAACTCGTCCTCCAATTGCCCCAATTCCTCTTCCGGGCAAAACTTCTTAGTCAACAAAGCTTTTGTCGCATTCCACGTCCTTGCATTCGCTACAGCCAATCCAACCGTAGCTACCTGGGTATTCCACCAACTTAACGCATCATCAAGAAACGTAGCAGCCGCAAACTTCACTTTGTCCGCTTCTGCACAACCGCTGATTTCGAACGTACTTTCAACCTTTTCCAACCATCGTCTAAGTTCTAAAGCTCCACCCGTTCCACGGAACTGCGTGGGACCGCATTTCATAAAGCTAGAATAGGTACACACTCTCGGGGCTTGCTGTCTCCCCGCGTTCCTTCCCTGGTCCTGATTTCTCCCGGCTCGGTCCGCTTCCAACGCATTTGCTATAGCTTCCTGAATCATGGTGTTAACACGATCGGCGGTCAACTTTGGAGGCATGGTGTTATCGAATATCTCTTTCTGCAAGACAGGGAAAATAGAAAAACAATGTAAGTATACATATCAAGTTTCCCAGACAAAATATACATACAACGACACATCACTACAGAGTTACTAATATTCATCAATTCACATCACAAAAGATCAAATTTAAGACATATCACAGATCATGAAAGGTAACATGGATTGTATTGATAATTAACCAAAATTGTGACAAGTATTGCCACTACAATCGTTCACCACAAAACTCAAGTACTTAAGTTTCTCGTCATAATACCATCATACAAAAGTCTAAAACAGTTCTATTACAATGATCAAAGAAAAATACAAAATAAGCAACTAGGCATGTGGTGATCCACACGGCCTCTTGGATGGCGGCTCGTCATCGTCTTCCTCGGGTTCCTCATTACTATCGTCCTCATCCACATCATCCATTTTTCTCTTTCCTTTGTCATCCGGCCCACATTCCGTCTCCTTTTTCGTCCCTGATGTGGATCCACACTCAATCGCTACCTGACTTCCCACCGTAATACAAGCACCTCTAGTAGGCGGCTGAATCATGAAGTCATTTGCCTCCATCTCCAAATCGTCCACGAATCTCCAATCCGGGGGCAATGATGCTCTAACTCGATGCTCCCAACTCTGCATCCTCGACAACCTCACTTGATCTTCCTTAACACGGTCAAGACTAGCGCTTAAATTTGCAACCATTGATCTTAGACTGTTGATGTCACTTTTGTTCACATTTCCATCATACTCAACTCTTGCAGTCCTTTCCAACAGTCTTTGGTCTGCCCTTTCATTCTCGTCGAATCTACTGATCACCCTTGATTCCACTACGTACCGCATGCACATTGATTCGTCCAAACCTCTCACAACCCGTCGTACGTCATGATGAACTCTCGGTCCGGGGCAACAAATTCTTGAGATGCCTTGATGAAGAGAATTTGCGCTCACTGCACCTTCGGCTCTTTTGGGGATACCTGGTGCACCAACCAGATGGGAAGTACGCATAGGCCTGGGGCAAGTAGTTCTCCCTTGGTCAGGGTCCTGGGCTTGCACATCGTTCGTCTCAGCTTGTCCTTCAGCTGCGGTTCCAACACTTCCCCCTTCGCGACCTACGACGTAATCGTTTCCATTATCATTAGGCGGTACCTCGGCCATTCCTGCAATAACAGCGAATTTCGGAGGGTACATAAGTAATTATACAATAGTTATAAATACATGCATGCAAATGCAATGCAAAGGTGGTACATATGCCCGAAATGTAATAATATGATGCTCATGCATGATTAATACAAAAATTACGATGTCGGATATTCCACGTAAAATTCAACGTCTACATATAGTAATTCCATACTTACGTAATAATTACCCACATATATACTTCACTTAAAAGTATACGTCAAATGCCATGAATACAAAAATAAATCTTACCGGAGCCATGCAGGATAGTTGTGTGTGCTTGGACCATTTCTTACGACACCAAAAGTTATAGTTTAGGATTTTCAAAAACGACCTAGTTCTCTATAACTCATGGCTCTGATTACCAATCTGTAACACCCCCACAAATGCTATGCGCAGCGGAACTACAACATTGGGTGCTACACAGTATTCATTGCACACAAGATATATCAAACGACGCTAAAAAGACGTCGACTTAAAACTTGAATTAAAAATTGTTAGATGATACATGTCCACGGTTTTTCCAACCCCACTTGGTACAACAGAGTTTAGCGTTTTCGGTCCCCCATGAATCTCAACCCAAGAATTTCAGTTTCACAACAACATTACATTAAACTTTAAAAATGTTTAAGTAGAAAAAGGAGGAAAAACAAGCGGACTCCAAGCCATACACACAACATCCATCCCATGCATGCTCCATTCTACACTTCAGCGGTTACCTGAAACACATGCCAAAATTTTGGTCAACGAAAACGTTGAGTGGAATTCATAGGTTTTACAATCAATTTGAACGTATATAAAATAAAAACCATTCGTGATCATTTATAGACTTGTCGATCAAACAATCTATATTCAAGATACTGACAATTGTGTTTAAGCTCATGACACTAATCCGTTAACTCAATCACCCGCGTAATAAATACCGGCGTGATTCAGATGAAACCAGTGCCCCTTCTAAAGGCATCAGTTGCAATTATACCTTATCTCTCATACAAAATAATCTACCGCAGAACTTACTCAACGTACAGCTTCTCGGCTAGCATTGGGTCGTTAGCCCCGTAGTACTACAAATTGCATAAGCGGCTATTTCCCCCTACTCGAGGGCAGGACAATAGTTAATAGTTCATGAATTTAGGGTCTTTGGCAACTTGGTACTCAACACAATTTCTAAGGCAACTTTCGGGTCTAACAATCATTCATGATATACGTTCCTTTTAAAAACTAGCATGCATTTCCCTCGCGGGTAAAACAATTTGAAATAAATATAAGCGAGGCTATAAATTCACACCTTATATATTAAGTAGTCGGTAGTTCGAGAGATGATCACTGACGATGTTACGGATGCCCGGGTAAATCAACACCTATCACAAATAACGCGTAATGAGTATTCTCATTTTAAATACCTTACGGTACTGTATAAAATACATAAGTACTAGTCACTTAGGACAATTTTAACTCACACCAAAAACAAAACAACAAGCATCACTCATTTTACTCCATTCGTTCTTATTACTTACGTTGTCCATTTTTATCCATTTCTGCCGGTACTCACCGAAAGTACGGGCTGTTTTACCATATTTAACCATACTTATAAAATTTGACAAAATTCTCAAAAATCCTACAAGACCTGTAGATAACATGTTTTTAATCCCAATAAAAGTTTTTACTTTTACGACTCGTTACGCAACGCTTTTCAAAAACTACATTTTACGGGCTGAAATTGTACTTCGACCAACTTTGACCTCTTTGACCTATATGAAATGCACCTTTGACTTCTTTGACTCCTAAGTCAACTTATAGACTCATTTACACAGGTTTGTGACCAAATTTTGACCCTTGACCATTTACCAATTCATACTTGTGGTCCTCGGGATTTGACTAAAACTATACATAAATTCGGATTATGAAAGTCCTCGTCTCCCGGTACTCGATCTTTAAAACCTCATAACTTTTAGCTCATTTTGAGTCACGGGCTCTACCTTATACCAAATTAAAGATAAAAAGACCCTCTACAACTACATTTAGTTTTCAAGACCTGTAGGAAAAATAATTTTTATGAAATGACCTTAAACTTTCTGCCTAAATTTGGCTACACCAAAATCATGCTTAAACTCGATTCCAATCCTACTAACCACCACTAGGCATCATCCTAAGCTTTCCCAAACATATCCAAACACAAATTTTCAGTCCTACCCCTATTGATCAACCAACCTCATAATCCTAATCATCTAAAAACGAACATGCAACCACTTAAACCTATCTAAAACATCACTAAACACTAAACCAAACACAAGACAATGCTCAAAATTCATCAACCACCATGGCTCCCCAAACACCCCTTGTGCCGTGGGGTTTGGGTGACCAAGTCACCACAACCAAATTAATTTTGGTGGGTTTTATTGGTGATTATGCTTCCATTACACATGAATTTAACATGCATCACAACAATTAGCCTCAAAAACGGATTTGAATCATCTTGAAAATTTTTGGAAAATTTATTTGAATGCATGTGGGATTTAAGTACATAGAAAGGTGGGGAATGACAAGATTAGATGTGGTCTAACCTTAATTTCAATGAAAATCAAGTGAAAAAATTTTTTGATGGTGTTCTTGGTGGTTTGGGGGTGACCGTCGGCTAGAGGGAGAAGAGAGGAGAGAACCAAAATTTTTTTCTAAGTGTTTTGTGAAATGTGTGCATTCCTTCCCCTTTTTGTAAATTTGGAAGGACCAAATGTGCAATTAAGGCTTTCTTTTGGCCTTAAGTTAAAAACGCCATTAAAACTTTGCGGGTTCGACTCACTAGTCAATTTAGAAAATTTTACGGGAGTCGGAAATCATCCCGAACACTCCAAAATATTTTTGGGATACTTTAAATGTACTCGGAAGGCTATAAAACTCACCCGACTCAACTTAACATGAACCGTAAATAAAATTCTCGAAAAATTACATTATCGATAAATTGTCAATAATCATATAAAATTGGGCATCCATCGGGATCGTAATCGTCATCGTCCTTCTTGAATCGTCAATCGTAAAAATTATAACCTCGAACATCGGCTTTAACCAAAATACTTATAAATATAGAAATTAAAATTTATTAAAAATTTCAAAAATTAGCGTAATTTAGGGTAACGTTAATGACCTCGATTCTAGGGTGTCACAATATTACTAGTCTTGGGTCGATTGTGATAAATGTGTGTGTTTGAGTTAAAAGGTTTAAAGAGAAATAGGTAAGTTTTGAAAGGATGAATGAGTGGGAACCTCATGTGAGATTAATTCTTAGTCAATCTTGGAAGTTTAGGAATGTTGAAAGTCGTATTGAGATCTGCCTTGTTATTAATCTGCCGTGTAGGAGTGAGTAGTTGGATTTTGAGAATGAGCTGCCATCATGTCAGGGATTTGAATTTGAGGTCCGAAGGAGAAATAGACGAGTGTGATTAAGCTGAAAACAATGTTAAAGTGGATGAGGAGCTGGTGTCTAAGGAACTAATCGCGTAATGGACTTTTTTGTCTCTTATTTTCTTTTTGTGATAGGACTTATTTAAACCTTGTGTCATAGCATTGTGATGGAACTTATTATCTTTTAACTTTGTTCGGTAGATGATTGTAGTGACAGACATTGCCACTGCCTTGTTGAATCCTCAACGCAATCTAAATTACCCTCATAATCTATGATGTGCCTTTATTAACTCTTTTGAGTTTTAATTGATGAACCATTGTAGTTTGTGTTGTTCGTGCATGTAGTATCCATGAGATGTCCTGATAAAGAATTTTTTTATCCTGATATGTATACTTATCATGTTTCTTTCTTCTATGATGATGGAAGAAGGAGTAGGGTAATCATATTTATGTCATTAGTAGATCGCTAAGTGACTAAGTATCTTGAAATATGTTGCCAAAACTAACTACTGCTACTGTGAACACTATGATCGAACAAGTTATTGCTAGAGCATTTGGAGCTGATCGTGCTGCTAGGAATTAAAGATGCTGGAGTTAATTGTGATGGAGATAATGGTGCTGCAGTTGATGCTGCTGAGAATAATGATGATGCTGTTGAGAATAATGATGATGTAGCTGAAAATAATGGCGATGCTGATAAGAATAATGAGGATGTTGTTGATCCAGATGATAGTGTTGTTGTTGTTCTGCAAGTTCAAGAGAATATACTTATGTTAGTTTTCAGAAGTGTGGTTCTGCGCAGTTTTGTGGTATTAGTGGTGCATTAGAATTGCATAGTTGGATTACAAAGATAGAGAGTACTTTGAGACTATCGGGTGTTCAGAAATTAATAAGGTGAAATTTGCTGCTGCTATATTTCAGAATGGTACACTAAGATGGTAGAACAACTAAGTGACTACTTTAGGATTAGTTGTGGCTAATGGTAAGACATGGACCGTGATGAAGGGACTATTGACTGTTAGGTTTTGTCCTAGGAAGGAACTAGGACAGTTGAAATCCGAATTGAGATAATTAGTGCTAAGGGACGATGTTATTACTGCTTAATGGAAAATTTTCTGAGCTATATTTGCTATGTCCTGATACTTTTGTGAATGACTGTAAGGCAAGGAAGCAGTACATTAGAGGATTGACTAGTGATATCAAGAGTGAGATTATTTCTTCAAAACCTGAATCTTTTGATGAAGCTGTTTAGATGGCGCATGATTTAATGGACGTGAAAGTGCAAGATAGGAAAGATAGTATTGTTGAAAACAATAAGAGAAAGTGGGAATCTACTCAGTCCAACCAGAATCAAGGTCAAAATTGTAAGGATTACAGTAATACCAATAACCAAAGACAGAACCGAAATCAGTATTTAAACCATGGAAGGAATGATGGGATTCGTGCTACCACTGTGTCTAGGAGTGACAAAATAAATCGCAAGTGTGTTTGTTGTACTCTATATCATGTAGGTAATTTTCCACATTTCTGACTAGAGTTAGGACAACCTAGTCATAAAGTTGCGAAGTGTAGGACAAGAGGATTATTACTGGAATTAGTACCCCTGGAGTAGTGATATGTTTTAGTCGTGGTGAGAAAAGACAAGCAAGGGAATTGTCCAAGGAAAGGAAATTGACAAGATAGGAATGCTGCCGCTCCAGTTTACATTTGAGTGATCTTGACAAACCTTAAGGTCTGAATGTTGTAAATGGTATATTCTTACTTGAGATTCTTTATGTCAGTACGTTGTTTGGTTTCAGATCGGGTAGAACTGTAGAACTGTAAAGATTCAGTTGTTTTATCAATGGAGAATTAGTAAGAATGACAATTAACTATGATGTGGATTTAACCGATGGAAAGGTTGCTACTATTAGTTCTATACTAAGAGCGTGTTCCTATAATTTAGGAAGATAGGTGTTTAGTATCGACTTGATGCTCATAGAGTTGGGATCTTTGGATGTGGATTATTGGTCTGAATTGGTTAGTGGTGCGAAGTGCTGATGCTTGAGATTGAACCAATCTTCACTATTAATTGATAGCTACTGGCTTAGATTTTGCTGTGAAGCTGAGTGTTGACTATGAAAGGTGATGAGTGAACTATCCATTTGGGAAGTGTATCTTGTTTGGAAACAAAGAAGTATGTGAAAAAGGGATATGATGTATTCCTAGCTCAGGTAATTAGTGATAGGGTAGTTGAGGAAAAGTTGGGAGATTTGTTAATGACTCGAGAGTATTCTGAGGTTTTCCTGAAGTTTTTGCAGAGTTGTTGCCGCCTTGTGAAATGGAGTTCGTGTCGATTGAGTGTTGTGAGTGATAGGTGTAGTACTTCCGCGTTTCGTTGTGTAGTGCTGTTGCGTTCTGTTGAGTAGTATTTGTATGCCTTATCATTTGGCACCGTCAAAATGGAATGAGTTATCCGGTCAACTGCGAGAAGTGATGGATAAAGATGTATTAGATTAAGTTTCGTTACAATGATGATCGCTTATGTTGTTCGTCAAGAAGGATGGATTGTTTCAGATATGTATTGATTATCGAGAGCTTAGCAAATTGACAGCCAAGAATCGGTATCCATTACCGAGGATTGATGATTCGTTTGATCCTTGCAACTTGTCTGGATCTAGAGTATACTCAAAGATCGCTTTGAGTCCTGGTTATCATTAACTGAGAGTTAAGGATGAAGATGTTCCTATAGTTGTTTTTCGTACATGATATAGGTACCTTAAGTTTCAAGTGATGTTTTTGGAATTGACGAACGTGTCTGCCATATTCATGGACTGGGTGAATTTTGTGTGTGAGATGTGCTAGGATGAGTTAGTCATTATATCTATTGAAGATATTATATGTTATTCCAAGAGGAAAGGAGAAACATAAGTAATATATCAGGATAACTTTTGGGATGGTTGGAAAAAGAGAAATTGTATGTAAAGTTTTCTATGTGTGAATGTTGGTTGAAATATTTGTTTTTCTAAGGCAGTTGATTGACAACAAAGGTATTCGTGAAGATCTTACCAAGATTGAAACGATTAGGGATTGGTCGGTACCAACGACGCTGACGGAAATCTGTTTATTCCTTAGTTTAAGCTGGGAATAATCAGAGGTTTATCGAAAGGTTTTCACTGATTGTTAAACCATTGATTAAGCTAACTAAGAAGAATTGGGTGTGTGTGTCTCACTTATACATCTAAATTGTAAAGTTTCGAGATCTGATCTTTATTAGATGGGGAAGCTGTATTCTGAACACTGAAGGGTAAGTTGTGTTCTTCACCGATGTTGTCATTTTTGAAAGGATATGAGGTATTCATAGTTTGTAGTTTGTTGCGATGTGTTTCGTCAGGGTTATGTAGTTGCGGTGTTTGCTTTGAGTATGGAATCAAGTATGTACTAATTAAGAATCATAGAGGTTGCTTCATAATTAATTTCCTGGGATGATAAAGGAAATGAGTAGAGGATTACCAGTTATATATTTGAGTATGTTGATGGTTATGACTGTGAGTGATTATGATTACGAGATTCGCTACTATAGGGAAAGGCGAATGTGGTAGCTGATGTACTTATCAGGAAGAAAAAGGAAAACTCTTCTAACGATTAAGTTTTGGTAATTGCAAAAAGTGTGGGCTTGATAGAAAGGATATTGAAATTTTAAGTTAGTGGTCTGATTTGAGAAGAATGTCAAGGTAAGTGATTTCAACATTTTGTCAAACTTATGGAAAGGATTTTGTTGTGAAGTCAAGTGAGACAGGGTATCTTGAGCACTCCTAACATATCTAAGCTGAGCGAGTGAGACTTGATGATGAAGGAATCTCACAAGTCAGATAATAGATACATTCTGGTTTGAGTAAAAGTAAAAGTTGAGTTGAGTACTGTGTGTTATACAGGGAATGATGGACAGAGTGAAAGAACGATTCGAACATTGGCCGGTATACTTGTGCGTGTGTGATGGACCTAGGAATTGTTGAAATTTTATATGACGATTATTATCATGCTAGTAATTTGGCTGTACTACTGATGGTACATAAAGAACTTCAATTTGTGAAGGGTAAAGATTGTGAGTTATGGACGTAAGATTAGGTTTTCGGTGTATTGCAGAAATGTAGTGGAACTGAATGACTGGACTAGAAGTGATATTGGTAATATTGATAAGATTGTATGGGTTAAGGATCATTCATTAGTAACAAGGAGTTGTCAGAAGAGTTATGTTGGCAATCGAAGGAATTCGATGGAGTTTGAAATTGGAAACGTGGTTATGCTTAAGGTGTCGTTATGACGGGTGAAATTTGTTTTGGGAACAACAAGGAAAGAATTCAACTTGAAGATAAGTTGCTTTTCAGAGAAAGAACTTTGAAGAGTTCTTATGAGATCGAAACATAGTAAGGATTATATTGTAAAGATACAAGAATTCCAAAAGTGGAATCTGAAATTGTGAAAGAAGCATGAGGATTTCTTTAAGGAAAAGAGTTCTCATTTGTTCTGGAGGTATGGAATGTGAATATAAGAGGGGCCGAGCGCCGGGACGTCGCTCTCTTTTAGGAGGGTAGGATGTGACAACCCAAACCCGAGGTCATTTATTTAATATTATATAATATTATTTTTACGAATGATTTTGAAATTTTTGATGAGTTTAATGAAATGACGATTGATGGTTTTATTTAAAACCGACGTTGGAGGTCTTATTATTATATTTTTACTAATAGTGAGGATTATTACTGACCACGATATCGACGGATGCCCAAGATTTAATGTTTTATCATTTGTTGTCTCGATGTTTATATTTTTGACGTTTTTATTTTAAGTTCGTATTAAGTCGAACCGGGATCATATTATCATCATATTTTGAGTGCGTTTTAACTTGAAAGGTATTTTTACGAAACCCGAGCCTCGTAAATATTTTCAAAATTGACAATTTACATTTTCTACCCTTACAACTATTTAATTGTATTTTGGACCAAAACTATCACAAATTAGCAAAACTAGTCCCTCTACCACCATATAAAAGGTGATTTCTCTCACCTACAAAAGACATACAACAAAAACTTCATCTCTCTCTCTACAAACTGTACACCACCACCTCCACAAATCCTTTGATTTTTCAAAATCTACTTTGAATCTTCAAAAACTAAAACATATCCCATGTTGGAAATTCAATGGTGATCATTTTGATGTAATTTTTAGCAACATGCAAGAACATTTAATTTTTGATGATCCATGAAGGTTTGATCTATTTTTATGCTTGTATGTTGTTGTTAGTATTATTATATACATATTTTCATTATTGCATGTTTGAAATTTTGAGTGGGTAAATTTTTGTATGATCATTTAAGTGTGTTATGGGTTAGATGATATGTTTGTAACGATAGTAGGATGATTATAGTGGTAAAAATAGGGTTAAAATATGGTGAAAAAATAATTTTGAATGATTTTTAATGTATATTTTTAAACAGATTATTAAACTTAATTTTCTGAAAATATGAGTTTGAATTTGAGATGAACTAACTAGATATTGTTGTAGAGAATTCATTTAGCTTCGATTTGATGTAAGATAGAGCTTCTAGCTCCAAACGAGCGCGAAGTTACGTTAGTTTGATTATTTGTGTACCGGGATACGAGTATCGGCACGATATATAATTGTTGTCAATATTTGGATCGAATCTCGGGGACTATAAAAAGAATTTTGAAATGTGTCATGGACTGATGTTAAGTGTTAAGTATGAGGATGTTGAGTTTATTTTCAAAGTCGAGTGTCGGTTTTGTAAACGGAGTAAAATAAATAAGTTTAAAAGACTATATGAGTTGTTGACGTAAAACTGTCCGGTTTTTGTAGTTCAAAGATGTGTCGGGCAGGGAACTTTAAAAGTAAAATCTTTTGATGGGCTTTTAACAGGTCTTTCTATATATAGTAAGTGACATTTCTGATTAGTATCATAAGTATTTTATGTGTTTAAGTGGGGTAAATGAGCTCGTACATTTGGTGTGTACCGACAGATTTTTATCGAAAGAATTAACTAATAGAATAAACATATAGAATGAAGTAAAAGGTCACTTGTATTGTTTTCATTTTGGGTTGAGTGTGATTTTATGATTTTGAGGTTGATGTTACTAAGTATGAATTTTACTCGAGTTTATTATTGATGAACGCGCCTTATTTGATAGGTTGCGGTTTTTTGTGTTTATCGGGCATCAACTATCGTCGAAGATCGTCTTGCTACTGCTATTACTCAAGATGAGTCTAAAGCCTCGCTTTTGTAATTGTGTCGAATGATTTTAAAACCCGCGAAGGGGATACATGCTATTTGAAAGTAAAATGAACACAAGTCATGATTGATTGTTTGGACCCGAATGTTGCCTTTGTTGCCTTTGTTGATTTGAATTGTATAAGTACCTATGTTGCAAAAGTCCCTATATTCATGAGCCGTTAACTATCTTCTGACTCGATGTTGTGAGTTGGGAATGGCCTCTTATTCTAATAATAGTACTATTGGGCTGACGACTCTATCCAAGACCAGGGCTTTACGCTGAGTAACCCGCTGGGATACTTGCAACTGATACCCTAGTAGGGGCACTGGAATTCATCTAGTCATGTCGGATTTAGGCGTGGGTGACTAAGTTAAGGGGTCGGTGTCATGAGCTTAATACAATTCAATAGCTAATGCTATATACCAGATTGCATGAATAATAGATTGTAATGATCTGTAATTCTATTAAATGATCTTGATTGATTTTTCTCTTGTGTTCAAATGATGATTTGTAAAACCTATAGACTAGCTTAACCGTTGTGTTGATGATTTTAAGCATGTATTTCAGGTGACTGAAGTTGATGAATTGCGGAGCTTGCTGGAGAAGGATTGCGGATTGCTTTTGTGGTGGTTGGTCTAAAACGGATTTCTTTCCCTTTTGTCTTAAAAATAATAATGTACAGCCATGTGCTTTGGTAAATTGTTTGTGGATTTGATAGTCTTTGGGGGACCCAAAATGTGACTCTGATATTTCTAAAATTGTTTTACTTGGGATTGAAGGTTTTAGACAATGGTTAAATTATATTCTTTTATACTCAAATTTATCATTTTGAGTTTGTTCAAAATGTCATGTGTAACAATGTTTGTGTTTAGCACCCAAAATGTGTATTTCCGATGCGCAATGTAATTTGGGGGTGTTAAACAAAATAACAAGATGATGCAAGAAATGATCTTGTTACCAACCAATCTTATGGATTATCAAGACCACCTTCAAGATCACCAAATATATGAACACCTTGAGAAAAATCAGCCCGAGACTCCAAGGAAAACTTCTTTGTTGATGTTAGGATCACCTCAAATCAACAAGTCTTCAAAGGGTTTTCATCTTGTGCAAGTTTAACACAAGATTCATGGTAAATTTTTTTATCAAATGGTGGTGTTTAGTGGTGGTGAATGGACGACAATGGGAGAGAGTTGAGAGAGTTTGTGGAGTTTTTTGCATGTAAAAATGAGGGTAATGGTATCTGTTTAGTTGTTTTAAGTGTTGGATGGTTTGGGTGTGAAATTAAGGACAAGTGTCCTTAGTTTTTATGTTAAGTTGACACATCATAGATGTGATGGCTAAGCTTGGCCGCCCCTTAGTGAGGGTAGAGAAAGTGTTAACTTGTCTCATCCCCACTAATTTACGGGTACTCCTCGATTCTAGTTTCCTCGATTTGCGTGCCCTCGGGTCGTTTTATGAAAAACGTTTTTATAAATTATGAATCGACGGCACAAAACGAATCTAATAAAAATTGTCTCATAAAAAATGGAGTTCAAAAACGTAAATACGTAAACCTAGGGTTTTCGATTTAGTCGTAAAGGACGTTAAATTATGCACGTAAGCCCTAATTTCAACCCGTAAATTGTGAGTTCACAAACCAACTCAAAAATAAGTGTCAAAATAATATACGAGAAAATAATTTACTACCTGAAAATGTTAGATTTCCACAACATTTCCTCCTAAAAGGGATCAACGTCCTCGTGATCCATTTCATTTTGATGTCCGTTTCTTATTGAAATCAAAGAGGTGTGGGTATTTCTTCCACATTTCATCCTCTGGTTCCCAAGTAAATTCTGGTCCATGCTTTGAATTCCACCGGATTTTGACGATAGGTATCCGACTTTGTTTAAGTTGCCTTACCTTACGATCCATAACCTATACGGGTTCTTCGATAAAATTCAACTTCTCATCAATTCGGACCTTATCCAACGAGATTTCTCATCACACACTGCTAAACATTTCTTCAGATTAGATACATGGAATGTGTTGTGAACACCATGAAGTTCTTGGGGTAACTCTAATTTGTAAGCCACTGGACCTACTCTAGATAAAATCTTAAAGGGTCCAATATAGCGGGGATTCAATTTCCCTCGCTTTCTAAATCTTATGACGCCTTTCCATGGCGACAATTTCAACATTACACGGTCACCCACTTCAAACTCCCTCGGATTCCGCCGCACATCCGCGTAACTTTTTTGTCTACTTCGGGCAGTCAACAGCCGATTCATAATTTGAACAATCATCTCTGTAGTCTCCCGGATCAATTCCGGTCCTGTGAGTTGGGTATCCCCAACTTCACTCCAACATACAGGAGATCTACACTTCCTACCTTACAAAGCTTCAAATGGTGCAACCTTAATACTAGCATGATAACAATTGTTATATGAAAATTCTGCTAAAGGCAAATGTTTATCCCAATTCTTACCAAAATCTATCACACAAGCTCTCAACACATCTTCCAGTGTATGTATCGTCCTATCACTCTGCCCATTAGTTTGGGGGTGATAAGAAGTGCTCATGTCGAGATTCATTCCCAAAGATCTTTGGAGGGATTTCCAAAAATTCGATGCGAATCTGGGATCTCGATCAGAAATGATCGATACAGGCACTCCATGCTTACATACAACATTCTCAAGATAAATATGAGTCAACTTCTCTAGTGAGAACTACTCTTTAACCGGAATGAAGTGAGCTGATTTGGTCAGTCTGTCGACAATGATCCAAATCGAGTTATTTCTAGAAGATGTTCTAGGAAGCTTAGTGATAAAGTCCATCGTGATTCGCTCCCACTTCCATTCAGGAATCTCTGGTTGTTGAAGTAGTCATGACGGCTTTTGATGTTCAGCTTTGACTCTTGCACAAGTCAAACACTGAAGAACATACATAGCAATATCAGCTTTCATATTCGGCCACCAGTACAATTTCTTCAAATCCTGATACATTTTATCAGATCCAGGATGAATAGAATAATTAGATTTATGGGATTCCAACATGATTAAATCTCTTAAGCCTCCAAAGTTATGTATCCACATACGACCTCTTAAGCTTTTCACTCCATCAGCTCTAACCTCTAAATGATCTTCTTCTCCTAGAAACCCTTCATTATAAAAATTTTCTTTCTTACAGGCTTCTATTTGCGCATTTCTAATTTTCTCAGGCAAATTATTGTGCACAGTCAAGACTAGAGAACGTACTCTGATAGGCTCTCTATCCTTTCTACTTAATGCATCGGCAAAAACATTTGCTTTTCCCGGGTGATATTTTATATCACAATCATAATCACTTAACAGTTCTATCCATCTTCGTTGCCTCATAATTAATTCCTTTTGATCGAGAATATACTGTAGGCTTTTATGATCGGTGAACACCGTACACTTGGTGCAACACAGATAATGTCTCCATAACCTAAGAGCAAAGACTACAGCTCCTAACTCAATATCATGAGTAGTATAATTCTCCTCATTTTTCCTTAATTGCCTAGAAGCATAAGCTATCACCTTTTCTCGCTGCATCAAGATAGCTCCATAACCTCTAAGAGATGCATCACAAAATACTACAAAATCTTCACTTCCGTCGGGTAATGATAGAATTGGTGCACTACATAATTTTTGCTTCAATATCTGAAATGCTCCTTCTTCTTCACTTTCCCAAACGAAAGGTTTATTTTTCTGAGTTAGCTTGGTCAGGGGTTTAGCTACTAAAGAAAATTCTTTAATAAATCGTCTATAATAGCCAGCCAATCCTAAGAACTGTCGCACCTCCGTTGGCGTTGTCAGTGCAGACCAATTCTTAATGGCTTCAACCTTTGCAGGATCAACATGAATTCCATCTTTGTTAATCACATGACCAAGAAATTGCACAGAGTCCAACCAAAAATCACATTTTGAATACTTAGCATACAACTTTTCATCCTTTAACAAGCTCAAGATAATCCTTAAGTGTTCTCCATGTTCCTCTTTATTCTTAGAATAGATTAGAATATCGTCAATGAATACGATCACAAATTTTTCCAAATTGGGTTTGCACACTCGATTCATTAGATCCATGAAGACCACAGGTGCGTTAGTTAACCCAAATGGCATTACTTGAAATTCATAGTGTCCATAACGAGTTCTAAATGCAGTTATTGGAATATCTTCTTCACGGACGCGAAGTTGGTGATATCCAGACTGCAAATCTTTCTTAGAATACACACTAGAGCCTTGTAGTTGATCAAATAAGTCATCAATCCTTGGTAAAGGATATCGATTTTTTATTGTCAACTTATTCAGCTCCCGATAATCGATGCACATACGGAAAGATCCATCCTTCTTCTTAACGAACAAGACTGGACCTCCCCAAGGTGACGAGCTCGGTCGAGTAAAACCTTTATCAGACAACTCCTTGAGTTGTTCGGATAATTCCTTTAATTCAGAAGGTGCTAATCGGAAAGGCGCACGTGCCACCGACGCAACACCAAGAATTAGATCGATTTGAAACTCAACTTGCCTTATCGGTGAAAGTCCGGGTAATTCATTGGGAAATACCTCAGGAAATTCACAGATAATAGGTACATTATAACACCCCCAAATTACCACGCAGCGGAATACCACTTTGGGCTTTATTTCATAGCACATCACATACAATCATAGATAACAACCTCAAAGAGACGTTTAAAATAAGCAAAAAGAATATTTACAACCATTGTCTAAAACATTTCCAACCAAAAATTTAGTTTTCATCAGAGTAGCGTTACTTGTCCCCAAAAGATCTCAACCAAAACATAACAAATTTTACCACAATATGACGATAATTAATTAGATAAAAAGGGAAGGAAATCCATAAGTTTTAGAACAATAAAGCACCAACTCCCTCCATGCATGCTCCGCTGCTATCAATCTTGAATACCTCAATCACATGCTTAAAATCGTCAACACAATGGTTAAGCGAATCTATAGGTTTATCAAATCATAAGTTGAACACAAGTATTAAAAATCAATCATGACCATTCAATAGCATTGTTGTATACACAATCTATCATTCAAGTATTTCATATTTAGCAAAGCTAATGATTGTATTTAAGCTCATGACACCGACCCGTTAACTTAATCACCTGCGCCAAAGTGTCAGGATGATCAAAATGAAACCATTGCCCCTCTTAAGGTATTAGTTGCCAGATTTATACCTTATCTCTTATCATAATTTATCCATCCGTAGAGGGTACTCAACGTACTAGCTCTCGTCTCGGATAGGGTCGTCAACCCCATAATGTTGATCCCAAACTTAGATCGATTAGCTTTGTGTATACGAGATTAGATCAAGTATAACACGTAGAGAAACCTTTGTTATATGCTTTGTGAATCTAAGTGTTATGCGGAATTTAACACTTAAACAAGAACACAAGATGTAAACAAAACTTTCACTTTGATTATGAATGTCGAACTTGCTTACAATGAAAGATGTTTAGGAATGAAAACTTATATAAAAACTTGATATTGAACATTAACCTAAAGGCCTTCTTTTATAGACTAAGAAGCCTTGTACAATAAGCTACGTATCAACTATTCTAGGTAAAGATAAACATAGAAAATACATTGTCGTTTCTATCCTTACTAGAAGTATTCTAGAATATAATAAACGTGTAGCTTATATCTTCCATCAGTGCTTGTCTTCAATCTGTCAACGCTTGACTTTAACTTGTCAACGCTTGAGCTGTCAGCGCTTGCTTTATTCCTGTCAACGCTTGTTTTGTTCTTGTCAGCGCTCAAGTGATCTGGCCTTAATTTATTCCCAACAATCCTCCCCTAAACTTGATATCCACTCTTATGATCAAGTTTTTGAATAAGCATTAAGAACTTGGAGGAGTCTGACAAACCTTCTCATATTGGTAATGAATAAATCTGATCAAATTCTTTGCCACGTCACTTGAATAATCTATCTCCAGCTGAGTGTCCTTCATCTTTTCCAAAACAGCCTTGGATATGAAATATTGAGCATCCACAAGTAGATACTCAGCAAACTTTGTAGAACTCAAATGGTATACACCAGCAGCTGAATATAACCTCCATTGAAGACCACTGAGGTCATCTTCAAGATCCTTCCATATTTCAGGATCTTCGTCATTTGTCCCACACATTCTTTTGAATGTGGTCCAAAGTTTTATTCCATTAGCTGAAGTTGGTTCTTCAGCCTCATACTTGGTCTCTAGTAACCTCCAAAGGTCCACCAAGTCTTCTCTATCACAATTTGCAAATAAAGATATGAGAGTGGTAAAAGTGTGTACCTCCTTGCCAAATCTGCCAATCTTCCAGAATCCACATTCATCCTCATCATAACTCACAATTGGATTCCTGGAATCTAATGGTAACACCTGCACCATATCTAAAGCTTCTAATGGGGAGAGCTTGAGGCTCTTTCTAATAACTGCTTCACTTGGATATAGTGGATTCATATCTTTTGGAAACTCAACTTTAAATCCCTTCTTCATTGGCCTGGGAACTATCATAGCTTTCTTGATTTCCATCTCTTCTGCAAGTTGCTCCTTTCTTTCATCTGAAAGAAGTCTGAGAGTGTTTGCTTCCTGCACTCTCACCCAAATAGGATAAGCCCTATTTTCCAACTCATCAAATGTCAAAGCCTTCAACTTCTGATGTGTCCATCCAACTCCATGACATCTGAGCAACATAAAGTAGAGCTCTCTCCTATCCCTTTTCAATTCTGAGAGAATATTGCTTGCCTTGTGCTTCAAAATCACCTTACAATCCTTCTGAACTCTAAGAAGAAGCTCCAAACCCCATATTTGATCTGAAATGGTCAAGTCTGGATTATCCATGCAGCTTTCTTCCCAAGAATTGTACATCTGAACCACCTCTGGCATCTCAAAGTCAACCTGCAATTTTAAGTCTCTCAACTTTTCCCTAGCAAGCTCATCACCATACTCAAGCCTTTCTGGTTCTATAATCATCACACTTGAGTCTGAGCTAGCTCCATCACTTTCTTCTTCAGAAGTCACAACAAATGGTGACTTTTACTTTTCTCCTTGTTCCATCATTTGTTCAGCCAATCTTCTATCAAATTCAACTTGGGCTGCATTCTTTGGAACAATTTCTTCTACCAATTTACCCTTACCCTTATCTGATGGTGCAATGGTTGGTAAGGTAGATGGTAATACCTGAGTAGAAACTTCTTTGATGATAGATGATGACTGGAATACATCACCTTCATGTGCAGGTCTGTCAACGTCCAAATTTCCTCTATCAGCGCCCAAAATACTTCTATCAGCGTCTAAATTTGTCTTGTCAACGCTCAAATATTTTCCCTAGGCGCCTTGTGTAACCTCTCTCAACATAGCTGTAAATGATAAATTTAGATTGGTTGGAGAGATTAAGGATGTATCAAAACCTGTTTGTTCCTTCAAAGTTGTAAGGGCTTCAGCAACATCCATTGATTGACCATCTTGGCTGCCCTTATCACTCAGATTTCTTTGATCTTCCTCCCCTTTGGAAGACTCCTCCATACCCCTCCTAGCATGATCACTTTCCAAAACAACAATCCTCTCCCTCAATTGCTTGAGTTCAAGGCCTTGTTAGCTGACAATTTGTACTAAGTCTGCATTTTGCTTTTGCAAGCTAATGTAGACTGCCGTCAATTCCAAAAGAGTCATTGGTTCCAGTCTGCCCTCTTCTGAAATGGGAATTGGACCTCCCAAGTCAGATTCATTGGGAATGGATGAGGACTTAATTATGGTGGGACTGCCTTGGCCAGCATCTAAGCCAGAACCAATAGTCCCAGCCTCATCCAGGTCACCAGCCACACTTGTGGTGGTGGTTCTCTCTGCTTCATGGCTAGGACCACCAGAGGAGAACACTCCATTAGTCCTTTGGCGTTTTATCAACCTATATTCAGGTGATGTGGAAGATGGTGTGGAAGAATGGGTAGATGTGGGTTGGTTAAGGGGTGTTTGGGAATGTGATGGTTGTGTGTCAGCGTTGGAAATAGGCACATCAACGCCAACATTTGATGTGTCAGCGTCAAAGGGTTCTTGGTCAATTTTCATTTTTTCAGTTGAGGGTAAAGGTTCAGGAATGGGTTCAAGTTGTGGTTGAGGGTCAATTTGAGGTTGAGGGTCTTGTTGGGGTTGTGCTGCTGCAATAACAGCAAGCATGGCTGGGGTTAAAGGTAAGTCTCTATGAGGTGGCGAATTCATCTTTGTAAAAATAGCTTTCTTTTGTTCAGGGATCTTATAAAAATCATTGTGATCCCTTGAACAATAACCTTGATCATCAAAAATCATTTGCAGAAAACGGGGATAAGCTAAAGTCATTTTTGTCCCCTTGTTTTTACACATCCCTTCAAAAATCATTTTAGAATAGTTATATTTTTGCCCTGTTGCAATGCACACAATAACACTGGCAATGGATCTATTGATCTCATTGTGTGCAGTACATTTGGGACTCAAACATTGAAGGAGGATGTGAATGAGGTACTTCCAGGCTGGGGGAAATTCCTGCTTATGATACTTATTAAGAGTACCTTCATCAGGAAAAGGATATCCCAAAGCCCTAAGCCCTTGTTCTATTTCTCCGATGGGAAGGATGGCTACACCATCAGCATCATCAAGATGCAAGGCCTGGCGTACCAAGGCCTCAGTAACCACCCAAGATCTCCCATGAACAATAGAAGTCAATGTGGTCACTCCATTAACTGTTGAGGAACTGACAGTGTTCCAAAACTGCTTAATGTGTGTGACTGGAATGAGTGGTGCATGAGAAAGAGCATACCTTAATGGGGATGCGTTCAAATACGCCACCATTTGTGTGTATTGAGGAAACAAATCATTATCAGCAACAAGATAAGAAATCATGTTGTGTTGAGACTTGAACCCCAAATCCAATTCTGCTGAGTTAAACTTTGGTGCCATTGATGAAAGCTGTTAATTTGAAGTGTAGAAGATGAAGTTGATAAGAGAAAAGTGTTAGACAAGAATTATAGATACCCTGTTTAAAAATAGGAGCCAAATTTATAGGAGATAAAGAATGCATGTGATTGGCCCAAAAAGAGGCAAAGATTTTCAAAAACTAATCATGAAAATATTGAAAAAGTTATAAGTTATCTCATGCATTTAATGAAAGTAACAACTCCTAAAATTACGGCTTGAAAATATGTCAAAAAGTAACAACTGGGTAGGTCCCATTGAGTGTCAACGGTCAAAAATAACCTATCAACGCCCAACGGCTATAATCTTGTCAACGTTCGCCTAAAGCCATGTCAGCGTCCAATTTGGTCACAACAACGCTTGGAAAAATCTTGTCAGCGTCCAAAAATAAAATTGTTTTAAAAAAGTGAAAAATGACCTTAACAAGTAATTTATCCTAGAGAAGATAACCAAAAGCTGATAATTATTATAGGGCGGCAAGCACTGTCCAGTTATGCACACTTGCATAAGCAAGATAGACATAACAGTCCTCTAGTGTCCCTTGCTAACCAAAACTCTTAACAACAAAGTTACCTTATAAAATCCTTGTTACTCCCAGGTAAATCCCATATCAAAATCATTCTCAAGTCTCCCAACAGACCACAACCAATTCTAGGCCAAAAATGTCTTGGCAGCATGCAAAGTTGATATACTATGCATGCTACAGTGCCTCATGGTTTAGTAAAACTAACCCATACGCACCTGTGGACACAATCTAGAATTGTGATAAGAGTATCATATGGATACCCAAACATCCTAAAGGTTCCTAAAACCTCCCCTTAAACTATGATACAAAAAGTTTGCTAAAAACATGCATGAACATAAAAAATTTATGTCAAGATAGGAATGAAACATTCCAACCATCATCCATAAATAAAAACTTGTCCAAATGCTTCTCCATTGATCCATAAGTAACTCTGTATCCAATGGTATACTGCTAACATCATCTGCACATTTAGATTGAAAACCACAAAACTAACATTGTTGCTGACAACGCCCCGATAACACACAACAGCGTTGAAGGAAGCTTTGTCAGCGTTAGACAATTATATTGCTGACAACGTTGCAAAAACACTTATCAGTGTTCAAACAACCTTTGTCAGTGTTAGAAAAATATAGTGGAAAATCTAAATCATCAATAAGACCAATAATAATAATGCATCATCCTGTACATACTTTTACAAAAAGAATCCAAAACACATATTAAGAGAGATTAACCATTCCAATACTTGTTACCAAGTATTGAAATCTTCCAGTATCAAAAGGTTTAGTTAATAAATCTGACACATTTTCCTCAGTGTCAACCCTATTTGGTTGTATTAAACCTTTCTCAAAGCAATCTCTTATAAAATGGTGTCTAATTTCTATGTGTTTAGTTTTAGAATGATGTACAGGATTCTTAATGATGCATAAAGTACTATTATTGTCAACAAATATCTTAGTATGCATGAAATTATACCCATAGTCCAACAGCTGGTTCTGAATCCACAACACTTGACCACAACATGCTGCTGCAGCCACATACTCTGCTTCAGTTGTAGAGTTAGCCACCACTGTTTGTTTCTTGCATTGCCAAGATATTAATCTGCTCCCAAGAAACTGACATCCACCAGTTGTGGATTTCCTATCAAACTTATCACCTCCATAATCACTATCTGAATATGCAATCAGCTCCAATGGTGAACCCTTTGGGTACCACAAACCAAGACTTGGGAAACATCTTAGGTACCTAAAGATCCTCTTCACAGCATAAAGGTGACATTCTTTGGGAGTCACTTGATGGCGTGCACAAGCACACACAGCAAACATGATATCAGGTCTAGAAGCAGTAAGATACATCAAAGATCCAATCATGGATCTATAATGCCTGACATCAACATCTTTCCCATCTCCAATCTTTCCCCAAGGGTGTTCTCTATCCATAGGAGTAGTAGCCCTCTTTTCATGTGGAGAAAAGCCAAACTTCTTCAAGATCTCAGCAACATATTTGTCCTGGGAGATGAAGATACCATCTTCTTTCTGCTGAACTTGTAAACCAAGAAAGAAGTTCATCTCCCCCATACCACTCATCTTGAATTTGTCTGTCATAAGCTTGGAGAAATCCTCACTCATCTTTGGATCAGTAGACCCAAAAATGATATCATCAACATAGACCTGCACAAGCAACACATCTTTGCCTTTCTTCTTTATAAAAAGTGTCTGATCTATGGTGCCCTCTTGAATCCATTGTCCACCAAATAGGTAGACAAAGTACCATACCATGCTCTAAGGGCTTGATGAAGGCCATACATAGCCTTTTTGACTCTATACACTTTATCTGGATGCTCTGGATCCTCAAAACCAAGAGGTTGCATAACATATACTTCTTCAATAATGGTGTCATACAAGAATGCATTCTTCACATCCATTTGATAGACTGTGAAGCCCATGCAAGATGCATAGGCTAGAAAAATCCTAATAGCTTCAATCCTTGCAACTGGTGCAAAGACCTCCTCATAGTCTATCCCCTCCTCTTTTGTATAACCTTGAGCCACTAACCTTGCCTTGTTTCTGACCACAATACCTCTTTCATCTCTTTTGTTCATGAGAACCCATCTTGTCCCTATAGGTCTGACATATCTAGGACAATCAACCAGCTCCCAAACATCCTGAATTGCAAATTGGTGAAGCTCATCCTGCATTGCTTCCACCCAACTTGGTTCTTTGAGAGCATCAAATATCTTCTTGGGTTCTTCTTGTGACAAAAAACATGCAAACAAACATGCTTGCACAAGAGGGGTATCAACCTTCTTGTGTATATTGGCAATAAATCCACCAAGACCTTGATGGGATCTTCTTGTCTGAACTGGAGTCATAATATCACCAATGATCTGGGATGTGGGGTGATTCTTCATTGTGGAGGTGAGAACCCCTCCTTCAAAAAGTCTGGTGTCCTCAACCTCATGCTCCATGTTGCCAATATCTTCTTCATCAGACTCTCTTTGAGCAACAGGAATCTCTTCATGATCATTGGAAGGTCCACCTTGTTCAAAACTAGAAGAGAAAAGATGCCCATAAGTGTTGTCAATGTTTGAATCTTGGTTGTCAGCGTCTGGGCTAACAGCGCTTGAAATGTTGTTGTCAACGTCTGAATTGGTCTTGTCAGTGCTAGATTTGCCTTTGTCAGCGCCTGAAGAACCATGCATGTTTGTATCTGGTGGTATTTGGAGACCACCATTATCTTGTCCAGCAGCAGCAGCAGCAGCAAACGCATCTGTCCAAATAGGAATTGTAACATATTCAAATGTAGGAGATGCCTTTTCTGCTTGTGATCCAACCTTCTCATGAACCTGTGTACCTGAAACATTAACAACTTGTTCCTCCACAACATTTGAAGTTACCTTCACAATGTCTGGATTAGTGACAGGCATATAATTTAAAGTTCTAGATAAGGGTTCCAAATCAAACAACCAATTAGGACCACTTTCAGGATCACTAGGTTTATTCTCTAAGAACCTAACATGTACTCTCTCAACAATACGTTTGTCCTCTTTAAGATAAACCCTATAACCCTTGATCTGGACTGAATACCCCATGAAGTAACCTTCATCACCTTTTGCACTAAATTTCCCTAAGGCATCACTAGTGTCCAATACTACTACATGACATCCAAAAGGTCTGAGAAAACCAATATTAGGTTTTCTTCCCCAAAGTAACTCATAAGGTGTTTTGTTCTGAATTTTGTTAACCAATGCTCTATTTTGCACATAGCATGCTGTATTAACAGCCTCAGCCCAAAAGGCTATAGGAAAGTGAGCATCAGCCAACATTGTTCTAGCTGCTTCAATTAGGGTTCTATTCTTCCTTTCAGCAACCCCATTTTGTTGTGGGGTTCTAGCAATACTAAATTGCCTAGTAATTCCCTTCCTGGCACAAAAATCATCTAGCTTCTTGTTCCTAAATTCTCCACCATTATCACTCCTAAGCATCTTAACCTCATTGCCAAACCTTTTCTCAATTTGAGTGATAAATTCAATAAGAACATCAGCTGTGTCACTCTTCATAGCTAGAAAGAATGTCCAAGTAAACCTAGAAAAGTCATCAGTTACAACAAAACAATATGACTTGCCATTCAAACTCTCTATATTTGTTGGACCAAAGAGGTCCATGTGTAGCATATGAAGAGGTCTGGAACTAGTATGCACCTGCTTGGACTTGAATGAGACCTTGTGCTGCTTGCCTTTAAGACATGAAACACAAGAGTGGTCATTATGGAAGGCCTTCTCAGGCAAACCATCAACTAAACCAAGCCTCACAAGTCTATTTATATTTTTAAAATTTATGTGCCCTAGTCTCCTGTACCACAAATTACTTTCATCTACAGAGGCCTTAGCATAAAAACAAGACATATTTGTATTCACTTTAATCCCATTAAAATTCACATTATATATGTCCTTATGCCTAGGTGTTCTATACTCAATATACTTCTCATCAGGGATCTTAAAATCCTTGCTTAACACCAAACACTCAGTATAAGTGAAAAGAACCTTATTTTTGTTATCACAAACTTGTGATACACTAAACAGATTATAATCCAGTTCTTTTACCAGGAAGACGTTCTCAAAACGTAGATTATTGGTGAGAAGGGTTCCTTTGCCTGTAATGGTTCCATAGCCCCCTCCAAAGTATACCTTATCACCATCTTTAATAGGAGTGAAGTTCGTCAGATAGTCTTCCTTCCCTGTCATGTGCCTTGAGCATCCACTATCCCAATATCCATAGTCATTGATCTGTCTTTGAATGCCCTGCACATAAAGAAAACAAATTAGTTTTCTTTGGGAACCCAAGTCTCAGAAGACTTGGATTCATCTGGTTGTTCAATAAGAACAGACTTAGTTCTCACAACAACCCCATTCTCATCCTTTTTAGGATGAAAAACCCAGTTAACCCCAATAGGTTTTGTAATGACCTTTGAAATGTAATTAAATCTATTGCAAGTCATTGAAATTCCATTATTATTAGGGTTTTGATCTTTCTTGGGTCTCCATGTTAAGCTTGAAGAAGCTTTTGACCCCTTACCTTGTGGCTGCAAATATTTAGGTCTGGGCACGTTTCTGTCAGCGTTGGATTTTGTCCTGTCAACGCTGAAGTTACCCATGTCAGCGTTGAACCTAGGGTTTGCTACAGGAACCCATTGCCTATTTGACCAGGTGTTTGTCTTTTGAAAAGGTCTTTGTCCATGAGTGTTAGACCTTCTAGAGAAGAATGGGGCAGGTCTAATCACTTGTGGACTTTGCTGCACACAAGGTTTGGGTCTGACAACGTTTGACTTCCTAACAACGTTGACTTTCTTCCTATCAGCGCTGAAATTGTTTCTATCAGCGCTGGCTTTTGGAGCGTTGACACACTTGTATGCCAAATCTGAAAAGCTGCCACAAGTATAACAGGCTTTCTTAGACACAACCTTAGGTCTAGAAGAGAAGAAACCTGTTCCATGATTGTTAACTTGGCTCTTGTGTGACCTATTATTCCTATACATTTCTACATATTTAATGGTAGGTCTTCTAACAGTGTTTGAGCCTAGGTCAATAGCTTTACCAGTGACTGGGTGAGTAACCTTAATGGGTGGTGATTCATTGGGACTTTCACATAGCAAACATCCCTTAACAAATAAAGTAGGGTTAGCTTTCTTCCACTCATTTAGGTCAGTCAGTTTTTGTTGATACTCTTCCACTGGAGTGACAACTCTTGGTGGAGGAATAAATTCCTCTTCTTGGCATTCTGGTATACCAGTCCAAGATAGATCTTTTCTAAGGACACCATAGAAGTCACCAGCTGGTGGTGGAACCAGAGAGTAATCATTCATCCCAATCCCAGTCATGTCCTTAGGATCCCTTTGTTTAGCTACACAGTCTCCTAGGGTTTGGGTGGCTCTATCAAATCTTTGAATTTTGAGGTCAACATTATCTTTATTCTTAATGGCCTCATCTAACTTAGCCTGTAAGTCTCTATTGACCTTTGTCATGATATTTCTAATATCCATACTACCCTCTAGCTCATGTTTTAAGATATTGATCTTATCTTTTAAATCAAATTCCATTTTCTTGTATTCAGAAACGGTTTTCTCAGTTTCAGTAAGAGCTAGTTGGTAATTGGACAATTTACACCTTTCAGTGCTCATATCATCTTTTAGTTTTAACACCTCTTTGTTAAGTCTATCAGTGTTTAACCTACAACCTTTGCTACAAAAAGCATCATCATATACCTCATTATCAGATGAAGAGGAGGAGTGTGCCATGAGAGCATATTCAACATGCTCTTCTTCTTCAATATCAGCAATCAAAGCTTTATTCTCTTCAGCATTCTTAGCCAGATAGCTCCAATCCCATCCAGTACCATCAATTCCTTGAACTGCAACCATGGCCTTGGAATCTTGAGCTTTAACAACCTGACTTGAGGGTTTACCAGCATCAGATCTTCTAGGAGATCTGCATTCCCTCATGAAGTGCCCCATACGATGACAGTTGTAGCATTCAACTTTGGATTTATCAAATCCTGCAGTGTCTTTAGCATTGAAGGTCATCTTCTTCTTGAACCTTCTATTCCACCTATTTTCCCTTATACTAGCAAGAGCCATGTTCCACTTGATGTCCATCTCTTCCAAGTGCTCATCACTTATCTGCTCAAGGTCCTCATATGTAATCACTGAACCATTGGGCAAAGAAGCAATGTAAGCACAAACAGTATCCAAATCCAAACCAGCAAGTTTAACTCTTGGGGAGTCATTCATGAATGTGTCAGCGTCTGAAAAGGAGACGTTGACAGGACTTGTTCCAGCGCTGACAAATGATGATCCAGTAATTGGATGCATAAAAGAGTCCTTCTGATTGAATTGACCTTCACTATGAGAGAAGAAGGCCATGTTGCTGGTGCTAGGTTTGCTTCCATGTGCTGAAAGAGTTTCATCTTCCAATAGTCTTAGTTTGTTGTAGATGTCATCAAACGAGGAGCTCTTGTAAGTATTATTGGCAAGAATAGATCTTGCCTCAATCTTCCATGCCTCACCAAGACTTTTAAGAAAGGTAGCATTGGTGTCAACATCACCAACTTGTGTCCCCATGAAGGACAATTTGCTTGTGATGTCAAGCAATCTGCTTCTCACACTACTCAGTTTCTCATTGGGTTGAGCCTCTATATTTGTGCTGGTTTTCTTGTCCCAAAGAGACTTTCAGAATATTTAGGGCTTTCATGTCAACCCTTTTCTTTGCAATATCTTCAGCACCTACAGCTCTACCATCTCCAGGTTTTTCTTTCTTATCTTCATCAGGGCATCCTTCAACAGCTGATCTTTGAGTAATGGCATCAAGAATCTTTTGAGCCTTATTGAATGAGTTTCCATATTCAATAATCTCCCAGAGTGTATAGTCATAGATCCCCAGATATTGTTCAAAGTTGAACTTCCATAAGTCAAAGTTGGTTGCATCAAGCATGGGAATCCTGATGTTTGGTAAGGGTGAATTGGAGGTGGTTATTTCTTCAGACATGATGTTGTTAGGGTTTTGGTGTTTTTAAGGTTTCTGAGAAAATTAGGGTTTTGGTGTTCGTGTATCGTTCTGGTGTTCTTCAAAGATCAAAAGTTCCTCAACAAGCTCTGATACCACTTGTTGATCCCAAACTTAGATCGATTACCTTTGTGTATACGAGATTAGATCAAGTATAACACGTAGAGAAACCTTTGTTATATGCTTTGTGAATCTAAGTGTTATGCGGAATTTAACACTTAAACAAGAACACAAGATGTAAACAAAACTTTCACTTTGATTATGAATGTCGAACTTGCTTACAATGAAAGATGTTTACGAATGAAAACTTATATAAAAACTTGATATTGAACATTAACCTAAAGGCCTTCTTTTATAGACTAAGAAGCCTTGTACAATAAGCTACGTATCAACTATTCTAGGTAAAGATAAACATAGAAAATACATTGTCGTTTCTATCCTTACTAGAAGTATTCTAGAATATAATAAACGTGTAGCTTATATCTTCCATCAATGCTTGTCTTCAATCTGTCAACGCTTGACTTTAACTTGTCAACGCTTGAGCTGTCAGCGCTTGCTTTATTCCTGTCAACACTTGTTTTGTTCTTGTCAGCGCTCAAGTGATCTGGCCTTAATTTATTCCCAACACATAATACTATCTATTGTATAAGCGGTTATTTCCAACCCACACAAGGGCAAGACAATAATTAACGGTTCATGAAATTAGGGCCTTTAGCAACAAGGTACTCAATACAATCCAACAACATTCGGGTCCAAACAATCATTCATGACTAGTGTTCCATTTATATCAAATAGCATGTATCCCCCTCGCGGGTTAAATCATTTAAAACACAGTAGAAAGAGAGGCTATAGACTCACCTTAAGTTTTAATGATAGTCGTAGTAGCGAAAACGTAGATGAAGACAATCACCGACGACAAGGATACCCCGGGAAATCAAAGACAACACCTAACAAACAAACGCGAAATGAATCAACGCCTTCAAGTACCTTCAATTACTGCATGTAAATAATTAAGATCACTCAAGGTTCGTATAAACTAATGCCAAAAACCCAAACAAGTGATATTTACTAGACACGTTCATTGTTATACGTTATTAAGACTATTACTTAAATTAACATTCTGCCGGTACATACCAAATGTACGGGTTGTTTTTCTATACTTAGACATCACAAAAAATTATGAGAAAATTTATAAAATTTATTTACAACCTGTAGATAGCCCATATTAAATTTCATAAAAAGATTTCACTTCTAAGACCTACTGCATGTCACATTACTAAACTCAATCTTTCAGACAGTTTTGAACCTTCGCGTTGTAAAACCATTTTGACCTTCTTAACAAATACCATTTGTAAATCCGACACCTAAGTTTGAAAATAGACTCAAAACTACATGTTTAGAGCTAAAGAACAACTCTCAACCATTTTTAAAACTCTAGTTATAGTCCCCGAGATTTGACCTATAATCGAACATAATTTCGGATTGAGTCGACTTTCATCTCCCGGTACACGAAAATTCAAACTTACATAACTTTTAACTCGTTTGGAGTTAAATGCTCTACCTTCTACCAAATCAAAGCTAGAAAGAAGCTCTACAACTACATTCTATAATAAAAACCTGGACTTAGACTTAAGGCCACGAAAAATAGCCTTAAACAATCTGTTTGAAAATGACACTTTCAAAATCACATCTACACTTGATTTTAATCAATTCCACCAACTCCTATGCCCCTAATATCATCATCAAACTATCCTAAAACAATCACCTTACACCTAATCACTTATATGAACATACTTTAATCAAAACCCATTTATTAAAACTAACATACAATATAATTAAATTAATTAAAACTGAAGTAAACATGAACATAAATATAACCCATTAATTAAATGAATCAAAATCATCAAATCACAACCAAAACCCCTTTGGCCGTGGGTTTGGTGTAGCAAAAACACCCAAGAAAAATATTTTTTCAAGCCTTTAAAATCATTATCCCATGTATATAAACATTAGATTTAATCATGCATCCACTTTAATTAAATCAAAACCCACTTTATGAAAATTAAAATTTTTGAAAAGATTTTTATGAATGCATGTTTGTTTTTAATTGATTATAGTACTTACAATGGAGTTAGAAAGGTTGGTCTTTGATTGCTTTTTCCAAAATCCAAAAAAAAAATGGTGGTGGTGGTGGCTTAGTGGTAGCCGACGGCTAAGAGAGGGAGGGAGGGGAAAACCCTAATTTTTTGAAAGTGAAATGAAGTGTGTGTGTGTGTTGGTGCTCCTTTTTGTAAAAATGGAGGGACAAATTTTCACAAGGTAGCTATCTTTTGGCCTCATTTTTAAACAACTATTTAAAGAGCGGGATTATGACTAGTAGTCGGTTTTAAATTTTTGCGGGAGTCGGGGTTCGTCCCGGCTACCTCAAAATACTTTTAAATGGTTCAAACGCACACAAAACGAACATACATATGGTTCCGACTCGACTTAAAACGTAATAAAAATAAAAACTTCGAAAAACTCAAATATCGATCAATCGTGAACAAAATGTAAATTTTGGGCATCCGTCGGTATCGTAGTCGTTATCGGTTCTTCTTAAATCGTCAAACAAAAAAAACTAAGCCTCATTTATTGGTTTCAAATTAAACCGTCAAATAAATCCATGATAAAATTTAAAAAATATACGTAAATTAGGATTAAATAATGGTGTTGGGTTCGTGGTGTTATATCCTCCCCTTCTTAGGGGAGCGACGTCCCGACGCTCTCCGCTTCTTATATTCGCACTTCGTACTACTAGGAAGATAAGGATACTTCTTCCTAAGGAAGTCTTCACGTTCCTCCGGTTCACGTCTCAAATTCCATAACCTTTCCACGATGATAACTTTAACATTACCATGTCTCCAACTTCAATTTCTAATTTCTTCCTACGGTTATCAACACATCTCTTCTCACGGCTTCTCGCGATTAACAAGTGATTCTTAATCTACACACTTTTTTCGTAGTCTCTCAAATCATTTCAAGTCCATTCAACTGACTTTTCCCTACATCATTCCATCCAGCTGGCGATCTACATTTTCATCAACATAATTCTTCAAATTCTGTAGATTCAATGCTAACATGGTAAATTTCGTTGTACAAGGATACTACCAACGGCAAGTGTCGATCTTATATACTACCAAAATCATTCACACAGGCTCGAAGCATGTCTTTCAACATCCGAATCGTCCTTTCACTTGGTCCATCAATCTCATAAAGATAATTATTCATAAAAGAAAATCACATAGGCTACACATAACCCCATCGAAAACGTTCATAATATACAAGACGAAGTAATTAATACTAGTCGTACAAAATCACCTTATTGCAATGTTATGTACATACAAACCTATTTCTTCATAAACGAATTCATCGATACGGAAATCATTCGACGTATACATAACTCGACATCACAATCCAATCAAACACAAAGGCCATTATGAAGCACATACTACCACATTACGACATGTTTGCAAAATAGCCAAACCATGCCAAGTAAATAAGTACAATCAAGTTAACTCATGCTTGCTAATCATCCAAGCCATGATAAATAAGAATATTTTATGGGATTTTGGATGATTCCAGTCAAAAGAAAATTGCAAGTTAAAGAAGGTTCACAAGCTTGCTAGCTATGCATGCATATCCATAAAGAAAGAAAATACATACATATGTCATCGTAGGGTGCTCACACACGGATCCACACCAAAAAAATATTACAAGAATACCATCTCACTTCCGTCCCAAACATGGTCAGAATCTTTATAAGCATCGCCGTTCACAGCTAAAAATATATTACATGGCACGTGTTCTCCATGATCGGACGTGATTGGACAATGTGTCAAGTTCTCACAACTTACGATCACTCGACTAGATTACATACCACATAAATACCTAAAAAGGCAAGGGTTCACCACAAAAACATCAACTATGTCTATATGTCGTTTAACCATCGATAATCAAAGAAAATCGAGTTAAGCAAGGAGGATTCCTCGCTTGAATAAACGAAGACGGCAAATGGAATTGTCTTCCAACTAACGATGTACAGTTGGTAAACTTCAACGGTTTATCGCGTGTCGTTGACATATCAAAGGAACGAGAAAAGAAAATAAATAAAGTACGATACATTTGATGTAGGAGAAGTCTTCGTCGTTTCCCTTAGAGTTACTCGAACTCGGATTTTCTCTACTTCGGCAGTCTTCTATTTTTATATAAATTTCTTCTCAGTGTCGGTACCAGCCCCTTTGGTATTTCATCAACACCTTAGTGATTCTGATGGAATTCGCACGTTACATAAAAAAAACATTTTCCATAATTACTCAGTCACGGTGAGGTACTAAGTCAACGCCAAACGAAAAGAAAGATTTCAAGGAACACAAGAAAATTTCAAAAATTTTATTTAGGAATCAAAGAGAATACGATTAGTTGCATAAGGATCCACCATTTTAAAAGCAATCTCATCCAAACATTTATCAAAAACACTAACAGTTTTAAAGATGACCAACTGATTTGAAACGATGTTGACATTCCTAAACTATGCATAATTAGCTAGATCATGCATAATTGAGGATCAAGCAACAACAATCAACAAAACAGGACTCTTCCTGAATTATGCATAGTTAGCTAAGCTGTGCATAATTGAGGAACGAGGGACGACACAATATTATTATTACACACCAAATATGACTACGAAAGTTTTCGACCTAATCTTCAAAATAATCAAATCATTTGAAATGGAATTTGAAATGAGAAAATATTGTTACCATCGTTTAAAGGAACAAATCAAACATTTTTCATCTACTTTGAAAACATACTTTTACTTTGCCTTTTTATGAGAAAAATAAATAAATAAATAAATCGACACCACTTGCAGTTGGTTCAACGAAATATCTCACACACTCATACATATTTTCGAAACAAATTGTTCATAAAATAACGGTAAGGTGGTTCCAGATTAAAGATCATTGCAAGCATAACGAGTAGTAAAAATCAAAATCAATGACATCATTTAAGATAAACGAGCAATATATTTGCCACCGGAAATTAACTACATTAAAAATTAAAATACCTCGAATATATGACAAGAGTTTCGGGATAACTACAACGATCTATAAATACATGGTGTGGACATCGAACATCATCACGAGCGCCAAAAATAGGACAAAGGTCATAATTCCCATCGTCACGAGTTTCACATACATTCCACCAATTTAGGTTCAATTAACCGAAAGAAGAAAAGTTACAGCGTCCATGAAGAGGAAAAAAATACACCGGGTGACATACCCTTATTATTATGTAATAGTGAAGTAGCAATTCAAAAATAAATAATGGTCTCATACCATGGACAATATTAAAACGAAAAATCATAGGACTACCCAAGTTCAGATATAGACTCACAAAATCAAAGAAGGGATGTCGTACGATCGAACCATCGTGACTCAAAACATTAGATATACATCTTTATGGAAATATTTCAATCTTTCATTTTTAATTGGTGTTACACCATTAAAGAATTTATACCTTTCATTTTTCAACTTACAAAGTTTTCATTTCTGGAAATATTTCAATCTCTAGGAAATTATTAACATTAGTAGATGCGGTGACTCGGTTATCATAATCGATAAAATCATTAGGTTTGAAAATCTCCATACTTGTGTCAAAATCTCAATAATATTCCTATCATAAGTACCAAAAATGTACGTAGTAAGAATTTTCAAAGTTTCATATTATTATTACGACATATCTTATTGCGTATATACAAATATCCAACACAACTCGAATTAGTCCAATTGACTCTTAAAATTAACCTTGACTTTTTATTATGCATATGTTTTCCTTAAAACTGATTTGTAAAATCATATTCACGTAATTCGACTCAAACGCTAAAGAGGTTTCACGTAGTATTATCTCGGATAACTTACTGATTTTAGTCGATACTTGAATCTCTATAACAATAATAATATAATAAATAATCAAAATGCTTATTTCAATAATTCTAAAATGTAGAAAATTCGGATTTTAAATCTTTAGCCAATTATCAAGTGATTTTAAAATTAACACATCTGGCAGCAAAATAAAATAACGTTCCATCAATTTTTAATAATTTATTTCAAGCGTTAGAATTTCTCACTTAAAGTGTATATTTTGATTTTATCCCAGTTTATTCACTACAAGGAGATATGAGTTCCAATTTATACCAATGTATTCGTAAATAAAACTTGACCTTATGTTTAAAATTAAAACCAGTTTTACAAAGTCTCTAGCTCCAAAACACATGACCAATTATTTTACTCATGTTCTATATTACAAAATACGCCAAAAGTTTGCTATATTGACCCAAAATTAATTCATACCAAGCCCAAAGCTACATATACTCAATAGTCATATCGTTAATCTTTATTAATAACTCCTATTTCAAATTAAATTAGGCAAATTTTGACAGTTCCATCACAAGCTTTTAGTACCAAGTATTAATGTATGAAAACAAAGATTTTACGAGTAATATAAATTACTTATTATGACTTACCAACCAAGGTTGAAGGAAAAATAATTTCACTTTGTCACTTTACTCTCTATAAGAATTTTACTTATTACAAGACGCATCATACGTCATTTTTATCCAAAAGTTTCATTCACCATATATTTAATATATAATACGCTTTATGTTTAAATCATTCAGTTAACAAAATTCAATGCTTATTTAACTGGCACAATTGTCAGACCTCGTCATATAAAATATCAAATTCAAAATAATGAGACAACAAGACAAATGAAATTAACAGAACGAGAATACGTATGTCAACTCTATAGATGTTAGTATCGACTTCGGGTGGGTCTCAAAATCGTACACCATAAAATTAACACAAACCAACCAAACTTCAAGATATCCCGCTTGGTCACAATGCTAGTCTATCCTTAAAACACATTTTTAAATTCGAGTAGGATGATAAAAACGATTAAATAGCGGTGCGCCTCAACGACGTTTTATAATATACACATATGATTTGTCACTACGATGTATACATCGCTGATTATACTTCGGCTATGTTATAGTTACGCTAACTAATATATCAAACCCACAGGAATGAGGGAAATAAAATAGTACGTTAGTAATTTACGTTTCAAGAGAAGATGTCCTAAAATGACACATCATGGTGCGATAACGACAATCGAGATCAATCTAGTCGATCACAATATGTTACGAAGCATTATTTACGTATCTAGAGTATCAAACGAGGTTCACACTCGGTTATTCGAACAATAAATGAATTATCAAGATTGATAATTAGCGGTGAGGCTGAATTCTCATCAAAACCGCATTTTAAAAGTACGATAACCACACAAGGACCATTGCTTCGCGTGCAATGCCTCCAAATACCATAGTATATACATACCTATACATACAATCATTCCTACATACACATAGGATCACAACGCAGTGTTGCCATGTAATGTAATGTAGCCCGTATGCCAATTACATGCAACATATAAGATAGTCTTACCAGAATTTGCAAATTACGATGATAAATACTCGACGTACACAACAATATATCTTAATATATATCATAGTATTTACTTACTAAATACTAGGGAATTCATATCAGTTTTGAGGGATACATCTAAAATATAAATTAAGGCTAAGGAAATCTTACCGTAGCCATGTAGAGTAGTTGCGTGCTTTAAAACTTTTTACGACACACCAAAAGTTATAGTTTAGGTTTTTCAAAAATTGACCTAGTTCTCTATAACTTGTGGCTCTGATTACCAATCTATAACACCCCCAAATTACCACGCAGCGGAATACCACTTTGGACGCTATTTCATAGCACATCACACACACTCATAGATAACGACCTCAAAAGAGACGTTTAAAATAAGCAAAAAGAATATTTACAACCATTGTCTAAAACATTTCCAACCCAAAATTTAGTTTTCATTAGAGTAGCGTTACTTGTCCCCAAAAGATCACAACTAAAACATAACAACTTTTACCACAATATAACAATAATTAGTTAGATAAAAAGGGAAGGAAATCCATAAGTTTTATACCAATAAAGCACCAACTCCCTCCATGCATGCTCCGCTGCTATCAATCTTGAATACCTTAAACACATGCTTAAAATCGTCAACACAACGGTTGAGTGAATCTAAAGGTTTATCAAATCATAAGTTGAACACAAGTATTAAAAATCAATCATGACCATTCAATAGCATTGTCATATACACAATCTATCATTCAAGTATTTCATATTTAGCAAAGCTAATGATTTTATTGAAGCTCATGACACCGACCCTTTAACTTAACCACCCGCGCCAAAGTGCCGGCATGATCAAAATGAAACCATTTCCCCACGTAAGGTATTAGTTGCCAAATTTATACCTTATCTCTTATCACAAGTTATCCGTCCGCAGAGAATACTCAACGTACTAGCTCTCGTCTCGGATAGGGTCATCAACCCCATAGTACTATAAATTGTATAAGAGGCTATTTCCAACCCACACAAAGGAAAGACAATAATTAACGGTTCATGAAATTAGGGCATTTAGCAACATGGTACTCAATACAATACAACAACATTCAGGTCCAAATAATCATTCATGACTTGTGTTCCATTTATTTCAAATAGCATGTATCCCCCTCGCGGGTTAAAATCATTTAAAACACAGTAGAACGCGAGGCTATAGACTCACCTTAAGTTGTAATGATAGTAGTAGTAGCGAAGACGTAGACGAAGATAATCACCGACGACAAGGATGCCTCGGGAAATCAAAGACAACACCTAACAAACAAACGCAAAATGAATCAACGCCTTTAAGTACCTTCAAGTACTGTATGTACATAATTAAGAACACTCAAGGTTCATATAAACTCAATCCAAAAACCCAAACAAGTGATATTTACTAGACACGATACGTTATTAAGACTATTACTCAAATTACAATTCTGCCGGTACATACCAAATGTACGGGTTGTTTTCCTATACTTAGACATCACAAAAAGTTATGAGAAAATTTATGAAATTCATTTACAACCTATAGATAGCCCATATTAAATTTCATAAAAAGTTTTCACTTCTAAGACCTACTGCACGTCACATTACTAAGCTCACAATTTCGGACAGTTTTGTACCTTTGCGTTGTAAAACTATTTTGACCTTCTTAACCAATACCATTTATAAATCCGACACCTAATTTTGAAAATAGACTCAAAAATACATGTTTAGAGCTAAAGAACAACTCTCAAACATTTTTAAAACTCTAGTTATAGTCCCCGAGATTTGACCTAAAATCGAACACAATTTCGGATTGAGTCGACTTTCATCTCCCGATACACGAAAATTCAAACTTATATAACTTTTGACTCGTTTGGAGTTAAAAGCTCTACCATATACCAAGTCGAAGATAGAAAGAAGCTCTACAACTACATTCTATAATAAAAACCTGGACATAGACTTAAGGCCACAAAAAATAGCCTTAAACAATCTGTTTGAAAATGACACTTTCAAAATCACATCTACACTTGTTTTTAATCAATTCCACCAACTCCTATGCCCCTAATATCATCATCAAATATCCTAAAATAATCCCCTTACACCTAATCACTTGTATGAACATCCTTTAATCAAAACCCATTTATTAAAACTAACATACAATATAATTAAATTAATTAAAAATAAAGTAAACATGAACATAAACATAACCCATTAATTAATGAATCAAAATCATCAAACCACAACCAAAACCCGTTTGGCCGTGGGTTTGGTGTAGCAAAAACACCCAAGAAAAATATTTTTCAAGCCTTTTAAATCATTATCCCATGTATATAAACATTTGATTTAAACATGCACCCACTTTAATTAAATCAAAACCCACTTTATGAAAATTAAAATTTTTGAAAAGATTTTTATGAATGCATGTGTGTTTTTATTTGATTAGAGTACTTACAATGGAGTTATAAAGGTTGGTCTTTGATTGCTTTTTCCAAAAACCAAAAAAAAATTGTGGTGGTGGCTTAGTGGTGGCCGGCGGCTAAGAGAGAGAGGGAGGGGAAAACCCTAATTTTTTGAAATTGAAATGAAGTGTGTGTGTGTTGGTGATCCCTTTTTTAAAAATGGAGGGACCAATTTTGACAAGGTATCTATCTTTTGGCCTCATTTTCAAACAACTATTTAAAGAGCGGGATTATGACTAGTAGTCGGTTTTAAATTTTTGCGGGAGTCGGGGATCGTCCCGGCTACCTCAAAATACTTTTAAATGGTTCAAACGCACAAAAAACGAATATACATATGGTTCCGACTCGACTTAAACCGTAATAAAAAAAAAATTCGAAAAACTCAAATATCGATCAATCGATAATAAAATGTAAATTTTGGGTATCCATCGATATCGTAGTCGTTATCGGTTCTTCTTAAATCGTCAAACAAAAAAAATTAAGCCTCATTTATTGGTTTCAAATTAAACCGTCAAATAAATCCACGATAAAAATTCTTAAAAATTTAAAAAATATACGTAAATTAGGATTAAATAATGGTGTTGGGTTCGTGGTGTTACATACATCTTCCAGTCGTTTCTCCTTAGACTCATTCCCGGTCACTTGAGCTAAGAATAACTCGCAACCTTTCCTGATGTACTTTTGGACTTTAATACATGAAACGATTTTCAAACGGGATTAACTTCAATTACCATCAGTTACTAATGTTCTATTCCTAAGAGGAATCTTAACATTCTTTTCTCCACATAAAATAGTAGCATTATTCAACGATAACCAATCCATACCAATAATAATATCAAAACTACCTAGTTCTATCAACATCAAATCAATCGGAAAGGAATAGTTTAAGAGATTCAGAGAGCATCCTTTTAATAGCTTATTAGTTTTTACTAATTTACCATCAGCCAGTTCCACTTCGTAACTAGTATTATCTCAACAGGTTCAATTTCAATAAGGGCACAAAATTTAGTGAATACAAAGCTCCTATCAGCATCCGAATCAAATAAAGCAACAACATAATGATTGTTGAGTAAAAACATACCAGTAACGACATTTGGATCCTCTTTCTTAACCTCAACCGTTCCAAGTTGATAAGTACCACCCTGGGGGTTTCTTCCAGGTCCAATCCTTTTCAACTTGGGGCAATCCGATTTCTTATGACCCTCTTCATTACAGTTGAAGCAAATAACTCCACTCTTACACTTTTCCACTTTGTGTCCTAGCTTTCCGCAATTTCGGCACTTCCAGCAGTTGCCAACATGCCTCTTATTACCACACTTAGGACACTTTTCATCACTAGACGGTGTGTTGTTGGTAAGAGCATTTGCATTCCCCCTTCTTTGGTTTTGATGGCGATTAAAATTCTGCCTATTATCACCTCGACCTCCACGATCGCCATCACCCTTTCTTTTCTCACCAACATGTGCTGCATCCTCCTTGTCTTGAATTATTTGCCCAATGAGTTGGTAAGCCATTCGAACAACATCATCAATGGTCAATGGTTTTGCTGATGTCACAACCCCTCAGATATTCTTGGTTAACCCTTTAATGTATTGTTCAATTCGGGTCTCTTCGGGTTCCACCAATTGAGGACACAGCAAGGCCAACTCATGGAATCGGTTTGTGTAGCTATCAATGTCCACACCTTTCATTCTCAGGTGAATCAACTCTTGTTCCAACCGTATAATAACACTACGAGGACAGAACTCCAGAGTCATCCACTTTTTAATTTCAGCCCAAGGAGTAGAATTAGCAACATCAATGCCCATAAAAGCCATTCTCCCATTCCACCAAGTCAACGTACGACCTCTAAGAGTAGCCATAGAAAAAATCACATTATCCTCCTCCTTACACTTACTAATTCGAAACACCAACTCAATCTTCTCAATCCACTGGCTTAATCCTCCAGCACCTTCAGATCCATTAAAAGAGAGAGGTTCACACTTCATGAACGTCACATAAGTACAACCACTGACTTCAGGCGCATTAGTTCCAAGTCCTCCTATATTTACTCTATCATTAGCATTCACATTATTAGCATTTACATTAACATTAGTACCACCAATTCCACTACCTCCAGCTCTACTACCGCCAGCTCCACTACCGCCAGCTCCACTACCGCCAGCTCCACTACCGCCAGCTCCATTTCTAGCATTTGCCATAAATTCAGTCATAGATGCGGCAACATGCTCCGCAATGATCCTACGTACATCATCCTCAGTCACAGCTCTCTTGGGGCGCATGGTTCTATAATTTCACAATTTCAAAGTATATTAAGCATTCACCCAATGAGGGATTCATATAAGATGGAATGAATTTCATAATCAAGATATAAATAAGGCACGATATGGAATTCAAGACAAAGATACATATTTCATTAGATTAGAAACAACCACATTGTCTTAATTAACATTCCACATCAAAATTCCTAGCACTATACAGGCCCAAAATTCATGCCAGATTTACTAACCATTATGTCGGTTTAGTTAAAGTTACAAAAGATACAAAAGATACTACTAAAGATAGACTGGTCTACTGAGAACTGCTAGAAGGTCCATCATCCATCATCTTTGGTATCTTCTTCGGACGATCACAAGACACATCTTCAGCTGGGCGCTTACGAATCACTCCTTTCTCAACCATCTCAGTATAAAACCTACTGTTCCAACCAACAGATATATTCAATTCTTTTTCTTCCTTCTCACGTATCGCACGAGCCACACTCAAGTGAATCTCCATAGTATTCACCTTTTTCTTTATCTTTGCATACTCACCACTTTCCAACATAGACAATCTCCTAAACGCCTCATTCAAACCACGCTCCACATCAGTCAAGTCCAAATTAAGTAACTCTCGCTCTTTATCACCAATCTTAGTCTTCGACTCCAAATAAGCATCATGCGTCTGAGTAACACCTAAAATAATCTCTGTCATACTACCTTGAACACAGGAAGCATCTAAATCACGTCTCAAGGCCCAAGGTGCAAATCCATCAATATGAGTAGCCTCTCGAACCCTAGACAACTCTCCTATCACATGCCTACGGGTAGCAATCCCATCCGTACCATCAGGTGCATCATCTTCCTCATCATCCTCTGATTCAGACTCAGATTCAGATGATTCAGACAATTCATCTCTAAGTAACTCAAAGTCAGAATCAGACCAATCAACTAGAGGGGGTAAGGGCTCACCCTCCTCTACATGATAAGGGAAAATAAGCTCAGCCTGATCATCATCATCAACATCGTCATCTATACCTACCTCCTCCTCGACATCCTCGTCGTCATCCTCATTACATACATTATCTATCCCAATCTCATCATCTTCCTCAATACCAACATTATCATTATCATTCTCTACAACATCAACCTGAGGGGCAATCTGATCTCCTACTCCTATCTCGGGCTCGGGATCCTCAAATGGTTCCTCCTATTCATCATCCATATCCTCCTCTACATTATAATCCACTAAGTCTAAATAAGGGTTATCATCTACGTTAGGTTCGGGGATGCATGGTTCTTTACATGAATAGTAGGGTCAGCCATGACAATCTGCATTATATAATATATCTCGTATTAGCATAAAATAATTATTAAGCAGTTACGTATTGAATTCACGATATATACATATATATAAATTAAATTATATATATCAAAATATATATCTTCTCAATAAGGCTTGTTGGTAACATCGGAGATCTTTGGCACCGTTATAGTCAAAAGATCTTTCAAACATTTTAAGAAAATGTTTGTAGTTAAAAGATTCTGAAATGTTTTATTCAAAATCCTTGGTTTTAAAAACCTTTCGTTCTCCATAACGAGAGCTCCGGTACCAAACTGTAACACTCTCAAATTTCGTATCGGGTCAGCGGAAGGGTTAATAGAGTGTTACGGGATAGCACAATAACTTAAATCATAGACAACACATAAAAATGGTTGTACAAGGTTTAACATACATTCATTCGAATAAAAGTTTTAAGTTTGCATCAGGTCCCCAAGTTTCACAGTTAAAATGTTTACAAAACATAGATCGAGTGAATAATTTTATTATGTGGGCCATCAGAGTCGATCTCCATCCAAGTTACCATCAAGGACCTGAGATAAAACATCCAAAAATTATATCAGCGAATGCCGACTGAATTCATAGAGTTTAATAAAAGCGTTACATAAAACAGTTATAGCAAGCAGAACACAAGTATAATATCAGAAGTGAGTCCTCGTATTGCTAGTCAGGCAATATATATAAATCAAGTCATACATCTTAAACCGTAGTCTCAATATTACCATTATAGGTAACATTATTATCGTTATTTGTATTATTATTTGGATTGTGCTGGATTATTACTAGCCGCATGACATTGCTACCTTACTATAACAAACAACGTGCCGCGAACCCGACAAAAAATTTGCCCATCTAAATTAGCGTGTCGTCACAAAAATCACGCTATGTAAATCTTCTCATACATAAATTCGCTTACCAATCAATGTGGCACGACGGGGATCAACCGTCAAGGCGTGAACTGGGGTGATCTTACCCAAATAGTACTATTATATGAATAAGCATCTACCAAACCCCGGTAATTCACAATTCATGCTAATGGGACTTTAAGTGACATTACCTAACTACTAAGAATCCATTTCATCTCATTCATTGGGTCATAGCATCATTCGGGTCCATATCAATAAGCATACCATCGGGACTACTTGTGTTCTATTTTTATCAAAAACTAGCATGTTATCTCCCTCACGGGTTTACAAAACATTTTATAAAACATTTTAAAGAGTGTGAGGCTATGAACTCACGTTGATTAGAAAAGGCGGGTTACCGGCGATGGTGCGTGCTTCAATCACGGAAACCTAGACAAATAATACTCGGTCTTAGACTCTTGTCCAATGACTTTATAAAAATAATGTCTATGTATATATATGATGATATTATAAGTATGATGATTATCAAGTGGGATTTTATCTCTTTATATAACATTATAGTTTTATGTGTTAGTAACTTTTTAGACTAGTTATACTGGTTTTAACATGTTTACATATTAAAGCCCAATAAGCCCATTAAACGCCTAATACATTATGTTAGTCCATTTATACTTTTAATACCAGGCCTATACTCATATGTTGGACCCAAGTGGGTTAAGCCCATGAGTAAGTCCATTAGTGTTTAGCCAAACTAGTTGGGCTAATAGTCCAATAAGGCTAGTTTGGCCCGTTAATGTCCATAAGTTATATAGCTCGGGTTTTATCGGTTTTTACTTGTCAAATGTACTTACATATCAGCAGATGAGTTATAAAAATGTTACATTAGACTGGTCCGACCGTCTAAGTTTTATTTGGCAAAAACATTAATCCTTCGGTTTTAGCCGAAAAGACGTAAAACTTATATATAGTTTTATAACTTTAGAAAACATTTGAGTTTGTATTTTTATAAAATTGTCATACTTATTTATCATAATATATAACTCATTTTATAAATATTATCATTAGTTAGTAGGTTTTATATATGTATTTTATAATAATATTACTTGAGTGCTCATTTTATATTATATACTTTTATTTACAAATTTGATTATCAAAGTCACTCTCACCATTTTTGCCATATCTTGAGTTCTACAAGGAGATAGAAGCTCAAATTTGGGCAGCACAAACTACATAATATGTGCTACAAATAACTCGCGTTCAGCTACTGCTCAATCATCCTCTAAGTATCCCTAATAATTCGTGCAAAACAGACTATACATATTTGAACCTTAATAGTATTTTGATCATATCTTGCTCATTTTATTGATTCCATTGAGTGGCCAACTCACCACATATATAAAAATCATATATCTAACTATATATTCTATAATCCAAGTTATTTTACCAAGTGTTCATATGGTTAATTACTGTTTTATACAGCCTATAAATTTAACCATGATTTTTACATCTTTACATGTAGATTTTAGTCTTTTTAACGAAATCTATCAACACAAAATCCCCACATAATACTTTGATCATCATTTATCATCCTATACATATACATTTATAAAGAAAATACAAGATTACATTTACAAAATAACAAGATGATGGAAGAAATGATCTTGTTACCAACCAATATAGTGAAAGGTTAAGAACAAGACTTTGTTTTTGATAAGCAATCTTATGGATTATCAAGACCACCTTCAAGATCACCAAATATATGAAAACCTTGAGAAACTCAGCCCTAGAACCCAAGGAAAACTTCTTTGTAGATGTTAGGATCACCTCAAATCAACAAGTCTTCAAAGGGGTTTCATCTTGTGCAAGTTTAACACAAGATTCATGGTAGAATTTTTGATCAAATGGTGGTGTTTAGTGGTGGTGAATGGATGGAAATAGGAGAGAGTTGAGAGAGTTTGTGGAGTTGTTTGCATGTAAAAATGAGGGTAATGGTATGTGTTTAGTTGTTTTAAGTGTTGGATGGTTATGGTGTGAAACTAAGGACAAGTGTCCTTAGTTTTTATGTTAAGTTGACACATCATAGATGTGTTGGCTAAGCTTGGCCGCCCCTTAGTAGGGGTGGGGCAAGTGTTAACTTGTCTCATCCCCGCTAATTTACGGGTACTCCTCGATTCTAGTTTCCTCGATTTGCGTGCCATCAGGTTGTTTTATGAAAAACGTTTTTATAAATTATGAATCAACGGTACAAAACGAATCTAATAAAAATTTTCTCATAAAAACGGAGTTCAAAAACGTAAATACGTAAACCTAGGGTTTCGGGTTTAGTCGTAAAGGACGTTAAATTATGCACGTAAGCCCTAATTTCAACCCGTAAATTGTGAGTTCACAAACCAACACAAAAATAAGTTTCAAAATAATATAAGAGAAAATAATTTACTAATTGAAAATGTTATATTGCACATATAGCCTTTGAAATGGGTTTTTGCTCATTATTTTTTGTAGATTATAAAACTAGGGTTTTAAGACATCTTTAACTTATAACTTTCATTTAAAATGATGAAATGACTTAGTTTTTTTGGATTATCTCTCAAACATAATTTTGGCATTATAAAAACTCTAAATAAGAATTATAACAAGATCATATCTTAGCTAACATATAAATTACCTAGGTAGCTCCAAAATGGCTACTTATGGCTTCTTATGAACTCAACTTGCTATCAAAGTTTCAAGTTCTTCAATGGCTAGCTTCTAGACTTGGTTTTTGTTCTCGTGGGATGTCCTAAGATGTATATATAGGTGGAAAAGGAGAATGGGTATGAGATACAAAGGAAACGGTGTGCAAGTTCAAATGACGTACATACACCCCTATTTATACTTGAAATGACCCTTAGCCTCCAAGTTTTGCTTTCAAACGTGTAATATAGATATAGGGGTGACTAATGAAGGCTAGTGAAGATCTACATAAGTTCTTAGACTATAGGTTTGTTCCAATCTTTCCTTGTGGTCTAAACTAAGTCACGACAACATTTAGATAGGAATGGTGATGTGTAGCAAGCAAGGAGGTGATCGACCTACTTTTAAAACTCCTAAAATATCTTAGTATGGATAAATATCTGGTTTTCAAACTTGAAATGAAGGGAAATGGTTTGAAAATGAGTTTTGGAGGGAATTTACAAAACCGTATCCTAAAACTAGGACTTGTAACTTATGCTTTGTGTTTTTGGTGATTAAGGGCTTAGGAAAGTGATTAGTGAATTATTAGGGCTTAATTAGGGTTTAGACATTCTATTTAAGAGATTTGTGTATTTGGTTTGAAGTTTAACAAAGGTTTTATGTGAAAATGGGAAGTATACATTTGTAGATTAAGGTTTTCTAATGATCTAGGGTTTAATCTTAGAAAATGTGATTATCCTCATCTTAGCTAATGATGTAAACTTAATTTAGGTCCTAGACATTGTATCTTAAGTGTCCAATGAGTTGTCACACTTGTTTTAAGGGTTTAGTTAGGGTAAACATGTCTAAAGAGTGAAAATACCTATTTTGACCGAATTTACAAGTCATGCATTGAAATCTTCTACCTTGTGCATTAGGGTACTTTTACATCGTCTTAATATCATCTTATAATCTTATTGAAGTCATATGAATATTTAGAATTTTCCAAAAAGAAATAGGTAGTGAATCCATGTTGATTTCTTAATATTAGGGTTTTTAGGTCATTAATCTTAATGATTTTCTAACTTGGGTAATTAGCGCTTATATCCTTATGTATGCTTATTCTAGGGTTTATATGATATGGTTATATCTTCTATGGGTTCTACATTCTTAGTTTGAGGCTTTATATAAGTTGATCATATTCTATGGTTAATTAAGGAAATTTAAGATACTATGCTTTGATAACTTGTATATTTTGCTTTACCAACTTGTAACTTGACTAGAAATGAATGTATATTATTAATATGATGTATAGTTGAGTTTTTTAAATTTTGGCAAAAGATTAGACTCTAATTTAATGTATAATGGATTTTATATGCTAATCTTGGTTACTATGTCTTAACATGTAATGCCTTGGATTAGTGAATATTAGTAATTTATGATCAATTAACGTTCCTTTAGATGATAGATTGTAATTAGTACAGTGTTTTTGATAATAGTACATGGATATTATGTAGTTATATTGCTTGAAATATTGTTTATCAAAGTTTATAGGTGGTGATCTAGACTATTATGTACAATTACTTGTACTTAGATTTGTATGGTTTGTTCTTGCCATTCTTATGTATTACTATGTCTTTAGAGTATATTTTATAGCTTTTTTATGTTTCGTAATGATTTACTCATAAGTGTTCTTCCTTTCATGTTTTACCATTCTTGTGTTTATAATTCATTTATTGGAATTCTAGGGTTTCTAAGAGAATTTAAGGCATCATGGTTATATTTCTGATGTGGTTATTGATATTAAACTGAATAGATTCCTTTAATAGCTTAGACTTGTGTCTTTTATCATTATAGGAATGTGTGGTTATGATAGTTTATGGTGTTAGAAGCAGTTCATTCTACCAAGTAATACACAAAAACAAAAAAATTCTAGTGTCATCCACTCCTATTAAAACATATCATATATTATACTTGCGAAGTTTATGGGTTGTCATAGCCTCTTCCCCTTAAAGAAATCTCGCCCTAGATTAAAATCTTAGTGTATCAAAAAGGAAGATGTAGTTCTTGTGTTCTGCTTAGTTTTATATTCATATATCAATAAATAAAGTTTTTGTTGTTGTTATTTCTTTTCTTTAAGTGATCTCTTCTATTAGAGCTATCATGAAAAATAAGCACTTATGTCATATTGACCATTTAGGTTGAAATGAAATCTTATAAAATTACAAGAATAAGTGTAAATCGTACCAATTAATCGGGTAAATCCTTTCTGGTTCTCTTAAATAGGAAGGGAATATGATTATTTATGAATTTCTTTGGGTAAAACTCAAGTTAATAAGTCACAATTTGCCTATAAATCAGGGATGCATTTAAAGCTAATTCAGGTAATTGATAGAGAAAAGATCCTTTTTCAACTAGATACTGTTTAATATGGTGTAGTTTTCATTCATAGTGAGAAATCTTTTATCAAATCAGCCTTTCCAATTCACCATTTAATTCTAGCAGTTACCTAACGGTTACTATTCAATATTCTATGAAGCTTCTCATATAGTTTCATGAACTACTTTGGGTAAGTTGAAAATCTACAATTTTAACCCAGCAAGTACGTAAATGGCACTTCTTTCGATAGAGTGCTTCAAATAGTATTGCTTTGATTCTAGCCTGAAAACTACGGGATATTTTACTAATATGGTGTAATTTCTAAAAAATATTTGTGATTACTCTTGGAAAAGATGTTTCACAAATCATCACTTAAATCCAGTAAAAAGTTAACGACTACTTCTTATTGCACTATGTAACACCCCCAAATATTCATACTTTAGTTCAGCGGAAGAGTCGTTGGTGTTACGGGATAGCACATTACTCAAATCATAGACAACTCTTAAAAATCGCGTCGTTGAATAATAAAGCATTTTTCCATTCATAAATATCAAATTTACATAGGTCCTCAGGTCATAATATATCATACAAATTTACGAAACATTTGAATGGAAATTTTATTTGAATGCGGGCCATAAATTCTTGTCGTCTTCCCGAGAATTACCTTCAAGTACCTGAGATAAAACATGTTAAAAAGTCAGCGAAACGCCGAGTGAATTGATAGAGTTTAATAAAAACCATTAATATATCATCGATATATAATTATTACAAAAAATCATTTTGTACAAATCTTTGTAGTAGGCCATAAAAGTTCAAAGACATTTTATACGAATCTTTGTCGAAAATCAAAATATATGCTTTTGCCTTCAAAATCATTATATGAACCATTGTCGCAAAAAGATCATACAATACGTTTTATAACGTTGTACAGAGTTAAATAAAAATCGTTATATGAAATTGGTTATGTAAAACCAAAACACGAACATTATATCAGTAATAAGACCCCATATTGCTAGTCAGGCAATATATTATAATTCAATGCGTACATCAGTATTTTCATTATTGGATTATTATAAGCCGCATGACATTGCTACCTTACTATAACAAACAACGGGTAGCTAACCTGTAATTCCTTTACCTATCTAAAACAGCGTGTCGTCACAATAATCACGCTTATATAAATCTTTCTCATACATAAATTCGCTTACCAATCAATGTGGCACGACGGGGATCAACCGTCAAGGCGCGAACTGGGGTGATCTTCCCCAAATAGTACTATTATATGCATAAGCATCTACCAAATCCCGGTATTTCATAATTCATGCTAATGGGACTTTTAGTGACATAACCTAACTAATAATAATCCATCTCATTTCATTCATCGGGTCATATAATCATTCATCGGGTCATATAATCATTCGGGTCCATATCAATAAGCAATTAATCGGGACAACTGGTATCCTATTATTATTAAAACTAACATGTTATCTCCCTCGCGGGTTTATAAAACATTTCATAAATCATTTAAAAGAGTGTGAGGCTATGAACTCACGTTGATTGGGTAAGGCGGTTTATCGGCGATTTAGATGTACGGTATGTATATATGATGATATTATAAGTATGATGATGATCAAGTGGGATTTTATCTCTTCACTCAACATTAAAGTTGTTATGTGTTAGCAAATTTTAGACTAGTTATACTAGTTTTAACTTGTTTACATATTAAGGCCCAATAAGCCCATTAAAGTCCAATACATTATATTATTCCATTTATACTTTTAATACCAGGTGTATACTCATATGTTGGGCCCAAGTGCGTTAAGCCGATGAGTAAGTCCATTAGTGTTTAGCCAAACTAGTTGGGCTAATGGTCCAATAAGGCTACTTTGGCCCGTTAAGGTCCATAAGTTATAAAGCTCGGGTTTATCGATTTTTACTTGCCAAATGTACTTACATATCAGTATATGAGTTATAAAAAGGTTACATTAGACGGGTCCGACCGTCTAAGTTTTAATAGGCGAAAACGTTAATCTTTCGGTTTTAGCCGAAAAGACGTAAAACTTATATATAGTTTTATAACTTTAGAAAACATTTGAGTTTGTACTTTTATAAAATTCCAAATTTATTTATCATAGTATATAACTCATTTCATATTACTTATTATTAGTTAGTGGGTTTTATGTATTTATTTTATAATAGTATTACTTAAGTGCTCATTTTATATTATGTACTTTTATTTGCAAATCTGATTATCAAAGTCACTTCTACCATTTTTGCCATATCTTGAGTTCTACAAGGAGATAGAAGCTCAAATTTATGCCGCACAAACTGTGACAATCCGTCAATTTATGGATGATATTTTATTCTCAAGTATTATTTGAAAACATTATTTTAATGTTATATTATGAACTCACTCATTTATGGGAAGAAATTTGGGTTTACGTCTTGAAGTAGCATCGACTACGTCTAAACCGGAGGATTCTACGTTACGTGCTTACGTTTACATACACCGTTTTTGGCGACAGTCCGACACTTCAGGAAATAAATTTATCCGTAAATATTATTTTGGAATTTTAAATTTTGTGTTGACTCATAAACTCACAAATTTACGAGAAGAGATTAGGACTTACGAGCATAATTTAACGTCCTTTACGACTAAACCAGAAACCCTAGGTTTACGTGTTTACGTTTTTGAACTGCGTTTTTAATGAGACAATTTTTATTAGATTCATTTTGTGCCGTAGATTAATAATTTATAAAAACTTTTTCGTAAAACGACCCGAGGGCACGTAAATCAAGGAAACCAGAATCGAGGAGTACCCGTAAATCAATGGGGATGAGACAAGTTTACACTTTCCCACCCCCATACATGTGGTGGCCAAATCTTAACCAACACACCAAAATGTGTCAAGTATACACACACACTAAGGACACTTGTCCTTAGTGCATGCACAACCACTAAACTAACAAAACTAGCCAAGTTAAACCATCTACTCTCATTTCATACATGCAAACCACACACGAACTCTCTTCGATCCCTATGAACATCCCATATCACCCAAAAACACCCATTAGATAAAAAATTCAACCATAAACCATATGTATAATTTAGATATGATGAAAACCTATTGAAGTTATGAAGATTGGAGGTGATTTTAACAACTAAAAGGAGTTTATATGGAGATCAAGGGATGATTTTTGGAGGAGTCTACAAATACTTGGTGATCCTAGAAGTGGTGTTGATATCTCATAAGATTGGTTATCCAAAACCAAGTCTTGTTCATCCAAAAACTCATCATTTCATCACTTTAGTGGTATAGAGATTGTTTCTTCCTATCCTCTTCTTATTTTGAATATGTAATCTTGTATTTTCTTTATTTATGTATATGTATATGATGATGAATGATGATCAAAAATATTATGTGGGGATCATGTGTTGATAAACTTGGTTAAAAAGATTGAAATCTACTTGAAAGGATGTTAAAATTATGGCTAAAATTGTAGGCTGTATAAAACAGTAAAGAACCTTATGATAAACTGTTAAAATGGCTTGGAAAAAATAATATACAGTAAGATATAAGACTTGTCCACATGTGAGAGTTGGCCATACAATGGAATCCTTAAAATGAGTGAGATATGATAAAAACAATATTGAAGTACAAATCTGAGTAGTCTGTTTTGGACGGACTGTTAGGGACATTTAGAGATAGATTGAGCAGTAGCTAATAATGATTTAATTTTAGAACATATCATGTAGTTTATGGTGTCTAAATATGAGCTTCTATCTCTTTGTAGAACTCAAGGTATGGTAAAAATTGTGAAAGTGAAAATAATAATCAGATTTGTAAAATAAAAGTATATAGTATAATATTAGCACTCAAATAAAACTAAATAAAATGTATACATAAAACCCACTAACTTACATATTAATTATAAATAAGTATATAATTTGATAAGTAAATGGGACATTTTATAAAAATGGCAATTTGATAAGTTTTATAAGTTATAAAACTATATACATAAGTTTTACCTCTTTTCGGCTAAAACCGATAGATTAACGTTTTCGTCAAATAAAACTTAGACGGTCGGACCCGTCTAATGTAAACTTTTTATAACTCATATACTGATGTATAAGTACATTTGACAAGTAAAAACTGATAAAACCCGAGCTTTATAACTTATGGACATTAACGGGCCAAAATAGACTTATTGGACTATTAACCCGACAAGTTTGGCTAAACACTAATGGACTTACTCATTGGGCTTAACCCAATTGGGCCCAACATGTGAGTATAGGCCTAATAATAAAAGTATAAATAGACTAATATAAAGAGTTGAACTCTTAATGGACTTTAATGGGCTTATTGGGCCTTAATATGTAAATGGATTGAAACTAGTATAACTAGTCAAAAATTTGACTAACACATAACACTATAATGTGTATGAAGAGATAAAATCATACTTGATCATCATCATACTTATGATATCATCATATATACATAGCCATTGTTTTTATAAAGTCATTGGACAAGGGTCTAAGACGAGTATTATTTGTCTAGGTTTCCGTGATTGAAGCACGTACCGTACATCCAAATCGCCGATAACCGCCTTTCCCAATCAACGTGACTTCATAGCCTCGCACTCTTTTAAATGTTTTATGAAATGTCTTATAAACCCGCGAGGGAGATAACATGCTAGTTTTAATAAAAATAGGACACCAGTTGTCCCGATTGTTTGCTTATTGATTTGGACCCGAATGATTATTTTATGAAATGTCTTATATATATATGATGTAATTTGATTACATGATTGTTTGATGATTATTTTAATATTTATACGAGGTATTTATACGACGTAGATTGTCACAAGGAACCCTAACTTCCCTAGCAAATCAATCGAAACTATCCCCGTAGGAATTCTAGCTATCCTAGATCTAAACAAAGTTGTGGATGTTTATGATCCCAACGAAATGGTTTATATTCATAGAAATGTTGATATTAGTTGATTGTGATTGATACCGATATTTTTCAATGGGGTTCAATTTAATTCTCGGTATCTTCTCGAATCGATCACGGTTCAAAGTGGAATAGTTGTTCTTGGTAACTAAAAAGGGATTAGTTTTCTAATCTACTAAAAATATTTAATCTACTAAAAAGATTTAAATGCGTGAAGTAAATAAAGATTTAAACCAAAAATAGTTAATAAAATAAAACTTGAATTAAAATTAAACAATTAAACAGTAAATCAAAAACAGTAGAATAACCTTACTGAAAAATTGCTTGATTCGGAATGTATGCTTGATCCGGAATATCTAAGATAAAAGCTTGATTCGGAACAAGTGGTTCATGCGGAATATTTGCCTTTCATTCGGAATAAATGGACTCATGCGGAATAATTCTGATTCAGAATAATTCTAAGACCTTCATTCGGAATAAAACTGATTCGGAACAAAACTGATCCGGAATAACACTGATTCGGAACAAACCAATTCGGAATATTTAAGGGAAACCTTGATTCGGAATATTTAGACTGATCCGGAATAAATAATGAAATCACTTGATTCAGAATGAATTACACTGACTCGGAATAATTTAACACAAGAAGCTTCATTCGGAACACTAAAAAAAACTGACTCGGAATATTTTCTTAAAAACCTTGATTCGGAATGTTACTACTCATCCGGAATATTTATTATTCCGGATGAACACTTGATTCGGAATAACTGATAAAATGCTTCGTTCGGAATATTATGGCAAAACCCTTCATCCGGAATAAATGAACTTCATTCGGAATCTGGGCTAATGAAAGGTGCGAAGAACAGGGAAAACAATAAAGCACGATTTTTACAAAAATCAACCAAGTTTTTAACCAAAAATTTAACCACAATAACTATTATTCATCTACTAATCATAAACATCAAACCAAAACACTAAAAACATAAAACCCACATACTATTAAAGATCAAACCTAACAAAATAAAAGTTTAAGACTTGGAATCAAAAAGAAGAAGATGAACAAGATTAATGGAAGGATGATATTTAATGATTAAGGTTTAAACAATCAAAGGGAAAGATTAAGACTACAAGATTTGTGAAAACAAAAATGAAAATCACCAACACCTTAATGGTGTTGGTTACCCTACGAAACAAGAAAAGAAAAAAAAATTGGAAAATTAAAACTAGCTCAAAATGTGTGAAGGAAGGTCCTATTACAGGTCTTCAAGTTGGTTGGTGAGTGGGATTTCTCCCTTTCTTCTTGTCTTGTCGTCTTTTCAGAAAAGTTGACGTTTTCGATTTTGATTCGGGATTTGTCGACGAATAAATTCAACTCGTCTTTTAATTTCTTCGTTTAATAAACTTGAGTTCTTCGACATATGTAAATCTTCCATCTTTGGTCCTTTTCTTCGATAAATCTTCAAATAGGCCCATTGACTTCAAATCTTTTGCATCTCTTGGACAATAGACTTCGTCTTGAGTCTTTTTCTTCGATAAAACCCGTGCAATCCCATGTTTTCTTTAATATTTATCCGGTTGGCTCTGAAAACACAACAAACACACAAACCACGCATAATTCCAAACAAATGACATTAAATACGTGTTTTGGTCTTGTTTTAGCAAGATAAGTGGTAAAAGGATGGGTGTTTTCACACCTATCAAATCCCCTACACTTAACCATTGCCATGCCCTCATGCAATGCTTAGTGATAAAGCAATTATACACTTTTCTCATAATCAATCAACCTTGGCCTTATTAATAATAACCACTACTACTAAAGAGATATACAAAAACTTTGAATGAAACAAAAGGGACAGAAAACCATTTTCACTTGAAAATAGCTATATGGAAATAACTCGCAAAGAGATCTAAGACTTACATTAGGGCTTCGGTGCTGCGAAGATTTATCACCCTCAAGTTTCACGTTCCCCAAACTAAGCTTAAAAACGAGATCATTGTTATTATAAGTTAGCAAAACAAACACTTTCACACATGGCATAATTATATGCTTAAACTCCCTTATTCCTAGGTGTATCTCTTATATTTTATTGTTTTCTTAGAATGATCATGAAGATGCATTTTTGGACTTATTTCGATAGTTTATTTAGGCTGAAAGCAAATTAGGACGATTTGATTAATAGTTAGCTAAAGGACAAAATCTCTTAAAACTGCTTCTCAGGATATCAAAAAGTTCATATCTTGGCATAACTCGCTTCACGATTTGAGACCTTTCTCGGGCCGATATTTGGCATGTACTTCATACTTCATATCTTGAGAGACGTTCTTGAGACAATGGTCTTCTCTTCGTTAATATAGTTTCTTCACTTTGAGACTTTTGAGGGATACTCTAACTTTGTTGACCACGACTTCATCATTATTTCTTCAATCGTTATTTGGGATTTTGAGATACAACGATCCGCCTCCTTTTCGGACTTGGATCTATTTATCCTCATACCTTGTTAGGGTCTTTTCGGATAGACTTCTCCATGATCTTTATGGGAGTTGATTGCTTTTCATGGTGAGTTTTGATCCTTTATATTGATTTTGGGAATAATGCTTTTCACATCACTTGGATCTTTAGCAATAAAATGGAATCCTCATGCCTTGTTAGGGCCTTTTTGGACTCGCCAATCTTCGCGCCCCGCTTCATTAGTTATGCCGTGGCTATGAACTCTTATCATTACTGAGCAACTTTTAAACGATCTTGGGCTAGAAGCTAAGTTATTCAATAAAATCGTACACCTTACTTATTGCAGATAAATTATTAGCAAGTGATGGGAGAATAGGCAAATAATTACACCAAGTGTGCTTGTGCAAGATTACCGACTTATAATTGACTCTATCATTTCTCGTTCTCCATAATTTAAAATCTCAAGTAATGAGACTCGTGGATGCTTAGCCTAATAAACCAATTAAGGTCTACATGGTTAAGGATACTTGCTAGAATAAACTTGGACAAGTCTATTCGAGTTTAGTCAAAATAATCGCAACGAGCCTAATATGTCAAAAACTTCTAAACTTGCTACACCACTTAATTAATATTTTTGACTTTATTGTGGGATATATACATATGAAAGTAACGATAAAAATTTAAAAATTACGACTATATGGCCAAAGTTAATTAAAAATTTGAAAAATGCTGAAAAAGATGATTTTCCGGTTAAATGAAGGCATTTTAATGGAAAAGTCCACTTAAAACTTCGATAGAAGTCTCCCCTACACTTAATATAAACATTGTCCTCAATGTTTAAGCATATGGGAAAAGTCTCCCCTACACTTATGACATTGTGCACGTTGGTTAAATCAAGTTAAGGAAGAGACGACTAACGTGATCAATTTCAAATGAGAGTATGAAGAAAATTGAATCACGATAGTTGAGAGATAGAACCGGATTGCGGATAACACGGGAGCACGGTTCTTCAAAGGTTCCAAAAGTGCATTCATCACTGTAATCACATCACCACACAAACACAAACAACCTATATAGGTCCCCCTACACTTAGGAGGTAAAACAGAAAAGAATAGATACTCGGGTTGCCTCCCGAGGAGCGCTTGTTTTTATTAACCGAGTCACGAGCCTGACTCGACCCCAAAACTAGTTCATGGGAAACGTGGTGAGGGATGGAATCATCTCAGGAGAGATGTCCACACCAAAGTACAACTTCACTCGTTGGCCATTCACCTTAAAATTGGGTCCATTAGGTTGAGCGAGCTCGAGAGTACCATATGGAAAAATTTGTGCAATGGTGAATGGGCCGGACCAACGAGATTTCAGCTTGCCCGAAAAGATTTTCAACCGAGAGTTGAAGAGTAAAACTTTGTCTCCAACTTGGAATTCTCGGTTTTTAATCTTAGAGTCATGAATGAGCTTAGTCTTTTCCTTATAGATCAAAGAATTTTCATAAGCCTCATTCCGGAGTTCATTCAGCTCATTGAGTTGGATTTTGCGTAGGTCACCGGCTTTGTTGATGTCGAAATTAGCCCACTTCAAGGCACAGTAAGCCTTGTGCTCCAACTCAATGGGGAGGTGGCATGCTTTCCCGTACACGAGACGATATGGTGTACAACCAATCGGAGTCTTGTATGCGATACGAAAAGCCCACAGAGCATCATCAAGTTTATCGGCCCATGAGGCACGATGCTCTCCCACGGTTCGTTCAAGAATTCGCTTTAACCCTCGGTTAGAGATTTCAGCCTGCCCATTAGTTTGTGGGTGGTATGCGGTGGAAAGACGATGATTGACACCATACTTAGCCATGACTCTTGCGAATTGATCATTGCAAAAATGAGTCCCGCGATCACTAATAATGGCACGAGGCACACCGAATCTAGCGAATAGCGACTTCAAAAAGTTACAAACCACCCTTGCGTCGTTAGTGGGTAAAGCTTTGGCTTCAACCCATTTAGAAACGTAGTCAACGGCAACAAGGATGTATTTGTTTCCTTTAGATGAAGGGAATGGCCCCATAAAGTCGATGCCCCATACATCAAAGATTTCACATTCTTGTATGAAATTTTGAGGCATCTCATCTTTATGTGTGATCTTGCCTTGTCTTTGGCAAGCATCACAATTTTTCACCATTTCGTGAGCATCACGATAAATGGAGGGCCAATAAAATCCCGAGTCAAACACTTTCTTAGCAGTGAAGTTGGGACCAAAGTGACCACCGGTGGGTCCTTTGTGACAAGCTTCGAGAATTTCTAAAGCTGACGGTCCATCAACACATCGGCGAATAATCAAATCAGCGCATTGTTTGAAGAGATACGGGTCATCCCAAAAGTAAGTCTTAATATCTTTAAAGAACTTCTTCTTTTGTTGGGATGTTAACCCGTCAATGAGAATTCCACCCGCCAAGTAGTTTGCAATGTCCGCAAACCACGGGGCTTCATCATTATTTGAGTTGATAAACATTAAGGTCTCAAAGGGAAAAGAGTCATTGATCTCTTTGTTCGGATGATCCCCTTGATGAGGATCCTTAAGTCTACTGAGATGATCCGCGGCTAGGTTTTCAGCTCCCTTCTTATCATAAATTTCGATTTTAAATTCTTGAAGTAGCAAAACCCAGCGAAGAAGTCTTGGTTTAGAATCTTGTTTAGTTAACAAGTACTTCAACGCGGAATGGTCCGTGTACACGATGGTAGTGGAAAGGACAAGATAGGGGCGAAATTTTTCAAAGGCATAGACAACAGCTAAAATTTCTTTTTCGGTTGTCGTGTAATGCAATTGAGCCCCCGTCATTGTCTTGCTAGCATAATGGATCGGTTGGAATTGTTTGTTCACTCTTTGGCCCAAAACCGCTCCAATAGCAAAGTCGCTAGCATCGCACATCAACTCAAAAGGTAGCTCCCAATTAGGGGTAACTAAGACTGGTGCCTTAGTTAGCTTATCCTTAAGAAAGTTGAAGGCTTCAATACACTCTTTGGAGAAGATAAAAGGAGTATCTTTTTCCAAGAGGTGGGTCATCGGGCGAGCGATTTTAGAAAAATCTTTGATAAATCGACGGTAGAAGCCCGCATGACCGAGGAAACTTCTCACACCCTTCACGGTTGAATGTGGAGGCAATTTTGCAATAACATCGACTTTAGCACGATCCACTTGAAGACCGGCTTTGGAGATTTTGTGTCCTAGCACGATGCCCTCTTTTACCATAAAATGGCATTATTCCCAATTCAGAACAAGGCGAGTGTCTTCACACCGCTTAAGCATACGTTCTAAATTGGCAAGGCAAGTAGAGAATGAATCGCCATAAACCGAGAAATCATCCATGAAGACTTCCATAGTTTCTTCAACCATGTCATGGAAGATAGCCATCATACACCTTTAGAACGTCCCAGGAGCATTGCATAAACCGAAAGGCATGCGTTTGTAAGCAAATGTTCCGTAGGGACAAGTGAATGTGGTTTTCTCTTGGTCTTTGGGATTGATGGGAATTTGAAAATACCCGGAGAAACCGTCTAAGAAGCAGTAATAGTCATTACCCGCTAGACGCTCGAGCATTTGATCCATGAAAGGAAGAGGAAAGTGATCTTTTCTCGTGGCATCATTGAGTTTGCGATAGTCGATACAAACTCTCCACCCAGTAACGAGACGAGTAGGAATCAACTCGTTGTGTTCATTGGGAACAACGGTTATTCCGCCTTTCTTTGGCACACAATGGACGGGACTTACCCATGGCGAATCCGAAATAGGGTAAATCAAGCCGGCATCTAGAAGTTTGATAACCTCTTGTTTGATGATGTCATGAATTCGAGGATTAACCCTTCGTTGGCTTTGGATTCGGGTTTAAATTCATCTTCCATGAGAATTTTGTGAGTACAAAAGTTTGGATAAATTCCGCGAATATCGGAAATTTTCCAAGCAATTGCCTTCTTATGATCTTTAAGCACGGCGATAAGGCGAGATTTTTCTTCTTCTTTCAAGTCCTTAGCGATGATGATAGGCGACTTCTTCTTGTCTTTAAGGAACACGTACTCGAGATGGGACGGCAACTCCTTAAGCTCTAAATCCGGAGGATTTTCGATGGTAGGCGTAGTCAAATTCGGTTCAGCGATAACAATAACCTTGGGAGATGGTGGAGAAATATGGTCCTCTTTGAGAAGTTTCTCAATGAGACGAATGTCTTCATCCCAATCGATAGCAGAATCGTCATATTCTAAGTTTACATCTCCCATAGTTGCTTCAAATTCTTTTCAAAGGAAATCACTTTCTCCAAATAGAGTTAGTGATGGAGCAAGGGAGGTAACGGTCTCAACATTGGGAAGAGGGATGCGATTACTTTTACAAGAATCTTTAAAGTGTTCTTCACAAGCCTCATCAAGAACGTCGATATAATTAACACTCTTGTATGAATAAGGCTGTTTAGAAATCTTACCCATGTTGAAGACAATTTGATCGTCACAAACTCTCATGATAAGCTCACCCGCTTCTACATCGATGAGAGTGCGACCGGTTCTCAAGAATGGACGTCCAACGATTAATGGAACACGAGGATCCATCTCGTAGTCGACTACGACGAAATCAGCGGGAAAAGTGAATTTGTCGACTCCTACAAAAACGTCTTCGGCTATCCCCACTAGATAAGCAACCGTACGGTTAGCTAATTCCAAAGTCATTTTGGTGGGGACTAGCTAAGGGAGAGATAATTGCTTCCAAACGCTTAGAGGCATTAAATTGATACTAGCACCTAGATCGGCTAGGGCCATGCAATTCTCTACTCCCGGGAAGTTGCAAGGGATTAAGAAGCAACCCGGATCACCAAGTTTGGTTGGCAATTACCTTAAGAGAACCGTAGAGCAATTCTCATTAAGTTGGGTATTAGCGATATCAAGAAGCTTTTCCTTGTCACTAAGAAGATCTTTAAACATTTTTGCATATTTAGGCATGTGAACGAGAGCCTCAGTGAAGGAGATGTTGAAATTCAATTGTTTAAACATTTTGAGAAAGTTCGAAACTTGAATATCGTCCTTGCTTTTGAGCTTCTCTTTCCTCAACCTTGAGGGATAAGGTATATCGGAAGAAGAGGAAAGTTTTGGGATTGTAGGATCACTCACATCCTTGGGTGGAGGAGGGGTAGAAGTAAGAGGTGGAGGAATTGGGGAAGTAGAAGGTTGAGGAATATGAGTAGGTGACTCGTTTTCCTTTGTCACAATCACCGGTGTAGGTATAGGAAGCTCGGGTTCCTTGGTACCTTTGCCACTGCGAGTGGTGATTGCTTTCATCTCCCCTCTTGGATTAGCAACGGTGTTACTCGGAAGAGTACCCGAAGAAGAGGTTTGATTACCTTGGAAGAAACCAGCCATCATGTCCCTTAGGTCATTCGTTTGACTACTCAAAGAGTTTCGCATATCGGCTCTAAGATCATTCCCTTGTTTCACCATGTCGCCCTTCAAATTGATAATCTGGGTCTGCAGATTCTTCACCAACACATCATTCGTCCGCATGTACGTTTCGACCTCGTGGTTGAAAACTGTGGGTTGAGTAGGAGGAGGTGCTTGATAAGCAGGTGGTTAGTAAGGAGCGGGTTGGTAAACTTGAGTAGGATTTTGAGGTGGATATGGTTGTCTTTGAGGTGGTTGGTATGGTGCTCGAGGTTGGTTTTGATTGGTTCGGTTAAGGTTTTGTTGTTTGTTTTGATTGGGTGGAGGAAAACCGGGCGGGGAAAGAAAATTGGTGGAACGATAACTTAGCAAGTTGCGGTCTCCTTGGGGACGAGCTTGATAACCTGCCGAAGGATAGGTACCGTATGCTGCGTTAACATTCTCACAGGGATATTCTTGGGTGGAGGTACAAGTAGTGTAAGAGTGAGGACCCCCGCATATTTCACATGGTTGGCTTACAGCATTGACTTGAGCGTTGATGCTTTTGGTGTTGTTAGCGGTTTGGGCAGCAAGCGATTCAAGAAGCGAAGTAATTTTGTCAAGTCTCTTGTCGTTGTCACTAGTGCTAGCACTAGCGGCATTGGTCCGAACACTCTTGGTTTGCACTCTAGACTTATTCTCAATGATATCCCAAGCGGCATTAGAACTCTTAACCAAAATATTACCCCCCGATGCACTATTTAGTGAATCTTGGTCATTCATGCTTAAACCATTGTAAAAACTATTAATTTGGTGCACTTTGGTAAAACCATGTTGTGGGCACTTTCTTAAAAGGTCTTTAAAACGGTCCCAAGATTCACTAAAAGTCTCATCGTACTTTTGTTCAAAATTAATAATTTCATTCCGCAAAGCGGTAGTACGAGAGGGTGGGAAAAAGTAGTTTATGAATTTGGTCTCTAAGTCCATCCACGTAAGAATACTTTGTGGCGGTTCCTTTGCAAGCCAATGCCGGGCTTGTCCCTCTAAGGAGAAAGGAAAAAGTTGTAAACGGATTACCTCTTGTGGAACACCATTGAATTTGACCGTATTTGTGAGTTGCATGAACCTTTTGATGTGGTCATGAGGATCATCAATGGTACGCCCCAAGAATGGTTGAGCAGAGACCATTTGAATAAAGCCGGATTTGAGCTCAAAGTTGTTGGCTACAATCGCGGGTATGACAATTGGATCGTTGTTTCCCTCTACATGTGCTTGCAAAAGTTAGATCATAGGGCGATTGTCCGGTAGAGGTTCATTGTTGTTATTTTTCATGTTGTTTTGAGGTGGATTATTATTGTTGTTGTTGTGTACACCGGCCATGTCTAAGTTATCGAGAGTCTCGGGCTCTTGATAAGACGTTGATCGAGTGCGCATACACCTGCAAAAGAACTAACAAAGCAAGAAATATTTTTGGTTTTTTATGTTTTTTAATTTTTTGTATTTTTGAAAATTTTATATTTTTTTTGGGTTTTTGAAATTTTTTATGAAAAAGTAACGTTCACGGTGAACGGATCCCAAAATCCAATTTCTCACAAAAAACTGTTAATCTCTACGAGAAGAGCCGGCAGCGGCGCCATTTGATACAGATATTTTTCAATGGGGTTCAATTTAATTCTCGGTATCTTCTCGAATCGATCACGGTTCATAGTGGAATATTTGTTCTTGGTAACTAAAAAGGGATTAGTTTTCTAATCTACTAAAAAGATTTAAATGCGTGAAGTAAATAAAGATTTAAACCAAAAATAGTTAATAAAATAAAACTTGAATTAAGATTAAACAATTAAACAATAAATCAAAAACAGTAGAATAACCTTACTGAAAAATTGCTTGATTCGGAATGTATGCTTGATCCGGAATATCTAAGATAAAAGCTTGATTCGGAACAAGTGGTTCATGCGGAATATTTGCCTTTCATTCGGAATAAATGGAATCATGCGGAATAATTCTGATTCGGAATAATTATAAGACCTTCATTCGGAATAAAACTGATTCGGAACAAAACTGATCCGGAATAACACTGATTCGGAACAAAACCGATTCGGAATATTTAAGGGAAACCTTGATTCGGAATATTTAGACTGATCCGGAATAAATAATGAAATCACTTGATTCGGAATGAATTACACTGACTCGGAATAACACAAGAAGCTTCATTCGGAACATTAAAAAAAACTGACTCGGAATATTTTCTTAAAAACCTTGATTCGGAATGTTACTACTCATCCGGAATATTTATTATTCCGGATGAACACTTGATTCGGAATAACTGATAAAATGCTTCGTTCGGAATATTATGGCAAAACCCTTCATCCGGAATAAACGGAATTCATTCGGAATCTGGGCTGATGAAAGGTGCGAAGAACAGGGAAAACAATAAAGCACGATTTTTACCAAAACCAACCAAGTTTTTAACCAAAAATTTAACCACAATAACTATTATTCATCTACTAATCATAAACATCAAACCAAAACACTAAAAACATAAAACTCACATACTTTTAAAGATCAAACTCAACAAAATAAAACTTTAAGACTTGGAATCAAAAAGAAGAAGATGAACAAGATTAATGGAAGGATGATATTAAATGATTAAGGTTTAAACAATCAAAGGGAAAGATTAAGACTACAAGATTTGTGAAAACAAAAATGAAAATCACCAACACCTTAATGGTGTTGGTTACCCTACGAAACAAGAAAAGAAAAAAAACTGGAAAATGAAAACTAGCTCAAAATCTGTGAAGTAAGGTCCTATCAGAAAAGTTGACGTTTTCGTCTTTTCAGAAAAGTTGACGTTTTCGATTTCGATTCGGGATTTGTCGACGAATAAATTCAACTCGTCTTTTAATTTCTTCGTTTAATAAACTTGAGTTCTTCGACATATGTAAATCTTCCATCTTTGGTCCTTTTCTTCGATAAATCTTCAAATAGGCCCATTGACTTCAAATCTTTTGCATCTCTTGGACAATAGACTTCGTCTTGAGTCTTTTTCTTCTATAAAACCCGTGCAATCCCATTTTTATTTAATATTTATCCGGTTGGTTCTGAAAATACAACAAACGCACAAACCACGCATAATTCCAAACAAATGACATTAAATACGCGTTTTGGTCTTGTTTTAGCAAGAAATAAGTGGTCAAAGGATGGGTGTTTTCACACCTATCAGTGATATTAAAGGAGAATTGGCAAGATTAAATCTGATGTCGATGTCATGACGATCTTTCCTTATAGAGTGGAGTTTGACAAAACCTTACCACCTGGAAAGGTGTCATCTGATTCGATGTCACCCAATTCTTAAATTTGAAATCGAAAGGGTGAATGTTGCACTTGAGGATGTCATTGGAGCCTTTACCCAAAAGCCTTATGCCACTAGTACCTTTCCGAGAAGTCTAATTGAATGTGTGAGTCATTTCATACTAGTGACTCATTTGATAACTATTGTTGTAAGAGCTATAGGATTGGAAATTAAGTGTTGTTCATATTGAGCTTTTATTGCCCTTTCAAGGTCTAAGAATAAGGTTGAATGTATTGAAGAATGAGGTAGGATATCGCATTGAGTATAATTTGGTTGAATCTTGAATAAAGTAAAATTTAACCCGTATGGAATATGAGGTTGTTAAGAGGAAATCGTTAAGTCCTGTGATTGAATTATAAGGTTTTAATTGATTGTTGTTTCGTGTTAAGGGTTGTTCCTAGGCCATTGTCCAATAACGAGGATACCCAGTGTCCAAGAAATAAATCAAAGAAATCTGCTTCTGAAATTGGGACCGATGGATCTTTGGGGACATGTGGAACACCTAATGACTCTTGTAGATTAGTATTCATTGTGGTATCTTTTAAAAATCCCTAACTTAACTGAGACATCAGTTGGTAGGATGAGTTCTTGGAATTGTATGACATAGTGACACGTAATGTGTTACGGTACAATTTTGACTTGTTTGTGATTAATGAAAAGACTACCTTTGATTTATATATCCTACATGTATCGATGTTATCTATCTTTTATTGCTTCATCCTAATGTTCGCATTAGTGATGCAACCACTGAACAAGCACTCATCTCGGTTTGAGTTGCGTTGTAGATTCTTCTCTTTGTATTCCTGAGTGCCATCGAGGTCATGAACCTCATTATTAATTGGCTAAGCTTATTTCCTATCATATTGTAGTTAGTTCTTGGTGAACAACTTTTCATTATTCCTTTTGCAGATCACTCGTTGTTTTTATAAATAATAAGATACCGTCTGGGGGAAAATATGAAATTCTCATTTATATGAGTTATTTAAACCGGTACTATTAGTAGTTACTGACGAAATAAAGTTTTATTAAACATCTTATAAATGAAATGCTTTCATAGTGATGAACATTTCGGTAAAATCATTTTATTTTTATTTAATAATTAAACATGAATATTTTTATTTGAAACATGAAGATAAAGTCTTGACGAACTGAGTATTGCATCGTTAATCTTAAATTTGTATATAGTTGCGTGCCTACATATAATTTGGAAGGGACCATGCAAGGCTGATTAGTAGTCACCATGAAATTGTTAATAAACATTACATTTTCTTTGTAATTGCGAAAAATTTAATTTTTATGAGATCTGCAAAAAGTGCAAAAATAGGGACATATTGTTAGAGACACCTACATATGTGCCCGTACCATTTATTCTTCTGAGTCGAATTTACTCATCTGTGGATATTGTCTTATTTGACAATTGACAACCCTTTCTTGTTCTATTCTTTCATGGCAAGATTCTTTGGAAACTGTACTAATTACCGAGTGTTGATACCCGACTGGATGTATCGACGTTCCTATCATTCCTTTTTATTAGATTTCATTTGAATGACCTGGGTAACGATCCGAGGAGCTTTTGATTGCGTACTCAAATCATGAAAACATGGGATATATTCATATTCGTTAGTGTTTTCGTTTGTATCTGATTTGAAATTCTCTCGCGCAGATTTTGCGTTGACCATACTCTTTTAAAGTTAGTTATTTATCCTGATATCCCTGAATTTGTGATAGGATTATGAGTTATTATTAGTCATTTGAGAAGTTCACATCTTATCAACGGTAATGGAACTGGAAAAGTTGATAGTGCCAGTGGAATGGGTTGATTGATTATGACATAATGTCATTGTCTTAATTGATGGGAACTCGAGTAGAAATCCCCTAAAAGATAAGATGTTGATTATCAAAAAGTGATCTAAATAATTCTTGATGGATGACCATATCCTGCATTTAGACTTGAAATTATACCATGATTGGTTATAAGCTGATTATAGATCTTGTAATCTATAAAGAACTTAAACTAAATTTATTAAAAGATGTTTATGTTATTTAAAAATTTTAGGAGGTATTTGTTGGTGAATTACCTAGACTTTCGCCATTAAGGCAAGTTGAATTTGGTATTGATTATATTCCCGGTGTTGCACCTGTGGCATGTGCACTGTACGTCAGCACCATCTGAATTAAAAGAATTACCCTACAACTGAGAGAGTTGTCGGAGAAAGCTTCTGTTTTACCAAGCTCGGCATTATGAAGAGCTATGGTGTTATTATTCCTTATATTTGTTGAATTACCGTGAACCAGGTAAATTGATGATCAAAATCTATATCCACTACCCAAGATGATAGATTTGTTCGATCATTTACAAGGTTCTAGCGCATATTCAAAAATTTGATCCACGACATGGTTATCATCAACTTCGCATCCGCAAAGGAGATTATCTATTCCAATCACTACATCCAGAACTTGTAATGAACATTATGAGTTTCATGTTATGTTGTTTGGATTGACCAATGCACATGTAGCATCCATAAATTTGGTGAATCACCTGTGTAGGTTGTAATTTGATAAATTCATGCTTGTGATCATTAAGGACCATTTGTTAGTTTCTAAGAATAAGAATGAGTTAATAATTATTTATAGACTTCCCTGAATTGGCCGAACAATGAAAACCTATACCTTGAATATTTAACATGTGATTTAAAGCTTAATCCTTTACATTATTTGACCATGTGATTAATAGATAATGGAATCTATATTGACTCTTTAAAAATTAGAGCCATTTAAGACTTTGGGTTATACCAAAAAGAAAGTGCAAATATGTTTTGACAAATGTTTTATCAAAGGGATTTTTAAGGGATTATTCCCTCATACCCAAATCATTTAACTAAACTCCTTTAGGGGTAAATGTTTGTGTATACCTCAAGACAACCTAAGAGGGATTGAGGAAACCATTTAAACCAAGACTTGGAATTTAAAACGACAATTTTTGCTTTTCAACTAAGAAAATTTTGACCAAAGTATAACCAAAGATTTTTCGAACATTTATGAATCTTATTAATTATTTTCGATAAATCAAAAAAAATCGTGTTAATTAAATTCAAATTTATAATTGAACATTTTCCTATAACTGGACAAACCGAGAAAATTTAAAACTTTTTACGTTTACGTTTCATAAAATTAAATATTTATTATTGAATTACTTGTAATAACTACCGACGCTTTAGACGTCGGATTGAGTAAAACTGATAAAAATGATAGTTGAGACGAAACTAAAACTTGGAAAATATGAAGAAAGAATTTCTGAGTGAATTGTGGTCATGATAATTATTTCATCAGGAAAGGTGAATGTAAATACTGACACATTATATAGAAAGGATAAAGAATCAATTAGGATGTGTTCCTTAATAATGACGGTGCAAAGTAATTTGCCCAAACAATTTAGAAATAACTGATGCTTGTAAGAAGGATAATATAGATAATAAAAAGGGTTTCACGGCTAATGTGAACCATTAGAATTGAGAAGCCGATGTCGTTAAATGTATAAAAGGCCACTTGTGGTTGCCTAAATATGGAGATTTTGAGATGTAGTCATGTTGGAATCTCGTAAGTATAAGTATTCTATTCATGCCATTTCTGATTTAATGTATCTTTATCTGAAGAAGTTGTACTGATGGCAAATTATAAAGGCAGACATAGCCTCATACATTAGTTGATGTCTAACTATTGCAAAGGTCATAATCTGAATTTGATTCGATTTGGGTCATCGTCGATAGACTGACTAAATATGCTAATATCATTCCTGTTAATGATAGATTCTCGATGAAGAAATTGACTCTTTAGTATTTAAAGGAATTGAGTAAACATAGTGTGCCTGTATCGATCATATCTATCAAGATCCTCGCTTCGCATCGAATTTCTAGAGATTTGCTGAGAAGTCATTGAGAACGAACCTTGATGAGAGTATTGTTTACCACCCCAAATCGAAGGGACGAGGTAAAGTAACGATACATAATACTAGAAGTGCTGTTTTATGTTTGAATAATTGACCTTTGGTAATGAACGAGATAATCTTTTTCCTTAGGAGAGATTATTATTGATAATTATCGTGTTAGAATCGAGATCGAATCTTGTTAGGATCTAAATATGAGAGCATCTGAAAGCAGGAGTTAGGATGAAGACACCCGACATACACCCATTGTGAGTTGGACATGTCTTTTAGGTTTAAGGTTGCCTATGATGACATACCTAACCTTACAAATACCCGACCCGCGAGACCTGAAATGATTGTTGAAATTAGGATCTAATTATTGACTGCCGATAGTGGGCAGGAGGTTATGTGAATATGAAATGTAGATCTTGAAGTGCAGGATGGGTAGCGAAGTTATGCCAAAAATTTTAACCATGGAGAAGTAAATTGATGATCTGAAAGATCATGGGAAATAAGTCCCCGTTGTATGGGACCATTGAGATAATGTAAAAGTTGGTTTGAAAGGCATAAAAGCTGGATCTACCCTAGGACTTCAAGGGCTGCGTGAATTATGTTCGTATATCGAACTTGATAAAATGTCTGTCAAGTGAAAATCTGAGTACTTCTTGATGAAGTTTAGATCGGCGAAAAGTTGCATTCATCAAAAACCCGTGAACATCATGGATAGAGAAAGTAAGTCAACATCAAGCCTGATTGTATTCCCGTAGTTATGTTTGATGAAACTCGCGTATTGTAATGAATTACACTTGAGATAAAAGACCGAATGTGGAGGAAATACCCACTTGGCTCTAACTCTATAAGAAGCGAGTAGTAAGATAAATCGATCTTTGAGGACAAAGATCCCGTTTAAGGGTAAATGCTGTGACAATCCGTCAATTTATGGTTGATATTTTATTCTCAAGTATTATTTAAAAACATTATTTTAATGTTATATTATGAACTCACTCATTTATGGGAAGAAATTTGGGTTTACATCTTGAAGTAGCATCGACTACGTCTAAACCAGAGGATTATACGTTACGTGCTTACGTTTACATACACCGTTTTTGGCGACAGTCTGACACTTCAGAAAATAAATTTATCCGTGAATATAATTTAGAATTTTAAATTTTGTGTTGACTCATAAACTCACAAATTTACGAGAAGAGATTAGGACTTACGAGCATAATTTAACGTCCTTTACGACTAAACCGGAAAGCCTAGGTTTATGTATGTACGTTTTTGAACTCCGTTTTTTATGAGACAATTTTTATTAGATTCGTTTTGTGCCGTAGATTTATATTTTATAAAAACATTTTTCGTAAAACGACCCGAGGGCACACAAATCGAGGAAACTAGAATCGAGGAGTACCCGTAAATTAATGGGGATGAGTCAGGTTTACACTTGCCCACCCCCATACATGTGGCAGCCAAAGCTTAACCAACACACCAAAATGTGTCAAGTATACACACACACTAAGGACACTTGTCCTTAGTGCATGCACAAACCACTAAACTAACAAAACTAGCCAAGTTAAACCATCTACTCTCATTTCATACATGCAAACCACACACAAACTCTCTTGGCTCCCTACGAACGTCTCATATCACCCAAAAACACCCCATTAGATCAAAAATTCAACCATAAATCATATGTATAATTTACATATGATGAAAACCTATTGAAGTTATGAAGATTAGAGGTGATTTTAACAACTAAAAAGGAGTTTATATAGAGATCAAGGGCTGATTTTTAGAGGAGTCTACAAATACTTAGTGATCCTAGAAGTGGTGTGGATATCTCATAAGATTGGTTACCCAAAACCAAGTCTTGTTCATCCAAAAACTCATCATTTCATCACTTTGGTGGTATAGAGATTGTTTCTTCCTATCCTCTTGTTATTTTGAATATGTAATCTTGTATTTTCATTATATATATATATGTATATGATGATGAATGATGATCAAAAATATTATGTGGGGATCATGTGTTGATAAACTTGGTAAAAAAGATTGAAATCTACTTGAAAGGATGTTAAAATCATGGCTAAAAATGTAGGCTGTATAAAACAGTAAAGAACCTTATGATAAATTATTAAAATGGCTTGGATAAAATAATATACAGTAAGATATGAGACTTTTACAAATGTGAGAGTTGGCCATACAATAGAATCCTTAAAATGAGTGAGATATGATCAAAACAATATTGAAGTACAAATCTGAGTAGTCTGTTTTGGACGGACTGTTAGGGATATTTAGAGATAGATTGAGCAGTAGCTAAAGCTGAGTTAATTGTATCACATATCATGTAGGGTATGGTGTCCAAGAATGAGCTTCTATCTCCTTGTATAACTCAAGATATGGTAAAAATGGTGAAAGTGAAAATAATAATCAGATTTGTAAAATAAAAGTATATAGTACAATATTAGCACTCAAGTAAAACTAATATAAAATGTATACCAAAAACCCACTAACTTATAAATTACTTATAAATAAGTATATAATTTGATAAGTAAATGGTACACTTTATAAAAATGGCAATTTGATAAGTTTTATAAGTTATAAAACTATATACATAAGTTTTACGACTTTTCAACTAAAACCGAAAGATTAACGTTTTCGTCAAATAAAACTTAGACGGTCGGACCCGTCTAATGTAAAATTTTTATAACTCATATACTGATGTATAAGTATATTTGACAAGTAAAAACTGATAAAACCCGAGCTTTATAACTTATGGACATTAACGGGCCAAAAATAGCCTTATTGGACTATTAACCCGACAAGTTTGGCTAAACACTAATGGACTTACTCATTGGGCTTAACCCACTTGGGCCCAACATGTAAGCATAGGCCTAATAATAAAAGTATAAATGGAATATTATAAAGAGTTGAAATCTTAATGGACTTTAATGGGCTTATTGGGCCTTAATATGTAAATGGATTGAAACTAGTATAACTAGTCAAAAATTTGACTAACACATAAGACTATAATGTGTATGAAGAGATAAAATCCCACTTGATCATCATCGTACTTATGATATCATCATATATACATAGCCATTGTTTTTATAAAGTCATTGGACAATGTTCTAAGACGAGTATTATTTGTCTAGGTTTCCGTGATTGAAGCACGTACCGTACATCCAAATCGCCGATAACCGCCTTTCTAAATCAACGTGAGTTCATAGCCTCGCACTCTTTTAAATGTTTTATGAAATGTTTTATAAACCCGCGAGGGAGATAATATGCTAGTTTTAATAAAAATAGGACACCAGTTGTCCTGATTCTTTGCTTATTGATTTGGACCCGAATGATTGTATGACCCGATGAATGATTAAATGACCCGACGAATGAAATGAAATGGATTATTATTAGTTAGGTTATATCACTGAAAGTCCCATTAGCATGAATTGTGAACTACCGGGATTTGGTAGACGCTTATGCATATAATAGTACTATTTAAGGAAGATCATCCCAGTTCGCGCCATAACGGTTGATCCCCGTCGTGCGACATTGATTGGTAAGCGAATTTATGTATGAGAAGATTTATATAAGCATTATTATTGTTCCGACACGCTATTTTAGATGGGCAAATGAGTTTCGGGTTAGCTACCCGTTGTTTGTTATAGTAAGGTAGCAATGTCATACGGCTTATAATAATTCAAATAACGAAAATACTGCTATAAGCATTGAATTACAATATATTGCCTGACTAGCAATACGAGGTCTTATTATTGATATTATGTTCGTGTTTTTGTTTTACATAACCATATTCATATAACTGTTTTTATTTAACTCTATACAACGTTATAAAACGTATTGCATGATGTTTTTACGACATTGGTTCGTATAATGATTTTGAAGGCAAAAGCCTATAGTGTGATTTACAACAAAGATTTGTATAAAATGTTTTTGGCTTATTTTAAGGCCCGTGACAAAGAATTGTAAAAAATGATTTTTGGTAATATTTTTATACCGATGATATATTAATGGATTTCATTAATCTCTATGAATTCACTCGACGTTTTCGCTGACCTTTTCTTTTAACATGTTTAATCTCAGGTACTTGAAGGTAATTCTCGGGAAGATGACAAGAATTCATGGCCCGCACTTAAATAACAATTTCCATTCAAATGTTTTGTAAAAATTGTATGAAGTACTATGACTTGGGACCTATGTAACTTGATATTTATGAATGGAAAATGCTTTACTATCAAACGACGCGATTTTAAGCGTTGTCTATGATTTGAGTAATGTGCTATCCCGTAACACCAACGACTCTTCCGCTGAACTAAAGAATGAATATTTGGGGGTGTTACACAAACTACATGATATGTGAGACAAATAACTCCTTTTTAGCTACTGCTTAATTATCCTCTAAGTATCCCTAATAATTCGTCCAAAACAGAGTATACAGATTTTTACCTCAATAGTACTTTGATCATATCTTGCTCATTTTAATGATTCCATTGAGTGGCCAACTCACCACATATGTAAAAATCATATATCCAACTGTATATTCAATAATCCAAGCCATTTAACCAAGTGTTCATATTGATACTTACTGTTTTATACAACCCATAAATCTAATCAAGATTTTAACATTTTAACTTGTATATTTTAATCTTTTTAACCAAATCTACTAACACAAAATCCCCACATAATACTTTGATCATCATTCATCATCATCATATATATACATTTATAAAGAAAATACAAGATTGCTTTTACAAAATAAAAAGATGATAGGAAAAAACAATCTCTATACCACCAAAGTGATGAAAAGGTTGAGATTTTTGGATGAATAAGACTTGGTTTTGACACCAAACCTTATGAACATAGCAAGACCAATTGTAGGAAATCTCCAAGCAACTAAAATACTTCAAAAATCAGCCCTTGATCTTCATGAAATCTCCTTTCTAGTTGTTAAGATCACCTCTAATCTTCATCTTTTCAACTAGGCTTCAACATATGTGAAGTATAGTTGAAGTTCATGGCTAGAATTTTTTATGAATGGTGGTGGTGGTGGTGTATATGGGCCGTCCATGGAGAGGCTATAGAGTGATTGAGAGAGTTTTCACATGTAGAAAATGGGAGTAAATGGTTTAGGCTAAGTGGTTTTAGCTAGTTTTGTTGGTTTGGATGACACTAAGGACATGTGTCCTTAGTGTTTATGAGAGATTGACACCAAGGGGTGTTGTGTAGCTTGTTTTGCCGCCACATGTATGGGGGTGGGCAAGTGTAAACTTGTCTCATCCCCATTATTTTACGGGAACTCCTCGATTCTAGTTTCCTCGATTCACGTGCCCTCGGGTCGATTTACGAAAAACATTTTTATAAATTATGAATAAACGGCACAAAACGAATCTAATAAAAAATTTCTCATAAAAAATGGAGCACAAAAGCATAAATACGTAAACCTAGGGTTTCCGGTTTAATCGTATGTAGGATATGTAAATCTTGCTTATGTTTTAGAGAAAGAAAGAGATAGAAAGATAGATGATTCACACACACTTTAGAGAGAGAAAGTGATTAACTATGTGTATTTGAAAATAAAACCACACCCTCTCCATCTAAGGAGAGGGTTTATATATCCAAGCCCATGAGATGGGCTTGGGCTTACATTGGGCCGCCGGCCCATACATCTCATGGGCTCGGTTCGGGCTTTGTTTGATAAGTGAAAATAAACTCAACTACGAGCTATTACTTGGACTATTGTTGGAGTGACCGATCCTTTCTAATACGTAAAACGTATTTCCAATAATCTCCCCATAAGGGAGGTCACTCCAAACAAGGGCGTTACCCACGTTACAATAATAACATAAACCTAGCATACTATGCTTGTCTTGAGCTCTTAGTCTTCGTCTTTCTTTTCTTTTTCTTTTCTGGAGAACATATTGATGTGATCTTTGATATCAATCTTTAGCATTACTCTCTTGCCTTGATCTTGTGCATCCATTACTTATGATCTTCGCTTCTTCGTGACTTCACGTCCCACATACTTATACCCTTGTAATTCTTGAAAGCTTCACAGTTCGATACAGTAGAAGACTTAACTTTTAGGCTTTCTTGAATTAGAGGAGGTATTAAGTGCATTAAGTATAAGCATGCGGGGACGACTTCTTCTTGGATTCAGCAACGCCACCGTCTTCAAATGCCGCAACATAAGTAGACACGAACAAAATGGCTTTGAACATTTCATTCTAATTCGGTAGCATTTTACCTCCGGTCGGTGAAGACCGTTGGACGATATAAAATATCGTACTTGTGGCAGGTTGATTTAATTAAAAATCTCATTGACAAGATTTCGCGGGTAAACCCATTCTCCTTACTCGACCGTCCAAAGCTGACTGCGAATCTAAAGAGTGAATCATTTGGATTAAATTATCCACATGATTGAAGCCGTCAATTCATGTTCCTGGAACAAGTGAAATTCAATGAAGAACCGCACCATCGTTGCTTTCCAGTTGTCACGAGCTTGATTCTTATAGGATCTTGCAAGTTACCTACCAAGTGGTGCTTGAGGTTAACACTAGAAGGATTTCCACTCATCACTGTGAATACTAAGGTATCACTGTGAATACTAAGGTATCACAAGATCATCACTGGCAAGACCACTAAGATATTGCGTAGAGGCCTGAAACGTGTTTAAATTAAGTTAAGAATTAAACCACTGTAGCATTCCAGTTATCACAAGTTTGATTCATAACGAATCGTACAAGTCACCTACCATGAGCTTTTTCATATTCGCTGAAGAAAGATTTCCATCTTCATTGTAAATACTTTCGTATTACTCGGATGTTCAGGCAAGATCATGAAGATTTTGCGTAGGACTCTTAAGATCTTTCTTACTTTTCATAATGTGTGAAGAAGAAAGGAAATATGGAAGTGTGTCCTAATGAGATATTTGATGATCTCAAAATGGCTCTAGACTCGATCGTGCATTTTGGATTTTAGTGATCGGAGGCTGGAGAGGAGTGCCACCATTTCAATACCAATTTACTCGGAGTGAATAAATCGATAGATAATGTGTTGTCTCCGTGTGATTAAAACAAATACCTTTTGAGATATATTTGAGTTAGCTGGGATGGGTTGTGCATTGCATCAATGGGTCCATGATGTCTATCTTCAATATCGAGCATCATTAAAATGATCTCAATAGCATATGTGTTGACCCGGTTTCTGCCTAAGGTTGTAAGGAGGGCTTCTTTCTTTAGACCATTTATCTTTACAATTCTTTTTCATTCTTGAACCCCTTCAATGCTTACCAATACGTCATAACTAGCACCTTGTTGTGATTGTTCCAGTGCTAACTTAAGTACTTGGTCGGCATTCAACTACATTCACAATCTTTTCTCCAACTTTCCTAAGGACTTAGCTATGGAATGTCCTTACTAAGATTCCTCCGGTTTAAGAAGAATCATTGGACTTAACCTATCCTACCATCCTTATGTCACCACAATCTTCATCGTCGTGAAATAAATGGGTTTTGGGTACGTATATGTCACCATGAAAATCCATTTTGATATGCAAATCCGTTTTGCTCCCCCTTAACATATGCCACGATATTCGAAAATATTTCGCATATGTCGGGATGAGCCAGCACATTAAGTCAGACCATTTGTGATAATTTCCCTTATTAAATCACATTTTCTCCCCCATATTAAAAATATTAACCCAATCGATGTTTTTAATATCAATTGATTTTATGTAGTTTTAACAAAGTTTTTGGGAAGAAAGATGCAAGTCCATTTTATCTTCATGATACCAAATGTAGAGATATGATACAGATTTGTAAAACAATCACATATTCACCATATTAAAAAGAATTGACAAGGTTGGACCTGATTGATGAGAACATCATATGATAAGATCAAATGGTTCTTGTCAACATATGTTGGTCGCCTCGTCACGTCTGAAGCCATCTCTTGACACCACGTGTACGATTGGATTGTTGTCTTGACACCAGTTTGTGAACTTGGCACTTTCGGCATCGAAGATTCTGAATGCTTGACAATTGCTCCCCCTCAATTGTTGACCCGTGTTCTATTGAAAGAATTGTATTCGCCGTGTGAGTAGCCGCATCATCGAGTATGTAGACACCAATTGTAGATAGGTATGGTTGTAGAGAGGGATAGCTTCATAAAAACAAGACTTCTCTTGTTTTAACAAATAAATGCACTGATGCGTACATATATTTGTGTTAGACCAAGTTATAAAGTAACATGATCCCTTACAAGGTTTTAAAGTAAACCTTGCCCGAGAAAGTTAATTCCCGTTGTTGAGCCAAAGCTTTCATAAGAAATACTTTACTTTAATATGAAAACCGGGTTGCAGTCTGAAATAACTACAAGCCATATAGGCATGTTTTATGAAATATTTACAACTTTTGTACGAACTCTATTTATGGCGCCGTGTCAATATTAAGCAACATTTCTAAGGCCATAAATATTATCGTACCAAAAGACATGCCTTTGAAAAATAAAGTAAAAATATTTTTGGATTTTTATGAAATTTTTCAGTTTTTATGGTTTTTATATGGTTTTATATTTTTGTATTTTTCTTTTGTGGATAAAAAATATAAACAATATATACAGATGATCACCAAGGATACGGAGAATAGTTTACCACCACTATTATTTCGCTTCATCTGCCAGTTCCTTAAGAGTCTCAGGCGAGAAGGTTCTCATTCCTAGCTTGTCGGCCAAAAATTCAATTCGAGCGTGATCTAAATCCTTTGTGAAAATATCCGCCAATTGATACTTAGATCGGACAAAGTAAAGCTCGATTACTCCATTTTCCACTTGCTCCTTGATGAAATGGTAGCGAATGTCAATATGCTTCGACCGGGAGAATTGAACATTGTTACAGCATAAGGCAATTGCACTCTTGTTGTCAGAGTACATCGGAATTTTGTTGAAACCTAGACCATAGTCCGTTAATTGTGATCTCATCCAAAGAATTTGATCACAGCAACCAGACATAGCTATGTTTTCTTCTTCCGTACTTGAAATTGCAGCGCTTTTCTGCCTTTTAGATGCCCAACTGATTAGTCGATCTCCTAGTAGTTGCAAAGTTCCACTCGTGCTACTCCTTGTATCTTGACAACCCGCGTGATCCGCATCTGCATATGCCATTAGTGCAATAGAAGAGTCCTTCGAATACCAAAGTCCCCGATTAATGGTTCCTTTAAGATATCGAAAGATCCGTTTAACAGTAGCTAAGTGTAACTCAGTAGGCCTAGTTTGATACCGAGCACACATGCATATAGCAACTGAAGATCCGGTCGACTAGCTGTGATATACAGAAGGGTACTGATCATTCCACGATAAAGTGTCGGATCAACGACAACTCCATGTGGATCTGCATCAAATTTAGTTTGTTCCACCATTGGAGTATCCACGGGGTCGCAAGATTCCATCCTATACTTCTTTAGCGATTCAAGGGCATACTTGGATTGATTGATAAAGATGCCTCTGGGAATCTGAGATATCTGAAGACCTAAGAAGAATGATACCTTGCCCATCATTGACATCTTAAACTTGGAAGAAATGAGTTTCCCAAACACATCGGAGAAGGTTTGGGTCGAGGATGAAAATATAATATCATCAACATATATTTGTACCATAATCATATCTTTACCTCGTTTCTTAATAAACAGCGTGGATCCACCTTGCCTTTAGCGAAGCCTTGCATGATGAGGAATTGTGACAATAGATCATACAATGCGCGCGGAGCTTGCTACAACCCATAGAGAGCCTTCTTAAGCTTGTACACATGATTAGGATATTTAGGATTCACAAAACCATCCGGCTATTGAACATAGACCTCTTCCTAGATTTCACCATTGAGAAATGCCGTCTTCACATCCATCTGATAGACGATCATATTCATGTGGGCTGCATAAGCAAGGAATAGTCTAATAGCTTCCAAACGGGCAACAGGTGAAAAGGATTCCATAAAATTGATGCCCAATAATTGCTTGTATCCACGAGCTACTAGTCGAGCTTTGTTCTTCAATATTCCGCCTAACTCGTCGAGTTTCACCTTGTAAACCCATTTCAAAGTGAGTAACTACACTTGATCCGGGCATGGGACATGTTCCCATACTTCAAGACGTATAAATTCATTAAGTTCTTCTTGCATAGCTTCTATCCAACAGGATTGAGTAAAAGCTTCTTTCCATGTCTTAGGTTCAACTTTAGTGAGAAAAGCATCAAAATGACAAAACATTACATTTTCTTGTAACTAACTTCGTGTGGATACCGGACGATTAGGGTCACCAATAATTGAATCTATAGGATGATCCTTTGTCCACTTGCTGTCATGTTCACGAATCCGTGGATTGGAGTAAACCGCAGTAGGAGATTCCTCTGAGGTGGACGACCCAGCTTGATTATGGTCGGGAATTGGTACACCAAAGAATGGAAGTTCACACATTTGAGAGAATTCCAAATCGTGATCATCATCATCCTCTTCATCATCAATAGGCATGACATGGGTAGTTGAAACATGTGTTTGTTGAGAATTACTCATTGAGGTTATATCTTGACCAATTGTAGGTGCAGATGTGTCTGATTATGCTTCGGTTGCTGGAGCTACAACTTCGGTAACCGGAGCTATTACCTCAGGTTCTGGAGCAACAATACTTGAAGGAGTAAAGAATTCATCAAAGAACGATTGAAACAACGTATCCCATTCAGTCCTAGTAGGTGGTGTAAATGATGATGAAGTAGAGTTATTTGGGACAAGACCAGAACTAATGTTACTGGGTCACATTTCATGAAGTGCGGGTTCAGAGCTGCTTTGCTCAGAAGCCATCTCTGTCAAATCATCAAAATCAACATTCATAGTTTCGAGGATCTTGCGAGATTTACGATTGTAGATTCGGTATGCCTTCTTTGTGGGTGCATAACCAATGAAAATACCAATATCAGCCTTTGGTTGAAGCTTTCCCAAATTTTCACCATCATTATTTGGATAGCAAAGAGAACCAAATACATGAAGATATGATAAATCTGGTACTTTTCCATGGAGAAGCTCATAAGGTGTTTTACCATGGCGTTTACGCATTAGTGACCGGTTTTGGGTGTACACAGCTGTAGATATTGCTTCTGCCCATAAAAACAATGGAGCCTTTGTGTAAATTAACATCGTTCGAGCAGCTTCCATAAGTGTGCGATTTCACCTTTCAACGACACCATTTTGTTGTGGAGTGCGAGCAACGGATGTTTCATGAGATATGCCAACTTCTTCATAATAATCACGCAAAATTTGATTCACAAATCCAGTTTCATTATCTGTACGAATGCGTCGGATAGTAGTGTTGAGACGCACTTAAATCATATTGAGAAATTCGATGATGAATTTAGGTGCCTCATTTATTGTTGTAAAAAATTTCACCCATGTAAATCGAGAGTAATCATCGACAATGACGAGGATGTACTTTTACCACTAAGACTTTCAACACGCACTGGCCCACAAAGATCCATATGCAACACATAAAGTTTCTCTTGGTTGGTGTCTTCAGTCTTAGGTCTGTATGATTTCTTAGTGCTTTTCCCCATCGTACACGCGGAACACAAATGATCATTGTGAAATGAAAGTTTAGGAAGACCACGAAAAAGTTCGTGTTTCGCCAAATGATTAATAGCGTCAAAGTTAAGATGAGATAACCGTCGATGCCATAACCATGACTTAGTTTCGATGCTTTGGAGAGAAGACATACGGGAGAAGTGGCCATCATATCTTGTAGAGACAAAGTATACAAATTATTCCCTCGAGTACCTTTCAATAAATCAACCCCTTCCAAATTACGAGCAGGTATGCTCTCGAAATGCAACTTCTAGGTTTGCATCATAAAATTGTCCCACATAAAATAAGTTGTGACCGAGACCTTCCTCATAATACACTCTTGAAATTATAACATTCCCAATATGATATTCACCGTAACCCATTATCTTTGCAATATGATCATTTCCAAATCGAACCGTACCAAGAAACTTACTGACGAAATTTGTGAGCTGAAAGCGATCTCTGGTCATATGTTTAGAGCAACAAGAGTCCAAATACCAGAGAACAATTTGGACCACCTGTTTTCAACAACAATAGTAGACAATGCATTGGAAACTATTGGTTCCAGTGTTAGCAGATACAAATATAATATTATCAGAATTGCTAACATTTGTGTGACCCCTATATTTCCTGTGTTTTCTGTGAGTTTTAGCACTAACAAGTTTTATTGTTCCAACTTTCTGAGGTTTTGTATTATCAGCGGGCACTACACTGGGAGTAGACCTATTTAAAGGGCACTTGGTTCCTACGGTACTGTTGGTGTTCCTAGTTAAAGGACATGCTTGTGTTTTGGTAGCCTTGGTACTCCTAGTTAAAGGGCACACTTTCTTCACTTTAGTGGGAGTGATCCTAGTTAAAGGGCACGTATTTCCTACTATAGTGAAAGTTCTACCAGTGGGGTGCCACATCCAACCAACTTGGGTTAACACTTTCCCAGTCGGTTTCCATTCTAATCTTTTTCCGGGCATTCATCTCATTCACATGGTCAATAAGGCAAGAATCATGAAGACTAGAAAACATACATTCATTGCAATTCCAATATTTCAAATTAGAATTCACAGTAGGCTTATAACGCTGTACAACCGCAGAGCCTTTAGGTTTAGCTACATGATTATTTTTATTCAAAACAGAAATAACATTCCTAGGCTGGGCTTCTAATTTTTTCTTCTCTTGACTACTAGATGGGGGCAAGATCCTATCATTCTTCTTGTTTCTTTTAAGCTTAGATCTTTGAGCCTTAGTAGTGGAGATTACTCCTGTAGAAGGCAACACGAGAAGATTAGAAGCTGGTTTTGATTTTGCCTTATCTTTAGTGACCAATGTTTGAGATGGTTTAGTCCTAGGCCCTTGTTAAGTGGTGGGACGACGATAAGGTTCCTTTTGATTGCAGTAGACGACGATGTTGAGACAGTGGCTGCGTTATCCACAACATTCTTACCTTTTAGGGTACGAAGTGGTTCCTTTAACTCAGTCAAAGCCAGATATTTATCACAAATTTGTTCCCTCAAATAAGATATTTCCACCAAATTTCGATTCAATTGTTCAATCAGTGATTGATTATGTGTAGTGGTATTAGCACATGCGGGCTTTACTGAATCGAAGAGTTGTGTATTTATCTGTTTTAAGTTATCAACTTTGGAAAAAATCTTGGAAACTCGATTATCTATATCAAGTTTAAAATTCTCAGCGGCCTCAAGTACGTTCACATAGTTAAGCTCTTTATATTTCTCTATGTCTATCGGCAATGATTTAGCAACCTTGTCACTCAGCTGATGCTGTTTTGATTCTAAATTAAATAGAAAATTCTTTTGAAAATTTGCCTCATCTATATTAACACCTTCAAATGAAGTTTCCAAGATCGCTTGAATAAATTGTTGCTTGCATTCAAGCGAAATACAATGTTTTTGGATCTCATCAAAATTGTTTGAAAGCAAAGTATAAGAATCTTGAAGCATTAATAATTCAGCGTCAGATTTGTGACAAGTACTATCTACCACATTATTCACAGATTCAACATTATGTACAATAGAATCATTATCAACACTTTTATTCACACAGACGGAAACTATATCATGAGACATCACTTTCTTCAGAAGCTGATCATTTTGGCGTGAAACTCGTTCTATTTCAAGTAAACTGTTTTCATATGTAAATCTTGCTTATGTTTTAGAGAGAGAAAGAGATAGAAAGATAGATGATTTCACACACACTTTAGAGAGAGAAAGTGATTAACTAGGTGTATTTGAAAATGAAACCATACCCTCTCCATCTAAGGAGAGGGTATGACCCAAGCCCATGAGATGGGCTTGGGCTTACATTGGGCCGCCGGCCCATACATCTCATGGGCTCGGTTTGGGATTTGTTTGATAAGTGAAAATAAACTAAACTACGAGCTATTACTTGGACTATTGTTGGAGTGAACGATCCTTTCTAATACGTAAAACGTATTTCTAACATCGTAAAAGATGCTAAATTATTCACGTAAGTCCTAATTTCTTCTCGTAAATTTGTGAGTTTATGAACCAACATAAATTAAAATTCCAAAATAATATTCGAGAATAAATTTATTTCCTGAAATGTCGGACTGTCACAAAGACGGTGTATGTAAACGTAAGCACGTAACGTAGAGTTCTCCGGTTTAGACGTAGTCGATGCTACTTTAAGACGTAAACCCCAATTTATTCCCAAAAATGAGTGAGTTCATAAATTAACAATAAAACAATGATTTTAAATAATGCTTGACAATAAAATATGGACCATAAATTGACGGATTGTCACACACTACGAAGGCTCTATTACTATAATACCTTTATAGGATAGGTGCTATTCTAGATAATGTAATGCATACATGGAATATGAAATTCTAATATCCGGATAGTTCTCTAACTTAAACCTATTGGTATATAGGAAAATGTGCTTTCTTAATGTATTCAGTACTGAAGATATCGGTACTTTATGTCAACAGATTATTTTTGGGAATAACCTTGTTAAAGTTTCCATATCCTTTACGAATTAGAGTTGAAAATAATCCAGATGGCGTCATGTCGCATCTTAAGAAATTCTGAAATAAGTTTCTCATTACTTGTTCTCACCTATTTTCCATAAGAAATTTTATTTTAAACATTTTGTAATTCAGATTTCGAAATTCAGTTAAGATAAAAAAAATTAAAACACATATAATTACACAAATGAGTTATTTTGCCACACAGTAAAATAACACTTAGAAAATTGAAATAAAAAACTACATAGATTCTTATTGATAATATTCACGTATGTTTAACACACTTATTTATTTATAAAGCACGGAAATCTTTGAAAAAGTCTAAAAATTCGTATTGCCCTAAAAGTATCGGGTTTGATGACCCATTTTGAAGCAGTTCTGGCACTTTGTTGTGCAGTTTCTAGTGTGCTACAATAGACAATTCATACATTGGGGAATGTGTCTAGCATAGTCGTCTTATTTTATTGGTTGGGAATGGTTAACTAGGTTAGTATTTGGGTAATATAGGTAGGGAAAATTGGGATCATAGGTAAAGTTTAAAGGATTGGGTTTAGTTTCAGCAGATTTCTTCTTTGATAAATTTATGTTTAAGGGAGCTGGATCCTTGCACAGGATTGTGCTTGATCAAATGATCCATTAATATCTGGGAAATCTTAATGGCTTCTTCTAAATTGAGGGGTTTAGAAATAGTAATCATTCTTCTGAATCTTATGCTTCATTAGTTAGAGTACTAATAGCAAGCTTTACTTGACGATCCTCAATGTAACTATTTTGGGAGAAAATTGTTTATGTCGTCTTAATCCAATGACAAATACTAACAACATCTTCATTTCCTTGGAATTTATATAACTGGCTAGTTATATAGTCTTTTGTTGGCTTAACATTCCTTACTATTTTGAAGACTGGTATATTTAAGGCTGTAGCTACTTCATCGTTAGTTATTTGCTGAAGTCTTTCGGGAGTTTGGGTAGAAGATATTGATGTCCTTAAATGTGTCATCTTGAAATTAGAAATTTTTATGAAAATTAGATATATTTGTCTATTAAGCATTTGTCATATGTGTATACATATAACGCTTTACGAGCATAAATTTTCCAAAAATTTTTAGAAACATAAAAGGTTTTAGGGAATAGATTTATAGGGTTCTAATAACTAATAACTTGTCCTAGGGTTCTTAGGTTATTTATCCTTTATTTAGATTGACACTCTTTTTAACCAAATTGACTTGAGAAGTCCTTTTTAGTTTAAAGATAATATCTCTCTTTTGCTATAATTCTTTTAAAGACTTATACTTTTCAAGTATTTCTCTTTTCTAGAATAATATGCAAATAAAGGAAAGATAAAAATGAAACTTTTATTTATTAACAATCTACTTCACTAATGGAAAGATAAGCTTCTATGTTACATAAAGTAAACACTTATAGCTAAAATATTTACAAGGCTTTTTGGGAAGCTGAAATATTAAAAGCAGGTCTATTTCTTTTCCTAGGAATTCTTAATTTCAGCTAAGTCAGCTTTGATATTGTCTTGGTGTCGAACTTGAATATCCTCGATAAGTTTTTCCAATGCTGTCATTTTTACTTTTGCTAAGGTGATTTCCTCTTCATTTATCCGTTGCCTGTTACGTAACTCAAAATTCTCATTGCTTACTATTACAAAATTATTCTCTAATTTCTCTATTTCCTCTTGCATCATTTCTTGTTCACACCTTCGTCTTTCGACTTCATATTCTAAATCCTCAATACGGTTGGGTGGTACTTTACTGAAATAGTTGATCATATTCTCCATTTTTTCTACAAATAGGTTTTGGTTTTTCGGGATATTATTGGAAGCTTGGGATGAAGGAGTTTGATACTGTGGAATATGTGACAATCCGTCAATTTATGATCGATATTTTATTCTCAATTATTATTTAAAAACATTATTTTAATATTATAATATGAACTCACTCATTTTTGGGAAGAAATTTGGGTTACGTCTTGAAGTAGCATCGCCTACGTCTAAACCGGAGAATTCTACGTTATGTGCTTACGTTTACATACACCGTCTTTGGTGACAGTCCGACACTTCACGAAATAAATTTATACGTGAATATTATTTTGGGATTTTAAATTTGTGTTGGTTCATAAACTCACAAATTTATGAGAAGAGATTAGGACTTACGTTCATATTTTAACGTCCTTTACGACTAAACCGGAAACCCTAGGTTTACGTATTTACGTTTTTGAACTCCGTTTTTTATGAGACAATTTTTATTAGATTCGTTTTGTGCCGTTGATTCATGATTTATAAAAACGTTTTTCGTAAAACGACCCGAGGGCAAACAAATCAAGGAAACTAGAATCGAGGAATACCCGTAGATTAGTGGGATGAGACAAAACAAGTTTTGCATCACCCAACACATGGGACGGACAAAGTAGCTCCACCACACCATGAGGTGTCAACTTGTAAGTTACAAGTATAACACCTGTCTTACTTAGCTTAATAAGCCACCAAAAACCACAAAACCACTAAACACTAAACCATTTCTCATTTCCTCTCATGCAATACCACATATACTCTCTCTTTCTCTCTCTTCCTTGCCGTCCAAACACAAGAACAAACACCCTCATTTGATCAAATTTAACCATAAATCATGTGTTATTCACACATATGATGAGGTCCTTTTGAAGACTTGTTGATTGGAGGTGATTTTAACAACTAGCAAGGAGTTTCCATGAAGATCAAGGGCTGATTTTTGAAGAAGTCTACAAATATTTGGTGATCCTAGAAGTGGTGTTGATATCTCATAAGATTGGTTACCCAAAACCAAGCCTTGTTCATCATCAATCCCATATTTTCATCAATTTGGTGGTTTAGAGATTGTTCTTTCTATCCTTTTTGTTATTTTGAATATGTAATCTTGTATTTTCTTTATTTATTTATATGTATATGATGATGAATGATGATAAAAATGTTGTGTGGGGATCATGTTTTGATAAACATTGTTAAAAAGATGGAAAACTATATGTAAAAGTGGTAAATCTTTCTTAATTTAGTAGGCTGTATAAAAACAGTAAACTACCATATGTTAAACTGATTAAATGGTATAGTTGAATCAATATACAGTAAGTATTAGGACTTGTACACATGTGAGAGTTGGCCATGCAATGGAATCATTATAATGAGTGAGATATGATCAAAACAAAATTGATGTACCAATCTGAATAGTCTGTTTTGTGAGGACTGTTAGGGACACTTAGACTTGGATTGATGTGACAATCCGTCAATTTCAGGTCGATATTTTAATCTCTACTAATAATTATTATATCTTTACTTTAATTAGAATTTTAAATTATCGATTAACCGAGAAGGTTATGGCTTGAAACTTAACGTAAGAATGTCGTTTCGATCAAAACAGGCAAGAAATACATTAAGTATCGATATTATATTCCCAAATTATCATATGAATGATTTTATTGTATTTATTTTTATTTCTCGTGTTTTACGTTTTAACGAATGACGAGAACTATTAGTGATCGCGATACCGACGGATGCCCGAAAATTTACGTTTCATTATCGATTGTCTCGATATTTAATATTTTCGACGTTTTAAGTCGTGTCGAAGTTATATTATTATATTTATGAAGCGTTTTAACTTTTGAAAATTATTTTTTACGGAACCCGAGTCCCGTAAATATTTTTTTTTTTGGTAAAAGGGTAACAATGACCCCGGTAAATAGAACCAAAAAAAGCGTTGAAGTACAAGGAATGTGGGTGAAATACCACATTAACCGCAAGCTACAGGCAGCTTGTTAAACAAAATGTTTATGACAGGCCATAAACATTAACTAGTCTAGAATACTGGAAATATATAAACAAGACAAAAACCAAGACGATAACATAAAGTTACGAGGAAAATAATAAAATAGCAACATGGGATCAGCCAGTAGGAGTGCTTGCCCCAATATTAGTGTTGAGAAGATTCACCGATTCATCAAAGACGACCTCAACTCCCTCCTCCTCCTCATTATCTTCCTCGCTTACTTGAACCCCTTCGTCAATACCAGGCATGGACAAAGATGAAAATTTATTAGATGTAGAAACACTGCTCATTTGAGCTTTACCCTTATTCGGACCATTAGTATTCAACTTACTACTATTATCATTTTCTATCCTTTAAACTATTAAGTTGCTTTTTAGTCCACAAGAATACCTAATTGGCAAAACTACCCTTAATCACCTACCACTATATAAAGTATTTTTTTCACCTAAAAATACACACAAATACTAGTAAACAATATTTCCACTCATCCTCTCCCTTTCTTTTCTTCTTACCGTGAGCCTAAGCAACAAAAACACCAAAATCATATCAATTTTGCTAACTTGATTATGATCCATTCAAAACAAATTCAAGACCCTACCTTAAAATCACAAGGTGATCATACCCATATCATTTTTTCTTACATGCAATGATTTTTAAGTTTTGATAAAAACAAGAATTGTTGTAAGTAATTTTTATGATCTTGCATGTGTTATCTAGTGTTAATCATGTATAGATTAATTTGTTTTGTTGAAAGGAAGTTATTTTTGATTTTTGGGTTTTTTTTATGAATCATACAAGTGTTAGGAATGATAGATGTTGATATTAGGGGGTTAGGAATGATAGAAAAATGGTTGGAATGGTTTGAAAAATTGATTTTGTTTGAGATTTAGAAGGGTGATTTTGGGCAGTGACTTATAAGCTATTTTTGGGTGTTTTAAGTTTGAGTAATTGCTAAACTAATAGTATAGTGTTGTAGAGAATTCGATTAGCTTCGATTTGATATAAAGTAGGACTTTCAACTCCAAACGAGTGCGAAGTTACAATAGTTTTAGTATTCATGTACCGGGAGACGAGTATCGGCACAATCCGAAAATTGTTGTCGATATTCGGATCGAATCTCGGGGACTATAGAATGAGTTTTAAAAATGTTTAAGGACTGATGTTAAAGTCTAAACCTCAGTTCATGAGTCTATTTTCAAACTCGAGTATCGGTTTTATAAATGGAGTTGTTTAGATATGTCAAAATGGTTTTACGAGTCAAAGGCGTAAATCTGTCCGGTTTTTGTAACTTATAGATGTGTTGGGCAGAAAGCCTTAGAAGTAATATTTTTGAATGAAACTTAAACTGAGTCTTATTCATATTATGTGTGAGTTTATGACCAAGTTTCGCCGAAATCGGACAAGTGTAGATGGGGTAGATTAGTGTGTACATTTGGAGTGTACATGGTGATTTGTATTTTGAACACGTAGTTCAATAATTATGTGGCGTGAGTTGAGTATTCATTATTGGACATGGTGATTTACTCAAGTTTTAAGTCATTATATAAATGACTTAGTTACTGGTCCGAGAGAATTAAAATGATAATTTGAATTGCGTTGACTTGGCGTCTTAGGACGGGTCAATATCGACAGTGCAAGTGTTTAAAAGAATAGTGTTGAATAAAAGGGTATAGTAATAACACTTGTATTATTAAATATTTCGGGATTGTCTTGGTTTTGTAATTTTGGTTTTTTATATTATTTAAGTACGATTTATACTTGATCCGATTATTAACGAACGCGCCTTATTTGGTAGGTTGCGGTTTTCGTGTTTAAACGGGCATCACTAATCGTCGGCGATCGTCTCATTATCACTATTGGCTAAGGTGAGTCTATAGCCTCGCTTTTAACATGTTTACTTGTTTTATAAAACCCGCGAGGGGGATAACATGCTTGTTTTATTAAAATAAAGGGTACAACGAGAAGATGTGGAAACCCTACTTATTAGAAAAGCATTTATTATAAATGAAGGGCGCAACGAGAAGTTATGGTAAACCCTTTTTTTTAGAAATTGAACACAAGAAACCCGATTGTATGTTTAGATGAAAGTTATTACATAAGTTTTTTTAACCTTAAAAGACCCATGAATCGTGAATTGTTAATCGAAGTAACGCTAATGCTATGGATAGATCTATCGGGGTGACGCCCAGTCCGGTCGCGACTAGCTATCGCGTGGTGTTGTGATGCACTAGTAATGAAACATCGGATGTATTGTATAAGAGAAATATACGCACTTGGCTAGGTGTGTTGGGCTGAAATAATATATGTTAACGTTCAATGTCACGAGGCTTATGTAATGACACCGATAATTATGTCCATACAACATAATTGTCTTTGATAAATTATTAACCATGGAAGGTTATTTTGAATACTTGTGTTATCTTTATTTAAATTAAACTCTATAGATTCACTCGGAAAATTTTGCTGACTTAGCATGTTTTATCTCAGGTCCATTGGGAAGGTACTCGAGGAAGGCGGTTTCGTGAAGCTTGCTTATTTGAAATATTTTGGCCCGCTTATATAAATTATATCCATTCAAATAATTTTTACCATTTACTAGGTTTTGTAAACTTGAAGTTATCTGGGAACGTGTATGAAATTGTACTTTTATTGAATGAAAATGAATGGATGTTAATTAAAACGACTCGTTTTGAGCCGTTTTCTGTGATTATGAGATTGAACCATGAGTAGCACCCAAGGACCCTTCCGTTGCTATGACAGAAATTGGGGGTGTTACAGATTGATATCAGAGCTCAAGTTATAGAGAACGAAAAGATTTTCCAAAAATGAATTTTTGAAATCTTTTAACAATAACTGTTGCAAGCGAAACCTCCGAGTTGCCAATGGACGAGAATGAAAGTATTTATATATATGGGATTATATATATGTTGTAGTCTTTATCGATTATTTGAACTTGTGAATTACAAGGTTTGTATTCATTTATTTAATTATAAATGATAATTTTATGCTTATACGAGATGTTTATACGACGTAGATTGTCACGAAGCCACCCTAGTCATTTTAATGCTAGCGCCGAAGCTATTCCTGAAATGAATCCTGTTATTCTCTAGATTAACTAAGTTGTGGATATACATGATCCCAACGAAACGGTTAATATTCTTGTTGATATTCTTTTGCTTACAAGGATTTTGATTTCCTTGGGTTCTTATTCTTGATTTATCGATTCGTTCATTTCGTTTAGCAAATTTAATTTGCATTTTAGGAATTGAGATGGTACTATTTATTGTTAAAAACAAGTTTGTCTGAGATGGTACTATGGATTGTTACGAATTAAGATTGATTTGTATGGTATTCACATGCCAACCAGGATTCCATATCATATCACTGATCATTTTCTGTTAAATTAGTTTCTCATTTGTTTCAATCTTGATCTTTTGCGTTGAGCTGGCGATGCTTGAATAAAGTGATTTATAATCGTTGAAATAAATTGGCCTTTTATTTGAAAAAGGAAATTATAAATTGTTGAACTACAAATTTTTGAATCTTATTTGGAAGGACTTGATCAATCCATGGAAATAATGATTCATAAATGTGTGGGCTTAAGCATATAGCATATGCGTAATTAAACTCTTATTGACACATAATTCGTTTTCACGATTTATACGTTGATTTTGTTATTTGATAGTGAAATGGTTGTATTGGGGCTATTCCAAAACCGCCAATTGAGGAGGATATCAAGCGTCTCTAAAAAACACTAAAGAAATCTTCTTCTTGTGGGACCGAGGAGCCTTCTTAGCCATGTGAATTACCTAGTAACTCTTGTGGATTAGTTTATCAATTATAGTATCTCTAAAAAATCCCTAACTAAACTGCGACATCAGTTAGTAGGACTAGTCTTTTAAGTTGGATGGCATTAGACGATGATTATCTATAATGTTTAACAATACAACTTGTACTAGTTGCTGATCAATGGAATGACTATCTTTTGATTCCTAATTCTACATCGTTCTATTATATTCTTTCTTTGATTTTCTCTTTAAATTCATGTGGTATAACGCAATCATTGAATGAATACTCATTATGATTTGATTTGCGCTACACAAGACTCATGCAGTCAATGAAAGCTATGACTGAAGCACAAGTGCGTCAAGTTATTAGTTAATAAGTTTTTGTATCTTTAGTTGAATTCATGGCCAACGTGAATGATGGATCTGGAACTGGAGCTGAAGCTAAAACTGGTGGAATTGGAACCGGTGGAGCTGAAGTTGGAGCCAATAATGTTAGTGGTACGGATGGAACAAATGTTCCCGAAATTAGAGGCTATAACTACAATTCATTCATTAAGCGCAAACCGTAGACTCTTAAGGGGACTAAAGATGATGGAGGATTGTGTCATTTGTTGAAAAGCTGGCGTCAGTCTTTCGAATCAGTGACCCTAATCAGGAGGATAAGGTGTAGTTTGAAATCGCTACTCCCCAAGGTCGTGCATTAATTTGGTGGAATGGCAGACTTGCTTCCATAGGTATCGTTACTTATAGGAAACCATGGACTAAGGTGAGGAACCGGTTAACTGAGGATCTTGTCCTCGAAGTATTTCCAAAGTATAGAGAAAGTGTTGTACAATCTGAGACTGAAGGGAACTAACATTGGTAGATATATCAAGTGTTTCCACAAGTGGACTCCTTTATGTCCAAGAATTATGGAACCCGAACCGTCAAGGACAAGCAGTATATTCACGGCTGACCAAGAACAAATGAGGTGATGTGACTTCTTCTAAGCCAATTGCTATTTGTGAAGCTGTCTGTAGGGCTTATTAGCTCATGGGACACATAATTCAAGGCAAGGCTGATGAGGTTACTGAAGGGAAAAATAATTCCAAATTGAAAATTCTTTTCGTGCATTAGAGATCGTAAGTATATCGAAGAAGGTTGTGGATTATTCATGGCTTAGGTATCGTAGAAGGAATTGTAAAGAAAGTGAGTAGAGATATTGTAGTCATTCGTGACCATCCCGAAGTGTGTTTCTGGAAGATTTTCCAGGTTTTTCGCCTCCAAGGCAAATAGAATTCCTAGTTGATCTCATTCCTAGTGTTGTAACTATGGCACATGAGCCATATTTATTACCACCATCCGAGCTGAAGTAATTATTTGTGCAGTTTTAAGAACTATCTGATAGAGGTTATATTCGATCGAGCTCGTCAGTTTGTAGAACTCCTATTCTATTCGCTAAGAACAAAGATGATTTGTTTCATATGTGTATCGATTACCGAGAGCTGGATAAGCTAACGATCAAGAATCGTTACCTATTTCCATAAATTGATGATCTATTTGATCAACTTCAAAACTCTCGTGTTTTCTCCAAGATTCTGGTGTATTCTCCAAGATTTATCTCTGTTTTGTTTATCATCAACTTCGCATACGCGAGGAAGTATTGCTATTGTGGCATTTAGAACTTGTGATGATCATTATGAGTTTAGTTTATGCCTTTTGGTTTGACTAATACACCTGTTGTATTCATTGAATTAATGAATTGTATGTGTAAGCCGTATCTTGATAAATTCGTAATCGTTTTCATTGATGATATTCTAATCTGCTCGAAGAGCGAGGAAGAACATGTCGAACACTTAAGGACTATCTCGAACATGTTAATGAACGAAAATTTTACGCGAAACTCTCAAAGTGTAATATTTTGATTTGTTCCGTACGATTTCTCTGACATGTGATTGATAAAAGTGTCGAAGCCATTGAAGATTTGAATTTTCCAACTATTCCAATTGAAGTACGACAAATTCTAGGTTTGGCTGGTTATTACTGAAGGTTTATTAAAGGATTCTCTTTGATATCAAAACCAATAACTAAGCTAACCCAGAAAAAGAACCGTATGTGTGTGGCATTGATGAAGAGAAAGCTTTTCAAACCATGAAAAGAAAACTCTGCTGCACGCTGATCTTATCGTTAATTGAAAGAAGTAAAGATTTTGTTGTTGATCATGATATACTTCTTAAAGGATTTAGAGCTGTCTGATTTGTGTATGCTCGTAGGAAACTACTCAACCCATGACTTGTAATTGAGTGCGGTGATTTTACTCTTCGTCTATTGAGACATTAATTGTATGGCACTAATGTACGGCATCCATCGATAAAAAGAGCCTACAATGTATTATGAAATAAAAAGAGGTGAATAAGCTTTTAAGTGATTACGATTATGTTATTCGTTATCATTCGTGAGATAGGAGCAAATTACAATGGACTTCATTGTTAAGCTCTTGAAAACTTAGCCTGAATATGACTCAATTTGTGTCAATGTTGACCGATTGACTCTGCTCATTTTATTACGATAAATAAAATGATCGTGCGAACTAAGAATCGTTTGTTAACTTCTCGTAGTAGACATAGAAGTTATGACGATGTGAAGCAAAAAACTTTGGAAATCGAGGTAGGTGGAAAAGTTATGCCAAAACTATCGCCATGAAAAAGGTGTTATATATATATATATTTTGGAAAACATGGGAAGTTAAGTCCCCGTTAGTTTGGACCATATATGATATCGAGAGTAGGTCCGGTGGCATGAAAACTTAAATTACCTCGAGAGCTACAAGGAATTCACGATACTTTTCATATGTCGAACCTAAAGAAATTTCTTTCCGACGAAGATCTTATTATCCCTCTTAATGAAGTATGAATCGACGGTAAGTTTCATTTCATCAAAGTACTTGTTGATATTATCGATAAGGAAGTTAGGCAACAGAAGCAGAGTCGTATTCCTATTGTCAAATCTGATGGAACTCAAGACGAGGACCAAAATCCATTTAACTCTTTAATTTCAACGAGCGATCGAGGAAGAACGCAAGTTGATCTTCGGGACGAAGATCCCAATTTGGTGGGGATGATGTGACAATCCGTCAATTTCAGGTCGATATTTTAATGTCGACTAATAAGTATTATATCTTTACTTTACTGAGAATTTTAAATTATCGATTAACCGAGAAGGTTATGGCTTGAAACTTAACGTAAGAATGTCGTTTCGATGAAAACTGGCAAGAAATACATTAAGTATCTATATTAAATTCTTAAATTATCATATGAATGATTTTATTGTATTTAGTTTTATTTGTTGTGTTTTACGTTTTAACGAATGACGAGAACTATTAGTGATCGCGATACCGACGGATGCCCGAAAATTTACTTTTCATTATCGATTGTCTCGATATTTAATATTTTTGACGTTTTCGATTTAATTACGTTTTAAGTTGTCTCGAAGTTATATTATTGTATTTATGAAGCATTTTAACTTTTAAAAAATATTTTTAAGAAACCCGAGTCCCGTAAATATTTTCTAGATTGACTAATAGTCATTTTCTACCCTTTAAACTATTAAGTTGCTTTTTAGTCCACAAGAATACCTAATTGGCAAAAACTACCCTTAATCACCTACCACTATATAAAGTATATTTTTTTCACCTAAAAATACACACAAATACTAGTAAACAATATTTCCACTCATCCTCTCCCTTTCTTTTCTTCTTACTGTGAGCCTAAGCAACAAAAACACCAAAATCATATCAATTTTGCTAACTTTATCATGATCCATTCAAAACAAATTCAAGACCCTACCTTAAAATCACAAGGTGATCATACCCATATCATTTTTTCTTACATGCAATGATTTTAAAATTTTGATAAAAACAAGAATTGTTATAAGTAATTTTTATGATCTAGCATGTGTTATCTAGTATTAATCATGTGTAGATTAATTTGTTTTGTTGAAAGAAAATTATTTTTGATTTTTGGGTTTTTGTTTTTATGAATCATACAAGTGTTAGGAATGATAGATGTTGATATTAGGGGGTTAGGAATGATAGAAAAATGGTTGGAATGGTTTGAAAAACTGATTTTGTGTGAGATTTAGAAGGGTGATTTTGGGCAGTGACTTACAAGCTGTTTTTGGGTGTTTTAAGTTTGAGTAATTGCTAAACTAATTGTATAATGTTGTAGAGAATTCTATTATCTTCGATTTGATATAAAGTAGGACTTCCAACTCCAAACGAGTGCGAAGTTACAATAGTTTTAGTATTTATGTACCGGGAGACGAGTATCGGCACAATCCGAAAATTGTTGTCGATATTCGGATCGAATCTCGGGGACTATAGAATGAGTTTTAAAAATGTTTAAGGACTGATTTTAAAGTCTAACCTCAGGTCATGAGTCTATTTTCAAACTCAAGTATCGGTTTTATAAATGGAGTTGTTTAGATATGTCAAAATGGTTTTACGAGTCAAAGGCGTAAATCTCCGGTTTTTGTAACTTATAGATGTGTTGGGCAGAAAGCCTTAGAAGTAATATTTTTGAATGAAACTTAAACTGGGTCTTATTCATATTATGTGTGAGTTTGCGACCAAGTTTCGCCGAAATCGGACAAGTGTAGATGGGGTAGATTGGTGTGTACATGCTGATTGGTATTTTGAACATGTAGTTTAATAATTATGCGGCGTGAGTTGATTATTCACCATTGGACATGGTGATTTACTCAAGTGTTAAGTCATTATATAAATGACTTAGTTACTGGTTCGAGAGAAGTAAAATGATAATTTGACTTGCGTTGACTTGGCGTCTTAGGACGGGTCAATATCGAGAGTGCAAGTGTTTAAAAGAATAGTGTTGAATAAAAGGGTATAGTAATAACACTTGTATTATTAAATTTTTCGGGATTGTCTTGGTTTTGTAATTTTGATTTTTATATTATTTAAGTAATGATTTATACTTGAGTCGATTATTAACGAACGCGCCTTATTTGGTAGGTTCGCGGTTTTCGTGTTTAAACGGGCATCACTAATCGTCGGCGATCGTCTCATTATCACTATTGGCTAAGGTGAGTCTATAGCCTCGCTTTTAACATGTTTACTTGTTTTATAAAACCCGCGAGGGGGATAACATTTTGTTTTATTAAAATAAAGGGTACAATGGGAAGTTGTGGAAACCCTACTTATTAGAAAAACATTTATTATAAATGAAGGGCGCAACGAGAAGTTGTGGTAAACCCTCTTTGTTTTAGAAATTGAACACAAGAAACCCGATTGTATGTTTAGATGAAAGTTATTACATAAGTTTAGCTTTAAAAGACCCATGAATCGTGAATTGTTAATCGAAGTAACGCTAATGCTATGGATAGATCTATCGGGGTGACGACCAGTCCGGTCACGACTAGCTATCGCGTGGTGCTGTGATGCACTAGTAATGAAACATCGGATGCATGGTATAAGAGAAATATACGCACTTGGCTAGGTGTGTTGGGCTGAAATAATATATGTTAACGCTCAATGTCACGAGGCTTATGTAATGACACCGATAATTATGTCCGTACAACATAATTGTCTTTGATAAGTTTTTAACCATGGAAGGTTATTTTGAATACTTGTGTTCTCTTTATTTAAATTAAACTCTATAGATTCACTCGGCAAATTTTGCTGACTTTTTAGCATGTTTTATCTCAGGTCCATTGGGAATGTACTCGAGGAAGGCGGTTTCGTGAAGCTTGTTTATTTGAAATATTTTGACCCGCTTATATAGATTATATCCATTCAGATAATTTTTACCATTTACTAGGTTTTGTATACTTGAAGTTATCTGGAACCGTATATGAAATTGTACTTTTATTAAATGAAAATGAATGGATGTTTATTGAAATTGTACTTTTAGTAACACCCAAGGACCCTTCCGCTGCTATGACCGAAATTGGGGGTGTTACAATTGAGCAGTAGCTAAAACTAAGTTAATTGTAGCACATAATATGAAGTTTATGTCATCCAAAATGAGCTTCTATCTCCTTGTAGCACTCAAGATATAGTAAAAATAGTGAAAGTGAAAGTAAAAATCAGATTTATGAAAATTAAAGTATATAGTATTATGATAGCACTCAAGTAAATAATATATAAAATGTAAACTTAAAACCCACTAACTTAGATATAACATTTATATAAGTATGTACAATAATAAATAAGTAAGACATTTTATAAAAATGGCAATTTGAAAAGTTTTATAAGTTATGAAACTATAAACATGATTTTTACGTCTTTTCGGCTAAAACCGTAAAATTAACGTTTTCGTCAATTAAAACTTAGATGGTCGGACCCGTCTAATGTAAACTTTTTATAACTCATATACTGATATATAAGTACATATTACAAGTAAAAACCGATAAAACCCGAGCTTTATAACATACGGACATTAACGGGCCAAGTTAGCCTTATTGGACTATTAATCCAACTAATTTGGCTAAACACTTATGAACCTACTTATTGGGCTTAACCCACTTGGGCCTAACATGTAAGTATAATACTGATATTAAAAGAATAAGATAGACAAATATAAGGTAATGGGCCTATAATGGGCTTATTGGGCCTTGACAAGTAAAGAAGATAAACTAGTGAAACTAGTATAAAAATTTGACTAACACATAACACTATAATGTATATGAAGAGATAAAAATCTCACTTGATCATCATCATATTTATAATATCATCATATATATATACATAGTCATTGTTTTTACAAAGTCATTTGACAAGAGTCTAAGACGAGTATTAATTGTCTAGGTTTCCGTGATTGAAGCACGTACCGTACATCCAAATCGCCGATAACCGCCTTCTCACATCAACGTGAGTTCATAGCCTCGCACTCTTTTAAATGTTTTTATGAAATCTTTTATAAACCCACGAGGGAGATAACATGTTAGTTTTGATAAAAAAAAATTAGGACATCAGTTGTCCCGATTGATTGTTTATTGATTTGGACCCGACTGATTGTATGACCCGATGAATGATTATATGACCCGATGTATGAAATAAAATGGATTATTAAAGTTAGGTTATGTCAGTAAAAGTCCCATTAGCATGAATTGTGAACTACCGGGATTTGGTAGACGCTTATTCATATAATAGTACTATTTGGGGACTGATCACCCTAGTTCGCGCCTTGACGGTTGATCCCCGTCGTGCCACATTGATTGGTAAGGGAATTTATGTATGAGAAGATTTCCATAGCATGATTTTTGTAACGACACGCTAATTTTGATGGGCAAATTGAGTTTCGGGTTATCTACCCGTTGTTTGTTATAGTAAGGTAGAAATGTCATGCGGCTTATAATAATCCAAAATAACGAAAATATTGCTATACGCACTGAATTACAAAATATTGCCTGACTAGCAATACGGGGTCTTATTATTGATATTATGTTCGTGTTTTTGGTTTTACATAACCATATTCATATAACGGTTGTTATTTAACTCTATACAACGTTATAAAACATATTTTATGATGTTTTTACGACATTGGTTCGTATAACGGTTTTGAAGGCAAAAGCCTATATTATGATTTTGACAAAGATTTGTATAAAATGTTTTTGGCTTATTTTATGGCCTACAACAAATGATTGTACAAAATGATTTTCGGTAATAATTTTATACCGATGATATATTAATGGATTTCATTAAACTCAATGAATTCACTCGGCGTTTTTGTTGACCTTTTCTTTTAACATGTTTTATCTCAGGTACTTGAAGGTAATTCTCGGGAAGACGACACGAATTTATGGCCCGCACTTAAATAATAATTTCCATTCAAATGCTTTGTAAAAATTAAAATACTATGACTTGGGACCTATGTAAATTTGATATTTATGAATGGAAATGCTTTATTATTAAACGACGCGATTTTTAAACGCTGTCTATGATGTGAGTAATGTGATATCCTGTAACACCAACGACTCTTCCGCTTTATTGAATTGTGTAAATTTGGGGGTGTTACAGAATAGGTATATTTTCATAAGTTGGTTGGGGATTATTTTCTGGTGAAAATGGGTTAAGGTAATTGTTATTATTAGCAGAAAGGGCTAGTACTAAAGATTAAGGGAAATCCAAAAGGTAAAGATTTTCTGGTTCCGAATCAGATATAATGATGGGATGAGAATAGGAAGACATATTTCTAATGGCGTCGGTAAAAAGAAAAATTACTTCTATCAGTAGAAAGCACTAAATTATTTACACATTTTAACATTTAAACACATAATAACATTATTTAAAATCTTAAATGTCACTTAGAACTTTTTGCAGCAGCATGATTTTTGATGCGAAGACTTCACTTGGAAATTTATTTAAGAAAAGCAGTTATAGTTAAGATTTTTAAATCTCTTAATTCTCTATGACTATAGCTCTGATACCACTCTATAACACCCCCATTTTTACCTTAACGCAACGGATTAATATTTTGAGGGTATTACTTCATGATATGAAAGCAAAGTGATAGAAAATAGCTGAAAAGAGTGTTTGAATAAACTTCATTTATTCTTTATAAATTTATCATTCAAAATCAGAGATTTTTAATAAAACAACTGTACATACTATGTACATGACAGGTTCCCGAGATCTAGAAAATAGGTTTGAATGACAAAATCTGTTGGGAATAAATTAAGGCCAGATCACTTGAGCGCTGACAAGAACAATTCAAGCGTTGACAAGAACAAAACAAGCGCTGACAGCTCAAGCGTTGACACATTGAAGACAAGCACTGATGGAAGATATAATCTACACGTTTATTATATTCTAGAATACTTCTAGTAAGGATAGAAACGACAATGTATTTTCTATGTTTATCTTTACCTAGAATAGTTGATACGTAGCTTATTATACAAGGCTTCTTAGTCTATAAAAGAAGGCCTTTAGGTTAATGTTCAATATCAAGTTTTACATAAGTTTTCGTTCATAAACATCTTTCATTGTAGGCAAGTTCGACATTGATAATCAAAGTGAAAGTTTGTTTATATCTTGTGTGTTCTTGTTTAAGTGTTAAATTCCGCATAACACTTAGATTCACAAAGCATATACAAAGGTTTCTCTACGTGCTATACTTGATCTAATCTCGTATACACAAAGCTAATCGATCTAAGTTTGGGATCAACAAGTGGTATCAGAGCTTGTTGAGGAACTTTTGATCTTTGAAGAACACCAGAACTATACACGAACACCAAAACCCTAATTTTCTCAGAAATCCTAAAAACACCAAAACCCTAACAACATCATGTCTGAAGCAATAACCTCCTCCTCCTCAGCCTTACCTAACATCAAGATTCCCATGCTTGATGCAACCCACTTTGACTTATGGAAGTTCAACTTTGAACAATATCTGGGGATCTATGACTACACACTCTGGGAGATTATTGAATATGGAAACTCATTCATAAGGCTCAAAAGATTCTTGATGCCATTACTCAAAGATCAGCTGTTGAAGGATGCCCTGATGAGGATAAGAAAGAAAAACCAGGAGATGGTAGAGCTGTAGGTGCTGAAGATATTGCAAAGAAAAGGGTTGACATGAAAGCCCTAAATATTCTAAAAGTCTCATTGGGACAAGAAAACCAGCACAAATATAGAGGCTATGAATCTGGTAAGGATCTTTGGGAAGCACTTGAAGTTGCATATGGTGGCAATGCAGACACTAAGGAAGAAAAGAAAAAGCAACTTCTGCATGATTATGCTGTCTTCAAAGCTCAACCCAATGAGAAACTGAGTAGTGTGAGAAGCAGATTGCTTGACATCACAAGCAAGTTGTCCTTCATGGGGACACAAGTAGGTGATGTTGACACCAATGCTACCTTTCTTAAAAGTCTTGGTGAGGCATGGAAGATTGAGGCAAGATCTATTCTTGCCAACAATACTTACAAGAGCTCCTCGTTTGATGACATCTACAACAAACTAAGACTGTTGGAAGATGAAACTCTTTCAGATCATGGAAGCAAATCTAGCTCCAGCAACATGGCCTTCTTCTCTCATAGTGAAGGTCAATTCAATCAGAAGGACTCTTATATGCATCCAGTTACTGGATCATCATATGTCAGCGCTGGAACAAGTCCTGTCAACGTCTCCTTTTCAGACGCTGACACATTCATGAATGACTCCCCAAGAGTTAAACCTGCTGGTTTGGATTTTGATACTGTTTGTGCTTACATTGCTTCTTTGCCCAATGGTTCAGTGATTACATATGAGGACCTTGAGCAGATAAGTGATGAGCACTTGGAAGAGATGGACATCAAGTGGAACATGGCTCTTGCTAGTATAAGAGCAAATAGGTGGAATAGAAGGTTCAAGAAGAAGATGACCTTCAATGCTAAAGACACATCTGGATTTGATAAATCCAAAGTTGAATGCTACAACTGTCATCGTATGGGGCACTTCATGAGGGAATGCAGATCTTCTAGAAGATCTGATGCTGGTAAACCCTCAAGTCAGATTGTTAAAGCTCAGGATTCCAAAGCTATGGTAGCGGTTCAAGGAATTGATGGTACAGGATGGGATTGGAGCTATCTGGCTAAGAATGCTGAAGAGGACAAAGCTTTGGTTGCTGATATTGAAGAAGAAGAGCATGTTGAATATGCTCTCATGGCACACTCCTCCTCTTCATCTGATAATGAGGTATATGATGATGCTTTTTGTAGCAAAGGTTGTAGGTTAAACACTGATAGACTTAACAAAGAGGTGTTAAAACTAAAAGATGATATGAGCACTGAAAGGTGTAAATTGTCCAATTACCAACTAGCTCTTACTGAAACTGAGAAAACCGTTTCTGAATACAAGAAAATGGAATTTGACTTAAAAGATAAGATAAATATCTTAAAACATGAGCTAGAGGGTAGTATGGATATTAGAAATATCATGACAAAGGTCAATAGAGACCTACAGGCTAAGTTAGATGAGGCCATTAAGAATAAAGATAGTGTTGACCTCAAGATTCAAAGATTTGATAGAGCCACCCAAACCCTAGGAGACTGTGTAGCTAAACAAAGGGATCCTAAGGACATGACTGGGATTGGGATGAATATTTACTCTCTGGTTCCACCACCAGCTGGTGACTTCTATGGTGTCCTTAGAAAGGATTTGTCATGGACTGGTATACCAGAATGCCAAGAAGAGGAATTCATTCCTCCACCAAGAGTTGTCACTCCAGTGGAAGAGTATCAACAAAAACTGACTGACCTAAATGAGTGGAAGAAAGCTAACCCTACTTTATTTGTTAAGGGAGGTTTGCTATTTGAAAGTCCCAATGAATCACCACCCATTAAGGTTACTCATCCAATCACTGGTAAAGCTGTTGACCTAGGCTCAAACACTGTTAAAAGACCTACCATTAAATATGCAGAGATGTATAGGAATAATAGGTCACCCAAGAGCCAAGTTAGCAATCATGGAACAGGTTTATTCTCTACTAGATCTAAGGTTGTGTCTAAGAAAGCCTGTTACACTTGTGGTAGCTTTTCACATTTGGCATACAAGTGTGTCAACGCTCCCAAAGCCAGCGCTGACAGGAACAATTTCAGTGCTGATAGGAAGAAAGTCAACGTTGTTAGAAAGTCAAACGTTGTCAGACCCAAACCTTGTGTGCAGCAAAGTCCACAAGTGATTAGACCTGCCCCATTCTTCTCTAGAAGGTCTAACACTCATGGACAAAGACCTTTTCAAAAGACAAACACCTGGTCAAACAAGCAATGGGTTCCTGTAGCAAACCCTAGGTTCAACGCTGACAAGGGTAAATTCAGCGTTGACAGGACAAAATCCAACGCTGACAGAAACGTGACCAGACCTAAATATTTGCAGCCACATGGTAAGGGGTCTAAAGCTTCTTCAAGATTAACATGGAGACCCAAGAAAGATCAAAACCCTAATGATAATGGGATTTCAATGACTTGCAAAAGAATTAATTACATTTCAAAGGTCATTACAAAACCTATTGGGGTTAACTGGGTATTTCATCCTAAAAAGGATGAGAATGGGGTTGTTGTGAGAACTAAGTCTGTTCTTATTGAACAACCAGATAAATCCAAGTCTTCTGAGACTTGGGTTCCCAAAGAAAACTAATTTGTTTTCTTTATGTGCAGGGCATTCAAAGACAGATCAATGATTATGGATATTGGGATAGTGGATGCTCAAGGCACATGACAGGAAAGGAAGACTATCTGACGAATTTCACCCCTATTAAAGATGGTGATAAGGTATACTTTGGAGGTGGCTATGGCACCATTACAGGCAAAGGAACCCTTCTCACCAATAATCTGCGTTTTGAGAACGTCTTCCTGGTAAAAGAACTTGATTATAATCTGTTTAGTGTATCACAAGTTTGTGTTAACAAAAATAAGGTTCTTTTCACTGATACTGAGTGTTTGGTGTTAAGCAAGGATTTTAAGATCCCTGATGAGAAGTATATTAAGTATAGAACACCTAGGCATAAGGACATATATAATGTGAATTTAAATGGGATCAAAGTGAATACCAATATGTCTTGTTTTTATGCTAAGGCCTCAGTAGATGAAAGTAATTTATGGCACAGGAGACTAGGGCACATAAATTTTAAAAATATAAATAGACTTGTGAGGCTTGGTTTAGTTGATGGTTTGCCTGAGAAGGCCTTCCACAATGACCACTCTTGTGTTGCATGTTTTAAAGGCAAGCAGCACAAGGTCTCATTCAAGTCCAAGCAGGTGCATACTAGTTCCAGACCTCTTCATATGCTTCACATGGACCTCTTTGGTCCAACTAATATAGAAAGTTTGAATGGCAAGTCATATTGCTTTGTTGTCACAGATGACTTTTCTAGGTTTACCTGGACATTCTTTCTAGCTATGAAGAGTGACACAGTTGATGTTCTTATTGATTTTATCACTCAGATTGAGAAAAGGTCTGGAAATGAAGTTAAAATGCTTAGGAGTGATAATGGTGGAGAATTTAGGAACAAGAAGCTAGATGATTTTTGTGCCAGGAAAGGAATTACTAGGCAATTTAGTATTGCTAGAACCCCACAACAAAATGGGGTTGCTGAGAGGAAAAATAGAACCCTAATTGAAGCAGCTAGAACAATGTTGGCTGATGCTCACTTTCCTATAGCCTTTTGGGCTGAAGCTGTTAATACAGCATGCTATGTGCAAAATAGAGCATTGGTTAACAAAATTCAGAACAAAACACCTTATGAGTTACTTTGGGGAAGAAAACTGAATATTGGTTTTCTCAGACCTTTTGGTTGTCATGTAGTAGTGTTGGATACTAGTGATGCCTTAGGGAAATTTAGTGAAAAAAAGGTGATGAAGGTTACTTCATGGGGTATTCAGTCCAGAGCAAGGGTTATAGGGTTTATCTTAAAGAGGACAAACGGATAGTTGAGAGAGTACATGTTAGGTTCTTAGAGAATAAACCTAGTGATCCTGAAAGTGGTCCTAATTGGTTGTTTGTTTTCGAACCCTTATCTAGAACTTTAAATTATATGCCTGTCACTAATCCAGACATTGTGAAGGTAACTTCAAATGTTGTGGAGGAACAAGTTGTTGATGTTTCAGGTACACAGGTTAATGAGAGGGTTGGATCACAAGCAGAAAAGGCATCTCCTACATTTGAATATGTCATAATTCCCATTTGGACAGATGCTTTTGCTGCTGCTGCTGCTGCTGGACATGATAATGGTGGTTTCCAAATACCACCAGATACAAACATGCATGGTTCTTCAGGCGCTGACAAAGGCAAATCTAGCGCTGACAAGATCAATTCAGACGTTGATGGCTCAGACGTTGACAACAACATTTCAAGCGATGTTAGCCCAGACGCTGACAACCAAGATTCAAACGTTGACAACACTTATGGGCATCTTTTCTCTTCCATTTTTGAACAAGGTGGACATTCCAATGTTCATGAAGAGATTCCTGTTGATCAAAGAGAGTCTAATGAAGAAGATATTGGCAACATGGAGCGTGAAGTTGAGGACACCAGACTTTTTGAAGGAGGGGTTCTCACCTCCACGATGAAGAATCACCCCACATCTCAGATCATTGGTGATATTATGACTCCAGTTCAGACAAGAAGATCTCATCAAGGTCTTGGTGGATTTATTGCCAATATACACAAGAAGGTTGATACCCCTCTTGTGCAAGCATGTTTGTTTGCATGTTTTCTGTCACAAGAAGAACCCAAGAAAATATTTGATGCTCTCAAAGAACCAAGTTGGGTGGAAGCAATGCAGGATGAGCTTCACCAATTTGCAATTCAGGATGTTTGGGAGCTGGTTGATTGTCCTAGATATGTCAGACCTATAGGGACAAGATGGGTTCTAAGGAACAAAAGAGATGAAAGAGGTATTGTGGTCAGAAACAAGGCAAGGTTAGTGGCTCAAGGTTATACACAAGAGGAGGGGATAGACTATGAGGAGGTCTTTGCACCAGTTGCAAGGATTGAAGCTATTAGGATTTTTCTAGCCTATGCTTCCTGCATGGGCTTCACAGTCTATCAAATGGATGTCAAGAGTGCTTTCTTGTATGGCACCATTGTTGAGGAAGTATATGTAATGCAACCTCCTGGCTTTGAGGATCCAGAGCATCCAAATAAAGTGTATAGAGTCAAAAAGGCTATGTATGGCCTTCATCAAGCCCCTAGAGAATGGTATGCTACTTTGTCTACCTATTTGGTAGATAATGGATTCAAGAGGGGCACCATAGATCAGACACTATTTACAAAGAAGAAAGGCAAAGATGTGTTGCTTGTGCAGGTCTATGTTGATGATATCATTTTTGGGTCAACTGATCCAAAGATGAGTGAGGATTTCTCCAAGCTTATGACAGACAAATTCAAGATGAGTGCTATGGGGGAGATGAACTTCTTTCTTGGTTTACAAGTTCAGCAGAAAGAGGATGGTATCTTCATCTCCCAGGACAAATATGTTGCTGAGATCTTGAAGAAGTTTGGCTTTTCTCCACATGAAAAGAGGGCTACTACTCCCATGGATAGAGAACACCCTTGGGGAAAGATTGGAGATGGGAAAGATGTTGATGTCAGGCATTATAGATCATGATTCGATCCTTGATGTATCTTACTGCCTCCAGACCTGACATTATGTTTGCTGTGTGTGCTTGTGCACACCATCAAGTGACTCCCAAAGAATGTCACCTTTATGCTATGAAGAGGATCTTTAGGTACCTAAGATGCTACCCCAGTCTTGGTTTGTGGTACCCAAAGGATTCACCATTAGAGCTGATTGCATATTCAGATAGTGATTATGGAGGTGATAAGTTTGATAGGAAATCCACAACTGGTGGATGTCAGTTTCTTGGGAGCAGGTTAATATCTTGGCAATGCAAGAAACAAACAGTGGTGGCTAATTCTACAACTGAAGCAGAGTATGTGGCTGCAGCAGCATGTTGTGGTCAAGTGTTGTGGATTCAGAACCAGCTGTTGGACTATGGGTATAATTTCATGCATACTAAGATATTTGTTGAAAATAATAGTACTTTATGCATCATTAAGAATCCTGTACATCATTCTAAAACTAAACACATAGAAATTAGACACCATTTTATAAGAGATTGCTTTGAGAAAGGTTTAATACAACCAGATAGGGTTGACACTGAGGAAAATGTGTCAGATTTATTAACTAAACCTTTTGATGCTGGAAGATTTCAATACTTGGTAACAAGTATTGGAATGGTTAATCTCACTTAATATGTGTTTTGGATTCTTTTTGTAAAAGTATGTACAGGATGATGCATTATTATTATTGGTCTTATTGATGATTTAGATTTTCCACTATATTTTTCTAACACTGACAAAGGTTGCTTGAACACTGATAAGTGTTTTTGCAACGTTGTCAGCAATATAATTGTCTAACGCTGACAAAGCTTCCTTCAACGCTGTCATGTGTTATCGGGGCGTTGTCAGCAACAATGTTAGTTTTGTGGTTTTCAATCTAAATGTGCAGATGGTGTTAGCAGTATACTATTGGATACAGAGTTGCTTATGGATCAATGGAGAAGAATTTGGACAAGTTTTTATTTATGGATGATGGTTGGAATGTTTCATTCCTATCTTGACATAAATTTTTTATGTTCATGCATGATTTTAGCAAACTTTTGTATCATCGTTTAAGGGGAGGTTTTAGGAACCTTTAGGATGTTTGGGTATCCATATGATACTCTTATCACAATTCTAGATTGTGTCCACAGGTGAGTATGGGTTAGTTTTACTAAACCATGAGGCACTGTAGCATGCATAGTATATGAACTTTGCATGCTGCCAAGACATTTTTGGCCTAGAATTGGTTGTGGTCTGTTGGGAGACTTGGGAATGATTTTGATATGGGATTTACCTGGGAGTAACAAGGATTTTATAAGGTGACTTTGTTGTTAAGAATTTTGGTTAGCAAGGGACACTAGAGGACTGTTATGTCTATCTTGCTTATGCAAGTGTGCATAACTGGACAGTGCTTGTCGCCCTATAATAATTATCAGCTTTTGGTTATCTTCTCTAGGATAAATTACTTGTTAAGGTCATTTTTCACTTTTTAAAACAATTTTATTTTTGGACGCTGACAAGATTTTTCCAAGCGTTGTTGTGACCAAATTGGACGCTGACATGGCTTTAGGCGAACGTTGACAAGATTATAGCCGTTGGGCGTTGATAGGTTATTTTTTACCGTTGACACTCAATGGGACCTACCCAGTTGTTACTTTTTGACATATTTTCAAGCCGTAATTTTAGGAGTTGTTACTTTCATTTAATGCATGAGATAACTTATAAACTTTTTCAATATTTTCATGATTGATTTTTGAAAATCTTTGCCTCTTTTTGGGCCAATCACATGCATTCTTTCTCTCCTATAAATTTGGCTCCTATTTTTAAACAGGGTATCTATAATTCTTGTCTAACACTTTTCTCTTATCAACTTCATCTTCTACACTTAAAATTAACAGCTTTCATCAATGGCACCAAAGTTTAACTCAGCAGAATTGGAATTGGGGTTCAAGTCTCAACACAACATGATTGCTTATCTTGCTGCTGATGATACTCTGTTTTCTCAATACACACAAATGGTGGCGTATTTGAATGCATCCCCATTAAGGTATGCTCTTTCTCATGCACCACTCATTCCAGTCACACACATTAAGCAGTTTTGGAACACTGTTAGTTCCTCAACAGTTAATGGAGTGACCACATTAACTTCTATTGTTCATGGGAGGTCTTGGGTGGTTACTGAGGCCTTGGTACGCCAAGCCTTGCATCTTGATGATGCTGATGGTGTATCCATCCTTCCCATAAATGTAATAGAACAAGGGCTTAGGGCTTTGGGATATCCTTTTCCTGATGAAGGTACTCTAAATCAGTATCATAAGCAGGAATTTCCCCCAGCCTAGAAGTACCTAATCCACATCCTTCTTCAATGTTTGAGTCCCAAATGTACTGCACACAATGAGATCAATAGATCCATTGCTAGTGCTATTGTGTGCATTGCAATAGGGCAAAAATATAACTATTCTAAAATGATTTTTTAAGGGATGTGTAAAAACAAGGGGACAAAAATGACTTTAGTTTATCCCCGTTTTCTGCAAATGATTTTTGATGATCAAGGTTACTGCTCAAGGGATCACAATGATTTTTATAAGATCCCTGAGCAAAAGAAAGCTATTTTTACGAAGATGAATTCACCACCCCATAGAGACTTACCTTTAACCCCAGCCATGCTTGCTGTTATTGCAGCAGCACAACCCCAACCAGACCCCCAACCTCAAATTGACCCTCAACCACAACTTGAACCCATTCCTGAACCTTTACCCTCACTTGAACAAATGCAAATTGACCAAGAACCCTTTGACGCTGACACATCAAATGTTGGCGTTGATGTGCCTATTTCCAACACTGACACACAACCTTCACAATCCCAAACACCCCTTAACCAACCTACATCTACCAATTCTTCCACACCATCTTCCACACCACCTGAATATAGGTTGATGAAACGCCAAAGGACTACTGGAGTGTTCTCCTCTGGTGGTCCTAGCCATGAAGCAGAGAGAACCACCACCACAAGTGTGGCTGGTGACCTGGATGAGGCTGGGACTATTGGTTCTGGCTTAGATGTTGGCCAAGGCAGTCCCACCATAATTAAGTCCTCATCCATGCCCAATGAATCTGACTTGGGAGGTCAAATTCCCATTTCAGAAGAGGGCAGACTGGAACCAATGACTCTTTTGGAATTGACGGCAGTCTGCATTAGCTTGCAAAAGCAAAATGCAGACTTAGTACAAATTGTCAGCTCTCAAGGCCTTGAACTCATGCAATTGAGGGAGAGGATTGTTGTTTTGGAGAGTGATCATGCTAGGAGAGGTATGGAGGAGTCTTCCAAAGGGGAGGAAGATCAAAGAAATCTGAGTGATAAGGGCAGCCAAGATAGTCAATCAATGGATGTTGCTGAAGCCCTTACAACTTTGAAGGAACAAACAGGTTTTGATACGTCCTTAATCTCTGCAACCAACCTAAATTTATCATTTACAGCTATGTTAAGAGAGGTTACACAAGGCGCTGAGGGAAAATATTTGAGCGTTGACATGACAAATTTGGATGCTGATAGAAGTATTTTGGGCGTTGACAGACCTGCACATGAAGGTGATGTATTCCAGTCATCATCTATCATCAAGGAAGTTTCTACTCAAGTATTACCATCTACCTTACCAACCATTGCACCATCAGATAAGGGTAAGGGTAAATTGGTAGAAGAAATTGTTCCAAAGGATGCAGCCCAAGTTGAATTTAATAGAAGATTGGCTGAACAAATGATGGAACAAGGTGAAAAGGAAAAGTCACCATTTGTTGTGACTTCTGAAGAAGAAAGTGATGGAGCTAGCTCAGACTCAAGTGTAATGATTATAGAACATGAAAGGCTTGAGTATGGTGATGAGCTTGCTAGGGAAAAGTTGAGAGAATTGAAATTGCAGGTTGACTTTGACATGCCAGAGGTGGTTCAAATGTACAATTCTTGGGAAGAAAGCTGCATGGATAATTCAGACTTGACCATTTCAGATCAAATATGGGGTTTGGAACTTCTTCTTAGAGTTCAGAAGGATTGTAAGGTGATTTTGAAGTACAAGGCAAGCAATATTCTCTCAGAGTTAAAAAGGGATAGAAGGGAGCTCTATTTTATGTTGCTCAGATGTCATGGAGTTGGATGGACACATCAGAAGTTGAAGGCTTTGACATTTGATGAGTTGGAACATAGGGCTTATCCTATTTGGGTGAGAGTGAAGGAAGCAAATACTCTCAGACTTCTTTTAGATGAAAGAAAGGAGCAACTTGCAGAAGAAATGGAAATCAAGAAAGTTATAATGATTCCCAGACCAGTGAAAAAGGGATTTAAACTTGAGTTTCCAAAATATATGGATCCACTATATCCAAGTGAAGCAGTTATAAGAAAGAGCCTCAAGCTCTCCCCCTTAGAAGCTTCAGATATGGTGCAAGTGTTACCATTAGATTCTAGGAATCCAATTGTGAGTTATGATGAGGATGAATGTGGATTCTGGAAGATTGGCAGATTTGGCAAGGAGGTACACACTTTTACCACTCTCATATCTTTATTTGCAAGTTGTGATAGAGAAGACTTGGTGGACCTTTGGAGGTTACTGGAGACCAAGTATGAGGCTGAAGCACCAACTTCAGCTAATGGAATAAAACTTTGGACCACATTCAAAAGAATGTGTGGGACAAAAGAGGAAGATCCTGAAATATGGAAGGATCTTGAAGATGACCTCAGTGGTCTTCAATGGAGGTTATATTCAGCTGCTGGTGTATATCATTTGAGTTCTACAAAGTTTGCTGAGTATCTACTTGTGGATGCTCAGTATTTCATATCCAAGGCTGTTTTGGAAAAGATGAAGGACACTCAGCTGGAGATAGATTATTCAAGTGACGTGGCAAAGGATTTGATCAGATTTATTCATTACCAATATGAGAATATTTGTCAGACTCCTCCAAGTTTCTAATGCTTATTCAGAAACTTGATCATAAGAGTGGATATCAAGTTTAGGGGAGGATTGTTGGGAATAAATTAAGGCCAGATCACTTGAGCGCTGACAAGAACAATTCAAGCGTTGACAAGAACAAAACAAGCGCTGACAGCTCAAGCGTTGACAAGTTAAAGTCAAGCGTTGACACATTGAAGACAAGCATTGATGGAAGATATAATCTACACGTTTATTATATTCTAGAATACTTCTAGTAAGGATAGAAACGACAATGTATTTTCTATGTTTATCTTTACCTAGAATAGTTGATACGTAGCTTATTATACAAGGCTTCTTAGTCTATAAAAGAAGGCCTTTAGGTTAATGTTCAATATCAAGTTTTACATAAGTTTTCGTTCATAAACATCTTTCATTGTAAGCAAGTTCGACATTGATAATCAAAGTGAAAGTTTGTTTATATCTTGTGTGTTCTTGTTTAAGTGTTAAATTCCGCATAACACTTAGATTCACAAAGCATATACAAAGGTTTCTCTACGTGCTATACTTGATCTAATCTCGTATACACAAAGCTAATCGATCTAAGTTTGGGATCAACAAAATCTTCCAAGATTATATCTCTCCACATAATTAGTATGCTGCTCCATGCTATCGAGATCAATACCTGATATATATGCTTAAAGTCAATACAAAGATTGAGTGAATTCATAGGTTTTAAAATCAGTTTTAAATACAAGATTCCCTTTTTGAGATACGTTATTATTTGCTCGTAAGTTTAAATAAAATGATGATTTAATTGCAATAAGCTCATGATACCGCGCCTATACATAGGAACCAACAGTTTGCCCTTATGAGGAAGTCTGCCAAACTATCCTTGTTTGCAAAATAAAGTATGCCGGTTTAACCACTAAGGTGCTAGCAAGTGCGACTTCCCCAGACAGGAGATGTCAGTCTCTAATAGTAATATTTACGATATTAGCGCTCATTCTAAGAAATTATTAGCGGTTCACAATTAAAAAGAGACTTTCATAGGCAGCAGTAAACATAGTGTCAATGATCATATCTAGAAAGCATACCAAAAACATTTGTATTCCATTTTTAGCATATATCCCCCTCACGGGTTTTGAAATAATTTGAAAAGTAGTACACTTTAGTGAGGCTATGAACTCACCTTATGTCCAGTAATCTTGTCGGTTTTATGTCACATAGATCAACTTGAGCTAACAAACAAGAACGTGATCTCACACCAACTTGTTTTAACATAATTGGTATGGTATTATGTTTTTAATCTTTTGATCAATCTCTTTAAGCATTTGGTTATGATTTCTTTAATTAAGATTTTGTTGTAATTATAGTACCAGTTTTCGGGCCATCATACTCAGAAGCCATTTTATAAACGTTTGAGGAGTGAGGGCACATTAAATCGTAAACTCAAATACTCAGTCAAAACGTAATATCAAGATGGAACATCTTTATACAAAGCTCCCTATTAACATGATACTTTCATTACTTCCTCTTATTCATTATTAATCTTCTCTAGTTTCAAAATAGGCAAAATTAGTTCTTTTGGTTACACTTTGGGATAATTACACTTTTAACCCGTAAAGTATATAGTTTCATAAATTGCAACTTAAACCTTCAATATTTGACCTTAGGGTCTCAAACTTTCCAACATTTATTATTATAGATTTTACTTTCATAAAATGACACTTTTGGCCGAAAATTATTTATAGTTTCAAAAATGACAATTATAGTCCCTAAACTTGTAAAAATCACATAACAACCTCAAAATGATCCAAATGATCTAGGATTTGAAAACAAAGTTTCTAAACATGTTGATAATCATAATAACAAAATTTATTCAGAATTATAGCTTTTGAAATGGGTTTTTGCTCATTATTATTTTATGTAGATTACAAAACTAGGGTTTTAAGACATCTTTAACTTATAACTTTCATTTAATATGATGAAATGACTTAGTTTCTTTTGTATTATCTTTATAGCATAAGTTTAGCATTATAAAAGCTCTAAATAAGCATTATAACAAAATCAAAGCTTAACTAACATAGAAATTACCTAGCTAGCTCCAAAATGGATCCTTATGGCTTCTTATGAACACAACATCCTATCAAAGCTTCAAGAGCTTCAATGGCTAGCTTCTAGAGCTGGTTTTTGGTCTTGTGGTATGTCCTAAGACGTATATAGAGATGGAAATGGAGAATGGTTATGAGATACAAAGGAAACGGGGTGCAAGTTCAAATGAAGTACATACGCCCCTATTTATACTTGAAATGACCATTAACCTCCAAGTTTTGCATTAAAACGTGTAAGATAGATATAGGGGTGACTAATTAAGGCTAGTGAAGATCTACACAAGTTCTTAGACCCTAGGTTTGTTCCAATCTTTCTTTGTGGTCTAAAATAAGCCACGTCAACATTTACATAGGAATGGTGATGTGTAGCAAGCAAGGAAATGATCCACCTACTTGTCACACTCCTAAAATGTCTTATCATGGATAAATATCTGGTTTTCAAATTTTAAATGGAGGTAAATGGTTTGAAAATTAGTTTTGGAGGGAATTTACAAAATTGGATCCTAAAACTAAGGCTTGTAACTTATGCTTTGTGTTTTAGTGATTAAGGGCTTAGGAAAGTGACTAGTGAATGATTAGGGCTTAATTAGGGTTTATACATTCTATTTAAAAGATTTGGGTCCTTGGTTTGATGTTTAACAAATGTTGATGTGAAAATGGGAAGTATACATTTGTAAATTAGGGTTTTCTAATGATCTAGGGTTTAATATTAGTAGAAGTCTTTATCCTTCAATTGGTTACTGATGTAAATTTGGTCCTATACATTGTTTTTTGAGTGTCCAATGGGTCCTCACACTTGGTTTAAGGGTTTGGTTAGGGTAAACATGTCTAAAGAGTGAAAATACTTATTTTGACCTAATTTACAAGTCATGCATTAAAATATTGTACCTTGTGCATTAGGGTACTTGTACATTGTCTTAATATCATCTTATAATCTTATTGAAGTCCCATGAACATTTATAGACTTGTCCAAAAAGAACTAGGTAGTGATTCCATGTAGATTTCTTAATATTAGGGTTTTTAGGTCATTAATCCTAATGATTTTCTAACTTGGGTAATTAGGGCTTATATCCTTATGTATGCTTATTCTAGGGTTTATATGACATGGTTATGTCTTCTATGGGTTCTACATTCTTAGTTTGAGGGGTTATATAAGTTGATCATATTCTAGGGTTAATTAAGGGAATTTAAGATCCTATGCTTTGATAACTTGTACCATGTGCTTTACCAACTTGTAACTTGACTTGAAATAAATGTATAATCTTAATATGATGTATAGTTGAGTTTATAAATTATGGCAAAAGATTAGACTCTAATTTAATGTATAATGGATTTTATATGCTAATCTTGGTTACTAGGTCTTAACTTGTAATTAGCCTTGGATTAGTAAATATTAGCAATTTGTGATCAATTAACTTTCCTTTAGATTATAGATTATAATTAGTACCTTGTTTTTGATAATAGTACATGGACTTTATGTAGTTATATAGCTTTACGTGTTCATACTTATTATACTTATTCTTGTCTTGTCTTAAATTTTCATGTTTTAATCATGTGTTCCTTATAGTTTCATGTGTTTTAGATTCATGTGTCTCAGGTTTTAAGTGTTATTATACTTGTTATAAAATAATGAGTAACTTTCTAAAAAATTTAGGTTTCTATATATAGTAACTTTCCAAAAATAGCAAGTTTCTTTAAATAGTAAGTTTCTAAAAATAGAAAGTTTCCATAATTAGCATGTTTCCATAAATAGTATGTTACCATATTTAATGTATTACAATACATAGCATGTTTCCATATTTAGTATATTTCCATATATATTATATTACCATAAATAATATAATTCCATAATTAATTATATACGTATTTTATATCATGTATTATTATATTATAATGTTTAATAATTAATTAATACTTAGCTTATTAATATTTAATAAAATCATGTCATGTTATTATAAGTTTATTATTAATTAATAATATTACATAATACATGTAATTAAACATTACCATAAAAGATATTTATTAATTTAACCTAAATTTTAATTAATTAATTTCATGTTCATAAATAATTAAATCAATTAACAATTATAGCCTAAGTTTATTTAAATAATACATACATATTTTATCATAGTTTTATTTAAATAAACATAACATAAGTTTTATTTCAGTTAAACCAAATTTAATTAATAACTATATTAATTAAAACATAACATACTTAATTTACATGTCGGTTTAATTACCTTTTTCTGAAAAGTTAAGTTCCCGAACCCCGACCCAAGACCCGACCATCGAGCCACAACAGCTCACCAAGAGCCTACGGCTCTGGGCTTGCTGCTGCGCCGAGCCAAAAAACCCCCAGCCGAAGTTGGGGTTTCCCCTGCCTGCGTCGAGTTCTCACCGAGCACCCCCAAAGGGCCTCGATTCCTACCGCTAGGCCAAGATACCTGTTGCGGGGTCTTGGTCCTTGCGGGTGCCATCACACCACCACCACCGCCAGTTAAGCTTATGGCTGGTGGTTCACAACCAACGCCGACCCCCATCGAGGGGTTGCGGTTGTTGGACACCAACACCACCGAGACCTCCATGGTCTCGGTTTGCGTGCGATCGAGACAAACACCCTACAAAACCCCTTTTTGTTTAATTCTTGGTAGATCTAACATCATTACATGTTTTCTTATTTTATTCTTAATAAATATTGATCATAACATAATTAAAATAAAAGAAGAAAAAGGTATTTGAGGGATAACAATGCATGAATTTTAAGAGAATAAACACGAACGTGTTACCTTGTCAATAACAAAATCAAAACGAATTTCCCCTTGGTGTTCTATGGGTGCCGCGGCAAGAGAGAGAGACAAGGAACAACTACGGTTTTATCTTCTATAAAAGTGTTTTATGAAAACTCTTTAGTTTTTGTTAGAAACATGTATTAGTTAATGGGTATGGGCCAAGCCCGTTTCTCCTTTCCTTCTTCTTCTAGCCCACGCCAAACACACCCCCTTTACTTTTAATGTTTGTTTTTCTTGCTTAATTATTTATCGTGTATTGCTCGTGTTTATATATCGTGTTTTATTTCTTGAGCGTTTTCTTGATATCATACGTACATACTTATCGTATATTAATATTCATGTTTACGTACATAATACTTATGATAATTAATTAATATACATAATATTCATATTAAATGTTCGTGATACATGGCATATATTAAATAATTATAAATTTTAAATTTAAAGGTAACTTCGTTCATTAAATGATCATAGGATCTTTAGAGCTGGTTTTATAAGTCTTCCTCTCTAAAAGAACAATTCCTCCTCGAATTAGAGATATGATAAGCTAACATGATGCTAAACGCTAAAATGACATATAAGCTGGAAAGACATGTCAGCTGAAATGACATACCCGAGTCAAAACTGAAAATGAAGGTAAGAAGTCCGGATAGACTCCTCTATTTCCCAAGTGGCTTCTCGGTCGTTTGATCCCTCTAGAGGATTTTAACGAATGGAATCGTCTTTCTCCTTATGACTCGTTCATGGCGATCGATAACTTTCTCGGGTTCCTCGATATGTGATAGATCCTCTCGAATCTGCTCGAATGGATACATTACTTTATGCAATGAATGGTAATTGTAACCTCTGAGTAAGGATACATGGAATACATTGTGCACATGAGGTAGATAAGGAGGTAAAGCTAGACGATATGATACTTCACCGACACATTCAAGGATTTCAAACGGTCCGATGAAACATGGATTGAGCTTGCCCTTGAGTCCAAAACGCTTAGCACCACGTGCTGGTGATACTTTAAGGAAAACATGGTCACCGATATTAAACGATATATCTCTACGATGTTTAGCAGCATAGCTCTTCTGTCGAGCACGAGCTTCTTGTAGCTTCGCCTTGGCAATGGAAACCTTCTCATTGGTCACCTCTATCATTTATGATCCTTCAAGTATTTGTTCTCCAACTTGATCCCAACATATTGGAGCACGACACTTTCTGCCATAGAGCATCTAAATTGGTGCACACTTAACACTTGCATGCCAACTATTGTTGTAGGCAAACTCTACCAAACATATGCAGTCGTCCCAACTTCCTAAGCATTCCAATGCACAAGCCCGCAACATGTCTTCTAAGGTATGAATTGTACGCTTCGATTGACCATCTCTGAGGATGAAAGGCAGTGCTAAGCTTAAGTTTATTACCCCCAATATTTCTGCATTCCTTTCCAAAATTTAGACGTGAAACGAGGATCTCTGTCTGATATGATGTTTGAAGGAGTTCCTATAGTCGTATGATATCCTTAAGGAATATATCTGCCAATTTGCTGACTGAGAAGTCCTTGCAAATTGGGAGAAAATGAGCTGACTTGGTTAGACGATCAACTATGACCCATATAGCATCATGTCTGCTCTGAGTAAGCGGAATTGTGGTGACGTAATCCAAGGAGATTTTGTCCCACTTCCATACGGGAATCTCTAACGGTTGTAGTAAACCACTATCCCGCTGATGCTCGATCTTAACTTGCTGGCAAGTTAGACACTTGGATACGAAAGTAGCAACATCATGTTTCATGCCTCTCCACCAGAAATGTTGTTTAATGTCATGGTACATTTTGGTGGATCCATGATGAATAGAGAATGAAGAGCTGTGAGCTTCTACTAATAGGGATTCTCGGAGAGTCTGATCATCCAAAACACATAGCTTAGTTCCTTTCCATAAAATGCCTTCTTCGTCTAGACGAAATTCTGTCTGCCGATCAAGATTCTGAATGATAGCCCATATCTCACCATCGTCCTTCTGGGTTGCCTTAATCCGAGAAATTAAGTTTGGCTCAATTCTCAGATTAGCCCAGTACCCATGTTGTCCACGTACTAGGAATTCAATGTCTAATCGCTCAAATTCACGTATGATTTCTTATTGTACTTTCATGCCGTTTATAATGCCCGACTTTCTTCTAAGAGCATCTGCCACTTCATTCGCCTCGCCAGGGTGATACTGAAGATTGATGTCATAATCCTTGAGTAGTTCTAACCATCTTCTCTGCCTCATGTTATGTTCCCTCTGAGTGAAAATATACTTGAGACTCTTGTGATCAGTGAAGATATCACATGATTCACCATAAAGGTAGTGTCTCCAGATTTTAAATGCAAAGACTACTGCTGCTATCTCCAAGTCATGTGTAAGATAATTTTCCTGACAAGGCTTTAGCTGACGTGATGCGTATGCAATCACTTTCCCATGTTGCATGAGTACACAACCTAATCCTTTACCCGAAGCATCGTTGTAGATCTGAAATCCACCTCTACAAGATCGGAGAGTAAGAATAGGTGTAGATACTAACCGCTTATTGAGTTCTTAAAAGCTCTTTTCTCGCTCATCAGTCCAAACGAATTTCTCTCCTTTCCGCATCAACTTGGTCAAAGGTAAGGCTAGTCTTGAAAAATTCTCCACGAATCTGCGATAATAACTAGCTAAGCCTAGGAAACTACGAACCTCGTTGTTACGTGGTCTCGGACATTTAGTGATAGCTTCAACCTTCGCAGGATCAATAGTAATACCTTATGCGAAGACAATGCGGCCTAAGAACGCCACCTTGTTTAGCCAAAATTCACACTTAGAAAATTTGGCATACAACTGTTTTTGACGAAGAATCTGTAGCACAATACATAGATGTTCTTCATGTTCTTCCTTAGATTTAGAGAAGATGAGGATGTCATCGATGAAGACGATAAAAAATTTGTCTAAGTACTCATGGAAGACGTGATTCATAAGGTCCATGAAAACCGTAGGAGCATTAGTGAGTCTGAAAGGCATAACAACGAACTCATAATGGCCGTATCTGGTGCGAAAAGTAGTCTTGAGAATATCTTGCTCTTTAACTCGCAGCTGATGATAACCGGATCTTAGATCAATCTTGGAGAAATGTTTGGCACCTTGAAGTTGGTCAAATAGATAATTTATTCTTGGTAATGGATAACGGTTCCTAATCGTGATCTTATTCAGCTCACGATAGTCAATGAATAAGTACATATTGCCATCCTTCTTCTTGACGAAGAGTACTGGTGCACCCCTTGTTGATACACTCGGTCGGATGAAACCACACTCCAATAATTCCTATAGCTGATCTTTTAACTCCTTAAGCTCTATGGGAGCCATGCGATAAGGAGCCTTAGAGATTTGTTGAGCTCATGGGACGAGCTCGATGTTAAACTCTACTTCACGAGTATGTGGTATACAAGGAATTCTTCTGGGAATACATTGGGAAATTCTAAAACAACTGGTTGATCTTGTATTGATGGAACTTCGGCAGTGATATCATGAATTGAAGCTAAGAAGCCCTCGCACCATGAGATAGTAATGCACGAGCTTCTAATGTAGAGATGATTTGTACGGACTTTCCTGGTATAAAACCATTGTGAACGTACTCTAGTGATTGAACATCTCCGAAGAAAACCCGATAAGTATGACAATCGATAGTAGCATGATGCTTGGATAACCAATCCATGCCTAAGATGAGAGCAACCTCGAACATATCCAATGTAAGTGCGTCTATTGGGTGAACCTTATCATCTAAATTTAGTGGAAGATCTCTATACACTTGGGTAATTCACACAGAGTCTCGCATAGGCGTAGATATACATATTATATTCTCTAATGGCGTAGGGATTTTTTTAATACTAGTGGCATACGTAGAGGATATAACTGAATGAGTAGCACCAGTATCGAATAAAACACACGCAGCATGACCATTCATAAAGAGGATTCCAGTGATGAAACCTGAGGACTTATTAGCTTTGCCCCTTATGTTAGTGTAGACATGTCCCAAAGCTGGTGGCTTAGAAAGAGCAGCACTAGAAGTACCAGCAGTGTCTTCCTTCTTGCAGTCTTTCAACATGTGTCCTGGTAGTCCACACTTGAACAGACGCCGGCTAACTTACGGCATGTACCCGAGATGTCTACGACTACAATTCATGCAAACGGGGTGGCTGTAACCTCCTGGAGGTACCCTTGCTACCTTAGAGCCTGTTAAGAAATATCCGTGAGACATGATCACTTGGCATAAACATGACTGCACTGAAGTTTAAATGATAGTTACCAGATGAAGACGAGTTGTTGGATTACTGACCCTTAGCATTTTGGTCACGTCCACTCGCAGAGTTCCTGTTTATGGTGCTGACATGTTAGTATGTAAAAACATACATCAACTTAACATAGAAAAGTTTAAGAGTTTAGGGACCTGTTATTGTTGGACTGGTTGTTGTTGTTGCGGTAACTATCGTTACCGCTCCTCTTGTCAGATCCATAACGGTCGTTAGATTGACCGTGGCCCTTATTGGCATTCTACTGAGTGGCCGGTTGGGACCGGTCTCCACCCTTCTGCCTGAAGATACAATTGGATAGGAAAAGGTATAAATGAACATAAAGATTGAAATGAAATGATAACGTTTGATGGATGAAATTAATTCCTCTTCTAAGGATGAGCTTGTTCCTCGTAGTCATCACGCTCATGTAGCATTTCTAAGATATGTTCTGCATCATAACTTGTGCCATATTAGCATATGTAGCACCAAGTAAACGAGCCGCTATGGAGGCGTGCAGAGCCCAGCGAAAGTGCTTGGCTTGTTTTTCCGCAGTACCCGTAGCCGCACCTATGAATCCAGCCAACCTAAGAAACCTCTGCATGAACTCAGTGCTAGTCTCTCTAGTTCTCTGACGAATGGAGTTATAGTCACTCTTAAGTCCCTCCTGCTTAAACGTTGGAAAGAACTGCCCATAGAATAAAGTCTTAAACTAATCTCAAGTCAGTGTATCTAGCCAATCATCACCTCCATTAGCTAACTTGTAAGCTCTCCACGAATGCAGAGCATCACCTTCATACTTATATCAATCCAACCTAGCTTTATAGGCACCACCGCATCCCATAGCATCAAAAGTCCTCTCCATATGTGAAATCTAGTCTTCCGCATCAGATGAAGCCTCAACCTTGTCAAAAGATCTTGGCTTTTTCTTGTTAAACCTCTCAATCCAAGTGTGTAAAGTAACGAATGGAGGAGGAGGAGGATTGTTGTTCTGATTCAGGGCGGCCTGGTATTCAGCCTGAATTTGGTTCCTAATTTGGGGTAGCATGGCTTGTAGAGCTGCTTGGACAGCTGCTGCTAGCTCTTGTTCGCGTGTCATGACCATCTGACAGTTTAAAAATTAAAATGAAATGATTAATCTGATTAGAACATATGGTAAACATAATAAAATGATGCATGAAATAGTTTATGAAGGCATAGCCAAATGCAAATGACAAGAAAACAAAATTGACATAGCGAGGATGAACGCCTATTGGTCGGTTCATCAAAACAAAAAGACATGAGCTAATGTGAACGCCTATGGGTCGGTTCACCAAGCAAAATGATGCGAATAAAAACAAATGCGACTAAATATGGCCAGTCCTATACCAACCACTACTTAGTCAAAATTTATGCAACAATGATACATAAAATGAATGCATGAAAACAAACTGTAAGTTCTAGGAAGATGCTAATGACTACCCACTAGTCACATGTCAATTTTAAGAGCCTACAGGTCGAAACCTTGGGCTCTAATATCATAATTGTAACACCCCATTTTGACAAATGGAATATCACAGGATAATTATGGCATGTCATCAAATCATACAAGATAAAGATCTAAAACATTAAATGACCATAAAAGAATCCGAAAACAAACATCAGATTCACATAAGCTCCACACATGAAATGTGTAAGTATATAATGTAAGGAACGGACTAAACAATGTCCATCAAAACAAAAGTATGTAAGTGCATTAAAGAATGAAAGAAAGCTGGCGCCTCATTCCATGTGCGTACTCTTGGATTCCTAGTTTTGCCCTTTAGTACCTACCGTATCGGGACATGGAAAGAGAAATACGGCTGAGCAATACGCTCAGTGTGCAGATATATAACATAGAATGTAAAGCATAAACATAAGCAAATAATGAAGTGAAATGAATAACATAGCAGAGGAATAATGAATGTCCTGGAAACCTGGTTTAAGTTCATAAAATTGGTTTATATTTCCGAAAAGACTTATGTTTAGTTTATCTTGAAAATGTGTATTTTAAATATGTCGAGAGCCCATATAGGTCATGTTATATCCACGTGCATGAATACTTGAAGGGGTGACCTCGTCATACAATTAGAGGGGCTGCCTCTAATTAATATATAAAATGAGTGGAGGGATCAGCTCCTGTAACGGATGCAAGGCACACACCATAGTTACCATGAAATCATACTACTTTTCCTAGGATGCACCCATTCGCCAATAATACCGGCCAAAATTGTAAAGGGACGCTGCGAGCAATCACTCTCATCGTAGAAGAGTCATAACACCTGTAACACCCCCAAATTTACACAATTAAATACAGCGGAAGACTCGTTGGTGTTACGGGATAACACATTACTCACATCATAGACAACGCTTAAAAATCGCGTCGTTTAATAATAAAGCATTTCCATTCATGAATGTCAAATTTACATAGGTCAAATTGTTATTTAAGTGCGGGCCATGAGTTCTTGTTGTCTTCCCGAGAATTACCTTCAACTACCTGAGATAAAACATGTTAAAGGAAAAGGTATGCGATAACGCGGAGTGAATTCATAGAGTTTAATAAAATCCATCTATATAACATCGGTATAAAATTATTACCGAAAATCATTTTGTACAAATCTTTGTAATAGGCCATAAAATAGCCAAAGTCATTTTATACCAATCCTTATCAAAATCATAATATAGGCGTTTGCCTTCAAAATCATTATACGAACCATTGTCGTAAAAACATCATACAATACGTTTTATAACGTTGTATAAAATTAGATAAAAACCGTTATATGAATATGGTTTATGAAGAACCAAAACACAAACATAAAATCAATAATAAGACCCCGTATTGCTAGTCAGGCAATATACCGTATTAAGTGCGTATAGCAGTATTTCGTAATTTTTGTATTATTATAAGCCGCATGACATTGTTACCTTACTATAACCAACAACGGGTAGCTAACCCGAAACTCAATTAGCCCATCTAAAGTAGCGTATCGTCACAAAAATCACGCTATGGAAATCTTCTCATACATAAATTTGCTTACCAATCAATGTGGCACGACTGGGATCAACCGTCAAGGCGCGAACTGGGGTGATCGTCCCCAAATAGTACTATTATATGCATAAGCGTCTACCAAATCTCGGTAGTTCACAATTTATGCTAATGGGACTTTTAGTGACATAACCTAACTTTAATAATCCATTTCATTTCATACATCGGGTCATATAATCATTCATCGGGTCATACAATCATTCGGGTCCAAATCAATAAACAAACAATCGGGACAAATGGTGTCCTATTTTATTAAAACTAACATGTTATCTCCCTCGCAGGTTTAAAAAACATTTCATAAAAACATTTAAAAGAGTGCGAGGCTATGAACTCACGTTGATGTGGGAAAGCGGGTTATCGGCAATTCGGATGTACGGTACGTGCTTCAATCACGGAAACCTAGACAAATAATACTCGTCTTAGACTTTTGTCTAGTGACTTTATAAAAATAACAATTATGTATGCATATGATGATTTTATAAATATGATGATGATCAAGTGGGTTTATACATCTTTACTCATTCATTATAGTGTTTATGTGTTGGTAACATTTTTATACTAGTTTACTAGTTTTACCTATTTACATGTTTTAGGTCCAATAAGCCTATTATAAGCCCATTACCTTAAATTAGACCATTTTATACTTTTATTATCAGTATTATACTTTACATGTTGGGCCCAAGTAGGTTAAGCACAATAAGTAAATTTATAAGTGTTTAGCCATTTAGTTGGATTAATAGTCCAATAATGCTAACTTAGCCCGTTAATGTCCATATGTTATATAGTTCGGGTTTTATCGGTTTTTACTTGTATTAAGTACTTATATATCAGTATATGACTTTTAAAAAGTTTACATTAGACGGGTCCGACCGTCTAAGTTTTAATTAACGAAAAACGTTAATTTTACGGTATTAGCCGAAAAGACGTAAAAATCATGTTTATAGCTTTTATAACTTATAAAACTTACCAAACTACCATTTTTATATAATGTCCATTTATTTATCCTTATACATATTTATATAAATGAAATATATAAGTTAGTGGGTTTTAATTTCACATTTTATATTATATTATTTTGAGTGCTTATATAATACTATTAAACTTTAATTTCACAAAATCTGATTTTTAGTTTCGCTTTCACCATTTTTATCATATCTTGAGTTCTATAAGAAGATAGAAGCTCATTTTTGGATGACATAAACTTCATATTATGTGCTACAAATAAGTTAGTTATAGCTACTGCTCAATCCATGTCTAAGTATCCTTAAAAGTCCCTACAAAACAGACTATTCAGATTGGTATACAAATTTTGTTTTGATCCTATCTCACTCATTTTGATGATTCCATTGCATGACCAACTCTCACATGTGTATAACACCTAATACTTACTGTATATTGATTCCACTTTACCATTTTATCAGTTTAACATTTGGTTACTTATTGTTTTTATACAGCCATCACATTAAGCAAGATTTTAACTATTTTACATGTGGTTCTCTATCTTTTTACCCATGTTTATCAACACCAAATCCCCACATAATATTTTTATCATCATATATTCATCATATACATATACAATAGAAAAGAAAATACAAGATTACATAATGAAAATAACAAGAGGAAAGGAAGAACAATCTTTATACCACCATTAGTGATGAAAAGATGAGGTTTTTAATGAACAAGACTTGGTTCTTGTTATCAAATCTTCAATTTTAGCAAGGAAACTTCTTGGGTCCTTTGGATAGATGAACACCTCTATGAATTCAGACCTTTAACCTCATGAAACTCCTTTTCATAGGTTAAGATCACCTTCAATCTTCATATCTTCAAAGGTTCTTCAACATATGTGTGAATAACACATGATATTGTGGTTAAACTGATCAAATGAGGGGTGTTTGAAGGTGGTTTTTGGACGAAATATAGAGAGAGGGAGGAGAGAAAAATGGTGGTTGCATGTATGAAAGTGTTAAATAGTTTGTGTGAGTGGTTTTGGCAAGTTTTGTGTGCAAGTGGTGTGATGGCAAAGCTAAGACAAGTGTCTTAGCTTTGTTTTTTTTTTGGTAACCGTGATTTCTGACTCGTTGGCCGACTAATCCACGGGGTTTGAGCCCACCGCCACACAGACTCAAACCAGGTAAAGACCTCCCTTTTTAGAAGGTTATCGTGGCCACTTCAAGGTTGTGTCTTAGCTTTGTTTACAAGCTTAACACCTCACAAGGGTGTGTTGTACACTTGTGGCCGTCCCATGTGTGGGGGTGGGGCAAGTTTATCTTGTCTCATCCCCATGTAATTACGGGTACTCCTCGATTCTAGTTTCCTCGATTTGCGTGCCCTCGGTTCGTTTTACGAAAAACGTTTTTATAAATTATGAATCAACGACACAAAACGAATCTAATAAAAATTGTCTCATCCAAAACGGAGTTCAAAAACGTAAATACGTAATCCTAAGGTTTCCGGTTTAGTCGTAAAGGACGTTAAATTATAATCGTAAGTCCTAATCTCTTCTCGTAAATTTGTGAGTTTATGAACCAACACAAAGTTAAAATCCCAAAATAATATTCACGGTTAAATTTATTTCCTGAAATGTCGGACTGTCACCAAAAACGGTGTATGTAAACGTAAGCACATAACGTAGAATCCTCCGGTTTAGACGTAGTCGATGCTACTTCAAGACGTAAATCCAAATTTCTTCCCATAAATGAGTGAGTTCATAATATAACATTAAAATAATGTTTTTAAATAATATTTGAGAATAAAATATCATCCATAAATTGACGGATTGTCACAGCATTTACCCCTAAACAGGATCTTTGTCCTCAAAGATCAATTTATCTTACTACTCGCTTCTTATAGAGTTAAAGCCATGTGGATATTTCCTCCACATTCGGTCTTTTCTCACAAGTGTAATTCATTACAATACGCGAGTTTCATCAAACATAGCTACGGGAATAAGATCAAGCTTAATGTTGACTTACTTTCTCTATCCATGATGTTCACGGGTTTTTGATGAATGTAACTTTTCGCCGATCTAAACTTCATTAAGGAATAGTTAAATTTTCACTTAGACATTTCATCAAGTTCGATATACGAAACATAATTCACGCAACCGTTAAAGTCCTAGGGTAGATCCAACTTATATGCATTTCAAACCAATCTTTTTACGTCATCTCAATAGTCCCATACAACGGGGACTTAATTCCCATGATCTTTCAGATCATCAATTCATTTTTTCCAAGGTGAAAATTTTGGCATAACTTCGCTACCCATCCTGCACTTCAAGATCTACATTTTATATTCACATAACCTCCTCCCACTACCGGCATTCAATAATCAGATCCTAATTTCGACAATCATTTCAGGTCTCGCGGGTCGGGTATCGCGTAAGGTTAGGTTTGTCATCATAGGCAACCTTAAACCTAAAAGACATGTCCAACTCACAATGGGTGTATGTCGGATGTCTTCATCCCAACTCTTGCTTACAGATGCTCTCATTGAGATCCTCACAAGATTCGATCTCGATCCTAATACGATAATTATCAATGATAATATCTCCAAAGGAAAGCGATTATACGGTTTATTACCAAAGGTCAATCATTCAAACATAAAACAGCACTTCTAGTATTATGTATCGTTACTTTACCTCGTCCCTTCGATTGGGGTAGTAAACAGTATTCTCGTCAAGGTTCGTTCCCAATGATTTCTGAGTAAATCTCTAGAAATTCGATGCGAAGGGAGGATCTGGATAGAGATGATCGATACAGGCACACTATGTTTACACAACTCTTTAAATACAAAGAGTCAATTTCATCATCGAGAATCTATGATTAACGGGAATGATATTAGCAGATTTGGTCAGTCTGTCGACGATGACCCAAATCGAATCAAATTCAGATGATGACCTTTGAAATAGTTAGACTTTTACTAATGTTTGAGGCGATGTTTGCCTTTATAATTTGCCATCAGTACAACTTCTTTAGATAAGATACACTTAATCAGAAATGGAATGAATAGAACACTTAATCTTATGAGATTCCAACATGACTACATCTCATAATCCTCCATATTTAGACAACCACAAGTGGCCTTTAAAACATTTAACACCATCGGCTTCTCAATTCTAATGGTTCACATTAGCCGTGAACCCTTTTTTTATTATCTATATTATCCTTTTCACAAGCATCGGCTATATTTTAAATTGTTTGGGCAAGTTATTTTGCACAATCATTATTAAGGAACACGTCCTAATTGATTCTTTATTCTTTCTATATAATGTGTAAGTATCTACATTCACTTTTCCTGATGAAATAATTATCAGGACCGTATTTATTCAAAAATTCTTTCTTCATATTTCTAAGTTTTAGTCTCGTCTCAACTTCTATGCATATGTACTGGGCGTCAGTCTTTATTTTACCTGTGCGGATTATTCATGATTACTGGGCGTCAGTCTTTATTTTACCTGTGCAGATTATTCATTTGTTGAAGGTGGCCTTGGTATTCGTAAGCTTTCTGATTTTAATGTTGCTTTAATGGTTTCTCATATTTGGTGTATTTTGACTCGTAAAGATTCTTTATGGGTCAAATGGATCTATTCTTACAAGTTAAAGGATAGAAGCTTTTGGGATGTTCCTTGTATTGGAGACATGAGTTGGGGTTGGAGAAAACTTCTCCAAATCAGACCACGTGTTCGTAAGTTTGTATGGTATAATATTAATAATGGTAGAGTTGCTTCTATGTGGTTTGATAATTTGGCAGATTTATGTCCTCTACGGGACATCCTCACGGTCCGTAATATCAATAGATCGGGGTTCTCTTTATCTAATAAGGTGAGGGATCTTATCGTTGATGGTGCTTGGCAGTGGCCGCAGGATTGGAATACTAGATTTCCTAATATTGTTTCTATACCTGTGCCTATTATTAATGATGACAAAGAAGATGAGTTGCTATGGAGGGATATTAGTGGTGTTTCTCAGCCGTTTTCTGTGGCATTAGCTTGGGATTCCATACGTGATCGGGCTATGGAAGTAAATTGGTATAAAGCTGTCTGGTTTTCTCATTGTATTCCTCATCACTCTATTAATTTGTGGCTGGTGGTTAGAAGGAAACTAAAGACACATGATAGGCTTAAGCAATGGGATGTTGGCCCGTCGGTGGATTTAAGCCTTCTTCGGTGTCCTTTATGTAGTTTGGTGCAGGACTCCCATGACCATCTTTTCTTTGAATATTCTTATTCTGTGTAGGTTTGGTCTAAGGTTCGGACCTTGTGTGGTATGGATACTGTCCCACCTCGTATTGATGATATATTAGCTCATGTTATTTCAATTTCGAATGGGAAATCATGTGTTAGCATTCTTGCTCGTCTTGTGTTGGCTGCTACTGCTTATTTTATTTGGATGGAATGTAATTCAAGACTATTCAAGAAGAAGCGAATGTCTGTTGATCAGTTATTTCAGATTATATGTGATACTATTCGCTTGAAGTTGATTTCTTTCCGTTTCAAGAAATTATCTACCAGGTCAAGTTTGCTACTTGACAAATGGAGGGTGCCGAGCTCAAGATTTGTTCCATGATAGGTGTGCCGGGTGAGTGTTGTACTCTTTTTTCCATGTCCAAGGTTTTTCCCACTGGGTTTTCTTTGGTAAGGGTTTTTAAGGAGGCAGACTCATTTGGGTTCATCCTGCTTCTATCATGGTGGTGTTGGATGCTGAAGAGTGAGCGCGGTTTCATGTTCACATCTTGGTTTTTATCTAGTTTACTGTTGTCTTCTAGATTCGGTTAGGGCTTTTGATGTTTCATAGTCTTTGTTAACAAGCTGCATGTAGCTTGAGGTTAATGTGGTATCTCAGCCACATTCCTTTGTATTTAAACTCTTTTTTGGTTAATATATTTACCGGGGTAACCCATTAACAAAAAAAATAGTCTCGTCTCAACTATTATTCTTATCAGTTTTGCTCAATCCGACGTTTAACGTGTTAGTAAATATTACAATTAATTAAATAAAAAATATTTAAATTTTTATGAACGTAAAGGTAAAAATTTCAAATTTCTTAGTTCGACCAATTATATAAAAGAAATGTTCAAAATAAATTTGAATTTAGTTAACACGATTTTTGGTTGATTTATTGAAAATACTAAATAAGATCCGTAAATGTTCGTAAAATCTTTGTTTATACTGTGGTCAAAATTTTCTTAATTGAAAAGCGTAAATTATCGTTTCAAATTTCAAGTCATGGTTTAAATGGTTTCCTCAATCCCTCTTAGGTTGTCTTGAGGTATACACAAACATTTACCCCTAAACAGGAGTTTAGTTAAATGTTTTAGTTATAAGGAATGATTCCTTAAAAATCCTTTGATAAATTATTTGTCAAAACAAATTTCCACTTTCTTTTTGGTATAACCCAAAGTCTTAAATGGCTCTACTTTTCGAAGAGTCAATATTTATTTCATTACCATTAATTACACGGTCATTTAATGTAAAGGATTAAGCCTTAAATCACATGTTAATTATTCAAGGTACAGGTTTTCATTGCTCGGCCAATTCAGGGCAGTCTATAAACGATTATTAACTCCTTCTATTCTTAGAAACAAACAAATGGTCCTTAATGATCACAAGCATGAATTTATCAAATTACAGCCTACACACGTGATTCACCAAATTTATTAATGCTACATGTGCATTGGTCAATCCAAACGACATCACGTGAAACTCATAATGTTCATTACAAGTTCTGGATGTAGTGATTGGAATAAATAATCTTTTTCGCGGACGCGAAATTGATGATAACCATGCCGAGGATCAAATTTTTTAAAACATACGCTCGAAGCTCGTAAATTATCGAACAAATCTATCATCTTGGGTAGTGGATATAGATTTCTAATCGTCAATTTACCTAGTTCACGGTAATCAATAAATATAAGAAATAATAACACCATAGCTCTTCGTAATGTCGAGCTTGGTAGAATAAAAGCTTTTTCTGACAACTCTCTCAGTTGTACAGTAATTCTATTAATTCAGATGGTGCTGACGTACAGTGCATAAGCCATAGGTGCAGTACCGGGAATATAATCAATACCAAATTCAGCTTGCCTTAATGGCAAAAGTCTAGGTAATTCACCAACAAATACCTCCTAAAGTTTCAGATAGTAGGAACATCTTTTAATAAATTCATATTAGGTTCTATCTAAATTATAATATCTATGACTAATTCACAACCATTCACGATATAATTTCAAGTCTAAATGCAGGATATGGTCATCCATAAAAATTATTTAGATCACTTTTGATAATCAACATCTTATCTTTTCGGGGAATTCTACTCGAGTTCCCATCAATTAAGACAATGTCGTCATGTCATAATCAATCAATCCATTCTACTGGCACAATCAACTTTCCAGTTTTATTACCGTTGATAAGATGTGAACTTCTCAAAAGACTAATAATAACTCATAATCTTTCACAAGTTCAAGGATATCAGGACACATAACTAACCTTAAAAGAGTAAGGTCAATGCATGATTTACGCGATAGAATTTCAAATCAGATACAGACGAAAACATTAACGAATATGAGTATATCCCATGTTTTCATGAATTGAGTACGCATTCGAAAGCTCCTTGGATCGTTACCCATGTCATTCAAATGAAATATAATCAAAAGAAATGATGCAAACGACGATACATCCAATCGGGTATCAACACTCGGTAATCAGATATTTTTCCAACGAATCTCACTACGAGAGAATTGGACAAGAAGGGAATATCAATTGTCAAATAAGACAAATTCCACAGATGATTAAATTTGGTTCAGAAGAATAAATAGTACGGGCACATATGTAGGTGTCCCTAACACTATGTCCCTATTTTCGCACTTCTTGCAGATCTCATAAAATTTAATCTTTCACAATCTTCAAAGAAAATTTAGTGTTTATTAATAATTTTATGGTGACTACTAATCAGCCTTGCATGGTCCCTTCCAAATTGTATGTAGGCGCGTAACTATATACAATTTCAAGATTAACGATGCAATACTCAGTTCGTCAAAATTTTATCATCATGTTTATAATAAAAACATTTTCATGCTTAATTCTTAAATAAGAATCAAAAATAAATTTACAAAGATTTTCTTTGTTATGAAAACAATTAAGTTTTCCAAGGTGTTTCATAAATAACTTCATTTCGATAATGATTATTTATAAATCTCACTTTAAATAATCCTTATGGTGATGAAAATTCAAATTTTCTCAAGTAATACTATTTCAACTTATAAAACAATGAGTGACCAGCAAAAGAGTGATGAAAAGTTGTTCACCAAGAACTAACTACAATATAATAGGAATGAGCTTAGCCAATTAATCATGAGGTTCATGACCTGGATGGCACTAAAAAAGAATAATCCACAACGTAACTCAAATCGAGATGAGTACTTTTTCAATGGTTGCATCACTAATGCGAACATTAGGAAGAAGCAAGAAAAGATAGATAACATCGATACATGTAGAATTTAGAAATCAAAGGTAGTCTTTTCATTAATCACAAACAAGTCAGAATTGTACCGTAACACATTGTGTGTCACTATGTCATACAATTCCAAGAACTCATCCTACCAACTGATGTCTTAGTTAAGTTAGGGATTTTTAAAAGATACCACAATGAATACTAATCTACAAGAGTCATTAGGTGTTCCACATGTCCCGAAAGATCCATCGGTCCCAATTCTGAAGAAGATTTCTTCAATTTATTTCTTGGACACTGGGCATCCTCGTCATTGGACAATGGCCTAGGAACAACCCTTAACACGAATCAACAATCATTTAAAACCTCATAATTCAATCACAGAACTTAATGACTTCCTCTTAACAATTTCTTATTCCATACGAGTTAAATTTTACTTTATTCAAGTTTTAATCAACTTATACTCAATGCAATATCCTACCTCATTCTCCAATACTTTCAACCTTATTTCTAGACCTTAATAGGGAAATAAAAGTTCAATATGAATGACACTTAATTTCCAATCCTATTGCTCCTTCATCAATAGTTATCAAATGAGTCACTAGTATGAAATGACCTACATATTCAATTATACTTCTCGGAAAGGTACTAGTGGCATGAGGCTTTTGGGTAATGGTTCCAATGACAGCCTCAAGTGCAACATTCACCATTTCGATTTCAAATTTAAGAATTAAGTGACACCGAATCAGATGACACCTTTCCAGGTGGTAACGTTTTGTCAAACTCTAGTCTATAAGGAAAGATCGTCATGACATCGATATCAGATTTAATCTCGCCAATTCTTCTTTAAGATTACAATCAACTAATATTAACGTTTCTACGAATATCAACCATTTTTTTGGGATCATAAATATCCACAACTTAGTTTAGATCTGGAATAGCAAGAATTCCTACAGAAATAGCTTAGATTAATTTGCTAGGGAATTTAGGGTTCCTTGTGACAATCTACGTCGTATAAATACCTCGTATAAATATAGAAATAATCATAAAAAACAACCATGTAATCAAATTACATCATATGTATATATATAATCCAAGTTATATATATTAAAATAACACTTCTCAGTCTGGCCTTGTCGGTAACCCGAAAATTCTTCGGCACCGTTATAGTCAAAAGATTTTTAGACATTTTGAGAAAAATGTTTATAGTTAAAAGATTTTGAAATATTTTATTCAAAACCTTGGTTTTAAAAATCTTTCGTTCTCTATGACGAGAGCTCTGGTACCAAACTGTAACACCCCAAATTTACACAATTCAATACAGCGGAAGACTCGTTGTTGTTACGGGATAGCACATTACTCACATCATAGACAACGCTTAAAAATCGCGTCGTTTAATAATAAAGCATTTCCATTCATGAATGTCAAATTTACATAGGTCCCAATTCATGTTATTTCATACAATTTTACAAAATATTTGAATGGAAATTGTTATTTAAGTGCGGGCCATGAATTCTTGTTGTCTTCCCGAGAATTACCTTCAAGTACATGAGATAAAACATGTTAAAGGAAAAGGTCAGCGATAACGCCGAGTGAATTCATAGAGTTTAATAAAATCCACCAATATAACATCGGTATAAAATTATTACCGAAAATCATTTTGTACAAATCTTTGTAATAGGCCAAAAAATAGCCAAAGTCATTTTATACCAATCCTTATCAAAATCATAATATAGGCGTTTGCCTTCAAAATCATTATACGAACCATTGTCGTAAAAACATCATACAATACGTTTTATAACGTTGTATAAAATTAGATAAAAACCGTTATATGAATATGGTTTATGAAGAACCAAAACACGAACATAAAATCAATAATAAGACCCCGTATTGCTAGTCAGGCAATATATCGTATTCAGTGCGTATAGCAGTATTTCGTTATTTTTGGATTATTATAAGCCGCATGACATTGTTACATTACTATAACCAACAACGGGTAGCTAACCCGAAACTCAATTTGCCCATCTAAATTAGCATGTCGTCACAAAAATCACGCTATGGAAATCTTCTCATACATAAATTTGCTTACCAATCAATGTGGCACGACGGGGATCAACCGTCAAGGCGCGAACTTGGGTGATCGTCCCCAAATAGTACTATTATATGCATAAGCGTCTACCAAATCCCGGTAGTTCACAATTCATGCTAATGGGACTTTTAGTGACATAACCTAACTTTAATAATCCATTTCATTTCATACATCGGGTCATATAATCATTCATCGGGTCATACAATCATTCGGGTCCAAATCAATAAACAAACAATCAGGACAAATGGTGTCCTATTTTATTAAAACTAACATGTTATCTCCCTCGCGGGTTTATAAAACATTTCATAAAAACATTTAAAAGAGTGTGAGGCTATGAACTCACGTTGATGTGGGAAAGCGGGTTATCGGCAATTCGGATGTACGGTACGTGCTTCAATCACGGAAACCTAGACAAATAATACTCGTCTTAGACTTTTGTCCAGTGACTTTATAAAAATAACAATTATGTATACATATGATGATTTTATAAATATGATGATGATCAAGTGGGTTTATACATCTTTACTCATTCATTATAGTGTTTATGTGTTGGTAACATTTTTATACTAGTTTACTAGTTTTACCTATTTACATGTTTTAGGTCCAATAAGCCTATTATAAGTCCATTACCTTAAATTAGACCATTTTATACTTTTATTATCAGTATTATACTTTACATGTTGGGCCCAAGTGGGTTAAGCCCAATAAGTAAATTTATAAGTGTTTAGTTGGATTAATAGTCCAATAATGTTAACTTAGCCCGTTAATGTCCATATGTTATATAGTTCGGGTTTTATCAGTTTTTACTTGTATTAAGTACTTATATATCAGTATATGACTTTTAAAAAGTTTACATTAGACGGGTCCGACCGTCTAAGTTTTAATTGACGAAAAACGTTAATTTTACGGTATTAGCCGAAAAGACGTAAAAATCATGTTTTTAGTTTTTATAACTTATAAAACTTACCAAACTACCATTTTTATATAATGTCCATTTATTTATCCTTATAAATATTTATATAAATGAAATATATAATATTAGTGGGTTTTAATTTCACATTTTATACTATATTATTTTGAGTGCTTATATAATACTATTAAACTTTAATTTCACAAAATCTGATTTTTAGTTTCACTTTCACCATTTTTATCATATCTTGAGTTTTATAAGGAGATAGAAGCTTATTTTTGGATGACATAAACTTCATATTATGTGATACAAATAACTTAATATAGCTACTGCTCAATCCATGTCTAAGTATCCTTAACAGTCCCTACAAAACAGACTATTCAGATTGGTATACAAATTTTGTTTTGATCATATCTCACTCATTTTGATGATTCCATTGCATGGCCAACTCTCACATGTGTATAACACCTAATACTTACTGTATATTGATTCCACTTTACCATTTTAACAGTTTAACATTTGGTTAGTTACTGTTTTTATACAGCCATCACATTAAGCAAGATTTTAACCATTTTACATGTGGTTTTCCATCTTTTTACCCATGTTTATCAACACCAAATCCCCACATAATATTTTTATCATCATATTCATCATATACATATACAATAGGAAAGAAAATACAAGATTACATAATCAAAATAACAAGAGGATAGGAAGAACAATCTTTATACCACCATTAGTGATGAATAGATGAGGTTTTTGATGAACAAGACTTGGTTCTTGTTATCTAATCTTCAATTTTAGCAAGGAAACTTCTTGGGTCCTTTGGATAGATGAACAACTCCATGAATTCAGCCCTTTAACCTCAAAAAACTCCTTTTCATAGGTTAAGATCACCTCCAATCTACATATCTTCAAAGGTTCTTCAACATATGTGTGAATAACACATGATATTATGGTTAAATTGATCAAATGAGGGGTGTTTGAAGGTTGTTTTTAGACGAAATATAGAGAGAGAGGAGAGAAAAATGGTGGTTTGCATGTATGAAAGTGTTAAATGGTTTGTATGAGTGGTGTTGGCAAGTTTTGTGTGCAAGTGGTGTGATGGCAAAGCTAAGACAAGTGTCTTAGCTTTGTTTACAAGCTTAAAACCTCACAAGGGTGTGTTGTACACTTTTGGCCGTCCCATGTGTGGGGGTGGGGCAAGTTTATCTTGTCTCATCCCCATTTAATTACGAGTACTCCTCGATTCTAGTTTCCTCGATTTGCGTGCCCTCGGGTCGTTTTACGAAAAACGTTTTTATAAATTATGATTCAACGGCACAAAACGAATCTAATAAAAATTGTCTCATCAAAAACGGAGTTCAAAAACGTAAATACGTAATCCTAAGGTTTCCGGTTTAGTCGTAAAGGATGTTAAATTATAATCGTAAGTCCTAATCTCTTCTCGTAAATTTGTGAGTTTATGAACCAACACAAATTTAAAATCCCAAAATAATATTCATGGTTAAACTTATTTCCTGAATGTCGGACTGTCACCAAAAACGGTGTATGTAAACGTAAGCACATAACGTAGAATCCTCCAGTTTAGACGTATTCGATGCTACTTCAAGACGTAAATCCAAATTTCTTCCCATAAATGAGTGAGTTCATAATATAACATTAAAATAATGTTTTTAAATAATATTTGAGAATAAAATATCAACCATAAATTGACGGATTATCACAACACCTGTGCCTCTAGTGTTATGGTTATGGAACCCCTATAACTAGGTGAAACTGACATGCATGTATATAGCTCAGGCAATCTAAAATTATCATACATATAATGGTTTGTTTAAGACACTTAAACTACTGGGTAAAATAGATGGCTGCAAACGGGGAATCCGAATATAGGAAGAAAGAATGTCCTTACTGAAGGACGGAATATCCATACCTTGTGTCCCGTAAATGAAGATGGAAATGAACGTAGACGATCACTCCTACTTCACAATAGCCACATAATGAAGGGACATGAATAAGAGTCGATCTTACTTATACATACTTGTTATTTGGTTTATTTAACGCGTTCATACTTATTATACTTGTTCTTGTCTTGTCTTAATATTTCATGTTTTAATCATGTGTTTCTTATAGTTTCATGTATTTTAGATTCATGTGTCTCATGTTTTAAGTGTTATTATACTGGTTATAACATAATGAGTTACTTTCTAAAAATAGCAGGTTTCTAAAAATAGAAAGTTTCTATATTTAGCATGTTCTATAAATAGTATGTTACCATATTTAACGTATTAACATAAATAGCATGTTACCATATTTACTATAATTCCATAAATATCATATTACCATAAGTAATATAATTCCATAATTAATTATATACATATATTATATCATGTATTATTATATTATAAAGTTTCATAATTAATTAATACTTAGCTTATTATTAATTATTAATATCATGTCATGTTATTATAAGTTTATTATTAATTAATAATATTACATTATACATGTTATTAAACTTACCATAAAAGATATTAATTAATTTGACCTAAGTTTTAATTAATTAATTACATGTTCATAAATAATTAAATCAATTAATTATTATAGCCTAAGTTTATTTAAATAAGTATACATGCATATTTTATCATGGTTTTATTTAAATAAACATAACATATGTTTTATTTTAATTAAACCAAATTTAATTAATGACTATATTAATTAAAACGTAAAATACTTAATTTACATGTCGGTTTAATTACGTGTTTCTGAAAAGTTAAGTTCCCGTTCCCCGATCCGAGACCCGACCATCGAGCCACAACAGCTCACCGAGAGACTACGGCTCTCGGCTTGTTGTTGCGCCGAGCCAATCAACCCCCATCCGAAGCTGGGGTTTCCCCTGCCTGCGTCGAGTTCCCACCGAGCACCCCTAAAGGGCCTAGGTTTCCACCGTTAGTCCAAGATACTCGTTGCGGGGTCTTGGTCCTTGCGGCTGCCATCACATCACCACCATCGCCAGCACAAGCTTGCGGCTAGTTGTTCACAACCAACGCCGACCCCTATCGAGGGGTTGCGGCTGCTGGACGCCAACACCACTGAGACCTCCATGCTCTCGGTTTGCGTGTGATCGAGAGAAACACCCCAAAAAACCCCTTTTTGTTTAATTCTTGGTAGATCTAACATCATTACATCTTTTCTTATTTTATTCTTATTAAATCTTGATCATAACATAATTAAAATAAAAGAAGAAAATGGATTTGAGGGATACTAACGCGTGAATTAAAAAATAATAAACACGAGCGCGTTATCGTATCAATAATAAAATCAAAACGGATTTCCCCTTGGTGTTCTATGGGTGTCGTGGCAAGAGAGAGAGAGACAAGGAAGAGCTCGGGTTTTATTTTCCAGTAAAAGTGTTATATGAATACTTTGTAGTTTTTATTAAGCACATGTATTAGTTAATGGGTATGGGCCAAGCCCGTTTCTCCCTTCCTTCTTCTTCTAGCCAACGCCAAACACACCCCCTTTACTTTTAAAGTTTGTTTTTCTTGCTTAATTCTTTATCGTGTATTGCTCGTGTTTATATATCGTGTTTTATTTCTTGAGCATTTCTTGATATCGTACGTACATACTTATTGTATATTAATATTCATTTTTACGTATATAATACTTATGATTAATTAATACATAATATTCGTATTAAATGTTTGTGATACATGATGTATATTAATTTTAAATTTAACGGTAACTTCGTGCATTAAATGATCATAGGATTTTTATAGCGGGTTTTACACATCCTTTCCTAAGATATCTCATGCATATCCTAACAAACTACTACTAATAATACATTTTGACTTTCTAACATACCAGGAGTAACGTATTAATCCTACCAGGAGTAACTACTCCTACTACTACTATGACCAGAAGGAACTACATACCTCCTAGTCAGCCTATTACAATACTAAAATACATAACTATTACATTATTCCTAACAATCCTCCCCTAAACTTTAATTTGACTTGGTTGAGTTTAAGTTTCCAGATAGATCTTCCATGAAAAATAGCACGAGGATTGAATCGAGAACCACAGCAGCAACATCCATAGTTGATAAGACCAGAAGAAACACACAAAGAGTTGTGCTAAACTCTTATGTTGAACTTCGTTAAAGCTTGAAAACTTATGCACATGTTGAATCTTCTCAGCAACATGAGTAGATTTGATAAGCCTTTGCCAAGTAGCTGCTCACTCTTGGGCCAACTAATCTTTTGTAAGAATCATGAAATCACCCTGGGAGACTAGTACCCAGTCCAACTCTTGGAACGTAAATCATTGGTGAGTTGGAGTAACCTAATGATTTTGGGCAAATCATCACAGCCTTCAATAGATTTGATATATGTATTTACCAAGAGTCGTACCCTCTTGGACTAGCAAACTCTCAGCAGTGAACCATGGGTGAGTTGATGACCCTATAGTTTTGAGCAAACAATTACAACTATCTACGGATTTGAGAAAGTCTTTACCACAAACCGTTTGCATGTGGACTAGCCGCTCTTCGTTCTAGGACCAAGATGTAAAACCCCAAAATTTGGGCTTTTGACACGTTACCGGTTTCATTATTAATATAGTTCATCCTAAAATATTTTTATCAACGACCTTTACAAACGAAATCATAATATAGTAAATATTATATATTTACTTATATTTCTTAAAAACTTGACGTTTTAACCATGGACTTATTTTATTTTTATTTTTAGACACATTTTATGTGCATAAATAATAAATAATTATATTTAACATAATTAATAATGATGATCCAAAGTATTACGCATTAAAAACTATATACAATAATTTTTAAACATAAACTAAGTGGTGAAAATGAGTTTTCCTTGGATTCTATTTCCTTTCCCACATCACATATACAAACAAATCAAAACAAAACAACCCTCATTTGGCTAAAACCTTGGACACGTCACCTATATGATCCCAAAGATATCATAGTACACTTCCCGTCCCACAATTTTCGAACACATCACCATCCATGGAGAAACAAGTGAATGTTGTGGCTTCCTTCATATCCACGTCTCTAACCTACCCAAAATCCTAAAGTTATATATGGATGTGGATTCTATTATGGCCACATGTCTAGCCAAACTCAACCTCAAACCTTGCCCTTAATTCTTCTTTATACACAGGGTAGTAAAAAGGTTCAACACAACACACACACTTCCTCCTTCTTGATGATAGCCGCCACCACCCACCTTATGTTTATGACCTATTGTCGTCACAAAACACCTCCACTACGTGATGTTTTAACCACCACCGTGACTCATAACCACCAACCACCATTCTGAATACCCACCACATCCATGATGTGCTTGTCGGTTGTTACCAGCCGAGACCCACCAAATGACCACCATTGTGGCCACCACGTCTAGCCTTCATCACATCCGTGATGATCACCATGCTGCCATAACTAACAACAGCCACCCTCACTATCATCACCATCTCCCTTGTACCACCACCAGTGTTCGAAATTACCACATCCGTCACCCCCAAAAACACCACCAGATCCGTCCTTTTATCACCACCAGCATGTACATCGAACGCCACCACGCATAGATCTATAGATCTATCACCATCCGCCAGCAGGGTGCGACAACAAGACCAGCAGGAGGTTGCTGCTGCGTTTGGTTCAGCAGATGCATGACAAAGATGTTCGAGTCAGCCTATACGCTTTTGTTTGAACAGAAAACACATGGGGAGTTAGACCTGCTGATGTACAAGCCATTAGGGTGCGTTTGGGGTTAGCCGAAATCCATACGGGTGCGTTTAGACCTGCTGTTACGCAGCCGGAAAAGGGCGTTTGAATCTGCAGTTTACAACAGAGAACGGGGTGTTTGGATCTGCTGATTAAAAGAAGGGGGTGTTTGGATTGCTGATTAGATGCAGCAGAATGGGTGCGCTTGGGACTGCTATTAGCAATAGGGGCGTGTGTGAGTTGCTGTAAGGGTATGTTTGGGACTGCTGATGACGACGAGATGCCTTGGATTGCTGATTTGTAATGATTGGTGTAACACCCCATTTTGATAATGGAATGTCACGCGTAATTATGGCGTGTCATCAAAGCATGCAAGGATAAATGTCTAAAACATTACATGACCATAAAAAGGAAATACCGGAATCAAACATCAGTAGTCCAAAAGTAAAGCTCATCACACACAAACATAAGTACTGTAAATGAAAGGACTAAAAAATGTCCATGGAAAGAGTATCAAAGTATAGATAATGCATAAAGTAAAGAAAGGCTAGAAAGCTTCCAGTCCATATGCACGTACGATTAAAGTCTACGAGCGTCCCTGAGTACCGGCCGTTTTGGGAACATGAAAAGGAAAACGGCTGAGCAATACGCTCAGTGCACGGATGTACAATAAAGCATGAATAATATAAGCATATAAGCATATAACAGCGGAAGAAACTAAGTCCCGAATAACCCGGTTAGGTCTTAGTAAAACTGGTTTAATAGTTTGAAAAGTCTTATGTTTATCTTATAAAAACTGTTTAACATATTTTACCATTAGCCAATATAGGTCATGAAAATCCACCGTACATGAATAATTGGAGGGGTGACCTCATCATGCAAATTAGAGTGGCTGCCTCTAATTTAATATACTGGTTTTGGGTAGGAGGGATCAGCTCCTTGTAAAGGATGCAAGGCACACACCACATTCACACTGAGTAATCTGCTGAAAAACATGTAACTAGGATGCACCCATACGCCCCACATGATAAATATAACAATATGGCCAAAAGCTGAAGGGACGCCACGAGCAATCACTCCGCCATGGGGAAGTCATAACACCAGTGCCTCTAGTGTTATGGTTATGTTACCTCCATAACTAGGTGAAACTGGTCATGCATGTATATGGCTTCAGGTATTCTAAATTAAACATAAGCAATCAAACATATAAACTTATACTATGGGAAAACAGTTGGCTGCATACGGGGAAATCCTAATAAGGAAAGAATGTCCATACTGAAAGGAAGGGAATCCGTACCTTATTACTAATGAACGAAGAAGACGAACGGAAGAGAGTCCTACTTCGGTATCACTAATGCTACATAAATACATACGTTTATAAGTATCTGATTACTAAATACGTAACTTATTTCATGTCATGTCTTAGCTTATTTTATACGTTCATGTCATGTTTTACTGTTTTAAGCTTTATACTGTATTTATCTTACATTCTGTCTATTCTGATTAAGTATTACTTGTATTTCATGTATTATTATACTTGTTGTGTAATAATAAGTAACTTTCTAAAAATAGCAGGTTTCCTAAAATAGAAAGTTTCCAAAAATAGAAAGTTACCAAAAATAAAAAGTTTCCAAAAATAGAAAGTTTCCAAAAATAGAAAGTTTCCAAAAATAGAAAGTTTCCAAAAATAGGAAGTTTCCAAAAATAGGAAGTTTTCAAAAATAGAAAGTTTCCAAAAATAGAATTACGGCTTAAAATAGATAAGTTTCTAAAAATAGAAAGTTTCCATAAATATATTAGCTGCCTTAATCAAATAAGTTTCTAAAAATAGAAAGTTTCCATAATTAGATATAAGCTGGTTAAATAAGCTAATTGTATAAGCTTAAGTGTTTTCTGATTATTATTCTAAGTCATGTTGTTATAAGTATAGTTTATTAATTATTACATGTAAATTTAATAAACTATAGGTTAAAAATATTTAATTAAGTATATCATGTTTTTAATTAAATAAGGTAAAATACTTAGGTTAAAACATGTATTATTAATTATTTATAATATAACGTAAGTCATCTTAATTAATTATAGTCATGGTTTTTAATAATTAATTAATTATAAAGTCTAGTTAAATATAAATACTTAGGTTAAAATTCATGATCTAGTAATTAAATTTATAACCTAAGTCATGTTAAATTAAATTAAACATGTCATATTTATTAATTTAATTTTTAACACATAACTATTAAAATCATAAACCTTAAAATAATATATGAACCGGATCGTGACTAGAAACCATGAACCGGACCCGTAATCAACACCATACCCCGAACCAAGTCGGGGTTCCCCCTTGTTTGCTACTGTTGTGGGATCACCACCATCATACCGAGACCATCAGGTCTTGGTGGTGGTTAATAAGCCAAGCCGAGACCCCTTAGGGCTCGGTTTAGGCGTCGGCTAGAACAAACACCCCTAAAAACCCTTGTTTTGATTTACCCCATAATCATAGACATGTTTTAATAATTGTCTTTAATTTGTTTTTTTAAAAACATCATGATTTTATATGATTTGTTAAATCAAAACATAAAAGAAAAAGGTTAAAAAGGTTATACCGAATGCGTGGATCAATCAAGGATGAACACACACGAATGCTTGCACAATATTCAAGATCAAAATCAACTCGAACACCCTCTTTTTGTGTTGTATATTCGGCGGCCAAGGGAGAGAAGGATGAAAAGATTTAGGGTTTTGTTATTTTTCCTGTATTGTGAAAAATGACCAAGATTTTCCTAATTTCCTTGTTTTAGTAAAACTAAAATGGGCTTGGCCCATCCTTCTTGGTGTAGCCGCGGGTAGGGGCCCCACATGGGGTAGCCCGTACCTTTTCCGAGTCTAATTATTATAGCGTGTTCGTGTTTTATCGTGTTCGTGTTTTTATGTGTTCTAAGTAATTTTTGATCGTGACTTAATATATTTATTCGTGTTCGTAATAAATATATACACGTAAATAATATTATCTCGTGATTAAATTACGTTCATGATTATAATTGTTATTTGAATAATTATCGTGTGTTCATACGTAATAAATACTTATCGTGTTCTAACACGTACGTAATACTTAAAATTCTTATACGTGAACATAAACATACTATAAAAGGAAAGTTTTAATCTAGTACGTACGATCTTAAGGGTACTATTCATGGTAAAAGCATGCGGGTTTTACAACTCTTCCCCCCTTAAAATAATAATTCGTCCCCGAATTATACATAAAGTAAACTAGAAAAGAAGAACATACCCGAATTCAAAATATGAAATGAGGGTAAGAAGCCCGGATAGACTCCTCTGTTTCCCAAGTGGCTTCCCGCTCGGTATGATTCCTCCAAAGGATTTTGACGAATGGAATCGTCTTCCTTCTCATGACTCGTTCTTGTCTGTCAAGAACTCGTTCGAGTTCTTCTATGAAAGTGAGATCTTCACGTATCGGTTCCAGTGGATACTGAACCATGTGAAGGGGATGATACTGGTACCCTCTGAGTAAGGACACATGAAACACATTGTGTACACGCGAAAGCTGCGGAGGTAACGCTAACCGGTAAGATACTTCACCGACTCGTTCAATGATATCAAATGGTCCGATGAAACGAGGACTGAGCTTCCCTTTAATCCCGAAGCATCTAACACCACGTGCCGGTGAAACCTTAAGAAAGACGTGATCTCCTACGTTAAAATGTATGTCCCTACGATGCTTATCGGCGTAACTCTTCTGACGTGACCGTGCTTCCTGAAGTTTCTGCTTAGCTACTACGACCCCCTCATTAGTCATTTCTATGATCTCTGGTCCTTCAAGTGTTCGCTCGCCAACCTGATCCCAGCAGATTGGGGCGCGACACTTTCTGCCATACAACATCTCGAAAGGAGCACACTTGATACTTGCGTGCCAACTGTTGTTGTATGTGAACTCCACCAAACATATATAATCGTCCCAATCACCCGTCTATTCCAACGCACATGACCTCAACATGTCCTCCAATGTCTGAATCGTTCGCTCCGACTGCCCGTCTGTTTGAGGATGAAAAGCCGTGCTAAGCTTAAGTTGTGTACCCCAAGCTTTCTGCATACTCTTCCAAATTCGCGAAGTGAATCGAGGATCTCTGTCTGAGACGATGCTGGATGGAGCACCGTGGAGTCTCATGATCTCTCTTCTATATGTATCGGCGAGTTTACTTACCGAATCTTCCTTGCGGATCGGTAAGAAATGAGCTGATTTGGTAAGTCGATCTACGATAACCCAAATTGCATCGTGCTTCATCTTGGTAGGCGGAAGACCAGTAACAAAATCCATGGTGATTTTGTCCCACTTCCACTCTGGGATATATAACGGTTGAAGGAGACCGCCAGATCGTTGATGCTCGATCTTAACCTGCTGGTAGGTAAGACATTTGGAGACGTAAGTGGCCACATCCTGTTTAATACCACTCCAGCAAAAGTACTGCTTGATGTCATGGTACATCTTAGTCGAACCAGGATGTATAGAGAATGGGGAGCTATGAGCTTCAGCTAACAAGGCTTCCCAGAGTTCTTGATCATCAAGAACACAAAGTCTCGTGCCCTGCCATACGATACCATCTGAATCTACTCTGAATTCCGTCTGTTTCTCCAAATTCTGAACTATCGCCCAGATTTCTCCATCATCTTTCTGAGCTTCCTTGATCTTAGAGAGTAACTCGGGTTCTACTCTAAGATTAGCCCAGTAACCGTGCTATCCACGTACCATGATCTCGATGTCTAGTCGCTCCAAGTCTCTTATGATTTCTTCCTCAATTTTAATGCCGTTGATCATTCCGGACTTCCTGCTAAGTGCATCTGCTACTACATTCGCCTTTCCGGGATGATACTGTAGATTAATATCATAATCCTTCAACAGCTCTAACCGTCTCCTTTGCCTCATGTTCAATTCACGTTGAGTGAAGATATACTTCAAGCTCTTGTGGTCCGTTAAAATGTCACATGATTCTCCATATAAGTAGTGCCTCCATATCTTCAATGCAAACACGACTGCAGCAAGTTCCAAGTCATGCGTAGGGTAATTTTCTTCATAAGGCTTAAGCTTCCGTGAAGCTTACGCGATCACTTTCCCATGTTGCATGAGAACACAGCCAAGTCCCTTCCCCGATGCATCACTGTAGATTTGAAATCCACCCGTACCAGATGGGAGAGTAAGAATAGGTGCAGATACTAACTTCTGCTTCAGGTCTTCAAAGCTCTTCTCTCGTTCTTCAGTCTAGACGAATTTCTCCCCTTTCCGCATCAGTTTTGTCAATGGTAGTGCTAAGCGGGAAAAGTTCTCCACGGACCTACGATAATAGCCAGCTAAGCCTAAGAAACTGCAGACTTCCGTCGCTGATGTCGGCCTTGGCCACTTAGTAATAGCCTCAACCTTCGCTGGATCCATAGTGATTCCTTCTGCTGATACAATGTGACCTAAGAATGCCACCATGTCTAACCAGAACTCACACTTGGAGAATTTAGCATACAGCTGCTTCTGGCGAAGAATCTGTAGTACTGTACGAAGATGGTCTTCGTGTTCCTCCTTGGACTTTGAGAAAATCAGGATGTCATCGATGAAGACAATGACAAACTTGTCCAGAAATTCATGGAAAATTCTTTTCATCAAATCCATGAACACTGCTGGAGCATTGTTCAGGCCGAATGGCATGACTACAAATTCGTAGTGGCCATAGCGGGTACGAAAAGCAGTCTTGGCGATGTGCTGCTCCTTAACCCGTAGTTGATGATAGCCTGACCTAAGATCAATCTTGGAGAAGTGTTTGGCCCCTTGGAGTTGGTCAAACAGATCGTCTATTCGCGGCAGTGGATACCTATTCCTGATAGTAATCTTGTTGAGCTCGCGATAGTCTATGCAAAGACGCATAATGCCGTCCTTCTTCTTAACAAATAAGACTGGTGCGCCCCATGGAGATGCGCTCGGTCGAATGAAACCTCGTTCTAGAAGTTCTTGCAGTTGATCCTTCAGCTCCTTTAACTCTATGGGAGCCATGCGATAAGGAGCCTTGGAAATCGGTTCAGCTCCTGGGATGAGCTCGATACTAAATTCCACTTCTCGTGCAGGTGGTATGCCCGAAAGTTCTTCTAGAAATACATCTTGGAATTCTGACACTATTGGTTGATCCTGAATTGATGGAGATTCAGCATCCATGTCATGAACCATAGCTAGATAACCCTCGCAGCCATGTGACAGTAGTGCACGCGCTTGTAGGGTAGATATGATTTATACAGACCTTTCGGGTACGAACCCGTTGTGAATGTACTCTGGTGCATTAACATCACCGAAGATAACTCGAAATGAATGGCAGTCTATGGTAGCATGATGCTTGGATAGCCAATCCATGCCCAAAATCATGTCAAAGTCATTCATGTCCAACGGAAGTACGTCAACAGGACGAACCTTATCGTCAAATTCTAGGGTAAGACTCTTGTATACATGGGTTATGCGTACAGAGTCTCTCAAGGGCGTGGAAATACTCAGTATATTATCTAGTGGCATGGGGAGCATCCTAATGTTCTTAGCATAAGCGGTAGATATGACCGAGTGAGTAGCACCCGTATTAAATAGAACACACGCAGCCTGACCATACATATACAAGATTCCAGTGATGGTACCTGTAGACTTGTTGGCCTGATCTCGAGATGTCGTGTAGACACGTCCAGTGGTAGGAGGCGGCTTGGTATCAACATGTCCCGATGTGCCCTCTATCTCGCCCTTACGGCAGTCCTTCATAATATGGACAGGAAGACCACACTTGAAGCATGCGTCAGTGTTACGACGACATGGCCCTGGGTGCCTATGGTGGCAAGTAGAGCAAAGAGGATGAGTATATCCTCCAGCAGGTGCTCTGGCTGGCTAAGGACCTGATAAAACATTTTACATGAGACATGTTAATAGGGTACAAAGGACAATGCGAATAATCGTAAGATTGAATACCAGTGATAGGTGGATGGCTAGGCTGTGAACCTCTCTGGTTCTGGTCCCTACCGTTTCCATGGTTCCTGGTAAAAGATTTGCTAGAGTGTCAGAATTATGAGTTATAACATGAAATTATAAGAAAATGCGTAAGTATTAGGACCTTCTACCGTTGGAGTGTCCAGCGTTGTTACGGTAATTATCATTACCGCTACGCCTATCCGTAGCAGAACGGTCGTTAGTCTGACCGTTTCCCTTGGGCTGATTAGGCTGCTGCTGAGTAGCCGGCTGAGACCGGTCCCCAGTTTTCTACCTGGAAGATGCAATTTAAAGAGATGAATAATTGACATATAAAGAAGAATACGGATTGATCACCGCTTGAATACGAATGTTTACCTCTTGTCGGGTTTCTCAGCTTCCCCGAACTCATCTCTCTCATGCTGCATCTCCAGCTTACGTGCCGCATCAGCAACTTGTGCTACAGTGTTGAACGTAGCACACACCAGATTGTTTGCGACCGATGTGCGAAGAGCCCACCTAAAGTGGTGTGCCTGCTCTTCAGGAGTACCTGCCGCTGCACCAAGGAAACCAGCTAATAGAAGAAAGCGCTGCATAAACTCATTGCTATTCTCCCCAGCTATCTGTCGGATCCCATGGTACTCCCTCTTAAGCTTGTCTTGCTCACCCTTGGGAAAGAACTGATCCATCACCCTATCTCTGAACTGAGCCCATGTCAAACCAGCCACCCAATTATCACCTCCCTCAGACTGCTTCAATGCTAACCACCAATTTAACACATCGCCTTCAAACCGGTAGCATGCCAACCTCGCCTTGTACACGGGGTCACAACCCATAGCATCGAAGATCTTCTCGATGTGAGCCAACCAGCTTTTAGCTTCACTGGGGCTATCTGTTCTCTCGAAAGCTCGAGGATGGAGCTTGTTGAATCTCTCCAGCCATATTGCCAATGTCACCGGAGGAGGAGGAGGTGCTTGGTTTTGCTGCTGATTGTTGGCAGCCTGAACCTCAGCCCTGATGTCATTCCTCAGTTGAGGAAGCAAAGCTTGCATTGCAGCTTGGATTGCTGCATTGAGTTGTTCCTGCTCGCGTGTGAGAACCATCTGATAATATAACATAAAACATATGACTAAACAGATTAAACATAAAATATATACATGAAAAAATTTTATACCAATAAATCATGAGAAAAAATTTTATGCAGGAAAATTCGTATATGAATGCATGATGCAGTTTTATGAAAACCTTTGTATGCTCGAGAGTGAACGCCTATGGTCAGTTCACCCAAAATAAAAGACATGGCGAGGGGACGCCTATGGGTCGGTCCCAAATTTAAAAGTTTCGATAAAACACATGCGACTAAATAGGGCCAGTCCTGTACCAACCATTACTTAGTCATAAACCTGCGACAATGACATATATATGTATGTATAAAAAAATGATGAATGCATGAAAACGACTATCAGTTCTAGGAAGACCATAGTGACTACCCACTAATTACAGGTCATGTTTTGAGAGCCTACAGGTCGAAGCCTTGGCTCTGATACCATAATTGTAACACCCCATTTTGATAATGGAATGTCACGCGTAATTATGGCATGTCATCAAAGCATGCAAGGATAAATGTCTAAAACATTACATGACCATAAAAAGGAAATACTGGAATCAAACATCTGTATTCCAAAAGTAAAGCTCATCACACACAAACATAAGTACTGTAAATGAAAGGACTAAACAATGTCCATGGAAAGAGTATCAAAGTATAGATAATGCATAAAGTAAAGAAAGGCTAGAAAGCTTCTAGTCCATATGCACGTACGCTTAAAGTCTACGAGCGTCCCTGAGTACCTGGCGTTTTGGGAACATGAAAAGGAAAACGGCTGAGCAATACGCTCAGTGCACGGATGTACAATAAAGCATGAATAATATAAGCATATAAGCATATTACAGCGGAAGAAACTAAGTCCCGAATAACCCGGTTAAGTCTTAGTAAAACTGGTTTTATAGTTTGAAAAGCCTTATGTTTATCTTATAAAAACTGTTTAACATATTTTACCATTAGCCAATATAGGTCATGAAAATCCACCGCGCATGAATAATTGGAGGGGTGACCTCATCATGCAAATTAGAGGGGCTGCCTCTAATTTAGTATACTGGTTTTGGGTAGGAGGGATCAACTCCTTGTGAAGGATGCAAGGCACACACCACATTCATACTTAGTAATCTGCTGAAAAACATGTAACTAGGATGCACCCATACGCCCCACATGATAAATAGAATAATATGGCCAAAAGCTGAAGGGACGCCACGAGCAATCACTCCGCCGTGGGGAAGTCATAACACCAGTGCCTCTAGTGTTATGGTTATGGTACCTCCATAACTAGGTGAAACTGGTCATGCATGTATATGGCTTCCGGTATTCTAAATTAAACATAAGCAATCAAACATATAAACTTATTAATGAGACTGCTTTTATACATGGTCTCATCGTCCAAAATGGGCTTAAAATGCATTAAATATCATAAAAACACCCAAATATATGCTTGTGTTTGTTGCTTGTGTATTTTAGGTACGTATATTGAGGAAATGACAAAAAGATCACAAGAATCAATCAAAAACGAACACGGGAAACGAAGCCGCACAATGAACTGGACCCGAATCAAGATTTTCCATTTCAAGTCCTTGAAGTTTTGAAGATTAGGAAGATTGGTCCCTCATATTTTGAAGACTTGTCACTTAATACCTTTGTAAATCCCAATTATTACATTTGGGTCCCTTAAGTTTCAAGATTATATCATAAAGGCCCTTGAAGAATGCAAAATATGCATATAAAACCCTTGGAACAATTATGATAAAACTTTTGTGGCCAAAGTGTGAAAACACAAAGTTTTTAACAAAGGGATTTGGTTTTGAGAGCTGTTTGAAGTTAAAAGACAAGATAATGCAACTTGGGGGGTCATTTCCGGCAAGACAACCATTCCCATTCCACCCAACCACAACTTGACACGTCAGGCTGACTAGTCAACCCACCAATCATACTCACTCCTTCATCCATGTCACACCCCACTTAATTATTTTAACTGATTAATTAGTTAAATAATCTTTCCCACCAGAAACGTGTTTTTAAACTAATTCTTCCCTAAAAACAAATTAAACGCCCCTTTTCATCCCCTAGAAACCCTAATTAAACCCAAGTTCAATCACAACAAAAACAAAGGGGTTTTGTTTATACTTTTCCAGATTATTAATTAACCACTCACTAAACCCATCCCACACCAAAACCATGATCCCAACCAACCCATGTGAGCAGTAGGGACCTTCCCTGCTGCGTCACTTTCATCCCCAAACCCAGAAATCGACATAATCAACGGTTGGAGGAATTGCTTCCTCCCAAAGCACAAATGGACGCACAAGATTAACCCTACAAGCTGGCCATCACTCTCAAGTCACAAGAAACCATTGAAGACCAAATTTTAGTCAACATTCAAAGGGCAACTTTGGAAACTCACAGATTAGGGTTTAGGGCTTTAGCATTTTTATTGTTATTTTATTTATGAATTCTAGAATAGTCCTAGTACCTGTATAAATACCAAGTCGACTTGTGACTTTGGTTTTGTTCCAGTTTTTTTTACAAGTCCTTGTAAGCTGTTTTGTTAATGAAAGTTGGTATTTTCAGTAAAAATATGATTCTTTTTCAGTTGTTTAAAAAGTATATTGACTTGTGTGAAGAAACTGGTTCCATAAATCTATTTTGTCAAGCATTTTGTGGCCATTGTTTTCTTGTGAGAAATTTTGGTTAAAAGTGTTTGATTAACAAGAATCCTGGGTAGGATTTGTTGTTTGGGTTGTATAAGTGTGAGATTCATCTTTGTTTTCAAGTATTTAAGTGGAAAGAAACGGTAAAGGAAAACGTTTTTTTTCTTTGGTTTTCAACTCAAACCTAAACCAATCTCAGGTAGAAGTGAAAGTGGATACCTGAGATTAGCTTATTGAGTTTGAGTTGATTATTCTCAAGTGGTTTTGATAGTTTAGCATTTGGTTTTAAAAGGGTTTCATTTTGAGAAAGTTGGTGCTTCCAAAATTTGTCTCAAAATATTTTTGGTTGTCTATTTTCACTCATAACTTACTGCTTATATAAGCCTGCTCATAAGCTGTTGATACAAGCTTATGAGCATTAGCTTATATAAGATTGAAGGTGCTACTTGGTCTTGTGGTATTGTGTAGGGAACAATCAAGAGTCAAGCACTCTATTCCATTCACTTCTATTTCACTTTGAAGACATGGTTATAGCCTAGGGTCCTTCTTTGGACTCCTACAACAGGCTTTCTCTACTGTTCTTAAGCTAAAATGAGCTCATTAATCAGCCCTTTTGAAAGCAATAGCATAGGTAACAAGCTTGAACCTTTTGGCTGCTTTTATGTGAGTTTTACATGAGTTTATATGAAGATTGATGTGAACTTGTTCTTGTGCTGTTTTTTTTGTTTGATTATGTATCTTAGGGATTTAATGCATGTTAGAAGTGGATTGAATCAATTTGGTTAAGTTGTGATCTGATTTGGTTTGTAAAAATTTAGAAATCAGAAAGTTAAGGGTTGTTTGGGATAAGGGATTAAGCTACAAGGTTGATAAGCTGTTGACTTGAAAACTGCCCTAAGACACTTGCTTTATCAGTAGTAGTGTATTTTTATCATTGGTTTGGAGTTTGGTTAAGTTTCGTAGTATTTGCATGTTCTTATTTTTGCTTAGACTTGATAAATTCAGTATGCCTTTAAATGCTTAGATTTTTAGTGTAATTCTTCATTTGATCTTTGCACTTTGATAGGATTTGGGTTAATCTAGGATTGTGTTCAGTTTTTATGTGATTTGGTTTGGTTTTATGCAAGTTTGTGACTATTGAATCTCGTCTAAGTGCCAACTGCATCAGCAAGAGGCCCATATGCTTGTTTCTGATTTTCAGCAAGTTGATGTGCCATGTGTATGTGATTTTGGTTTGCTAATTTGAGTTTTTCTTCTTTATTGTGACTCCCCAGAACCCAACTGGTTGTGGGGGTTCCTTGTCTTACCATAATACCCACCAAATCAACAAGATCAATCCAAAATCCAAGCTCTATCATCATCAGTTGGCTTATAGTGTTGTCTGAGAACGCTTGGGTTCTCGGATAGTACTATTTTTGATTTATTTTGTTACTGTAGCAAGTTTGTTTAATTGAGCACGTTTTTTTTGTATTTTCTAGGATTAAATCTTGCTTGATTTCAAAAAGTTTTGTGTTTTCATAGTTAATAAGTTTACTGGTTTTAAGTTTTTGCAAAAAGAAAGTAAAAAAAAAGTTTTATCAAAAAGAGACTGGCCAGGACTCGAACCTACGCCATCTCTCCCACACACCAACGTGATAACCAATTGCCCTAGGGTCTTTGACTGGTTATCCTTTGGTTTCCTTAATACTTAAGGTGATTTTTACCATTTTACATTTTTCCTCCATTCTTTACTTAGTTTAAGACTTATTGAAATAAAAATCTTATTTTTCACGTTTATAATTAATTTATTAGGATTATTTTTAGTTTTAATTTTAGAAAGTAATTAAAAAAAGGAAAAAGTGTTTTAAAAATCTGAAAAAATAGGTTTTAAGTTTTTAATAGTATTTTTGAGGTTTACATCAATTAAAGTTTTCAAATTAACATATTTTTGATTTTATTTGATTTTAGGGTTTTTAATCAACTTTAAAAATTAATATAAAATTATTAAAAAGGTTTTGGAAATTTTGGCTTGCATTTTTGTCTTAGTTACATTTTTCCTGATTTATTGTAATTTTTGGGTAACTTTTTAGAGTACTTTCATTTTTCATCGAGTTTTTCGATTTTACGTTTTTTACGTTTTAGGGTAATTTTTAGTGTAATTCATCTTATTCTTTCTCTTTTCTCACAAATATAATCACAAATTAATCATCTCATTACGCACACACCAAGCCTCCTTGAGAACGATCCCACACAAAGGGTCATTTGTGCACGATTTTCCTAAATCGTCGTACTTACCCTAATTACGATCTTTGTTTTTCCTAATGCAAAGGTGTGTAAAAACTCAACTATCATTTTGGCGCCGCTGCCGGGGAGGCGTGTTGTGTTTTGATTTGACAATTTTTGTTTTTATATATAGCCATAATATCTATTTGTATTAGTAGCACTCTACTAATACGTATTATCGGTTTATCGTTTTTGTGTGAATATTATTAATATATTGTATACGTAAAACAATAAATTCACAAGTACTCCAAAAGTGTGAAAACACAACCTTGACTTGGGAGGTCATTACCCAATCATTGTATTCGAATCTCAAACCAAAAGAAAAAGGCAAAAATAGATAAATACTTTCGTGAAGCTCGATTTTGAAAAATACAAACTATAAGGTGGGTATAAGGCGGGTATTATAAAATATACCCTAAGGAAAAAGGATCTTAAGTGCTTCGCGCAGCCTCGATTCCCTGCTTGCTTGTGAGTATTTGATTTTGATAGCTAATCGAGGGTTTTACCGCCCAAAGTATTATTAAGTATCATATATACTTTCTTGGTTTCATTTGATTAAACCTCTTGAACGTTTTGGTGTTCCACCAACGTTCTAAAGTCATCGAAGGCGTTCACTCCACGTGATCGTTTTCATTCCTTGAGGCTTCTTTAATCAAGAGATTTGATTAAGGAGGAGATTTGTAGATTTTTGTCTACTTAATACAATTCCAAAATCCAAAAAAAGTAAAAACAATCAAAAATCCAAAAAAATTTGAAAAAGTTAAGAACACCAAAAAGAATCTTCTTTTCTCATCCCCACGTTGTACGTGACGTTTATGCTCACTCTTAATCAAGCAAGACGTGCACGTAAACGTAGAAACCGAAAGGAGTCAACAATTACTCCTAATATTTCTAGTGAAGAGACTCAAAGTGAGGAACCTATTGTAGAACAAGAAGCTATCATGGCTAATCCTACTATGATGGAGATGCTTCAAGCACCCACCGAGGGTTTTGGAGAGGCCATTGTGATTCCCGCCATCCTTGCGGAGAACATGGAGATCAAGACGGGTTTAATGTCTATGCTTCAAGCCAACAAGTTTCGCAGACACGAGAAAGACAACCGACATTATCACATTAGGCAATTCAATCGTCTCACCGCGACAAGCAAGTTTAAGGATGTACCACACGATGCCATTAAGATGATGTTGTTTCCATACTCGTTAGATGGACCCGCCAAGATATGGCTCGAGAAAGAACCCCCAAATTCGATTTTGACGTAGGGTGATCTCGTTTCTAAATTTGTGAATCAATTTTTTCCACCATCTAAAACAACACATTTGAAAAACGAGATTTCACAATTTACACAAAGATCTAATGAAAGTTTTTCAATGGCTTGGGAAAGGTTTAAAGAAATGTTACATGAATGTCCACACCATGATTTTTCCGAATTGCATCAAATTGACACTTTTTATAATGGGCTTAATGACCATGAACGAGATTACTTAAATGCCGCCGCGGGTGGTAATTTTTTGTGCAAAACGACCGATGAAGCTTTGAAAATCATTGAGAGTAGGTCTAAGGTTTATAGCCCTCGTAACACACCGAGTGTTGCCACTATGGGTTCATCGTCGTCTCGTAACATGAGTGCCTTGCAAGATGAAGCAAATGAGGAGAATCGATTTTTCGATAGGTTTTCGACTCTTATGACTCAATTGAAAGCATAAGATGCTTTGAATTCCGCATCGGTTAAGGCGGTTGCCAAGAGTTGTATTTCGTGTGGTGGAGCTCATGATTTTTCCGAGTGCATTACCGCGGATGGTAACACTTCAAATGCTTATGTAGCCACGAGAACTTATAACCAAAACGGTCAAGGTTCCCGCCAAAATCAAGCTCCACAAAATCAAAATGCTAACAACTATCGAAACAATCAAAATGGTGCTTACTAAGGAAATCAACGTAACTTCAACAAGGGTAATTATCAAAGTGGAAATGGGCAAATTTCAAACCAAAACCAAAACCGTGATTTTCAAACTACCGCACAAGGTTTTCAAAATGATCACACCAAAAATCTTCAAGGAGAATTTTTGAATTATGCTAAAGCAAACGATGCTAAGTTTGATAATATGCAATGTAAGATGGTTAGTTTAAGATCTGAGTTGAAAAACGAGCTTAAAAACGAACTTGCTAATGAACTTAAGACTCATGCTAATAAAATGGAATGAAATGTTCAACGTCTCCAACAAAATCAACAAAAAATGGAGCAAGGTCAACATGAGATTAAGCAAGAGTTGTTAAAAGCGGATGCTAGGCAATCTAAGTTTGAAGATCGAATAGGAAAAATGTTTGAAGCTATCATGTGTAAACCTTCTTCTTCGGGTTGTCTTCCTAGTGATACCATCGTGAACCCGAAAGGAGAATTGAAGGTTATTACTACTCGTAGTGGTAAAACTTTCAAAGAATCCATTTCTCATCCAAGTACTTCTACGGAGAAGGAAAAAGAGAAAGAACCCGAGGTGGTGGTAGAAAAGGAGCAAATTCCAAGCCTACGAAGTACCGCTCAAACCACACCTACGGTTGAACCAATACCAATAGTGGAACCCGAGATTCCAAGGCCGATGCCTATGCCCCAACCCACACCACCCTTACCTTACCCTTCAAGACGAAACAAAGAAAAGGCACAAGAACGAAATAATTATCAATTTGAACTTTTTATGAAAATGTTTCGTGACTTGCATTTTAATATAAGTTTTGTCGACGCCTTGGTCATAATGCCTCGATTTGCCGCAAACTTCAAAAGTATGTTGAATAACAAAGAGAAATTGCAAAAGTCATCTAGTTGTTCTTCGGTTTTTCTTAGCCGCATACCTCAAAAAGTCGGTTATCCCGGTAAATTTTTAATCCCATGTGCAATACAAGATATGGAGGAATGCTGCGCCTTGGCCGATCTTGGTGCTAGTATAAATTTGATGCCTCTTGAGATTTTTAAGTCGCTCAATCTTCCTAATCTCACTCCTTCAAGAATGTCAATCGAGATGGCCGATCATTCTACGATTCTAGCTTGTGGAGTAGCCGGGGACGTCTTCATGAAAGTTGGGAAATTCTACTATCCCGTGGACTTTATCGTTGTTGACATTCCCATCGATCCTAAAGTTCCTCTAATTTTAGGTCGATCATTTTTGGATACCTCGAGAGCACTTATTGATGTGCATGCTAGGAAAATCACTCTACGTTTCAATGAGGAAGAACTCGTCATAAATGCAACTCAAAACTCTACACTTTCTCATGTGTATTCTATCACGTCTTTGAACAATGTTAATCCCATCAAAAACATTTGCAAAAGGATTTCAAAAAGAGTTTTAGGAGTTGATGATAAAAACGATTTTCCGTCCCCTCCGCCGGTGGAGGTTAAGAGTGTTAAGCCTACGTTTCCAATCATGAATGATTCTTCGGATGATGAAAATGTTGACCCCGATGGGGAAGTTTTCTTTGTTGACAAATGTTTTGAGAACTTACCACCACCAAAATCAAAACGGTTTTCAAATGTGAGAATTTTTAGTGTGACTAACATTGCTTTAGAAACACAAAATATTTTTGACATAATCAAGTCGGGTTTTCATAAGGAGAGTTTAAAAGATGAAAAAGGAAAAAAATTTAAATTGGATTTAAAAGATTTTTCTACAATGCTAACTCCGTCATCACCTCGTGTTTTGAGTGCTACAAGCTCGTCTTCTCCTTTTGACGATGCTTTGTGTGGACCTAGAGTGGGGAAGCCCCTTATGTTCCCTCCCCTTTCTCCAACGAGGACGAGATATTTGATCCTGGAATTGCTTGTAAAGGGAAATCTCGGTCTTCCACCGATGCAATAAATGGAAAATCTTTCTATTTGATTGGTGCGAGTCTACCTCGAGTAGCTCATGGTTTTTATGACTTACCCATTGTCTCACCCTTCTATTTCTTCTCATCTATTTTCTTTAAACCCTTTGGGATTGTGTTGACACATGATGAAGTGGCGTTGATTTGTTTTTCCGATAAAAATGAGAACGCCATCTTCGATCCGGTATTTTGCACCATCAAAGGACTTAGTCCTTAATACCGGTTGTTTTTGGGCCTGGTTTATCATGTAAGCCCCGCCAAAAATTGACCATACGATGATAGTCCCTAAATGATCACATTTATGGGGATTCGAGTCGAGCTTTTGACCCGGTTATCAAAAACAAGGTGCCTCGTAGGGGAAACCCATGCTTATCCATGTGCATATTATTGCTTTCTAATTAGTTTAATGTGAGGGGATTTGTGCCCTTCCAACCTTTGTTCTGTGGTTGTTTGTGAATTGTGGTTTTTAGATGATCATGATCTTCACGATTGGAGCCTCTCGTGTTCGTTTATGGGAGCACTCGATCGTTTGCTTTGAAGACTTTCTCAATATCCATATGATACATCCTTTGATGTTCTAACCTTAGGTTTATAGCACACTTCATAAACGGCTATTAATTTAACGGTTACACCCTTTCCATGCTAGATTAAGCATTCGACTACGTCTCTAGTATGGGGGTGTTTGCACCCCTAGACTCGAAACATTAAGGACAATGTTTAACTTTAGTATGGGGAGGGGGGGTGAATAGATACTTGCCTTGCCAAACCTTCATGCTTTCCAAAGTTTATATTTTTTTTATCGTTTTGTTGTAAAATAAGGCTAAAAATGGCCAAATTTTAAAATGTTTCTCATGTTTTATAAGTGTTTGAAGACACAAATGTAGGTTTTCCAATGGCGAGAATAAGAGTAATTTTTGACTCGACCGTGTGTGTTGAGCACTTAGCTTTGATTCCTTAACTTTACATTAGGCTAAGTCTCTCAAATGAGGACGAGAAATGATAGAGTTAATTATAAGTTACTATGCTAAACGTAGAGTACTCGTATTCTTTCAAAAACTCATGTGTTCTCGTTGTTTGCTTATTCTCCCTTCGCTTGTAAAATTTTTTTGCCTAATAAATATTGACTTAGCGGTTTAGTCTTGATTGTTGGGTTTCTTGTCTTTTCTAGTAGCTTCCGTGTAATTAAATTGGGAAGACATTAAGGTATCGCCAGCGTCACGGTTTTGAAGTATTGGCACCCAAATAATCGAAAGCTTCACCCAATAATAAGATTTCAAGTGCTCACCTAAATCAAGCAAACAATTTGAAGCCCACAAGGCCGAAAAATCTATGCAAAATTGAAAGTGAATCAAGCCTTAATCTTTGAAGCTTTAAAGATCCAAAATTCGTCTTAGCGTGAGGATATACGTCTTTGGCTAATAAAACCACCGATGAGGCAGATAATAAAAGGCAAGGCAAGACCGAAGTCATAATAAAAGCTTCATAGCGAAGTTGAATAAAAGATGGAGGTAAACCTATGATAATAAGGCCCTTCCGTTAGGGGTCGTTTAAAAGTCTTGGTAATAAGTCTCATGTTCAAAACCGTTATAAAACCGTGTTTATCGATCCTTCTTGTTGACTTAATTTTTTGACATCCTTGTCTATTAGGAGGGGTTATTGATTTGATGGTCTTGGTTACACCGTTAGGACTCTATTTTTAGACCTAAATCTCTATTATTGCATAAGTCAAACAATGTATCCTCGTGTAACATTCAAGACAAAATAAAATATAAGAGATACAACTTAGGAAATTGGGAGGATAAGTACGTGATTAGGGCATATGAGTAGTGTTAGCATTACTAACTTATAATGACAATGATCTCGTTGCACGCTTGGTATAAAATTGGGGTGAAAATCGAGGACGATGAAATTATTTCTAACGAAGCATTCACGTGTTCTTATTCTATGAACCTAAACGTCCCATTTTGCGATGAAAATCATACATTATGTCTAAAACGCAAGTAGTAGTAGTAATAGTAGTAGTATAGCTAGTTTATCGTTCAATAAAAGTGAATAAAAATGAATTTTGGAGGTGCTACGATACTTTATTCTAGCATTGCGCGAGGGCACGGCAATGGTTTAGTATGGGGAGTATTGAGACTGCTTTTATACACGGTCTCATCTTCCAAAACGGGCTTAAAATGCATTAAATATCATAAAAACACCCAAATATATGCTTGTGTTTGTTGCTTGTGTATTTTAGGTACGGATATTAAGGAAATGACAAAAAGATCACAAGAATCAATCAAAAACGAACACGGGAAACGAAGCCGCACAATGATCCAGACCCGAATCAAGAATTTCCATTTCAAGTCCTTGAAGTTTTGAAGATTGGCAAGATTGGTCCCTCATCTTTTAAAGACTTGTCATTTAATACCCTTGTAAATCCTAATTATTACACTTGGGTCCCATAAGTTTCAAGATTATATGATAAAGGCCCTTGAAGAATGCAAAATATGCATATAAAACCCTTGGAACAATTATGATAAAACTTTTGTGGTCAAAGTGTGAAAACACAAAGTTTTTAACAAAGGGATTTGGTTTTGAGAGCTGTTTGAAGTTAAAAGACAAGAGAATGCAACTTGGGGGGTCATTTCCGGCAAGACAACCATTCCCATTCCACCCAACCACAGCTTGACACGTCAGGCTGACTAGTCAACCCACCAATCATACTCACTCCTTCATCCACGTCACACCCCACTTAATTATTTTAACTGATTAATCAGTTAATTATTCTTTCCCACCAAAACGTGTTTTTAAACTACTCCTTCCCTAAAAACAGATTAAACACCCCTTTCATCCCCTATAAACCCTAATTAAACCTAGTTTCAATCACACCAAAAACAAAGGGGTTTTGTTTATACTTTTCCAGATTATTAATTAACCACTCACTAAACCCATCCCACACCAAAACCATGATCCCAACCAACCCATGTGAGTAGTAGGGACCTCCCCTGCTGCGTCACTTTCATCCCCAAACCCAAAAATCCACATAATCAACGGTTGGATGAATTGCTTGCTCCCAAAGCACAAATGGACGCACAAGATTAACCCTACAAGTTGGCCATCACTCTCAAATCACAAGAAACCATTGAAGACCAAATTTTAGTCAACATTCAAAGGGTCACTTTTGAAACTCACAGATTAGGGTTTAGGGCTTTAGCAATTTTATTGTTATTTTATTTATGCATTCTAGAATAGTCCTAGTACATGTATAAATACCAAGTCGACTTGTGACTTTGGTTTTCTTCCAGTTTTTTTACAAGTCCTTGTAAGCTGTTTTATTAATTAAAGTTGGTAATTTTCAGTAAAAATATGATTCCTTATCAGTTGTTTAAAAAGTATATTGACTTGTGTGAAGAAGCTGGTTCCATAAATCAGTTTTGTCAAGCATTTTGTGGCCATTGTTTTCTTGTGAGAAATTTTGGTTAAAAGTGTTTGATTAACAAGAATCCTGGGTAGGATTTCTTGTTTGGGTTGTATAAGTGTGAGATTCATCTTTGTTTTTAAGTATTTAAGTGGAAAGAAAAGGTAAAGGAAAACGTTTTTTTCTTTGGTTTTCAACTCAAACCTTAAACCAATCTCAGGTAGAAGTGAAAGTGGATACCTGAGATTAGCTTATTGAGTTTGAGTTGATTATTCTCAAGTGGTTTTGATAGTTTAGCATTTGGTTTTAAAAGGGTTTCATTTTCAGAAAGTTGGTGCTTCCAACATTTATCTCAAAAGATTTTTGGTTGTCTATTTTCACTCATAACTTACTGCTTATATAAGCCTGCTCAGAAGCTATTGATACAAGCTTATGAGCATCAGCTTATATAAGCTTGAAGGTGCTATTTGTTCTTGTGGTGTTGTGCAGGGAACAATCAAGAGTCAAGCTCTATTCCATTCACTTCTATTTCACTTTGAAGACATGGTTATACCTAGGGTCCTTCTTTGGACTCCTACAACAGGCTTTCTCTACTGTTCTTAAGCTAAAATAAGCTCAATTATCAGCCCTTTATAAAGCAATAGCATAGGTAACAAGCTTGAACCTTTTGGTTGCTTTTATGTGAGTTTTACATGAGTTTGTATGATGATTAATGTGAACTTGTTCTTGTGCTGTTTTTTTTGTTTGATTATGTATCTTATGGGTTTAATGCATGTTAGAAGTAGACTGAATCAATTTGGTTAAGTTGTGATCTTATTTGGTTTGTAAAAATTTGGAAATCAGAAAGTTAAGGTTTGTTTGGGATAAGGGATTAAGCTACAAGGTTGATAAGCTGTTGACTTGAAAACTGCCCTAACACACTTGATTTATCAGTAGTAGTGTATTTTTATCATTGGTTTGGAGTTTGGTTAAGTTTCATAGTATTTTCATGTTCTTATTTTTGCTTAGACTTGATAAATTCAGTATGCCTTTAAATGCCTAGATTTTTAGTGTAATTCTTCATTTGATCTTTGCACTTTGATTGGATTTGGGTTAATCTAGGATTGTGTTCAGTTTTTATGTGATTTGTGTAACACCCCCAAATTTACACAATTCAATACAGCGGAAGACTCGTTGGTTTTACGGGATAGCACATTACTCACATCATAGACAACGCATAAAAATCGCGTCGTTTAATAATAAAGCATTTCCATTCATAGATATCAAATTTGCATAGGTCCCAAGTCATATTATTTCATACAATTTTTACAAAGCATTTGAATGGAAATTATTATTTAAGTGTGGGCCATGAATTCTTGTTGTCTTCCCGAGAATTACCTTCAAGTACCTGAGATAAAACATGTTAAAAGAAAAGGTCAGTGAAAACGCCGAGTGAATTCATAGAGTTTAATTAAATCCATCAATATAACATCAGTATAAAATTATTACCGAAAATCATTTTGTACAAATATTTTTAATAGGCCATAAAATATCCAAAGTCATTTTATACAAATCCTTATCAAAAATCATAATATAGGCTTTTGCCTTCAAAATCATTATACGAACCATTGTCGTAAAAACACCATACAATACGTTTTATAACGTTGTATAGTGATGACGTATAGTCCCCAGCCGGGTCATGAACCCGGCCCACGGGTACTACCCGTATCCGGCCCAACACGGATGGGTGGGAATAATGTTATTTGAGCTTATGGGCTTGGATGAACATTAACCGCACACACGTGTGCGGCCCACGGCCCGGCATGCCCGGTGCAGGGTTTGATATAATCATACTCCTACTATGATTAGGATTTATCCCAAAGGAGAGGATATTCACTCACCATAATTAGATGATAACAATCAATCTAAATTTGGTGGTTATCCTTGCCTTGGGGCCGAAGCATCAGTGACAGCCCATTAGGGTTTCACTGCCTATAAAAGGAACCCCCAAGGGTTCTACAAAGGTATTACATTCTACACTCTAAAACTCTCATCCGATTCCTATAACCCTAACCGATTACTTACTCTCACGCCGGAGTCTAATCGTGGGAAACATTCCCACGGTAAGCCTAACGCGTGTTGTTTAGTGTGCAGGATCCCACCCATACAATTCACTTGGTGCAGGAGTCGGAGTACAGCCAACCCGAATTAAGCCTATTCGGGTCTAGCAAGGATCACCCAACTTTTGTATCAACAAGTTGGCGCCATCCGTGGGACCATTACACTAAGCTAGAGCGAAATCTCATCTTGAATTCTCAATGAAGAAGGGGCATCCGCAAGGCAACCCCATGAACACAAATCCTGGAAATCAGAAGTCCCAAGGGGAAGGGATACTCATTCCCACTCGATCCCCTAGCCATCAAGCGGGTGGACCAAACAACCGGAGTGGCTTTCAGTCCATGGGTGTGACAAGCACGATCTCCATGACTCCACCACCTACTTCGACCTTGGACAATCCTGATCCAGGGAGTGCGCCCAATCCCCCTAACAAGGAGCCGCGCAAACCATCGATCGAGGAAGAAGTAGAGGTTGAACCACTCAGCGAGGAAGATCTCAATCGAGTTCTTACGCAAAACTTTGAGAGGATCGTCCCAGGAATTGCGTCAAGGTTGAATCTAGGGAGGGACCTCCAATCTAGGCTCAACTTTGGCAGCACAGCGGACCAGGTACTTCTTCTCAAAATCAGAGGAAAAGAAGGGCACGACCTCAGGAGCGGAATCTCTTTGAGGAAACTCCCCAGCCCAGGAATGTGTTTGAGCGCATAGGGGATCGCCTCATGCAGGAACTAATGCAGTCTCGAGAAGAGGGAGAAAGGTCTGACGGTTCACCCAAACGACCAAATCTGGAACTGGCCAGAGCCAACCGCCGCACAAGTGTGTGGGATAGGATGAATATTGGGAAGAAGGCTCCTAGCTCTTCTCAAAAGAGCGGTCCCCACCCAAGAGATGGGGCACCACCTCCTTCTCCCGGTCCATCAGGAGAGGACTCGGATAACCATCCGCCCAAGCGTCGCCGACCTAGGCGTACTCCTCCACCACCACCAGACAATGAGGAGTACTATGGCGGTCCTTATTATCAAGAGACGGAAGTAGAAGATCTTTCCCAACCGTGGTGCGACCCTAGTCTCACCCGTCCATGGGCAGACCCCAGGGAAGATCCTTTTACTCTCCGAATACGGAATTACTCCGAGGACACAAAACGTCGCATGCCGGCGTGTGTCAAGACTTATGATGGAACTGGTGATCCGGATGATCACCTCAAGATATTTGATACGCAGGCGAAAATTGAGCGATGGCCCATGCCTATATGGTGCCAAATGTTCAATTCAACCTTGATCGGTAATGCTCGTGACTGGTTTGAAGGGCTTCCTCCGCGAAGCATTGATAGCTTCACTGAATTACGCACTGCGTTCAAGAATAATTATACTCAGCGGAAGAAGTATAATAGGGACCCGGTCTCATTGGTAACTGTCAAGCAACGGCCGGGTGAGTCTACGGAAGCCTTCACTGAACGCTTCAATGACGAGTGCACACACACAAAGACAATGCCGGAACTACTGAAAATTTCCGACTATACGCATGCCATAACAGACAGGGAATTAATCAGACGTCTCAATGACAAATGTCCGGAGAGGTATGACGACCTCATGGAAAGGGTCAGAAACTTCATAGAGGGAGAAACCACGGTTGCCGCGGCCTATCCTTCAAAAGGAAACAGCTACCGGTCGAACGACCAGACCAGGAGACAGTCGGGCGGTCAAAGCAACCAAAACAATGGTAGGGGCTCAGATTACAAGAGCCAAAACAAGGGAGGATGGACGGACGATAAGTTCACCCCTCTAAAGATGTCCTACCGGGAGATCTTACTGACGGAAGGGGCTAATTTTCCGAGGCCTCCCCCAATGACGACCCCGCTGGACCGTCGCCAAGGAAATCGTTTCTGCGAATTCCATAACGACAAAGGCCATGGTACGGAGGAGTGTATCCAGCTCATGAAGCACATTGAGTCACTGATCAAGTCAGGTAAACTCAAGCATTTGGTCAAGGATTGAAAGGATGGAAAAGACAACAAGAAGTATGACAAGAAGGATCCTTAAAAGGACAAACCTTCAACTATATATATGATCCAATCCAGACAGCGCCGCGCGAGGTAGAAAATTAGTCAAAAATTTTCAAGCGACAGAGAAATCTCATTCCCTCCCATCACAGCAAGCGATGTGATTGATGCGCCTCTCACTATTGAGATAAGCATTAGAACACACAACGTTCGTCGCATGTATGTGGGAGGGGGGTCATCAGCAGAAGTACTGTACGAACATTGTTTTGTATAGTTACGACCAGAAATAAGAAGCCAATTAGTACCGGCCACAGCGCCGCTCATTGGTTTTAGTGGAGACACCATCTGGCCAATAGGGCAACTGCGTCTGCTTGTAACCATTGGGAATGAAGAGCACTCCACCACTGCGTGGATGAACTTTATGGTGATACGCTCACTCTCTCCAGACAATGGGATCATAGGCAGACCGGGTATTCTGGCCATACGGGCGGTACCTTCCACGGCACACGGAATGATCAAATTCCCTGTGGAAGGAGGAATTGTCACCATTTACAACACAATCGTACCAGCATCCGATTGTCATGCCGTGACAACACCGGTTCCACCTGTTTCACCCAAGGATGGATCACCACCTCCCAATTGGAGGGTGGCAATCCATCCTGATTACCCGGAACAAGAGGTGTCCATAGGGGGGAACGCTTTCGGATAACGGAAAGAGGGCCATGTGCTCTCTCTTGAAGGAAAATTTAGATATATTCGCATGGGAGCCCAAGCATATGACGGGCGTACCACACGTGATAGCAGAACATAAGCTCCAGATCTGCCAGGGGTACCAACCCGTCAAGCAAAAGAAGCGCGGTCAGGCACCTGAACGCAGTCAAGTGATACTGGATGATGTACGGAAACTAGTGGACGCAGGTATCATGCGCGAGGTATACTACCACGAGTGGTTATCCAATCCAGTCATGGTCAAAAAGCATGACGAAAGCTGGCGCATGTGCGTGGATTTCACGGATCTGAACAAAGCCTGTCCACAGGATTGTTACCCGTTACCGGAGATTGACTGGAAGGTGGAATCCCTATGTGGATATCCTTTTAAGTGCTTCTTAGACGCATATAAAGGATACCACCAGATCCATATGGCGGAAGAGTACGCAGAGAAGACGGTGTTCCATACTAGTCAAGGCGTATACTGTTATACAAAAATGCCGTTTGGACTAAAGAACGCCGGGGCAACATACCAGCGGCTTGTGGACAAAGCCGTTGACTCACAGATAGGCCACAACCTGGAGGTCTATGTGGATGACTTAGTCATCAAAAGTCATACGGAGGATGCACTTCTCCGGGATGTCCAAGAGACGTTTGACACATTGAGGAGGATTAATATGAAGCTAAATCCAAAGAAATGGATGTTTGGGGCAACGGAAGGAATGTTCCTTGGATATATGATTGATCCAAATGGCATCAAACCTTGCCCAGAAAAAATGGACGCAGTAATACAGATACCATCCCCTCAGACACGGAAAGACGTGCAGTCCTTAAATGGGAAGCTGACCGGGCTAAATAGGTTCTTATCAAAGTCCGCAGAGAAGTCACTCACCCTATTCAAAACACTCAAGAAGTGCATTAAGAAGGGAGACTTCCGGTGGACAAAGGAAGCTGAGGAAGCCTTTGGTCAACTCAAGCAACACCTCGCATCTCTCCCCATGCTAGTAGCTCCTCGGTCAAAGGAGGAGCTCATTATGTATCTATCAGCCACACATGGAGCAATAAGTGCGGTACTCATGACGGATAGGGACACGGTACAAACTCCGGTCTACTTCATAAGTAGAACATTACAAGGGCCGGATTTGAATTACTCCTCTATGGAAAAATTGGTTTTGGCACTAGTGTTTGCTACAAAACGGTTGCACCGATACTTTCAGGCGCACCAAATCGTAGTCATTACTGACCAACCAATAAAACAAATCATCTCTAGAACGGATGTGGCAGGTAGGCTACAAAAGTGGAGCATTCTATTGGGAGAACACAACATATCTTATAGGCCAAGGACGGGTGTTAAAGGCCAAATCTTGGCGGATTTCTTGATAGAGAAGCCGGATGAAGAAGGATCAATCGTAAAACAAGACGAAACTCCAACAGAACCATGGGTGTTATTCACGGACGGATCTTCGTGTACGGATGGGTCAGGAGCTGGTCTCATCCTTACGAATCTGGAAGGAATGGAGTTCACGTGCGCCCTTCGCTTTGAGTTCACAACCACCAACTATGAGGCGGAATATGAAGCATTAATTGCGGGTTTAAAAATCGCCGCTAGAATGGGAGTCCGCAACCTTGAGGCCTATGTGGACTCACGGCTTGTCGCGAACCACATTCTAGGTGGATATGTAGCTAAGGAGTATAACATGGTCCGATACTTGGAGAAAGTCAAGTCACTCATCGCGGCTTTCAGTAAGTTTTCTATCAAGCAGGTACCAAGAGGTGAGAACAAGAAGGCGGACGCTTTTAGCAAGATCGCGTCTACGAGTTTCGCCTACTTATCCAAGCAAGTCTTGGTGGAAATACTCAAGGAAAAATCTATAACAGAAAGGGAGGTCGCTACTATAGTTGAGGAGGATGGACCTACATGGATGACCCCGATCGTCAACTATTTAACAAATGAAACCCTTCCGGACGATGAAAAGGCGGCACGGCGCATCAGAAGGAAGTCGCAGCACTTCGAGCTTCGACAAGGTATCCTTTATAAGCGCTCTTTCTTGCAGCCATGGTTACGGTGTGTTGGACCACGTCAGGCCAGTTATGTGATCAGTGAGATACATGAAGGGTTATGCGGCATGCACGCATGTCCACGATCCGTGGTAGCTCGAGCCCTATGCACAGGATATTATTGTCCTACCATGCATAGGGACGCACGCGACATGATTCGCAAGTGCAGTGATTGCCAAGTGCACAGACCAGTGCCGCGACATCCGCAGCAGGAACTTACACCTATTACATCCCCATGGCCATTCTATAAGTGGGGGATCGACATCGTAGGACCATTTCCTGTGGCTGCGGGGGGAGTTAAGTTCTTGATTGTCGTAATGGACTACTTTACACGTTAGATAGAGGCCAAGGCAGTCAAATCCATCACAGGTAAACAAGTTAAAAAGTTTGTTTAGGAGAACATCGTGTGCCGTTTTGGCTTACCAGGAGAAATCATCTCGGACAACGGGAAACAGTTCGCGGATAATCCATTCAAGGACTGGTGCGCAACATTGAATATCAAACGGTGCTTCGCGTCTGTTAAGCACCCGCAGACAAACGGCCTTGTGGAACGAGCAAATAGAAGCTTGGGAAACGGCATCAAGGCACGCTTGGAGGAACGAAGTGCCAAATGGGTGGACGAACTACCACATGTTCTATGGGCGCATAGGACTATGATCAAAACAGCCAACAGGGACACTCCATTTGCATTGGCCTACGACACTGAAGCTGTTATACCAGCAGAAATAGGAATGCCTACCATCCGCACGGCGGAGGTTAATGTCGTCACGAACGACGAACAACTCCGGATCAATCTAGATTTGTTGGAGGAAAAAAGGGAGATAGCGGCTATCAATGAGGCCAAGTCCAAGGCTAAAATGAAGGCTTATTATAACGCCAAGGTTAAAGGTGTTTCTTTTCGACCGGGAGATTATGTCTATCGCGCTAACGAAGCAAGTCGAGCAAAGAATACAGGAAAGCTGGGCCCTAAGTGGGAAGGACCATACGAGGTCACGGAGGCCTTGGGACGGGGCGCGTACAAGTTACGAGACATGGATGGCCGCGATCTGGAATGCACATGGAATATCTCCAATCTCAAAAGGTGCTATCTTTAAAAGCTACGGCTTCCGCATGGACACTTCGCTATATTTGGCTTTAATGAAGATCCATGTGTTCTATTTGTTTTGTTTCTTATGATTTTCTAGGATCTTTTTGTTTTTAGGGTTTCCCATTCTTGTCAAAACAAAAAATGTAAACGTTCTAATAAAATGTCGTGGTGCCTAGCTAGCTCCACGGCTCGTTTTCCGTGCAAGTTGTTTGGTTGTTCTTTAGATTCTATTATAGTCATATGGATTTAGTTATTATTATAATATGCCATGTCTCATTCATATGCATTCATTCAATCACCGTACATGTACTATACGCCTCCAGGTGGTAAGAGGATTAAGTGAACCTACTAATTCAACTTGTCGCATAAGAGGGATGCAACCTCAGCAACACGGATCATGTATCCTTACTAGACACCTTACTCACAAGACGTTGTGATAAGTTTCCGTATGCTGTACTCACGCAGTGCTTTGCATAGTAAAGACGCACGTCGCATGTCTAGTAAATTATAGACTTGATTGTATTTTTTGAGTAAGACGTGATATGTCATGCAGTGTAGGTATACGATAGCCAACAATAAAAAATACACAAGTTTCAAAATCATAACAAAATGGTCGTGGTTATCACGGATTTACTTGCATACATATGACAGTTATTTCACACATCAGTCTTAGCCGTGTACATTCACAGACGAATAAAAGATACAAATGTTTACAAGGTAAGTTACAAAGGAGGTAGGAACTCCCCTATATCATTCTTCCCTTCTTCGATCATGGCGCGAGGGCCTCCCCGCGAGCATTCTTCCCATCTTGTGCCTTGATCGCATTCGCATCCAATGCCTCAGCAAGCAGTTTTTCACCTTTCATTACCTTCGACACGGAGTCATAGGTAGGCAAGGTCAGTTGGATGGGATCAGCAGTAAGCTTGGACATTACTACCTCGTTAGGAGCATCCTTCAGCGCTTCCAGCTCGTCTAAAAGAGGATGTTGGATTTCAGAAAGTGCATCCATTGACGCGGTCATCTTGTCCGCAGCTGAAGAGTTGTGGTAGGCGTGCTGGGTAATATCTTCATTCTTACCTATCAATTCCGCAGCTTGGACCAAGCCCTCGTGCCTACCACGGTCAATCCCATCCGAAACGACGCCTGCGAATGCTTGCAGCAGGTACGGAGCTTCCATAACCTTGCTTACGGCAAGGCGCATTCCCTGACCAATCATCCACCTGCGCCCAGCTATGGCTGATAGCAAAGGAGGACACATCCTTTCAGCACAATCCGTTGCCATCTTGCTTAGCTCCTCCTCAGCTGTCATAGCTTGCTCAACCAAATTAATCCGCGCTTGTGTTAGCTCATCCTTCAGCGCGTCACGCTCCTGTGCGATGTTGAATGCTTGTACGGTTACAGCTTTGGTGGAAGCTTCGGCTGCGGACACCTGCATATGGAACTTAGAGTTATCACAAGGATAATGTGTTTTTTTTTCTTGTGTAAAAAAAACGTTCATGTTGAAAGCATACCTTCTCGTTGGATGCGGCTACAAGGGCCTCAATCTCGGCGATGCGTTTTTCTCGAGTGTTGGCGTGATGGGCCTGCTCTTTCATAGTGGACTCCGCTGTAACCAACGCCGTTTTCAAGGACACGATGGTCTTCTCGTGCTTCACAACGAGTGCTTCACGACGAGCTATCCTTTTGTCCGCACGCTTCACATTCGCCAAGGCCTTGATCAGACGGCTTCTTAAGGCGGCACCCACTGTCACTTGATGTGCGGATGACACATCAAACTGCTCCAGCAAGGACTCATGGTCTAGTTCGTCCAAGTCTTGAGCCAGGGCCGGAGGAGTGATATGCTCGATAAATTTCGTGCACTCAGACTCCGCCTCCAACCTTGTTAAACTAGATAGATTCCATGCTAGGCGTAGGTTGTTCTCCGGTCCTTCAGGAAGTGGCTCCTCGGCATGTGTCACAGGAGGGGATGGAGGTCTTATTGATGTCGTGGGGGAAGGGTCCCTTTCCACCTCTCCCTCTTGGGCTACTGTCGATGGATCCGCCCTGCTATTGACAAATTAATTTTAGTTTAGGCATTCTATCCTTGAAAAGGAAAAAAATACAAGAAGAGAAAAGGATAAAGGATGAGAAGGTGCTTACGTGGTACCAGTTGTAGGTTCTGGGACGGTAGGAGCTACGGTACTCACGGGGGTGGCCATCCAGACTTGTTCTTCTACGTGCGGTGAAGGGTTGACCTGAGCCGTCGCAGTGCCGCTTCTGTCCTGGTACTGAGGATGGTCTTTTCTTAGCTTCTTTGGGGGAGCGTTTGAGGCCCCCGCCCTGTCCCCTATTGTCTTTGCCACACTCCTGGTGGTCTTCCTCTTTTTGGATACGGGCTTGGGGGACCCGCAGGCTTGGGTGATTTCTTCATCCTCACCAGTGAGGTTGATGAAATCCTCTTCTTCTACATCCTCCTGGTGCGGCACGGCACCCTCAAGCAGCAACTCTCCACCATCTTCATTGTGGAAGTCAAGAGGGGATTTCTCGATAATAGGTTCTCCCTCGTCTGATCTTTGCTCGGAAGTTTCTTCAAGGGGAATGGTTCGGTCCGCGGTTGCATCAAGGAGAGGAAGTTCATTCTCTTTCAGCGGGCGGAAACCTTCGGGCACTTTCATTGGGTCGCCCTGGCGCAAAAGCCCATGTAGGTTCATCTCTGCGGACGTATACAATTATACGGATTAGTAAGTTCCTGACATGCAAATAACATTTATCATATCTACAAACATAAGTAAACCTACCCTGTCTACGTTCCGTCAGGAAGCACGGATAAATGTCTTCCCTCCCATAATAGTCGCGGCTTAATCCTACTAAGCACAGAAAATGCTCCGGCAATCCCCTATGGAATTCTGTGCGGTGGGTATCTAGTATTTTCAAGTCTTTGCTGCTATAATCTTTGGATTTGGGCGGAAAATCTTTGGGTGCTCTGGTTTTAAGGACGAAAGGAGTAGGGAATACTTTTTCATCAACAAAAAAGTAACGATCGTACCAGCTCTTAAGGGAGTCTAAGGGCTTCCTATATGCCATGGGGGCGTTCCCGGATCGTTTTTAGAACGATAGCCACCCATTTACTAGTTGGGGGGAGTAAAAGACCCTAAATAGGTTTACGGTCGGGGTTACTCCGCATGTATGGCATGTAATCTCAAATTGATTGATTTTACACGCCCTATGCAGTGCAGCTAGGTTATATGGAAATCATAGTACAAAAGCAGATCTACCAAGAACTTGGATAAGGGGATGCGGTAATTAGCCGAATCAAATAGGCGCATATATACGCCTATCTTTCCCCTCGGGGCATCCGTAATTGCCTCACCGTCACTTGGATAGGTTGGGTGTACGCTTTCGGGGATGTAGTATTTAGACTAAAAGTCTATATATTTTTCCGCAGGCATCACATTCAGGACATCCGTAATGACGGGGTTGTCCTTTACCATGTTTTATAAAAAGGATTTGAAAGGCATCATGATCTAACCTGCGGCGGTGGAAATCCGTGGAATAAGAGGCAAAAGATGGAGGGGAGAAGCTTGGTATAACAATGGCGGAATGACTATGAACTGTGTATGTAACAGTTTCACACACCAACTCTTATATAGGGTTGCCTCGATTTCCGAGGTAACGTGGATGTTTGCCACGTGTAAAACACTAAGTCCATCCAACGGGTGGGATTTCCGACACTTCTGAAACGACAGAAGGGACCCATGGGTCACTTCTTAATAGTTTTACGTGGCTCAATGATGGGTATTAATGGTGCACTTTTTGCAGGTGTGCGACTGATTAGTTGACTACCATTAATGCATTCATTCTTGTGTCGGATTATGCGGTCATACATAAGACTATATTCAATGCTGTATTTATTTTGTCTCGGTCGTCACGTGCGGCTGAGGTACCATTGGAATAAATTCCTAAGACAGGCAGCCATGTGCGGCCAAAACAAAATTTTAAATGTTTATCATCCCCTAGATCTTTCTTGGTATGTCCGCAGAGCATCTTGATAGTCTAGAGGTTACGCCTACAGCTGTAACAACTAAACTAGGGGGGACATGATGACGTATAGTCCCCAGCTGGGTCATGAACCCGGCCCACGGGTACTACCCGTATCCGGCCCATCACGGATGGGTGGGAATAATGTTATTTGAGCTTATGGGCTTGGATGAACAGTAACCGCACACACGTGTGCGGCCCACGGCCCGACATGCCCGGTGCAGGGTTAGACAGAATCATACTCCTACTATGATTAGGATTTATCCCAAAGGAGAGGATATTCACTCACCATAATTAGCAGATAACAATCAATCTAAATCTGGTGGTTATCCTTGTCTTGGGGCCGAAGCATCAGTGACAGCCCATTAGGGTTTCACTGCCTATAAAAGGAACCCCCAAGGGTTCCACAAAGGTATTACATTCTACACTCTAAAACTCTCATCCGATTCCTATAACCCTAACCGATTACTTACTCTCACGCTGGAGTCTAATCGTGGGAAACATTCCCACGGTAAGCCTAACGCGTGTTGTTTAGTGTGCAGGATCCCAACCATACAGTTCACTTGGTGCAGGAGCCGGAGTCCAGCCAACCCGAATTAAGCCTAATTCGGGTCTAGCAAGGATCACCCAACTTTTGTATCAACATATAGAGTTAAATAAAAACCGTTATATGAATATGGTTATGTAAAACAAAAACACGAACATAATATCATTAATAAGACCCCGTATTGCTAGTCAGGCAATATATCGTAACACAGTGCGTATAGTAGTATTTCGTTATTTGGATTATTATAAGCCGCATGACATTGTTACCTTACTACAACAAACAACGGGTAGCTAACCCGAAACTCATTTGCCCATCTAAAACACCGTGTCGTCACAATAATCACGCTTATATAAATCTTCTCATACATAAATTCGCTTACCAATCAATGTGGCACGAAGGGGATCAACCATCAAGGCGCGAACTGGGGTGATCGTCCCCAAATAGTACTATTATATGCATAAGCGTCTACCAAATCCCGGTAGTTCACAATTCATGCTAATAGGACTTTTAATGACATAACCTAACTTTAATAATCCATTTTATTTCATACATCGGGTCATATAATCATTCATCGAGTCATACAATCATTCGGGTCCAAATCAATAAACAAACAATTGGGACAACTAGTGTCCTATTTTATAAAAACTAACATGTTATCTCCCTTGCGGGTTTATCAAAAATTTCATAAATACATTTAAAAGAGTGCGAGGCTATGAACTCACGTTGATGTGAGAAAGTGGGTTATCGGCAATTCAGATGTACGGTACGTGCTTCAATCACGGAAACCTAGACAAATAATACTTGTCTTAGACTCTTGTCCAATGACTTTATAAAAATAACAATTATGTATACATATGATGATTTTATATATATGATGATGATCAAGTGGGTTTATAAATTCTCATTTACTCATTTTATTGTTATGTGTTGGTAGCTTTTATACTAATTTACTAGTTTTACTTATTTACATGTTTTAGGTCCAATAAGCCTATTATAAGTCTATTACCTTAAATTAGACCATTTTATACTTTTATTACAATATTATACTTTACATGTTGGGCCCAAGTGGGTTAAGCCCAACAAGTAAATTTATAAGTGTTTAGCCCATTTAGTTGGATTATTAGTCCAATAATGCTAACTTAGCCCGTTAATGTCCATATGTTATTTAGTTCGGGTTTGATCGGTTTTTTCTTGTATTAAGTACTTATATATCAGTATATGACTTTTAAAAAGTTTACATTAGATGGTTCCGATCGTCTAAGTTTTAATTGACGAAAAACGTTAATTTTACGGTACTAGCCGAAAAGACGTAAAAAAAATCATGTTTATAGTTTTTATAACTTATAAAACTTACCAAACTACCATTTTTATATAATGTCCATTTGTTTATCCTTATACATATTTATATAAATGAAATATATAAGTTAGTGAGTTTTAATTTCACATTTTATAGTATATTATTTTGAGTGCTTATATAATACTATTAAACTTTAATTTCACAAAATCTGATTTTTAGTTTCACTTTCACCATTTTTATCATATCTTGAGTTCTATAAGGAGATAGAAGCTCATTTTTGGATGACATAAACTTCATATTATGTGATACAAATAAATTAGTTATAGCTACTGCTCAACCTATGTCTAAGTATCCTTAACAGTCCCTACAAAACAGACTATTCAGATTGGTATACTAATTTTGTTTTGATCATATCTCACTCATTTTGATGATCCAATTGTATGGCCAACTCTCACATGTGTATGACATCTAATACTTACTGTAAATCTATTCCACCATGCCATTTTATCAGTTTATCATTTGGTTAGTTACTGTTTTTATACAGCCAACTTTATAAGCAAGAATTTAACCTTTTTACCTATGGTTTACCATCTTTTTAACAATGTTTATCAAATCTATCAACACCAAATCCCCACATAATATTTTTAATCGTCATTCATCATCATATACATATACATAAATAAAAAATTACAAGATTACATAATCAAAATAACAAAAGGATAGGAAGAACAATCTCTATACCATCATTAGTGATAAAAAGATGAGGTTTTTGATGAACAAGACTTGGTTCTTGTTATCAAATCTTCAACTTTAGCAAGGCAACTTCTTGGGTCCTTTGGATGGTTGAACACCTCCATGAAATCAGCCCTTTAACCTAATGAAAACTCCTTTTCATAAGTTAAGATTACCTCCAATCTTCATATCTTCAAAAGGACATCATCATATGTAGAAATAACATGAGATTTTGTGGTTGAATTTGATCAAAATGGGTATTTTAGGGTGATATGGGACGAAATATAGAGAGAGAGGAAGGATGAGAGAGTGGTTTTCATGTGTTGGAAGTGCAAATGGTATTAATGAAGTGGTTTGGTTGGTTTTGTGTCAAGTTAGCTTCCATGTTAAGCTTATGCTAACATGTGTTAGCTTTCTAGCTACAAACTTGACACCTCATGGTGTTGTGTCATAGTTTTGGCCGTCCCATGTTAGTGGGGTGGGATAAACTTGTTTTGTCCCATCCCGCTAATTTACGCGAAACTCTCAAACATGTTAATGAACGCTTAAGGACTATCTCGAACATGTTAATGAACGAAAATTTTACGCGAAACTCTCAAAGTGTAATATTTTGATTTGTTCCGTACGATTTCTCTGACATGTGATTGATAAAAGTGTCGAAGCCATTGAAGATTTGAATTTTCCAACTATTCCAATTGAAGTACGACAAATTCTAGGTTTGGCTGGTTATTACTGAAGGTTTATTAAAGGATTCTCTTTGATATCAAAACCAATAACTAAGCTAACCCAGAAAAAGAACCGTATGTGTGTGGCATTGATGAAGAGAAAGCTTTTCAAACCATGAAAAGAAAACTCTGCTGCACGCTGATCTTATCGTTAATTGAAAGAAGTAAAGATTTTGTTGTTGATCATGATATACTTCTTAAAGGATTTAGAGCTGTCTGATTTGTGTATGCTCGTAGGAAACTACTCAACCCATGACTTGTAATTGAGTGTGGTGATTTTACTCTTCGTCTATTGAGACATTAATTGTATGGCACTAATGTACGGCATCCATCGATAAAAAGAGCCTACAATGTATTATGAAATAAAAAGAGGTGAATAAGCTTTTAAGTGATTACGATTATGTTATTCGTTATCATTCGTGAGATAGGAGCAAATTACAATGGACTTCATTGTTAAGCTCTTGAAAACTTAGCCTGAATATGACTCAATTTGTGTCAATGTTAACCGATTGACTCTGCTCATTTTATTACGATAAATAAAATGATCGTGCGAACTAAGAATCGTTTGTTAACTGCTCGTAGTAGACATAGAAGTTATGACGATGTGAAGCAAAAAACTTTGGAAATCGAGGTAGGTGGAAAAGTTATGCCAAAACTATCGCCATGAAAAAGGTGTTATATATATATATATTTTGGAAAACATGGGAAGTTAAGTCCCCGTTAGTTTGGACCATATATGATATCGAGAGTAGGTCCGGTGGCATGAAAACTTAAATTACCTCGAGAGCTACAAGGAATTCACGATACTTTTCATATGTCGAACCTAAAGAAATTTCTTTCCGACGAAGATCTTATTATCCCTCTTAATGAAGTATGAATCGACGGTAAGTTTCATTTCATCAAAGTACTTGTTGATATTATCGATAAGGAAGTTAGGCAACAGAAGCAGAGTCGTATTCCTATTGTCAAATCTGATGGAACTCAAGACGAGGACCAAAATCCATTTAACTCTTTAATTTCAACGAGCGATCGAGGAAGAACGCAAGTTGATCTTCGGGACGAAGATCCCAATTTGGTGGGGATGATGTGACAATCCGTCAATTTCAGATCGATATTTTAATGTCGACTAATAAGTATTATATCTTTACTTTACTGAGAATTTTAAATTATCGATTAACCGAGAAGGTTATGGCTTGAAACTTAACGTAAGAATGTCGTTTCGATGAAAACTGGCAAGAAATACATTAAGTATCTATATTAAATTCTTAAATTATCATATGAATGATTTTATTGTATTTAGTTTTATTTGTTGTGTTTTACGTTTTAACGAATGACGAGAACTATTAGTGATCGCGATACCGACGGATGCCCGAAAATTTACTTTTCATTATCGATTGTCTCGATATTTAATATTTTTGACGTTTTCGATTTAATTACGTTTTAAGTTGTCTCGAAGTTATATTATTGTATTTATGAAGCATTTTAACTTTTAAAAAATATTTTTAAGAAACCCGAGTCCCGTAAATATTTTCTAGATTGACTAATAGTCATTTTCTACCCTTTAAACTATTAAGTTGCTTTTTAGTCCACAAGAATACCTAATTGGCAAAAACTACCCTTAATCACCTACCACTATATAAAGTATATTTTTTTCACCTAAAAATACACACAAATACTAGTAAACAATATTTCCACTCATCCTCTCCCTTTCTTTTCTTCTTACTGTGAGCCTAAGCAACAAAAACACCAAAATCATATCAATTTTGCTAACTTTATCATGATCCATTCAAAACAAATTCAAGACCCTACCTTAAAATCACAAGGTGATCATACCCATATCATTTTTTCTTACATGCAATGATTTTTAAATTTTGATAAAAACAAGAATTGTTATAAGTAATTTTTATGATCTAGCATGTGTTATCTAGTATTAATCATGTGTAGATTAATTTGTTTTGTTGAAAGAAAATTATTTTTGATTTTTGGGTTTTTGTTTTTATGAATCATACAAGTGTTAGGAATGATAGATGTTGATATTAGGGGGTTAGGAATGATAGAAAAATGGTTGGAATGGTTTGAAAAACTGATTTTGTGTGAGATTTAGAAGGGTGATTTTGGGCAGTGACTTACAAGCTGTTTTTGGGTGTTTTAAGTTTGAGTAATTGCTAAACTAATTGTATAATGTTGTAGAAAATTCTATTATCTTCGATTTGATATAAAGTAGGACTTCCAACTCCAAACGAGTGCGAAGTTACAATAGTTTTAGTATTTATGTACCGGGAGACGAGTATCGGCACAATCCGAAAATTGTTGTCGATATTCGGATCGAATCTCGGGGACTATAGAATGAGTTTTAAAAATGTTTAAGGACTGATTTTAAAGTCTAACCTCAGGTCATGAGTCTATTTTCAAACTCAAGTATCGGTTTTATAAATGGAGTTGTTTAGATATGTCAAAATGGTTTTACGAGTCAAAGGCGTAAATCTCCGGTTTTTGTAACTTATAGATGTGTTGGGCAGAAAGCCTTAGAAGTAATATTTTTGAATGAAACTTAAACTGGGTCTTATTCATATTATGTGTGAGTTTGCGACCAAGTTTCGCCGAAATCGGACAAGTGTAGATGGGGTAGATTGGTGTGTACATGCTGATTGGTATTTTGAACATGTAGTTTAATAATTATGCGGCGTGAGTTGATTATTCACCATTGGACATGGTGATTTACTCAAGTGTTAAGTCATTATATAAATGACTTAGTTACTGGTTCGAGAGAAGTAAAATGATAATTTGACTTGCGTTGACTTGGCGTCTTAGGACGGGTCAATATCGAGAGTGCAAGTGTTTAAAAGAATAGTGTTGAATAAAAGGGTATAGTAATAACACTTGTATTATTAAATTTTTCGGGATTGTCTTGGTTTTGTAATTTTGATTTTTATATTATTTAAGTAATGATTTATACTTGAGTCGATTATTAACGAACGCGCCTTATTTGGTAGGTTCGCGGTTTTCGTGTTTAAACGGGCATCACTAATCGTCGGCGATCGTCTCATTATCACTATTGGCTAAGGTGAGTCTATAGCCTCGCTTTTAACATGTTTACTTGTTTTATAAAACCCGCGAGGGGGATAACATTTTGTTTTATTAAAATAAAGGGTACAATGGGAAGTTGTGGAAACCCTACTTATTAGAAAAACATTTATTATAAATGAAGGGCGCAACGAGAAGTTGTGGTAAACCCTCTTTGTTTTAGAAATTGAACACAAGAAACCCGATTGTATGTTTAGATGAAAGTTATTACATAAGTTTAGCTTTAAAAGACCCATGAATCGTGAATTGTTAATCGAAGTAACGCTAATGCTATGGATAGATCTATCGGGGTGACGACCAGTCCGGTCACGACTAGCTATCGCGTGGTGCTGTGATGCACTAGTAATGAAACATCGGATGCATTGTATAAGAGAAATATACGCACTTGGCTAGGTGTGTTGGGCTGAAATAATATATGTTAACGCTCAATGTCACGAGGCTTATGTAATGACACCGATAATTATGTCCGTACAACATAATTGTCTTTGATAAGTTTTTAACCATGGAAGGTTATTTTGAATACTTGTGTTCTCTTTATTTAAATTAAACTCTATAGATTCACTCGGCAAATTTTGCTGACTTTTTAGCATGTTTTATCTCAGGTCCATTGGGAATGTACTCGAGGAAGGCGGTTTCGTGAAGCTTGTTTATTTGAAATATTTTGACCCGCTTATATAGATTATATCCATTCAGATAATTTTTACCATTTACTAGGTTTTGTATACTTGAAGTTATCTGGAACCGTATATGAAATTGTACTTTTATTAAATGAAAATGAATGGATGTTTATTGAAATTGTACTTTTAGTAACACCCAAGGACCCTTCCGCTGCTATGACCGAAATTGGGGGTGTTACAATTGAGCAGTAGCTAAAACTAAGTTAATTGTAGCACATAATATGAAGTTTATGTCATCCAAAATGAGCTTCTATCTCCTTGTAGCACTCAAGATATAGTAAAAATAGTGAAAGTGAAAGTAAAAATCAGATTTATGAAAATTAAAGTATATAGTATTATGATAGCACTCAAGTAAATAATATATAAAATGTAAACTTAAAACCCACTAACTTAGATATAACATTTATATAAGTATGTACAATAATAAATAAGTAAGACATTTTATAAAAATGGCAATTTGAAAAGTTTTATAAGTTATGAAACTATAAACATGATTTTTACGTCTTTTCGGCTAAAACCGTAAAATTAACGTTTTCGTCAATTAAAACTTAGATGGTCGGACCCGTCTAATGTAAACTTTTTATAACTCATATACTGATATATAAGTACATATTACAAGTAAAAACCGATAAAACCCGAGCTTTATAACATACGGACATTAACGGGCCAAGTTAGCCTTATTGGACTATTAATCCAACTAATTTGGCTAAACACTTATGAACCTACTTATTGGGCTTAACCCACTTGGGCCTAACATGTAAGTATAATACTGATATTAAAAGAATAAGATAGACAAATATAAGGTAATGGGCCTATAATGGGCTTATTGGGCCTTGACAAGTAAAGAAGATAAACTAGTGAAACTAGTATAAAAATTTGACTAACACATAACACTATAATGTATATGAAGAGATAAAAATCTCACTTGATCATCATCATATTTATAATATCATCATATATATATACATAGTCATTGTTTTTACAAAGTCATTTGACAAGAGTCTAAGACGAGTATTAATTGTCTAGGTTTCCGTGATTGAAGCACGTACCGTACATCCAAATCGCCGATAACCGCCTTCTCACATCAACGTGAGTTCATAGCCTCGCACTCTTTTAAATGTTTTTATGAAATCTTTTATAAACCCACGAGGGAGATAACATGTTAGTTTTGATAAAAAAAAATTAGGACATCAGTTGTCCCGATTGATTGTTTATTGATTTGGACCCGACTGATTGTATGACCCGATGAATGATTATATGACCCGATGTATGAAATAAAATGGATTATTAAAGTTAGGTTATGTCAGTAAAAGTCCCATTAGCATGAATTGTGAACTACCGGGATTTGGTAGACGCTTATTCATATAATAGTACTATTTGGGGACTGATCACCCTAGTTCGCGCCTTGACGGTTGATCCCCGTCGTGCCACATTGATTGGTAAGGGAATTTATGTATGAGAAGATTTCCATAGCATGATTTTTGTAACGACACGCTAATTTTGATGGGCAAATTGAGTTTCGGGTTATCTACCCGTTGTTTGTTATAGTAAGGTAGAAATGTCATGCGGCTTATAATAATCCAAAATAACGAAAATATTGCTATACGCACTGAATTACAAAATATTGCCTGACTAGCAATACGGGGTCTTATTATTGATATTATGTTCGTGTTTTTGGTTTTACATAACCATATTCATATAACGGTTTTTATTTAACTCTATACAACGTTATAAAACATATTTTATGATGTTTTTACGACATTGGTTCGTATAACGGTTTTGAAGGCAAAAGCCTATATTATGATTTTGACAAAGATTTGTATAAAATGTTTTTGGCTTATTTTATGGCCTACAACAAATGATTGTACAAAATGATTTTCGGTAATAATTTTATACCGATGATATATTAATGGATTTCATTAAACTCAATGAATTCACTCGGCGTTTTTGTTGACCTTTTCTTTTAACATGTTTTATCTCAGGTACTTGAAGGTAATTCTCGGGAAGACGACACGAATTTATGGCCCGCACTTAAATAATAATTTCCATTCAAATGCTTTGTAAAAATTGAAATACTATGACTTGGGACCTATGTAAATTTGATATTTATGAATGGAAATGCTTTATTATTAAACGACGCGATTTTTAAACGCTGTCTATGATGTGAGTAATGTGATATCCTGTAACACCAACGACTCTTCCGCTTTATTGAATTGTGTAAATTTGGGGGTGTTACAGAATAGGTATATTTTCATAAGTTGGTTGGGGATTATTTTCTGGTGAAAATGGGTTAAGGTAATTGTTATTATTAGCAGAAAGGGCTAGTACTAAAGATTAAGGGAAATCCAAAAGGTAAAGATTTTCTGGTTCCGAATCAGATATAATGATGGGATGAGAATAGGAAGACATATTTCTAATGGCGTCGGTAAAAAGAAAAATTACTTCTATCAGTAGAAAGCACTAAATTATTTACACATTTTAACATTTAAACACATAATAACATTATTTAAAATCTTAAATGTCACTTAGAACTTTTTGCAGCAGCATGATTTTTGATGCGAAGACTTCACTTGGAAATTTATTTAAGAAAAGCAGTTATAGTTAAGATTTTTAAATCTCTTAATTCTCTATGACTATAGCTCTGATACCACTCTATAACACCCCCATTTTTACCTTAACGCAACGGATTAATATTTTGAGGGTATTACTTCATGATATGAAAGCAAAGTGATAGAAAATAGCTGAAAAGAGTGTTTGAATAAACTTCATTTATTCTTTATAAATTTATCATTCAAAATCAGAGATTTTTAATAAAACAACTGTACATACTATGTACATGACAGGTTCCCGAGATCTAGAAAATAGGTTTGAATGACAAAATCTGTTGGGAATAAATTAAGGCCAGATCACTTGAGCGCTGACAAGAACAATTCAAGCGTTGACAAGAACAAAACAAGCGCTGACAGCTCAAGCGTTGACACATTGAAGACAAGCACTGATGGAAGATATAATCTACACGTTTATTATATTCTAGAATACTTCTAGTAAGGATAGAAACGACAATGTATTTTCTATGTTTATCTTTACCTAGAATAGTTGATACGTAGCTTATTATACAAGGCTTCTTAGTCTATAAAAGAAGGCCTTTAGGTTAATGTTCAATATCAAGTTTTACATAAGTTTTCGTTCATAAACATCTTTCATTGTAGGCAAGTTCGACATTGATAATCAAAGTGAAAGTTTGTTTATATCTTGTGTGTTCTTGTTTAAGTGTTAAATTCCGCATAACACTTAGATTCACAAAGCATATACAAAGGTTTCTCTACGTGCTATACTTGATCTAATCTCGTATACACAAAGCTAATCGATCTAAGTTTGGGATCAACAAGTGGTATCAGAGCTTGTTGAGGAACTTTTGATCTTTGAAGAACACCAGAACTATACACGAACACCAAAACCCTAATTTTCTCAGAAATCCTAAAAACACCAAAACCCTAACAACATCATGTCTGAAGCAATAACCTCCTCCTCCTCAGCCTTACCTAACATCAAGATTCCCATGCTTGATGCAACCCACTTTGACTTATGGAAGTTCAACTTTGAACAATATCTGGGGATCTATGACTACACACTCTGGGAGATTATTGAATATGGAAACTCATTCATAAGGCTCAAAAGATTCTTGATGCCATTACTCAAAGATCAGCTGTTGAAGGATGCCCTGATGAGGATAAGAAAGAAAAACCAAGAGATGGTAGAGCTGTAGGTGCTGAAGATATTGCAAAGAAAAGGGTTGACATGAAAGCCCTAAATATTCTAAAAGTCTCATTGGGACAAGAAAACCAGCACAAATATAGAGGCTATGAATCTGGTAAGGATCTTTGGGAAGCACTTGAAGTTGCATATGGTGGCAATGCAGACACTAAGGAAGAAAAGAAAAAGCAACTTCTGCATGATTATGCTGTCTTCAAAGCTCAACCCAATGAGAAACTGAGTAGTGTGAGAAGCAGATTGCTTGACATCACAAGCAAGTTGTCCTTCATGGGGACACAAGTAGGTGATGTTGACACCAATGCTACCTTTCTTAAAAGTCTTGGTGAGGCATGGAAGATTGAGGCAAGATCTATTCTTGCCAACAATACTTACAAGAGCTCCTCGTTTGATGACATCTACAACAAACTAAGACTGTTGGAAGATGAAACTCTTTCAGATCATGGAAGCAAATCTAGCTCCAGCAACATGGCCTTCTTCTCTCATAGTGAAGGTCAATTCAATCAGAAGGACTCTTATATGCATCCAGTTACTGGATCATCATATGTCAGCGCTGGAACAAGTCCTGTCAACGTCTCCTTTTCAGACGCTGACACATTCATGAATGACTCCCCAAGAGTTAAACCTGCTGGTTTGGATTTTGATACTGTTTGTGCTTACATTGCTTCTTTGCCCAATGGTTCAGTGATTACATATGAGGACCTTGAGCAGATAAGTGATGAGCACTTGGAAGAGATGGACATCAAGTGGAACATGGCTCTTGCTAGTATAAGAGCAAATAGGTGGAATAGAAGGTTCAAGAAGAAGATGACCTTCAATGCTAAAGACACATCTGGATTTGATAAATCCAAAGTTGAATGCTACAACTGTCATCGTATGGGGCACTTCATGAGGGAATGCAGATCTTCTAGAAGATCTGATGCTGGTAAACCCTCAAGTCAGATTGTTAAAGCTCAGGATTCCAAAGCTATGGTAGCGGTTCAAGGAATTGATGGTACAGGATGGGATTGGAGCTATCTGGCTAAGAATGCTGAAGAGGACAAAGCTTTGGTTGCTGATATTGAAGAAGAAGAGCATGTTGAATATGCTCTCATGGCACACTCCTCCTCTTCATCTGATAATGAGGTATATGATGATGCTTTTTGTAGCAAAGGTTGTAGGTTAAACACTGATAGACTTAACAAAGAGGTGTTAAAACTAAAAGATGATATGAGCACTGAAAGGTGTAAATTGTCCAATTACCAACTAGCTCTTACTGAAACTGAGAAAACCGTTTCTGAATACAAGAAAATGGAATTTGACTTAAAAGATAAGATAAATATCTTAAAACATGAGCTAGAGGGTAGTATGGATATTAGAAATATCATGACAAAGGTCAATAGAGACCTACAGGCTAAGTTAGATGAGGCCATTAAGAATAAAGATAGTGTTGACCTCAAGATTCAAAGATTTGATAGAGCCACCCAAACCCTAGGAGACTGTGTAGCTAAACAAAGGGATCCTAAGGACATGACTGGGATTGGGATGAATATTTACTCTCTGGTTCCACCACCAGCTGGTGACTTCTATGGTGTCCTTAGAAAGGATTTGTCTTGGACTGGTATACCAGAATGCCAAGAAGAGGAATTCATTCCTCCACCAAGAGTTGTCACTCCAGTGGAAGAGTATCAACAAAAACTGACTGACCTAAATGAGTGGAAGAAAGCTAACCCTACTTTATTTGTTAAGGGAGGTTTGCTATGTGAAAGTCCCAATGAATCACCACCCATTAAGGTTACTCATCCAATCACTGGTAAAGCTGTTGACCTAGGCTCAAACACTGTTAAAAGACCTACCATTAAATATGCAGAGATGTATAGGAATAATAGGTCACCCAAGAGCCAAGTTAGCAATCATGGAACAGGTTTATTCTCTACTAGATCTAAGGTTGTGTCTAAGAAAGCCTGTTACACTTGTGGTAGCTTTTCACATTTGGCATACAAGTGTGTCAACGCTCCCAAAGCCAGCGCTGACAGGAATAATTTCAGTGCTGATAGGAAGAAAGTCAACGTTGTTAGAAAGTCAAACGTTGTCAGACCCAAACCTTGTGTGCAGCAAAGTCCACAAGTGATTAGACCTGCCCCATTCTTCTCTAGAAGGTCTAACACTCATGGACAAAGACCTTTTCAAAAGACAAACACCTGGTCAAACAAGCAATGGGTTCCTGTAGCAAACCCTAGGTTCAACGCTGACAAGGGTAAATTCAGCGTTGACAGGACAAAATCCAACGCTGACAGAAACGTGACCAGACCTAAATATTTGCAGCCACATGGTAAGGGGTCTAAAGCTTCTTCAAGATTAACATGGAGACCCAAGAAAGATCAAAACCCTAATGATAATGGGATTTCAATGACTTGCAAAAGAATTAATTACATTTCAAAGGTCATTACAAAACCTATTGGGGTTAACTGGGTATTTCATCCTAAAAAGGATGAGAATGGGGTTGTTGTGAGAACTAAGTCTGTTCTTATTGAACAACCAGATAAATCCAAGTCTTCTGAGACTTGGGTTCCCAAAGAAAACTAATTTGTTTTCTTTATGTGCAGGGCATTCAAAGACAGATCAATGATTATGGATATTGGGATAGTGGATGCTCAAGGCACATGACAGGAAAGGAAGACTATCTGACGAATTTCACCCCTATTAAAGATGGTGATAAGGTATACTTTGGAGGTGGCTATGGCACCATTACAGGCAAAGGAACCCTTCTCACCAATAATCTGCGTTTTGAGAACGTCTTCCTGGTAAAAGAACTTGATTATAATCTGTTTAGTGTATCACAAGTTTGTGTTAACAAAAATAAGGTTCTTTTCACTGATACTGAGTGTTTGGTGTTAAGCAAGGATTTTAAGATCCCTGATGAGAAGTATATTAAGTATAGAACACCTAGGCATAAGGACATATATAATGTGAATTTAAATGGGATCAAAGTGAATACCAATATGTCTTGTTTTTATGCTAAGGCCTCAGTAGATGAAAGTAATTTATGGCACAGGAGACTAGGGCACATAAATTTTAAAAATATAAATAGACTTGTGAGGCTTGGTTTAGTTGATGGTTTGCCTGAGAAGGCCTTCCACAATGACCACTCTTGTGTTGCATGTTTTAAAGGCAAGCAGCACAAGGTCTCATTCAAGTCCAAGCAGGTGCATACTAGTTCCAGACCTCTTCATATGCTTCACATGGACCTCTTTGGTCCAACTAATATAGAAAGTTTGAATGGCAAGTCATATTGCTTTGTTGTCACAGATGACTTTTCTAGGTTTACCTGGACATTCTTTCTAGCTATGAAGAGTGACACAGCTGATGTTCTTATTGATTTTATCACTCAGATTGAGAAAAGGTCTGGAAATGAAGTTAAAATGCTTAGGAGTGATAATGGTGGAGAATTTAGGAACAAGAAGCTAGATGATTTTTGTGCCAGGAAAGGAATTACTAGGCAATTTAGTATTGCTAGAACCCCACAACAAAATGGGGTTGCTGAGAGGAAAAATAGAACCCTAATTGAAGCAGCTAGAACAATGTTGGCTGATGCTCACTTTCCTATAGCCTTTTGGGCTGAAGCTGTTAATACAGCATGCTATGTGCAAAATAGAGCATTGGTTAACAAAATTCAGAACAAAACACCTTATGAGTTACTTTGGGGAAGAAAACTGAATATTGGTTTTCTCAGACCTTTTGGTTGTCATGTAGTAGTGTTGGATACTAGTGATGCCTTAGGGAAATTTAGTGAAAAAAAGGTGATGAAGGTTACTTCATGGGGTATTCAGTCCAGAGCAAGGGTTATAGGGTTTATCTTAAAGAGGACAAACGGATAGTTGAGAGAGTACATGTTAGGTTCTTAGAGAATAAACCTAGTGATCCTGAAAGTGGTCCTAATTGGTTGTTTGTTTTCGAACCCTTATCTAGAACTTTAAATTATATGCCTGTCACTAATCCAGACATTGTGAAGGTAACTTCAAATGTTGTGGAGGAACAAGTTGTTGATGTTTCAGGTACACAGGTTAATGAGAGGGTTGGATCACAAGCAGAAAAGGCATCTCCTACATTTGAATATGTCATAATTCCCATTTGGACAGATGCTTTTGCTGCTGCTGCTGCTGCTGGACATGATAATGGTGGTTTCCAAATACCACCAGATACAAACATGCATGGTTCTTCAGGCGCTGACAAAGGCAAATCTAGCGCTGACAAGATCAATTCAGACGTTGATGGCTCAGACGTTGACAACAACATTTCAAGCGATGTTAGCCCAGACGCTGACAACCAAGATTCAAACGTTGACAACACTTATGGGCATCTTTTCTCTTCCATTTTTGAACAAGGTGGACATTCCAATGTTCATGAAGAGATTCCTGTTGATCAAAGAGAGTCTAATGAAGAAGATATTGGCAACATGGAGCGTGAAGTTGAGGACACCAGACTTTTTGAAGGAGGGGTTCTCACCTCCACGATGAAGAATCACCCCACATCTCAGATCATTGGTGATATTATGACTCCAGTTCAGACAAGAAGATCTCATCAAGGTCTTGGTGGATTTATTGCCAATATACACAAGAAGGTTGATACCCCTCTTGTGCAAGCATGTTTGTTTGCATGTTTTCTGTCACAAGAAGAACCCAAGAAAATATTTGATGCTCTCAAAGAACCAAGTTGGGTGGAAGCAATGCAGGATGAGCTTCACCAATTTGCAATTCAGGATGTTTGGGAGCTGGTTGATTGTCCTAGATATGTCAGACCTAAGGAACAAAAGAGATGAAAGAGGTATTGTGGTCAGAAACAAGGCAAGGTTAGTGGCTCAAGGTTATACACAAGAGGAGGGGATAGACTATGAGGAGGTCTTTGCACCAGTTGCAAGGATTGAAGCTATTAGGATTTTTCTAGCCTATGCTTCCTGCATGGGCTTCACAGTCTATCAAATGGATGTCAAGAGTGCTTTCTTGTATGGCACCATTGTTGAGGAAGTATATGTAATGCAACCTCCTGGCTTTGAGGATCCAGAGCATCCAAATAAAGTGTATAGAGTCAAAAAGGCTATGTATGGCCTTCATCAAGCCCCTAGAGAATGGTATGGTACTTTGTCTACCTATTTGGTAGATAATGGATTCAAGAGGGGCACCATAGATCAGACACTATTTACAAAGAAGAAAGGCAAAGATGTGTTGCTTGTGCAGGTCTATGTTGATGATATCATTTTTGGGTCAACTGATCCAAAGATGAGTGAGGATTTCTCCAAGCTTATGACAGACAAATTCAAGATGAGTGCTATGGGGGAGATGAACTTCTTTCTTGGTTTACAAGTTCAGCAGAAAGAGGATGGTATCTTCATCTCCCAGGACAAATATGTTGCTGAGATCTTGAAGAAGTTTGGCTTTTCTCCACATGAAAAGAGGGCTACTACTCCCATGGATAGAGAACACCCTTGGGGAAAGATTGGAGATGGGAAAGATGTTGATGTCAGGCATTATAGATCATGATTCGATCCTTGATGTATCTTACTGCCTCCAGACCTGACATTATGTTTGCTGTGTGTGCTTGTGCACACCATCAAGTGACTCCCAAAGAATGTCACCTTTATGCTATGAAGAGGATCTTTAGGTACCTAAGATGCTACCCCAGTCTTGGTTTGTGGTACCCAAAGGATTCACCATTAGAGCTGATTGCATATTCAGATAGTGATTATGGAGGTGATAAGTTTGATAGGAAATCCACAACTGGTGGATGTCAGTTTCTTGGGAGCAGGTTAATATCTTGGCAATGCAAGAAACAAACAGTGGTGGCTAATTCTACAACTGAAGCAGAGTATGTGGCTGCAGCAGCATGTTGTGGTCAAGTGTTGTGGATTCAGAACCAGCTGTTGGACTATGGGTATAATTTCATGCATACTAAGATATTTGTTGAAAATAATAGTACTTTATGCATCATTAAGAATCCTGTACATCATTCTAAAACTAAACACATAGAAATTAGACACCATTTTATAAGAGATTGCTTTGAGAAAGGTTTAATACAACCAGATAGGGTTGACACTGAGGAAAATGTGTCAGATTTATTAACTAAACCTTTTGATGCTGGAAGATTTCAATACTTGGTAACAAGTATTGGAATGGTTAATCTCACTTAATATGTGTTTTGGATTCTTTTTGTAAAAGTATGTACAGGATGATGCATTATTATTATTGGTCTTATTGATGATTTAGATTTTCCACTATATTTTTCTAACACTGACAAAGGTTGCTTGAACACTGATAAGTGTTTTTGCAACGTTGTCAGCAATATAATTGTCTAACGCTGACAAAGCTTCCTTCAATGCTGTCATGTGTTATCGGGGCGTTGTCAGCAACAATGTTAGTTTTGTGGTTTTCAATCTAAATGTGCAGATGGTGTTAGCAGTATACTATTGGATACAGTGTTGCTTATGGATCAATGGAGAAGAATTTGGACAAGTTTTTATTTATGGATGATGGTTGGAATGTTTCATTCCTATCTTGACATAAATTTTTTATGTTCATGCATGATTTTAGCAAACTTTTGTATCATCGTTTAAGGGGAGGTTTTAGGAACCTTTAGGATGTTTGGGTATCCATATGATACTCTTATCACAATTCTAGATTGTGTCCACAGGTGAGTATGGGTTAGTTTTACTAAACCATGAGGCACTGTAGCATGCATAGTATATGAACTTTGCATGCTGCCAAGACATTTTTGGCCTAGAATTGGTTGTGGTCTGTTGGGAGACTTGGGAATGATTTTGATATGGGATTTACCTGGGAGTAACAAGGATTTTATAAGGTGACTTTGTTGTTAAGAATTTTGGTTAGCAAGGGACACTAGAGGACTGTTATGTCTATCTTGCTTATGCAAGTGTGCATAACTGGACAGTGCTTGTCGCCCTATAATAATTATCAGCTTTTGGTTATCTTCTCTAGGATAAATTACTTGTTAAGGTCATTTTTCACTTTTTATAACAATTTTATTTTTGGACGCTGACAAGATTTTTCCAAGCGTTGTTGTGACCAAATTGGACGCTGACATGGCTTTAGGCGAACGTTGACAAGATTATAGCCGTTGGGCGTTGATAGGTTATTTTTTACCGTTGACACTCAATGGGACCTACCCAGTTGTTACTTTTTGACATATTTTCAAGCCGTAATTTTAGGAGTTGTTACTTTCATTTAATGCATGAGATAACTTATAAACTTTTTCAATATTTTCATGATTGATTTTTGAAAATCTTTGCCTCTTTTTGGGCCAATCACATGCATTCTTTCTCTCCTATAAATTTGGCTCCTATTTTTAAACAGGGTATCTATAATTCTTGTCTAACACTTTTCTCTTATCAACTTCATCTTCTACACTTAAAATTAACAGCTTTCATCAATGGCACCAAAGTTTAACTCAGCAGAATTGGAATTGGGGTTCAAGTCTCAACACAACATGATTGCTTATCTTGCTGCTGATGATACTCTGTTTCCTCAATACACACAAATGGTGGCGTATTTGAATGCATCCCCATTAAGGTATGCTCTTTCTCATGCACCACTCATTCCAGTCACACACATTAAGCAGTTTTGGAACACTGTTAGTTCCTCAACAGTTAATGGAGTGACCACATTAACTTCTATTGTTCATGGGAGGTCTTGGGTGGTTACTGAGGCCTTGGTACGCCAAGCCTTGCATCTTGATGATGCTGATGGTGTATCCATCCTTCCCATAAATGAAATAGAACAAGGGCTTAGGGCTTTGGGATATCCTTTTCCTGATGAAGGTACTCTAAATCAGTATCATAAGCAGGAATTTCCCCCAGCCTAGAAGTACCTAATCCACATCCTTCTTCAATGTTTGAGTCCCAAATGTACTGCACACAATGAGATCAATAGATCCATTGCTAGTGCTATTGTGTGCATTGCAATAGGGCAAAAATATAACTATTCTAAAATGATTTTTTAAGGGATGTGTAAAAACAAGGGGACAAAAATGACTTTAGTTTATCCCCGTTTTCTGCAAATGATTTTTGATGATCAAGGTTACTGCTCAAGGGATCACAATGATTTTTATAAGATCCCTGAGCAAAAGAAAGCTATTTTTACGAAGATGAATTCACCACCCCATAGAGACTTACCTTTAACCCCATCCATGCTTGCTGTTATTGCAGCAGCACAACCCCAACCAGACCTCCAACCTCAAATTGACCCTCAACCACAACTTGAACCCATTCCTGAACCTTTACCCTCACTTGAACAAATGCAAATTGACCAAGAACCCTTTGACGCTGACACATCAAATGTTGGCGTTGATGTGCCTATTTCCAACACTGACACACAACCTTCACAATCCCAAACACCCCTTAACCAACCTACATCTACCAATTCTTCCACACCATCTTCCACACCACCTGAATATAGGTTGATGAAACGCCAAAGGACTACTGGAGTGTTCTCCTCTGGTGGTCCTAGCCATGAAGCAGAGAGAACCACCACCACAAGTGTGGCTGGTGACCTGGATGAGGCTGGGACTATTGGTTCTGGCTTAGATGTTGGCCAAGGCAGTCCCACCATAATTAAGTCCTCATCCATGCCCAATGAATCTGACTTGGGAGGTCAAATTCCCATTTCAGAAGAGGGCAGACTGGAACCAATGACTCTTTTGGAATTGACGGCAGTCTGCATTAGCTTGCAAAAGCAAAATGCAGACTTAGTACAAATTGTCAGCTCTCAAGGCCTTGAACTCATGCAATTGAGGGAGAGGATTGTTGTTTTGGAGAGTGATCATGCTAGGAGAGGTATGGAGGAGTCTTCCAAAGGGGAGGAAGATCAAAGAAATCTGAGTGATAAGGGCAGCCAAGATAGTCAATCAATGGATGTTGCTGAAGCCCTTACAACTTTGAAGGAACAAACAGGTTTTGATACGTCCTTAATCTCTGCAACCAACCTAAATTTATCATTTACAGCTATGTTAAGAGAGGTTACACAAGGCGCTGAGGGAAAATATTTGAGCGTTGACATGACAAATTTGGATGCTGATAGAAGTATTTTGGGCGTTGACAGACCTGCACATGAAGGTGATGTATTCCAGTCATCATCTATCATCAAGGAAGTTTCTACTCAAGTATTACCATCTACCTTACCAACCATTGCACCATCAGATAAGGGTAAGGGTAAATTGGTAGAAGAAATTGTTCCAAAGGATGCAGCCCAAGTTGAATTTAATAGAAGATTGGCTGAACAAATGATGGAACAAGGTGAAAAGGAAAAGTCACCATTTGTTGTGACTTCTGAAGAAGAAAGTGATGGAGCTAGCTCAGACTCAAGTGTAATGATTATAGAACATGAAAGGCTTGAGTATGGTGATGAGCTTGCTAGGGAAAAGTTGAGAGAATTGAAATTGCAGGTTGACTTTGACATGCCAGAGGTGGTTCAAATGTACAATTCTTGGGAAGAAAGCTGCATGGATAATTCAGACTTGACCATTTCAGATCAAATATGGGGTTTGGAACTTCTTCTTAGAGTTCAGAAGGATTGTAAGGTGATTTTGAAGTACAAGGCAAGCAATATTCTCTCAGAGTTAAAAAGGGATAGAAGGGAGCTCTATTTTATGTTGCTCAGATGTCATGGAGTTGGATGGACACATCAGAAGTTGAAGGCTTTGACATTTGATGAGTTGGAACATAGGGCTTATCCTATTTGGGTGAGAGTGAAGGAAGCAAATACTCTCAGACTTCTTTTAGATGAAAGAAAGGAGCAACTTGCAGAAGAAATGGAAATCAAGAAAGTTATAATGATTCCCAGACCAGTGAAAAAGGGATTTAAACTTGAGTTTCCAAAATATATGGATCCACTATATCCAAGTGAAGCAGTTATAAGAAAGAGCCTCAAGCTCTCCCCCTTAGAAGCTTCAGATATGGTGCAAGTGTTACCATTAGATTCTAGGAATCCAATTGTGAGTTATGATGAGGATGAATGTGGATTCTGGAAGATTGGCAGATTTGGCAAGGAGGTACACACTTTTACCACTCTCATATCTTTATTTGCAAGTTGTGATAGAGAAGACTTGGTGGACCTTTGGAGGTTACTGGAGACCAAGTATGAGGCTGAAGCACCAACTTCAGCTAATGGAATAAAACTTTGGACCACATTCAAAAGAATGTGTGGGACAAAAGAGGAAGATCCTGAAATATGGAAGGATCTTGAAGATGACCTCAGTGGTCTTCAATGGAGGTTATATTCAGCTGCTGGTGTATATCATTTGAGTTCTACAAAGTTTGCTGAGTATCTACTTGTGGATGCTCAGTATTTCATATCCAAGGCTGTTTTGGAAAAGATGAAGGACACTCAGCTGGAGATAGATTATTCAAGTGACGTGGCAAAGGATTTGATCAGATTTATTCATTACCAATATGAGAATATTTGTCAGACTCCTCCAAGTTTCTAATGCTTATTCAGAAACTTGATCATAAGAGTGGATATCAAGTTTAGGGGAGGATTGTTGGGAATAAATTAAGGCCAGATCACTTGAGCGCTGACAAGAACAATTCAAGCGTTGACAAGAACAAAACAAGCGCTGACAGCTCAAGCGTTGACAAGTTAAAGTCAAGCGTTGACACATTGAAGACAAGCATTGATGGAAGATATAATCTACACGTTTATTATATTCTAGAATACTTCTAGTAAGGATAGAAACGACAATGTATTTTCTATGTTTATCTTTACCTAGAATAGTTGATACGTAGCTTATTATACAAGGCTTCTTAGTCTATAAAAGAAGGCCTTTAGGTTAATGTTCAATATCAAGTTTTACATAAGTTTTCGTTCATAAACATCTTTCATTGTAAGCAAGTTCGACATTGATAATCAAAGTGAAAGTTTGTTTATATCTTGTGTGTTCTTGTTTAAGTGTTAAATTCCGCATAACACTTAGATTCACAAAGCATATACAAAGGTTTCTCTACGTGCTATACTTGATCTAATCTCGTATACACAAAGCTAATCGATCTAAGTTTGGGATCAACAAAATCTTCCAAGATTATATCTCTCCACATAATTAGTATGCTGCTCCATGCTATCGAGATCAATACCTGATATATATGCTTAAAGTCAATACAAAGATTGAGTGAATTCATAGGTTTTAAAATCAGTTTTAAATACAAGATTCCCTTTTTGAGATACGTTATTATTTGCTCGTAAGTTTAAATAAAATGATGATTTAATTGCAATAAGCTCATGATACCGCGCCTATACATAGGAACCAACAGTTTGCCCTTATGAGGAAGTCTGCCAAACTATCCTTGTTTGCAAAATAAAGTATGCCGGTTTAACCACTAAGGTGCTAGCAAGTGCGACTTCCCCAGACAGGAGATGTCAGTCTCTAATAGTAATATTTACGATATTAGCGCTCATTCTAAGAAATTATTAGCGGTTCACAATTAAAAAGAGACTTTCATAGGCAGCAGTAAACATAGTGTCAATGATCATATCTAGAAAGCATACCAAAAACATTTGTATTCCATTTTTAGCATATATCCCCCTCACGGGTTTTGAAATAATTTGAAAAGTAGTACACTTTAGTGAGGCTATGAACTCACCTTATGTCCAGTAATCTTGTCGGTTTTATGTCACATAGATCAACTTGAGCTAACACACAAGAACGTGATCTCACACCAACTTGTTTTAACATAATTGGTATGGTATTATGTTTTTAATCTTTTGATCAATCTCTTTAAGCATTTGGTTATGATTTCTTTAATTAAGATTTTGTTGTAATTATAGTACCAGTTTTCGGGCCATCATACTCAGAAGCCATTTTATAAACGTTTGAGGAGTGAGGGCACATTAAATCGTAAACTCAAATACTCAGTCAAAACGTAATATCAAGATGGAACATCTTTATACAAAGCTCCCTATTAACATGATACTTTCATTACTTCCTCTTATTCATTATTAATCTTCTCTAGTTTCAAAATAGGCAAAATTAGTTCTTTTGGTTACACTTTGGGATAATTACACTTTTAACCCGTAAAGTATATAGTTTCATAAATTGCAACTTAAACCTTCAATATTTGACCTTAGGGTCTCAAACTTTCCAACATTTATTATTATAGATTTTACTTTCATAAAATGACACTTTTGGCCGAAAATTATTTATAGTTTCAAAAATGACAATTATAGTCCCTAAACTTGTAAAAATCACATAACAACCTCAAAATGATCCAAATGATCTAGGATTTGAAAACAAAGTTTCTAAACATGTTGATAATCATAATAACAAAATTTATTCAGAATTATAGCTTTTGAAATGGGTTTTTGCTCATTATTATTTTATGTAGATTACAAAACTAGGGTTTTAAGACATCTTTAACTTATAACTTTCATTTAATATGATGAAATGACTTAGTTTCTTTTGTATTATCTTTATAGCATAAGTTTAGCATTATAAAAGCTCTAAATAAGCATTATAACAAAATCAAAGCTTAACTAACATAGAAATTACCTAGCTAGCTCCAAAATGGATCCTTATGGCTTCTTATGAACACAACATCCTATCAAAGCTTCAAGAGCTTCAATGGCTAGCTTCTAGAGCTGGTTTTTGGTCTTGTGGTATGTCCTAAGACGTATATAGAGATGGAAATGGAGAATGGTTATGAGATACAAAGGAAACGGGGTGCAAGTTCAAATGAAGTACATACGCCCCTATTTATACTTGAAATGACCATTAACCTCCAAGTTTTGCATTAAAACGTGTAAGATAGATATAGGGGTGACTAATTAAGGCTAGTGAAGATCTACACAAGTTCTTAGACCCTAGGTTTGTTCCAATCTTTCTTTGTGGTCTAAAATAAGCCACGTCAACATTTACATAGGAATGGTGATGTGTAGCAAGCAAGGAAATGATCCACCTACTTGTCACACTCCTAAAATGTCTTATCATGGATAAATATCTGGTTTTCAAATTTTAAATGGAGGTAAATGGTTTGAAAATTAGTTTTGGAGGGAATTTACAAAATTGGATCCTAAAACTAAGGCTTGTAACTTATGCTTTGTGTTTTAGTGATTAAGGGCTTAGGAAAGTGACTAGTGAATGATTAGGGCTTAATTAGGGTTTATACATTCTATTTAAAAGATTTGGGTCCTTGGTTTGATGTTTAACAAATGTTGATGTGAAAATGGGAAGTATACATTTGTAAATTAGGGTTTTCTAATGATCTAGGGTTTAATATTAGTAGAAGTCTTTATCCTTCAATTGGTTACTGATGTAAATTTGGTCCTATACATTGTTTTTTGAGTGTCCAATGGGTCCTCACACTTGGTTTAAGGGTTTGGTTAGGGTAAACATGTCTAAAGAGTGAAAATACTTATTTTGACCTAATTTACAAGTCATGCATTAAAATATTGTACCTTGTGCATTAGGGTACTTGTACATTGTCTTAATATCATCTTATAATCTTATTGAAGTCCCATGAACATTTATAGACTTGTCCAAAAAGAACTAGGTAGTGATTCCATATAGATTTCTTAATATTAGGGTTTTTAGGTCATTAATCCTAATGATTTTCTAACTTGGGTAATTAGGGCTTATATCCTTATGTATGCTTATTCTAGGGTTTATATGACATGGTTATGTCTTCTATGGGTTCTACATTCTTAGTTTGAGGGGTTATATAAGTTGATCATATTCTAGGGTTAATTAAGGGAATTTAAGATCCTATGCTTTGATAACTTGTACCATGTGCTTTACCAACTTGTAACTTGACTTGAAATAAATGTATAATCTTAATATGATGTATAGTTGAGTTTATAAATTATGGCAAAAGATTAGACTCTAATTTAATGTATAATGGATTTTATATGCTAATCTTGGTTACTAGGTCTTAACTTGTAATTAGCCTTGGATTAGTAAATATTAGCAATTTGTGATCAATTAACTTTCCTTTAGATTATAGATTATAATTAGTACCTTGTTTTTGATAATAGTACATGGACTTTATGTAGTTATATAGCTTTACGTGTTCATACTTATTATACTTATTCTTGTCTTGTCTTAAATTTTCATGTTTTAATCATGTGTTCCTTATAGTTTCATGTGTTTTAGATTCATGTGTCTCAGGTTTTAAGTGTTATTATACTTGTTATAAAATAATGAGTAACTTTCTAAAAATTTTAGGTTTCTATATATAGTAACTTTCCAAAAATAGCAAGTTTCTTTAAATAGTAAGTTTCTAAAAATAGAAAGTTTCCATAATTAGCATGTTTCCATAAATAGTATGTTACCATATTTAATGTATTACAATACATAGCATGTTTCCATATTTAGTATATTTCCATATATATTATATTACCATAAATAATATAATTCCATAATTAATTATATACGTATTTTATATCATGTATTATTATATTATAATGTTTAATAATTAATTAATACTTAGCTTATTAATATTTAATAAAATCATGTCATGTTATTATAAGTTTATTATTAATTAATAATATTACATAATACATGTAATTAAACATTACCATAAAAGATATTTATTAATTTAACCTAAATTTTAATTAATTAATTTCATGTTCATAAATAATTAAATCAATTAACAATTATAGCCTAAGTTTATTTAAATAATACATACATATTTTATCATAGTTTTATTTAAATAAACATAACATAAGTTTTATTTCAGTTAAACCAAATTTAATTAATAACTATATTAATTAAAACATAACATACTTAATTTACATGTCGGTTTAATTACCTTTTTCTGAAAAGTTAAGTTCCCGAACCCCGACCCAAGACCCGACCATCGAGCCACAACAGCTCACCAAGAGCCTACGGCTCTGGGCTTGCTGCTGCGCCGAGCCAAAAAACCCCCAGCCGAAGTTGGGGTTTCCCCTGCCTGCGTCGAGTTCTCACCGAGCACCCCCAAAGGGCCTCGATTCCTACCGCTAGGCCAAGATACCTGTTGCGGGGTCTTGGTCCTTGCGGGTGCCATCACACCACCACCACCGCCAGTTAAGCTTATGGCTGGTGGTTCACAACCAACGCCGACCCCCATCGAGGGGTTGCGGTTGTTGGACACCAACACCACCGAGACCTCCATGGTCTCGGTTTGCGTGCGATCGAGACAAACACCCTACAAAACCCCTTTTTGTTTAATTCTTGGTAGATCTAACATCATTACATGTTTTCTTATTTTATTCTTATTAAATATTGATCATAACATAATTAAAATAAAAGAAGAAAAAGGTATTTGAGGGATAACAATGCATGAATTTTAAGAGAATAAACACGAACGTGTTACCTTATCAATAACAAAATCAAAACGAATTTCCCCTTGGTGTTCTATGGGTGCCGCGGCAAGAGAGAGAGACAAGGAACAACTACGGTTTTATTTTCTATAAAAGTGTTTTATGAAAACTCTTTAGTTTTTGTTAGAAACATGTATTAGTTAATGGGTATGGGCCAAGCCCGTTTCTCCTTTCCTTCTTCTTCTAGCCCACGCCAAACACACCCCCTTTACTTTTAATGTTTGTTTTTCTTGCTTAATTATTTATCGTGTATTGCTCGTGTTTATATATCGTGTTTTTTTTCTTGAGCGTTTTCTTGATATCATACGTACATACTTATCGTATATTAATATTCATGTTTACGTACATAATACTTATGATAATTAATTAATATACATAATATTCATATTAAATGTTCGTGATACATGGCATATATTAAATAATTATAAATTTTAAATTTAAAGGTAACTTCGTTCATTAAATGATCATAGGATCTTTAGAGCTGGTTTTATAAGTCTTCCTCTCTAAAAGAACAATTCCTCCTCGAATTAGAGATACGATAAGCTAACATGATGCTAAACGCTAAAATGACATATAAGCTGGAAAGACATGTCAGCTGAAATGACATACCCGAGTCAAAACTGAAAATGAAGGTAAGAAGTCCGGATAGACTCCTCTATTTCCCAAGTGGCTTCTCGGTCGTTTGATCCCTCTAGAGGATTTTAACGAATGGAATCGTCTTTCTCCTTATGACTCGTTCATGGCGATCGATAACTTTCTCGGGTTCCTCGATATGTGATAGATCCTCTCGAATCTGCTCGAATGGATACATTACTTTATGCAATGAATGGTAATTGTAACCTCTGAGTAAGGATACATGGAATACATTGTGCACATGAGGTAGATAAGGAGGTAAAGCTAGACGATATGATACTTCACCGACACATTCAAGGATTTCAAACGGTCCGATGAAACATGGATTGAGCTTGCCCTTGAGTCCAAAACGCTTAGCACCACGTGCTGGTGATACTTTAAGGAAAACATGGTCACCGATATTAAACGATATATCTCTACGATGTTTAGCAGCATAGCTCTTCTGTCGAGCACGAGCTTCTTGTAGCTTCGCCTTGGCAATGGAAACCTTCTCATTGGTCACCTCTATCATTTATGATCCTTCAAGTATTTGTTCTCCAACTTGATCCCAACATATTGGAGCACGACACTTTCTGCCATAGAGCATCTAAATTGGTGCACACTTAACACTTGCATGCCAACTATTGTTGTAGGCAAACTCTACCAAACATATGTAGTCGTCCCAACTTCCTAAGCATTCCAATGCACAAGCCCGCAACATGTCTTTTAAGGTATGAATTGTACGCTTCGATTGACCATCTCTGAGGATGAAAGGCAGTGCTAAGCTTAAGTTTATTACCCCCAATATTTCTGCATTCCTTTCCAAAATTTAGACGTGAAACGAGGATCTCTGTCTGATATGATGTTTGAAGGAGTTCCTATAGTCGTATGATATCCTTAAGGAATATATCTGCCAATTTGCTGACTGAGAAGTCCTTGCAAATTGGGAGAAAATGAGCTGACTTGGTTAGACGATCAACTATGACCCATATAGCATCATGTCTGCTCTGAGTAAGCGGAATTGTGGTGACGTAATCCAAGGAGATTTTGTCCCACTTCCATACGGGAATCTCTAACGGTTGTAGTAAACCACTATCCCGCTGATGCTCGATCTTAACTTGCTGGCAAGTTAGACACTTGGATACGAAAGTAGCAACATCATGTTTCATGCCTCTCCACCAGAAATGTTGTTTAATGTCATGGTACATTTTGGTGGATCCATGATGAATAGAGAATGAAGAGCTGTGAGCTTCTACTAATAGGGATTCTCGGAGAGTCTGATCATCCAAAACACATAGCTTAGTTCCTTTCCATAAAATGCCTTCTTCGTCTAGACGAAATTCTGTCTGCCGATCAAGATTCTGAATGATAGCCCATATCTCACCATCGTCCTTCTGGGTTGCCTTAATCCGAGAAATTAAGTTTGGCTCAATTCTCAGATTAGCCCAGTACCCATGTTGTCCACGTACTAGGAATTCAATGTCTAATCGCTCAAATTCACGTATGATTTCTTATTGTACTTTCATGCCGTTTATAATGCCCGACTTTCTTCTAAGAGCATCTGCCACTACATTCGCCTCGCCAGGGTGATACTAAAGATTGATGTCATAATCCTTGAGTAGTTCTAACCATCTTCTCTGCCTCATGTTATGTTCCCTCTGAGTGAAAATATACTTGAGACTCTTGTGATCAGTGAAGATATCACATGATTCACCATAAAGGTAGTGTCTCCAGATTTTAAATGCAAAGACTACTGCTGCTATCTCCAAGTCATGTGTAAGATAATTTTCCTGACAAGGCTTTAGCTGACGTGATGCGTATGCAATCACTTTCCCATGTTGCATGAGTACACAACCTAATCCTTTACCCGAAGCATCGTTGTAGATCTGAAATCCACCTCTACAAGATCGGAGAGTAAGAATAGGTGTAGATACTAACCGCTTATTGAGTTCTTAAAAGCTCTTTTCTCGCTCATCAGTCCAAACGAATTTCTCTCCTTTCCGCATCAACTTGGTCAAAGGTAAGGCTAGTCTTGAAAAATTCTCCACGAATCTGCGATAATAACTAGCTAAGCCTAGGAAACTACGAACCTCGTTGTTACGTGGTCTCGGACATTTAGTGATAGCTTCAACCTTCGCAGGATCAATAGTAATACCTTATGCGAAGACAATGCGGCCTAAGAACGCCACCTTGTTTAGCCAAAATTCACACTTAGAAAATTTGGCATACAACTGTTTTTGACGAAGAATCTGTAGCACAATACATAGATGTTCTTCATGTTCTTCCTTAGATTTAGAGAAGATGAGGATGTCATCGATGAAGACGATAAAAAATTTGTCTAAGTACTCATGGAAGACGTGATTCATAAGGTCCATGAAAACCGTAGGAGCATTAGTGAGTCTGAAAGGCATAACAACGAACTCATAATGGCCGTATCTGGTGCGAAAAGTAGTCTTGAGAATATCTTGCTCTTTAACTCGCAGCTGATGATAACCGGATCTTAGATCAATCTTGGAGAAATGTTTGGCACCTTGAAGTTGGTCAAATAGATAATTTATTCTTGGTAATGGATAACGGTTCCTAATCGTGATCTTATTCAGCTCACGATAGTCAATGAATAAGTACATATTGCCATCCTTCTTCTTGACGAAGAGTACTGGTGCACCCCTTGTTGATACACTCGGTCGGATGAAACCACACTCCAATAATTCCTATAGCTGATCTTTTAACTCCTTAAGCTCTATGGGAGCCATGCGATAAGGAGCCTTAGAGATTTGTTGAGCTCATGGGACGAGCTCGATGTTAAACTCTACTTCACGAGTATGTGGTATACAAGGAATTCTTCTGGGAATACATTGGGAAATTCTAAAACAACTGGTTGATCTTGTATTGATGGAACTTCGGCAGTGATATCATGAATTGAAGCTAAGAAGCCCTCGCACCATGAGATAGTAATGCACGAGCTTCTAATGTAGAGATGATTTGTACGGACTTTCCTGGTATAAAACCATTGTGAACGTACTCTAGTGATTGAACATCTCCGAAGAAAACCCGATAAGTATGACAATCGATAGTAGCATGATGCTTGGATAACCAATCCATGCCTAAGATGAGAGCAACCTCGCACATATCCAATGTAAGTGCGTCTATTGGGTGAACCTTATCATCTAAATTTAGTGGAAGATCTCTATACACTTGGGTAATTCACACAGAGTCTCGCATAGGCGTAGATATACATATTATATTCTCTAATGGCGTAGGGATTTTTTTAATACTAGTGGCATACGTAGAGGATATAACTGAATGAGTAGCACCAGTATCGAATAAAACACACGCAGCATGACCATTCATAAAGAGGATTCCAGTGATGAAACCTGAGGACTTATTAGCTTTGCCCCTTATGTTAGTGTAGACATGTCCCAAAGCTGGTGGCTTAGAAAGAGCAGCACTAGAAGTACCAGCAGTGTCTTCCTTCTTGCAGTCTTTCAACATGTGTCCTGGTAGTCCACACTTGAACAGACGCCGGCTAACTTACGGCATGTACCCGAGATGTCTACGACTACAATTCATGCAAACGGGGTGGCTGTAACCTCCTGGAGGTACCCTTGCTACCTTAGAGCCTGTTAAGAAATATCCGTGAGACATGATCACTTGGCATAAACATGACTGCACTGAAGTTTAAATGATAGTTACCAGATGAAGACGAGTTGTTGGATTACTGACCCTTAGCATTTTGGTCACGTCCACTCGCAGAGTTCCTGTTTATGGTGCTGACATGTTAGTATGTAAAAACATACATCAACTTAACATAGAAAAGTTTAAGAGTTTAGGGACCTGTTATTGTTGGACTGGTTGTTGTTGTTGCGGTAACTATCGTTACCGCTCCTCTTGTCAGATCCATAACGGTCGTTAGATTGACCGTGGCCCTTATTGGCATTCTACTGAGTGGCCGGTTGGGACCGGTCTCCACCCTTCTGCCTGAAGATACAATTGGATAGGAAAAGGTATAAATGAACATAAAGATTGAAATGAAATGATAACGTTTGATGGATGAAATTAATTCCTCTTCTAAGGATGAGCTTGTTCCTCGTAGTCATCACGCTCATGTAGCATTTCTAAGATATGTTCTGCATCATAACTTGTGCCATATTAGCATATGTAGCACCAAGTAAACGAGCCGCTATGGAGGCGTGCAGAGCCCAGCGAAAGTGCTTGGCTTGTTTTTCCGCAGTACCCGTAGCCGCACCTATGAATCCAGCCAACCTAAGAAACCTCTGCATGAACTCAGTGCTAGTCTCTCTAGTTCTCTGACGAATGGAGTTATAGTCACTCTTAAGTCCCTCCTGCTTAAACGTTGGAAAGAACTGCCCATAGAATAAAGTCTTAAACTAATCTCAAGTCAGTGTATCTAGCCAATCATCACCTCCATTAGCTAACTTGTAAGCTCTCCACGAATGCAGAGCATCACCTTCATACTTATATCAATCCAACCTAGCTTTATAGGCACCACCGCATCCCATAGCATCAAAAGTCCTCTCCATATGTGAAATCTAGTCTTCCGCATCAGATGAAGCCTCAACCTTGTCAAAAGATCTTGGCTTTTTCTTGTTAAACCTCTCAATCCAAGTGTGTAAAGTAACGAATGGAGGAGGAGGAGGATTGTTGTTCTGATTCAGGGCGGCCTGGTATTCAGCCTGAATTTGGTTCCTAATTTGGGGTAGCATGGCTTGTAGAGCTGCTTGGACAGCTGCTGCTAGCTCTTGTTCGCGTGTCATGACCATCTGACAGTTTAAAAATTAAAATGAAATGATTAATCTGATTAGAACATATGGTAAACATAATAAAATGATGCATGAAATAGTTTATGAAGGCATAGCCAAATGCAAATGACAAGAAAACAAAATTGACATAGCGAGGATGAACGCCTATTGGTCGGTTCATCAAAACAAAAAGACATGAGCTAATGTGAACGCCTATGGGTCGGTTCACCAAGCAAAATGATGCGAATAAAAACAAATGCGACTAAATATGGCCAGTCCTATACCAACCACTACTTAGTCAAAATTTATGCAACAATGATACATAAAATGAATGCATGAAAACAAACTGTAAGTTCTAGGAAGATGCTAATGACTACCCACTAGTCACATGTCAATTTTAAGAGCCTACAGGTCGAAACCTTGGGCTCTAATATCATAATTGTAACACCCCATTTTGACAAATGGAATATCACAGGATAATTATGGCATGTCATCAAATCATACAAGATAAAGATCTAAAACATTAAATGACCATAAAAGAATCCGAAAACAAACATCAGATTCACATAAGCTCCACACATGAAATGTGTAAGTATATAATGTAAGGAACGGACTAAACAATGTCCATCAAAACAAAAGTATGTAAATGCATTAAAGAATGAAAGAAAGCTGGCGCCTCATTCCATGTGCGTACTCTTGGATTCCTAGTTTTGCCCTTTAGTACCTACCGTATCGGGACATGGAAAGAGAAATACGGCTGAGCAATACGCTCAGTGTGCAGATATATAACATAGAATGTAAAGCATAAACATAAGCAAATAATGAAGTGAAATGAATAACATAGCAGAGGAATAATGAATGTCCTGGAAACCTGGTTTAAGTTCATAAAATTGGTTTATATTTCCGAAAAGACTTATGTTTAGTTTATCTTGAAAATGTGTATTTTAAATATGTCGAGAGCCCATATAGGTCATGTTATATCCACGTGCATGAATACTTGAAGGGGTGACCTCGTCATACAATTAGAGGGGCTGCCTCTAATTAATATATAAAATGAGTGGAGGGATCAGCTCCTGTAACGGATGCAAGGCACACACCATAGTTCCCATGAAATCATACTACTTTTCCTAGGATGCACCCATTCGCCAATAATACCGGCCAAAATTGTAAAGGGACGCTGCGAGCAATCACTCTCATCGTAGAAGAGTCATAACACCTGTAACACCCCCAAATTTACACAATTAAATACAGCGGAAGACTCGTTGGTGTTACGGGATAACACATTACTCACATCATAGACAACGCTTAAAAATCGCGTCGTTTAATAATAAAGCATTTCCATTCATGAATGTCAAATTTACATAGGTCCCAAGTCATGTTATTTCATACAATTTTACAAAATATTTGAATGGAAATTGTTATTTAAGTGCGGGCCATGAGTTCTTGTTGTCTTCCCGAGAATTACCTTCAACTACCTGAGATAAAACATGTTAAAGGAAAAGGTCTGCGATAACGCGGAGTGAATTCATAGAGTTTAATAAAATCCATCTATATAACATCGGTATAAAATTATTACCGAAAATCATTTTGTACAAATCTTTGTAATAGGCCATAAAATAGCCAAAGTCATTTTATACCAATCCTTATCAAAATCATAATATAGGCGTTTGCCTTCAAAATCATTATACGAACCATTGTCGTAAAAACATCATACAATACGTTTTATAACGTTGTATAAAATTAGATAAAAACCGTTATATGAATATGGTTTATGAAGAACCAAAACACAAACATAAAATCAATAATAAGACCCCGTATTGCTAGTCAGGCAATATACCGTATTAAGTGCGTATAGCAGTATTTCGTAATTTTTGTATTATTATAAGCCGCATGACATTGTTACCTTACTATAACCAACAACGGGTAGCTAACCCGAAACTCAATTAGCCCATCTAAAGTAGCGTATCGTCACAAAAATCACGCTATGGAAATCTTCTCATACATAAATTTGCTTACCAATCAATGTGGCACGACTGGGATCAACCGTCAAGGCGCGAACTGGGGTGATCGTCCCCAAATAGTACTATTATATGCATAAGCGTCTACCAAATCTCGGTAGTTCACAATTTATGCTAATGGGACTTTTAGTGACATAACCTAACTTTAATAATCCATTTCATTTCATACATCGGGTCATATAATCATTCATCGGGTCATACAATCATTCGGGTCCAAATCAATAAACAAACAATCGGGACAAATGGTGTCCTATTTTATTAAAACTAACATGTTATCTCCCTCGCAGGTTTAAAAAACATTTCATAAAAACATTTAAAAGAGTGCGAGGCTATGAACTCACGTTGATGTGGGAAAGCGGGTTATCGGCAATTCGGATGTACGGTACGTGCTTCAATCACGGAAACCTAGACAAATAATACTCGTCTTAGACTTTTGTCTAGTGACTTTATAAAAATAACAATTATGTATGCATATGATGATTTTATAAATATGATGATGATCAAGTGGGTTTATACATCTTTACTCATTCATTATAGTGTTTATGTGTTGGTAACATTTTTATACTAGTTTACTAGTTTTACCTATTTACATGTTTTAGGTCCAATAAGCCTATTATAAGCCCATTACCTTAAATTAGACCATTTTATACTTTTATTATCAGTATTATACTTTACATGTTAGGCCCAAGTAGGTTAAGCCCAATAAGTAAATTTATAAGTGTTTAGCCATTTAGTTGGATTAATAGTCCAATAATGCTAACTTAGCCCGATAATGTCCATATGTTATATAGTTCGGGTTTTATCGGTTTTTACTTGTATTAAGTACTTATATATCAGTATATGACTTTTAAAAAGTTTACATTAGACGGGTCCGACCGTCTAAGTTTTAATTAACGAAAAACGTTAATTTTACGGTATTAGCCGAAAAGACGTAAAAATCATGTTTATAGCTTTTATAACTTATAAAACTTACCAAACTACCATTTTTATATAATGTCCATTTATTTATCCTTATACATATTTATATAAATGAAATATATAAGTTAGTGGGTTTTAATTTCACATTTTATATTATATTATTTTGAGTGCTTATATAATACTATTAAACTTTAATTTCACAAAATCTGATTTTTAGTTTCGCTTTCACCATTTTTATCATATCTTGAGTTCTATAAGAAGATAGAAGCTCATTTTTGGATGACATAAACTTCATATTATGTGCTACAAATAAGTTAGTTATAGCTACTGCTCAATCCATGTCTAAGTATCCTTAAAAGTCCCTACAAAACAGACTATTCAGATTGGTATACAAATTTTGTTTTGATCCTATCTCACTCATTTTGATGATTCCATTGCATGACCAACTCTCACATGTGTATAACACCTAATACTTACTGTATATTGATTCCACTTTACCATTTTATCAGTTTAACATTTGGTTACTTATTGTTTTTATACAGCCATCACATTAAGCAAGATTTTAACTATTTTACATGTGGTTCTCTATCTTTTTACCCATGTTTATCAACACCAAATCCCCACATAATATTTTTATCATCATATATTCATCATATACATATACAATAGAAAAGAAAATACAAGATTACATAATGAAAATAACAAGAGGAAAGGAAGAACAATCTTTATACCACCATTAGTGATGAAAAGATGAGGTTTTTAATGAACAAGACTTGGTTCTTGTTATCAAATCTTCAATTTTAGCAAGGAAACTTCTTGGGTCCTTTGGATAGATGAACACCTCTATGAATTCAGACCTTTAACCTCATGAAACTCCTTTTCATAGGTTAAGATCACCTTCAATCTTCATATCTTCAAAGGTTCTTCAACATATGTGTGAATAACACATGATATTGTGGTTAAACTGATCAAATGAGGGGTGTTTGAAGGTGGTTTTTGGACGAAATATAGAGAGAGGGAGGAGAGAAAAATGGTGGTTGCATGTATGAAAGTGTTAAATAGTTTGTGTGAGTGGTTTTGGCAAGTTTTGTGTGCAAGTGGTGTGATGGCAAAGCTAAGACAAGTGTCTTAGCTTTGTTTTTTTTTTGGTAACCGTGATTTCTGACTCGTTGGCCGACTAATCCACGGGGTTTGAGCCCACCGCCACACAGACTCAAACCAGGTAAAGACCTCCCTTTTTAGAAGGTTATCGTGGCCACTTCAAGGTTGTGTCTTAGCTTTGTTTACAAGCTTAACACCTCACAAGGGTGTGTTGTACACTTGTGGCCGTCCCATGTGTGGGGGTGGGGCAAGTTTATCTTGTCTCATCCCCATGTAATTACGGGTACTCCTCGATTCTAGTTTCCTCGATTTGCGTGCCCTCGGTTCGTTTTACGAAAAACGTTTTTATAAATTATGAATCAACGACACAAAACGAATCTAATAAAAATTGTCTCATCCAAAACGGAGTTCAAAAACGTAAATACGTAATCCTAAGGTTTCCGGTTTAGTCGTAAAGGACGTTAAATTATAATCGTAAGTCCTAATCTCTTCTCGTAAATTTGTGAGTTTATGAACCAACACAAAGTTAAAATCCCAAAATAATATTCACGGTTAAATTTATTTCCTGAAATGTCGGACTGTCACCAAAAACGGTGTATGTAAACGTAAGCACATAACGTAGAATCCTCCGGTTTAGACGTAGTCGATGCTACTTCAAGACGTAAATCCAAATTTCTTCCCATAAATGAGTGAGTTCATAATATAACATTAAAATAATGTTTTTAAATAATATTTGAGAATAAAATATCATCCATAAATTGACGGATTGTCACAGCATTTACCCCTAAACAGGATCTTTGTCCTCAAAGATCAATTTATCTTACTACTCGCTTCTTATAGAGTTAAAGCCATGTGGATATTTCCTCCACATTCGGTCTTTTCTCACAAGTGTAATTCATTACAATACGCGAGTTTCATCAAACATAGCTACGGGAATAAGATCAAGCTTAATGTTGACTTACTTTCTCTATCCATGATGTTCACGGGTTTTTGATGAATGTAACTTTTCGCCGATCTAAACTTCATTAAGGAATAGTTAAATTTTCACTTAGACATTTCATCAAGTTCGATATACGAAACATAATTCACGCAACCGTTAAAGTCCTAGGGTAGATCCAACTTATATGCATTTCAAACCAATCTTTTTACGTCATCTCAATAGTCACATACAACGGGGACTTAATTCCCATGATCTTTCAGATCATCAATTCATTTTTTCCAAGGTGAAAATTTTGGCATAACTTCGCTACCCATCCTGCACTTCAAGATCTACATTTTATATTCACATAACCTCCTCCCACTACCGGCATTCAATAATCAGATCCTAATTTCGACAATCATTTCAGGTCTCGCGGGTCGGGTATCGCGTAAGGTTAGGTTTGTCATCATAGGCAACCTTAAACCTAAAAGACATGTCCAACTCACAATGGGTGTATGTCGGATGTCTTCATCCCAACTCTTGCTTACAGATGCTCTCATTGAGATCCTCACAAGATTCGATCTCGATCCTAATACGATAATTATCAATGATAATATCTCCAAAGGAAAGCGATTATACGGTTTATTACCAAAGGTCAATCATTCAAACATAAAACAGCACTTCTAGTATTATGTATCGTTACTTTACCTCGTCCCTTCGATTAGGGTAGTAAACAGTATTCTCGTCAAGGTTCGTTCCCAATGATTTCTGAGTAAATCTCTAGAAATTCGATGCGAAGGGAGGATCTGGATAGAGATGATCGATACAGGCACACTATGTTTACACAACTCTTTAAATACAAAGAGTCAATTTCATCATCGAGAATCTATGATTAACGGGAATGATATTAGCAGATTTGGTCAGTCTGTCGACGATGACCCAAATCGAATCAAATTCAGATGATGACCTTTGAAATAGTTAGACTTTTACTAATGTTTGAGGCGATGTTTGCCTTTATAATTTGCCATCAGTACAACTTCTTTAGATAAGATACACTTAATCAGAAATGGAATGAATAGAACACTTAATCTTATGAGATTCCAACATGACTACATCTCATAATCCTCCATATTTAGACAACCACAAGTGGCCTTTAAAACATTTAACACCATCGGCTTCTCAATTCTAATGGTTCACATTAGCCGTGAACCCTTTTTTTATTATCTATATTATCCTTTTCACAAGCATCGGCTATATTTTAAATTGTTTGGGCAAGTTATTTTGCACAATCATTATTAAGGAACACGTCCTAATTGATTCTTTATTCTTTCTATATAATGTGTAAGTATCTACATTCACTTTTCCTGATGAAATAATTATCAGGACCGTATTTATTCAAAAATTCTTTCTTCATATTTCTAAGTTTTAGTCTCGTCTCAACTTCTATGCATATGTACTGGGCGTCAGTCTTTATTTTACCTGTGCGGATTATTCATGATTACTGGGCGTCAGTCTTTATTTTACCTGTGCAGATTATTCATTTGTTGAAGGTGGCCTTGGTATTCGTAAGCTTTCTGATTTTAATGTTGCTTTAATGGTTTCTCATATTTGGTGTATTTTGACTCGTAAAGATTCTTTATGGGTCAAATGGATCTATTCTTACAAGTTAAAGGATAGAAGCTTTTGGGATGTTCCTTGTATTGGAGACATGAGTTGGGGTTGGAGAAAACTTCTCCAAATCAGACCACGTGTTCGTAAGTTTGTATGGTATAATATTAATAATGGTAGAGTTGCTTCTATGTGGTTTGATAATTTGGCAGATTTATGTCCTCTACGGGACATCCTCACGGTCCGTAATATCAATAGATCGGGGTTCTCTTTATCTAATAAGGTGAGGGATCTTATCGTTGATGGTGCTTGGCAGTGGCCGCAGGATTGGAATACTAGATTTCCTAATATTGTTTCTATACCTGTGCCTATTATTAATGATGACAAAGAAGATGAGTTGCTATGGAGGGATATTAGTGGTGTTTCTCAGCCGTTTTCTGTGGCATTAGCTTGGGATTCCATACGTGATCGGGCTATGGAAGTAAATTGGTATAAAGCTGTCTGGTTTTCTCATTGTATTCCTCATCACTCTATTAATTTGTGGCTGGTGGTTAGAAGGAAACTGAAGACACATGATAGGCTTAAGCAATGGGATGTTGGCCCGTCGGTGGATTTAAGCCTTCTTCGGTGTCCTTTATGTAGTTTGGTGCAGGACTCCCATGACCATCTTTTCTTTGAATATTCTTATTCTGTGTAGGTTTGGTCTAAGGTTCGGACCTTGTGTGGTATGGATACTGTCCCACCTCGTATTGATGATATATTAGCTCATGTTATTTCAATTTCGAATGGGAAATCATGTGTTAGCATTCTTGCTCGTCTTGTGTTGGCTGCTACTGCTTATTTTATTTGGATGGAATGTAATTCAAGACTATTCAAGAAGAAGCGAATGTCTGTTGATCAGTTATTTCAGATTATATGTGATACTATTCGCTTGAAGTTGATTTCTTTCCGTTTCAAGAAATTATCTACCAGGTCAAGTTTGCTACTTGACAAATGGAGGGTGCCGAGCTCAAGATTTGTTCCATGATAGGTGTGCCGGGTGAGTGTTGTACTCTTTTTTCCATGTCCAAGGTTTTTCCCACTGGGTTTTCTTTGGTAAGGGTTTTTAAGGAGGCAGACTCATTTGGGTTCATCCTGCTTCTATCATGGTGGTGTTGGATGCTGAAGAGTGAGCGCGGTTTCATGTTCACATCTTGGTTTTTATCTAGTTTACTGTTGTCTTCTAGATTCGGTTAGGGCTTTTGATGTTTCATAGTCTTTGTTAACAAGCTGCATGTAGCTTGAGGTTAATGTGGTATCTCAGCCACATTCCTTTGTATTTAAACGCTTTTTTGGTTAATATATTTACCGGGGTAACCCATTAACAAAAAAAATAGTCTCGTCTCAACTATTATTCTTATCAGTTTTGCTCAATCCGACGTTTAACGTGTTAGTAAATATTACAATTAATTAAATAAAAAATATTTAAATTTTTATGAACGTAAAGGTAAAAATTTCAAATTTCTTAGTTCGACCAATTATATAAAAGAAATGTTCAAAATAAATTTGAATTTAGTTAACACGATTTTTGGTTGATTTATTGAAAATACTAAATAAGATCCGTAAATGTTCGTAAAATCTTTGTTTATACTGTGGTCAAAATTTTCTTAATTGAAAAGCGTAAATTATCGTTTCAAATTTCAAGTCATGGTTTAAATGGTTTCCTCAATCCCTCTTAGGTTGTCTTGAGGTATACACAAACATTTACCCCTAAACAGGAGTTTAGTTAAATGTTTTAGTTATAAGGAATGATTCCTTAAAAATCCTTTGATAAATTATTTGTCAAAACAAATTTCCACTTTCTTTTTGGTATAACCCAAAGTCTTAAATGGCTCTACTTTTCGAAGAGTCAATATTTATTTCATTACCATTAATTACACGGTCATTTAATGTAAAGGATTAAGCCTTAAATCACATGTTAATTATTCAAGGTACAGGTTTTCATTGCTCGGCCAATTCAGGGCAGTCTATAAACGATTATTAACTCCTTCTATTCTTAGAAACAAACAAATGGTCCTTAATGATCACAAGCATGAATTTATCAAATTACAGCCTACACACGTGATTCACCAAATTTATTAATGCTACATGTGCATTGGTCAATCCAAACGACATCACGTGAAACTCATAATGTTCATTACAAGTTCTGGATGTAGTGATTGGAATAAATAATCTTTTTCGCGGACGCGAAATTGATGATAACCATGCCGAGGATCAAATTTTTTAAAACATACGCTCGAAGCTCGTAAATTATCGAACAAATCTATCATCTTGGGTAGTGGATATAGATTTCTAATCGTCAATTTACCTAGTTCACGGTAATCAATAAATATAAGAAATAATAACACCATAGCTCTTCGTAATGTCGAGCTTGGTAGAATAAAAGCTTTTTCTGACAACTCTCTCAGTTGTACAGTAATTCTATTAATTCAGATGGTGCTGACGTACAGTGCATAAGCCATAGGTGCAGTACCGGGAATATAATCAATACCAAATTCAGCTTGCCTTAATGGCAAAAGTCTAGGTAATTCACCAACAAATACCTCCTAAAGTTTCAGATAGTAGGAACATCTTTTAATAAATTCATATTAGGTTCTATCTAAATTATAATATCTATGACTAATTCACAACCATTCACGATATAATTTCAAGTCTAAATGCAGGATATGGTCATCCATAAAAATTATTTAGATCACTTTTGATAATCAACATCTTATCTTTTCGGGGAATTCTACTCGAGTTCCCATCAATTAAGACAATGTCGTCATGTCATAATCAATCAATCCATTCTACTGGCACAATCAACTTTCCAGTTTTATTACCGTTGATAAGATGTGAACTTCTCAAAAGACTAATAATAACTCATAATCTTTCACAAGTTCAAGGATATCAGGACACATAACTAACCTTAAAAGAGTAAGGTCAATGCATGATTTACGCGATAGAATTTCAAATCAGATACAGACGAAAACATTAACGAATATGAGTATATCCCATGTTTTCATGAATTGAGTACGCATTCGAAAGCTCCTTGGATCGTTACCCATGTCATTCAAATGAAATATAATCAAAAGAAATGATGCAAACGACGATACATCCAATCGGGTATCAACACTCGGTAATCAGATATTTTTCCAACGAATCTCACTACGAGAGAATTGGACAAGAAGGGAATATCAATTGTCAAATAAGACAAGTTCCACAGATGATTAAATTTGGTTCAGAAGAATAAATAGTACGGGCACATATGTAGGTGTCCCTAACACTATGTCCCTATTTTCGCACTTCTTGCAGATCTCATAAAATTTAATCTTTCACAATCTTCAAAGAAAATTTAGTGTTTATTAATAATTTTATGGTGACTACTAATCAGCCTTGCATGGTCCCTTCCAAATTGTATGTAGGCGCGTAACTATATACAATTTCAAGATTAACGATGCAATACTCAGTTCGTCAAAATTTTATCATCATGTTTATAATAAAAACATTTTCATGCTTAATTCTTAAATAAGAATCAAAAATAAATTTACAAAGATTTTCTTTGTTATGAAAACAATTAAGTTTTCCAAGGTGTTTCATAAATAACTTCATTTCGATAATGATTATTTATAAATCTCACTTTAAATAATCCTTATGGTGATGAAAATTCAAATTTTCTCAAGTAATACTATTTCAACTTATAAAACAATGAGTGACCAGCAAAAGAGTGATGAAAAGTTGTTCACCAAGAACTAACTACAATATAATAGGAATGAGCTTAGCCAATTAATCATGAGGTTCATGACCTGGATGGCACTCAAAAAGAATAATCCACAACGTAACTCAAATCGAGATGAGTACTTTTTCAATGGTTGCATCACTAATGCGAACATTAGGAAGAAGCAAGAAAAGATAGATAACATCGATACATGTAGAATTTAGAAATCAAAGGTAGTCTTTTCATTAATCACAAACAAGTCAGAATTGTACCGTAACACATTGTGTGTCACTATGTCATACAATTCCAAGAACTCATCCTACCAACTGATGTCTTAGTTAAGTTAGGGATTTTTAAAAGATACCACAATGAATACTAATCTACAAGAGTCATTAGGTGTTCCACATGTCCCGAAAGATCCATCGGTCCCAATTCTGAAGAAGATTTCTTCAATTTATTTCTTGGACACTGGGCATCCTCGTCATTGGACAATGGCCTAGGAACAACCCTTAACACGAATCAACAATAATTTAAAACCTCATAATTCAATCACAGAACTTAATGACTTCCTCTTAACAATTTCTTATTCCATACGAGTTAAATTTTACTTTATTCAAGTTTTAATCAACTTATACTCAATGCAATATCCTACCTCATTCTCCAATACTTTCAACCTTATTTCTAGACCTTAATAGGGAAATAAAAGTTCAATATGAATGACACTTAATTTCCAATCCTATTGCTCCTTCATCAATAGTTATCAAATGAGTCACTAGTATGAAATGACCTACATATTCAATTATACTTCTCGGAAAGGTACTAGTGGCATGAGGCTTTTGGGTAATGGTTCCAATGACAGCCTCAAGTGCAACATTCACCATTTCGATTTCAAATTTAAGAATTAAGTGACACCGAATCAGATGACACCTTTCCAGGTGGTAACGTTTTGTCAAACTCTAGTCTATAAGGAAAGATCGTCATGACATCGATATCAGATTTAATCTCGCCAATTCTTCTTTAAGATTACAATCAACTAATATTAACGTTTCTACGAATATCAACCATTTTTTTGGGATCATAAATATCCACAACTTAGTTTAGATCTGGAATAGCAAGAATTCCTACAGAAATAGCTTAGATTAATTTGCTAGGGAATTTAGGGTTCCTTGTGACAATCTACGTCGTATAAATACCTCGTATAAATATAGAAATAATCATAAAAAACAACCATGTAATCAAATTACATCATATGTATATATATAATCCAAGTTATATATATTAAAATAACACTTCTCAGTCTGGCCTTGTCGGTAACCCGAAAATTCTTCGGCACCGTTATAGTCAAAAGATTTTTAGACATTTTGAGAAAAATGTTTATAGTTAAAAGATTTTGAAATATTTTATTCAAAACCTTGGTTTTAAAAATCTTTCGTTCTCTATGACGAGAGCTCTGGTACCAAACTGTAACACCCCAAATTTACACAATTCAATACAGCGGAAGACTCGTTGTTGTTACGGGATAGCACATTACTCACATCATAGACAACGCTTAAAAATCGCGTCGTTTAATAATAAAGCATTTCCATTCATGAATGTCAAATTTACATAGGTCCCAATTCATGTTATTTCATACAATTTTACAAAATATTTGAATGGAAATTGTTATTTAAGTGCGGGCCATGAATTCTTGTTGTCTTCCCGAGAATTACCTTCAAGTACATGAGATAAAACATGTTAAAGGAAAAGGTCAGCGATAACGCCGAGTGAATTCATAGAGTTTAATAAAATCCACCAATATAACATCGGTATAAAATTATTACCGAAAATCATTTTGTACAAATCTTTGTAATAGGCCAAAAAATAGCCAAAGTCATTTTATACCAATCCTTATCAAAATCATAATATAGGCGTTTGCCTTCAAAATCATTATACGAACCATTGTCGTAAAAACATCATACAATACGTTTTATAACGTTGTATAAAATTAGATAAAAACCGTTATATGAATATGGTTTATGAAGAACCAAAACACGAACATAAAATCAATAATAAGACCCCGTATTGCTAGTCAGGCAATATATCGTATTCAGTGCGTATAGCAGTATTTCGTTATTTTTGGATTATTATAAGCCGCATGACATTGTTACATTACTATAACCAACAACGGGTAGCTAACCCGAAACTCAATTTGCCCATCTAAATTAGCATGTCGTCACAAAAATCACGCTATGGAAATCTTCTCATACATAAATTTGCTTACCAATCAATGTGGCACGACGGGGATCAACCGTCAAGGCGCGAACTTGGGTGATCGTCCCCAAATAGTACTATTATATGCATAAGCGTCTACCAAATCCCGGTAGTTCACAATTCATGCTAATGGGACTTTTAGTGACATAACCTAACTTTAATAATCCATTTCATTTCATACATCGGGTCATATAATCATTCATCGGGTCATACAATCATTCGGGTCCAAATCAATAAACAAACAATCAGGACAAATGGTGTCCTATTTTATTAAAACTAACATGTTATCTCCCTCGCGGGTTTATAAAACATTTCATAAAAACATTTAAAAGAGTGTGAGGCTATGAACTCACGTTGATGTGGGAAAGCGGGTTATCGGCAATTCGGATGTACGGTACGTGCTTCAATCACGGAAACCTAGACAAATAATACTCGTCTTAGACTTTTGTCCAGTGACTTTATAAAAATAACAATTATGTATACATATGATGATTTTATAAATATGATGATGATCAAGTGGGTTTATACATCTTTACTCATTCATTATAGTGTTTATGTGTTGGTAACATTTTTATACTAGTTTACTAGTTTTACCTATTTACATGTTTTAGGTCCAATAAGCCTATTATAAGTCCATTACCTTAAATTAGACCATTTTATACTTTTATTATCAGTATTATACTTTACATGTTGGGCCCAAGTGGGTTAAGCCCAATAAGTAAATTTATAAGTGTTTAGTTGGATTAATAGTCCAATAATGTTAACTTAGCCCGTTAATGTCCATATGTTATATAGTTCGGGTTTTATCAGTTTTTACTTGTATTAAGTACTTATATATCAGTATATGACTTTTAAAAAGTTTACATTAGACGGGTCCGACCGTCTAAGTTTTAATTGACGAAAAACGTTAATTTTACGGTATTAGCCGAAAAGACGTAAAAATCATGTTTTTAGTTTTTATAACTTATAAAACTTACCAAACTACCATTTTTATATAATGTCCATTTATTTATCCTTATAAATATTTATATAAATGAAATATATAATATTAGTGGGTTTTAATTTCACATTTTATACTATATTATTTTGAGTGCTTATATAATACTATTAAACTTTAATTTCACAAAATCTGATTTTTAGTTTCACTTTCACCATTTTTATCATATCTTGAGTTTTATAAGGAGATAGAAGCTTATTTTTGGATGACATAAACTTCATATTATGTGATACAAATAACTTAATATAGCTACTGCTCAATCCATGTCTAAGTATCCTTAACAGTCCCTACAAAACAGACTATTCAGATTGGTATACAAATTTTGTTTTGATCATATCTCACTCATTTTGATGATTCCATTGCATGGCCAACTCTCACATGTGTATAACACCTAATACTTACTGTATATTGATTCCACTTTACCATTTTAACAGTTTAACATTTGGTTAGTTACTGTTTTTATACAGCCATCACATTAAGCAAGATTTTAACCATTTTACATGTGGTTTTCCATCTTTTTACCCATGTTTATCAACACCAAATCCCCACATAATATTTTTATCATCATATTCATCATATACATATACAATAGGAAAGAAAATACAAGATTACATAATCAAAATAACAAGAGGATAGGAAGAACAATCTTTATACCACCATTAGTGATGAATAGATGAGGTTTTTGATGAACAAGACTTGGTTCTTGTTATCTAATCTTCAATTTTAGCAAGGAAACTTCTTGGGTCCTTTGGATAGATGAACAACTCCATGAATTCAGCCCTTTAACCTCAAAAAACTCCTTTTCATAGGTTAAGATCACCTCCAATCTACATATCTTCAAAGGTTCTTCAACATATGTGTGAATAACACATGATATTGTGGTTAAATTGATCAAATGAGGGGTGTTTGAAGGTTGTTTTTAGACGAAATATAGAGAGAGAGGAGAGAAAAATGGTGGTTTGCATGTATGAAAGTGTTAAATGGTTTGTATGAGTGGTGTTGGCAAGTTTTGTGTGCAAGTGGTGTGATGGCAAAGCTAAGACAAGTGTCTTAGCTTTGTTTACAAGCTTAAAACCTCACAAGGGTGTGTTGTACACTTTTGGCCGTCCCATGTGTGGGGGTGGGGCAAGTTTATCTTGTCTCATCCCCATTTAATTACGAGTACTCCTCGATTCTAGTTTCCTCGATTTGCGTGCCCTCGGGTCGTTTTACGAAAAACGTTTTTATAAATTATGATTCAACGGCACAAAACGAATCTAATAAAAATTGTCTCATCAAAAACGGAGTTCAAAAACGTAAATACATAATCCTAAGGTTTCCGGTTTAGTCGTAAAGGACGTTAAATTATAATCGTAAGTCCTAATCTCTTCTCGTAAATTTGTGAGTTTATGAACCAACACAAATTTAAAATCCCAAAATAATATTCATGGTTAAACTTATTTTCTGAATGTCGGACTGTCACCAAAAACGGTGTATGTAAACGTAAGCACATAACGTAGAATCCTCCAGTTTAGACGTATTCGATGCTACTTCAAGACGTAAATCCAAATTTCTTCCCATAAATGAGTGAGTTCATAATATAACATTAAAATAATGTTTTTAAATAATATTTGAGAATAAAATATCAACCATAAATTGACGGATTGTCACAACACCTGTGCCTCTAGTGTTATGGTTATGGAACCCCTATAACTAGGTGAAACTGACATGCATGTATATAGCTCAGGCAATCTAAAATTATCATACATATAATGGTTTGTTTAAGACACTTAAACTACTGGGTAAAATAGATGGCTGCAAACGGGGAATCCGAATATAGGAAGAAAGAATGTCCTTACTGAAGGACGGAATATCCATACCTTGTGTCCCGTAAATGAAGATGGAAATGAACGTAGACGATCACTCCTACTTCACAATAGCCACATAATGAAGGGACATGAATAAGAGTCGATCTTACTTATACATACTTGTTATTTGGTTTATTTAACGCGTTCATACTTATTATACTTGTTCTTGTCTTGTCTTAATATTTCATGTTTTAATCATGTGTTTCTTATAGTTTCATGTATTTTAGATTCATGTGTCTCATGTTTTAAGTGTTATTATACTGGTTATAACATAATGAGTTACTTTCTAAAAATAGCAGGTTTCTAAAAATAGAAAGTTTCTATATTTAGCATGTTCTATAAATAGTATGTTACCATATTTAACGTATTAACATAAATAGCATGTTACCATATTTACTATAATTCCATAAATATCATATTACCATAAGTAATATAATTCCATAATTAATTATATACATATATTATATCATGTATTATTATATTATAAAGTTTCATAATTAATTAATACTTAGCTTATTATTAATTATTAATATCATGTCATGTTATTATAAGTTTATTATTAATTAATAATATTACATTATACATGTTATTAAACTTACCATAAAAGATATTAATTAATTTGACCTAAGTTTTAATTAATTAATTACATGTTCATAAATAATTAAATCAATTAATTATTATAGCCTAAGTTTATTTAAATAAGTATACATGCATATTTTATCATGGTTTTATTTAAATAAACATAACATATGTTTTATTTTAATTAAACCAAATTTAATTAATGACTATATTAATTAAAACGTAAAATACTTAATTTACATGTCGGTTTAATTACGTGTTTCTGAAAAGTTAAGTTCCCGTTCCCCGATCCGAGACCCGACCATCGAGCCACAACAGCTCACCGAGAGACTACGGCTCTCGGCTTGTTGTTGCGCCGAGCCAATCAACCCCCATCCGAAGCTGGGGTTTCCCCTGCCTGCGTCGAGTTCCCACCGAGCACCCCTAAAGGGCCTAGGTTTCCACCGTTAGTCCAAGATACTCGTTGCGGGGTCTTGGTCCTTGCGGCTGCCATCACATCACCACCATCGCCAGCACAAGCTTGCGGCTAGTTGTTCACAACCAACGCCGACCCCTATCGAGGGGTTGCGGCTGCTGGACGCCAACACCACTGAGACCTCCATGCTCTCGGTTTGCGTGTGATCGAGAGAAACACCCCAAAAAACCCCTTTTTGTTTAATTCTTGGTAGATCTAACATCATTACATCTTTTCTTATTTTATTCTTATTAAATCTTGATCATAACATAATTAAAATAAAAGAAGAAAATGGATTTGAGGGATACTAACGCGTGAATTAAAAAATAATAAACACGAGCGCGTTATCGTATCAATAATAAAATCAAAACGGATTTCCCCTTGGTGTTCTATGGGTGTCGTGGCAAGAGAGAGAGAGACAAGGAAGAGCTCGGGTTTTATTTTCCAGTAAAAGTGTTATATGAATACTTTGTAGTTTTTATTAAGCACATGTATTAGTTAATGGGTATGGGCCAAGCCCGTTTCTCCCTTCCTTCTTCTTCTAGCCAACGCCAAACACACCCCCTTTACTTTTAAAGTTTGTTTTTCTTGCTTAATTCTTTATCGTGTATTGCTCGTGTTTATATATCGTGTTTTATTTCTTGAGCATTTCTTGATATCGTACGTACATACTTATTGTATATTAATATTCATTTTTACGTATATAATACTTATGATTAATTAATACATAATATTCGTATTAAATGTTTGTGATACATGATGTATATTAATTTTAAATTTAACGGTAACTTCGTGCATTAAATGATCATAGGATTTTTATAGCGGGTTTTACACATCCTTTCCTAAGATATCTCATGCATATCCTAACAAACTACTACTAATAATACATTTTGACTTTCTAACATACCAGGAGTAACGTATTAATCCTACCAGGAGTAACTACTCCTACTACTACTATGACCAGAAGGAACTACATACCTCCTAGTCAGCCTATTACAATACTAAAATACATAACTATTACATTATTCCTAACAATCCTCCCCTAAACTTTAATTTGACTTGGTTGAGTTTAAGTTTCCAGATAGATCTTCCATGAAAAATAGCACGAGGATTGAATCGAGAACCACAGCAGCAACATCCATAGTTGATAAGACCAGAAGAAACACACAAAGAGTTGTGCTAAACTCTTATGTTGAACTTCGTTAAAGCTTGAAAACTTATGCACATGTTGAATCTTCTCAGCAACATGAGTAGATTTGATAAGCCTTTGCCAAGTAGCTGCTCACTCTTGGGCCAACTAATCTTTTGTAAGAATCATGAAATCACCCTGGGAGACTAGTACCCAGTCCAACTCTTGGAACGTAAATCATTGGTGAGTTGGAGTAACCTAATGATTTTGGGCAAATCATCACAGCCTTCAACAGATTTGATATATGTATTTACCAAGAGTCGTACCCTCTTGGACTAGCAAACTCTCAGCAGTGAACCATGGGTGAGTTGATGACCCTATAGTTTTGAGCAAACAATTACAACTATCTACGGATTTGAGAAAGTCTTTACCACAAACCGTTTGCATGTGGACTAGCCGCTCTTCGTTCTAGGACCAAGATGTAAAACCCCAAAATTTGGGCTTTTGACACGTTACCGGTTTCATTATTAATATAGTTCATCCTAAAATATTTTTATCAACGACCTTTACAAACGAAATCATAATATAGTAAATATTATATATTTACTTATATTTCTTAAAAACTTGACGTTTTAACCATGGACTTATTTTATTTTTATTTTTAGACACATTTTATGTGCATAAATAATAAATAATTATATTTAACATAATTAATAATGATGATCCAAAGTATTACGCATTAAAAACTATATACAATAATTTTTAAACATAAACTAAGTGGTGAAAATGAGTTTTCCTTGGATTCTATTTCCTTTCCCACATCACATATACAAACAAATCAAAACAAAACAACCCTCATTTGGCTAAAACCTTGGACACGTCACCTATATGATCCCAAAGATATCATAGTACACTTCCCCTCCCACAATTTTCGAACACATCACCATCCATGGAGAAACAAGTGAATGTTGTGGCTTCCTTCATATCCACGTCTCTAACCTACCCAAAATCCTAAAGTTATATATGGATGTGGATTCTATTATGGCCACATGTCTAGCCAAACTCAACCTCAAACCTTGCCCTTAATTCTTCTTTATACACAGGGTAGTAAAAAGGTTCAACACAACACACACACTTCCTCCTTCTTGATGATAGCCGCCACCACCCACCTTATGTTTATGACCTATTGTCGTCACAAAACACCTCCACTACGTGATGTTTTAACCACCACCGTGACTCATAACCACCAACCACCATTCTGAATACCCACCACATCCATGATGTGCTTGTCGGTTGTTACCAGCCGAGACCCACCAAATGACCACCATTGTGGCCACCACGTCTAGCCTTCATCACATCCGTGATGATCACCATGCTGCCATAACTAACAACAGCCACCCTCACTATCATCACCATCTCCCTTGTACCACCACCAGTGTTCGAAATTACCACATCCGTCACCCCCAAAAACACCACCAGATCCGTCCTTTTATCACCACCAGCATGTACATCGAACGCCACCACGCATAGATCTATAGATCTATCACCATCCGCCAGCAGGGTGCGACAACAAGACCAGCAGGAGGTTGCTGCTGCGTTTGGTTCAGCAGATGCATGACAAAGATGTTCGAGTCAGCCTATACGCTTTTGTTTGAACAGAAAACACATGGGGAGTTAGACCTGCTGATGTACAAGCCATTAGGGTGCGTTTGGGGTTAGCCGAAATCCATACGGGTGCGTTTAGACCTGCTGTTACGCAGCCGAAAAAGGGCGTTTGAATCTGCAGTTTACAACAGAGAACGGGGTGTTTGGATCTGCTGATTAAAAGAAGGGGGTGTTTGGATTGCTGATTAGATGCAGCAGAATGGGTGCGCTTGGGACTGCTATTAGCAATAGGGGCGTGTGTGAGTTGCTGTAAGGGTATGTTTGGGACTGCTGATGACGACGAGATGCCTTGGATTGCTGATTTGTAATGATTGGTGTAACACCCCATTTTGATAATGGAATGTCACGCGTAATTATGGCGTGTCATCAAAGCATGCAAGGATAAATGTCTAAAACATTACATGACCATAAAAAGGAAATACCGGAATCAAACATCAGTAGTCCAAAAGTAAAGCTCATCACACACAAACATAAGTACTGTAAATGAAAGGACTAAAAAATGTCCATGGAAAGAGTATCAAAGTATAGATAATGCATAAAGTAAAGAAAGGCTAGAAAGCTTCCAGTCCATATGCACGTACGATTAAAGTCTACGAGCGTCCCTGAGTACCGGCCGTTTTGGGAACATGAAAAGGAAAACGGCTGAGCAATACGCTCAGTGCACGGATGTACAATAAAGCATGAATAATATAAGCATATAAGCATATAACAGCGGAAGAAACTAAGTCCCGAATAACCCGGTTAGGTCTTAGTAAAACTGGTTTAATAGTTTGAAAAGTCTTATGTTTATCTTATAAAAACTGTTTAACATATTTTACCATTAGCCAATATAGGTCATGAAAATCCACCGTACATGAATAATTGGAGGGGTGACCTCATCATGCAAATTAGAGTGGCTGCCTCTAATTTAATATACTGGTTTTGGGTAGGAGGGATCAGCTCCTTGTAAAGGATGCAAGGCACACACCACATTCACACTGAGTAATCTGCTGAAAAACATGTAACTAGGATGCACCCATACGCCCCACATGATAAATATAACAATATGGCCAAAAGCTGAAGGGACGCCACGAGCAATCACTCCGCCATGGGGAAGTCATAACACCAGTGCCTCTAGTGTTATGGTTATGTTACCTCCATAACTAGGTGAAACTGGTCATGCATGTATATGGCTTCAGGTATTCTAAATTAAACATAAGCAATCAAACATATAAACTTATACTATGGGAAAACAGTTGGCTGCATACGGGGAAATCCTAATAAGGAAAGAATGTCCATACTGAAAGGAAGGGAATCCGTACCTTATTACTAATGAACGAAGAAGACGAACGGAAGAGAGTCCTACTTCGGTATCACTAATGCTACATAAATACATACGTTTATAAGTATCTGATTACTAAATACGTAACTTATTTCATGTCATGTCTTAGCTTATTTTATACGTTCATGTCATGTTTTACTGTTTTAAGCTTTATACTGTATTTATCTTACATTCTGTCTATTCTGATTAAGTATTACTTGTATTTCATGTATTATTATACTTGTTGTGTAATAATAAGTAACTTTCTAAAAATAGCAGGTTTCCTAAAATAGAAAGTTTCCAAAAATAGAAAGTTACCAAAAATAAAAAGTTTCCAAAAATAGAAAGTTTCCAAAAATAGAAAGTTTCCAAAAATAGAAAGTTTCCAAAAATAGGAAGTTTCCAAAAATAGGAAGTTTTCAAAAATAGAAAGTTTCCAAAAATAGAATTACGGCTTAAAATAGATAAGTTTCTAAAAATAGAAAGTTTCCATAAATATATTAGCTGCCTTAATCAAATAAGTTTCTAAAAATAGAAAGTTTCCATAATTAGATATAAGCTGGTTAAATAAGCTAATTGTATAAGCTTAAGTGTTTTCTGATTATTATTCTAAGTCATGTTGTTATAAGTATAGTTTATTAATTATTACATGTAAATTTAATAAACTATAGGTTAAAAATATTTAATTAAGTATATCATGTTTTTAATTAAATAAGGTAAAATACTTAGGTTAAAACATGTATTATTAATTATTTATAATATAACGTAAGTCATCTTAATTAATTATAGTCATGGTTTTTAATAATTAATTAATTATAAAGTCTAGTTAAATATAAATACTTAGGTTAAAATTCATGATCTAGTAATTAAATTTATAACCTAAGTCATGTTAAATTAAATTAAACATGTCATATTTATTAATTTAATTTTTAACACATAACTATTAAAATCATAAACCTTAAAATAATATATGAACCGGATCGTGACTAGAAACCATGAACCGGACCCGTAATCAACACCATACCCCGAACCAAGTCGGGGTTCCCCCTTGTTTGCTACTGTTGTGGGATCACCACCATCATACCGAGACCATCAGGTCTTGGTGGTGGTTAATAAGCCAAGTCGAGACCCCTTAGGGCTCGGTTTAGGCGTCGGCTAGAACAAACACCCCTAAAAACCCTTGTTTTGATTTACCCCATAATCATAGACATGTTTTAATAATTGTCTTTAATTTGTTTTTTTAAAAACATCATGGTTTTATGTGATTTGTTAAATCAAAACATAAAAGAAAAAGGTTAAAAAGGTTATACCGAATGCGTGGATCAATCAAGGATGAACACACACGAATGCTTGCACAATATTCAAGATCAAAATCAACTCGAACACCCTCTTTTTGTGTTGTATATTCGGCGGCCAAGGGAGAGAAGGATGAAAAGATTTAGGGTTTTGTTATTTTTCCTGTATTGTGAAAAATGACCAAGATTTTCCTAATTTCCTTGTTTTAGTAAAACTAAAATGGGCTTGGCCCATCCTTCTTGGTGTAGCCGCGGGTAGGGGCCCCACATGGGGTAGCCCGTACCTTTTCCGAGTCTAATTATTATAGCGTGTTCGTGTTTTATCGTGTTCGTGTTTTTATGTGTTCTAAGTAATTTTTGATCGTGACTTAATATATTTATTCGTGTTCGTAATAAATATATACACGTAAATAATATTATCTCGTGATTAAATTACGTTCATGATTATAATTGTTATTTGAATAATTATCGTGTGTTCATACGTAATAAATACTTATCGTGTTCTAACACGTACGTAATACTTAAAATTCTTATACGTGAACATAAACATACTATAAAAGGAAAGTTTTAATCTAGTACGTACGATCTTAAGGGTACTATTCATGGTAAAAGCATGCGGGTTTTACAACTCTTCCCCCCTTAAAATAATAATTCGTCCCCGAATTATACATAAAGTAAACTAGAAAAGAAGAACATACCCGAATTCAAAATATGAAATGAGGGTAAGAAGCCCGGATAGACTCCTCTGTTTCCCAAGTGGCTTCCCGCTCGGTATGATTCCTCCAAAGGATTTTGACGAATGGAATCGTCTTCCTTCTCATGACTCGTTCTTGTCTGTCAAGAACTCGTTCGAGTTCTTCTATGAAAGTGAGATCTTCACGTATCGGTTCCAGTGGATACTGAACCATGTGAAGGGGATGATACTGGTACCCTCTGAGTAAGGACACATGAAACACATTGTGTACACGCGAAAGCTGCGGAGGTAACGCTAACCGGTAAGATACTTCACCGACTCGTTCAATGATATCAAATGGTCCGATGAAACGAGGACTGAGCTTCCCTTTAATCCCGAAGCATCTAACACCACGTGCCGGTGAAACCTTAAGAAAGACGTGATCTCCTACGTTAAAATGTATGTCCCTACGATGCTTATCGGCGTAACTCTTCTGACGTGACCGTGCTTCCTGAAGTTTCTGCTTAGCTACTACGACCCCCTCATTAGTCATTTCTATGATCTCTGGTCCTTCAAGTGTTCGCTCGCCAACCTGATCCCAGCAGATTGGGGCGCGACACTTTCTGCCATACAACATCTCGAAAGGAGCACACTTGATACTTGCGTGCCAACTGTTGTTGTATGTGAACTCCACCAAACATATATAATCGTCCCAATCACCCGTCTATTCCAACGCACATGACCTCAACATGTCCTCCAATGTCTGAATCGTTCGCTCCGACTGCCCGTCTGTTTGAGGATGAAAAGCCGTGCTAAGCTTAAGTTGTGTACCCCAAGCTTTCTGCATACTCTTCCAAATTCGCGAAGTGAATCGAGGATCTCTGTCTGAGACGATGCTGGATGGAGCACCGTGGAGTCTCATGATCTCTCTTCTATATGTATCGGCGAGTTTACTTACCGAATCTTCCTTGCGGATCGGTAAGAAATGAGCTGATTTGGTAAGTCGATCTACGATAACCCAAATTGCATCGTGCTTCATCTTGGTAGGCGGAAGACCAGTAACAAAATCCATGGTGATTTTGTCCCACTTCCACTCTGGGATATATAACGGTTGAAGGAGACCGCCAGATCGTTGATGCTCGATCTTAACCTGCTGGTAGGTAAGACATTTGGAGACGTAAGTGGCCACATCCTGTTTAATACCACTCCAGCAAAAGTACTGCTTGATGTCATGGTACATCTTAGTCAAACCAGGATGTATAGAGAATGGGGAGCTATGAGCTTCAGCTAACAAGGCTTCCCAGAGTTCTTGATCATCAAGAACACAAAGTCTCGTGCCCTGCCATACGATACCATCTGAATCTACTCTGAATTCCGTCTGTTTCTCCAAATTCTGAACTATCGCCCAGATTTCTCCATCATCTTTCTGAGCTTCCTTGATCTTAGAGAGTAACTCGGGTTCTACTCTAAGATTAGCCCAGTAACCGTGCTATCCACGTACCATGATCTCGATGTCTAGTCGCTCCAAGTCTCTTATGATTTCTTCCTCAATTTTAATGCCGTTGATCATTCCGGACTTCCTGCTAAGTGCATCTGCTACTACATTCGCCTTTCCGGGATGATACTGTAGATTAATATCATAATCCTTCAACAGCTCTAACCGTCTCCTTTGCCTCATGTTCAATTCACGTTGAGTGAAGATATACTTCAAGCTCTTGTGGTCCGTTAAAATGTCACATGATTCTCCATATAAGTAGTGCCTCCATATCTTCAATGCAAACACGACTGCAGCAAGTTCCAAGTCATGCGTAGGGTAATTTTCTTCATAAGGCTTAAGCTTCCGTGAAGCTTACGCGATCACTTTCCCATGTTGCATGAGAACACAGCCAAGTCCCTTCCCCGATGCATCACTGTAGATTTGAAATCCACCCGTACCAGATGGGAGAGTAAGAATAGGTGCAGATACTAACTTCTGCTTCAGGTCTTCAAAGCTCTTCTCTCGTTCTTCAGTCTAGACGAATTTCTCCCCTTTCCGCATCAGTTTTGTCAATGGTAGTGCTAAGCGGGAAAAGTTCTCCACGAACCTACGATAATAGCCAGCTAAGCCTAAGAAACTGCAGACTTCCGTCGCTGATGTCGGCCTTGGCCACTTAGTAATAGCCTCAACCTTCGCTGGATCCATAGTGATTCCTTCTGCTGATACAATGTGACCTAAGAATGCCACCATGTCTAACCAGAACTCACACTTGGAGAATTTAGCATACAGCTGCTTCTGGCGAAGAATCTGTAGTACTGTACGAAGATGGTCTTCGTGTTCCTCCTTGGACTTTGAGAAAATCAGGATGTCATCGATGAAGACAATGACAAACTTGTCCAGAAATTCATGGAAAATTCTTTTCATCAAATCCATGAACACTGCTGGAGCATTGTTCAGGCCGAATGGCATGACTACAAATTCGTAGTGGCCATAGCGGGTACGAAAAGCAGTCTTGGCGATGTGCTGCTCCTTAACCCGTAGTTGATGATAGCCTGACCTAAGATCAATCTTGGAGAAGTGTTTGGCCCCTTGGAGTTGGTCAAACAGATCGTCTATTCGCGGCAGTGGATACCTATTCCTGATAGTAATCTTGTTGAGCTCGCGATAGTCTATGCAAAGACGCATAATGCCGTCCTTCTTCTTAACAAATAAGACTGGTGCGCCCCATGGAGATGCGCTCGGTCGAATGAAACCTCGTTCTAGAAGTTCTTGCAGTTGATCCTTCAGCTCCTTTAACTCTATGGGAGCCATGCGATAAGGAGCCTTGGAAATCGGTTCAGCTCCTGGGATGAGCTCGATACTAAATTCCACTTCTCGTGCAGGTGGTATGCCCGAAAGTTCTTCTAGAAATACATCTTGGAATTCTGACACTATTGGTTGATCCTGAATTGATGGATATTCAGCATCCATGTCATGAACCATAGCTAGATAACCCTCGCAGCCATGTGACAGTAGTGCACGCGCTTGTAGGGTAGATATGATTTATACAGACCTTTCGGGTACGAACCCGTTGTGAATGTACTCTGGTGCATTAACATCACCGAAGATAACTCGAAATGAATGGCAGTCTATGGTAGCATGATGCTTGGATAGCCAATCCATGCCCAAAATCATGTCAAAGTCATTCATGTCCAACGGAAGTACGTCAACAGGACGAACCTTATCGTCAAATTCTAGGGTAAGACTCTTGTATACATGGGTTATGCGTACAGAGTCTCTCAAGGGCGTGGAAATACTCAGTATATTATCTAGTGGCATGGGGAGCATCCTAATGTTCTTAGCATAAGCGGTAGATATGACCGAGTGAGTAGCACCCGTATTAAATAGAACACACGCAGCCTGACCATACATATACAAGATTCCAGTGATGGTACCTGTAGACTTGTTGGCCTGATCTCGAGATGTCGTGTAGACACGTCCAGTGGTAGGAGGCGGCTTGGTATCAACATGTCCCGATGTGCCCTCTATCTCGCCCTTACGGCAGTCCTTCATAATATGGACAGGAAGACCACACTTGAAGCATGCGTCAGTGTTACGACGACATGGCCCTGGGTGCCTATGGTGGCAAGTAGAGCAAAGAGGATGAGTATATCCTCCAGCAGGTGCTCTGGCTGGCTAAGGACCTGATAAAACATTTTACATGAGACATGTTAATAGGGTACAAAGGACAATGCGAATAATCGTAAGATTGAATACCAGTGATAGGTGGATGGCTAGGCTGTGAACCTCTCTGGTTCTGGTCCCTACCGTTTCCATGGTTCCTGGTAAAAGATTTGCTAGAGTGTCAGAATTATGAGTTATAACATGAAATCATAAGAAAATGCGTAAGTATTAGGACCTTCTACCGTTGGAGTGTCCAGCGTTGTTACGGTAATTATCATTACCGCTACGCCTATCCGTAGCAGAACGGTCGTTAGTCTGACCGTTTCCCTTGGGCTGATTAGGCTGCTGCTGAGTAGCCGGCTGAGACCGGTCCCCAGTTTTCTACCTGGAAGATGCAATTTAAAGAGATGAATAATTGACATATAAAGAAGAATACGGATTGATCACCGCTTGAATACGAATGTTTACCTCTTGTCGGGTTTCTCAGCTTCCCCGAACTCATCTCTCTCATGCTGCATCTCCAGCTTACGTGCCGCATCAGCAACTTGTGCTACAGTGTTGAACGTAGCACACACCAGATTGTTTGCGACCGATGTGCGAAGAGCCCACCTAAAGTGGTGTGCCTGCTCTTCAGGAGTACCTGCCGCTGCACCAAGGAAACCAGCTAATAGAAGAAAGCGCTGCATAAACTCATTGCTATTCTCCCCAGCTATCTGTCGGATCCCATGGTACTCCCTCTTAAGCTTGTCTTGCTCACCCTTGGGAAAGAACTGATCCATCACCCTATCTCTGAACTGAGCCCATGTCAAACCAGCCACCCAATTATCACCTCCCTCAGACTGCTTCAATGCTAACCACCAATTTAACACATCGCCTTCAAACCGGTAGCATGCCAACCTCGCCTTGTACACGGGGTCACAACCCATAGCATCGAAGATCTTCTCGATGTGAGCCAACCAGCTTTTAGCTTCACTGGGGCTATCTGTTCTCTCGAAAGCTCGAGGATGGAGCTTGTTGAATCTCTCCAGCCATATTGCCAATGTCACCGGAGGAGGAGGAGGTGCTTGGTTTTGCTGCTGATTGTTGGCAGCCTGAACCTCAGCCCTGATGTCATTCCTCAGTTGAGGAAGCAAAGCTTGCATTGCAGCTTGGATTGCTGCATTGAGTTGTTCCTGCTCGCGTGTGAGAACCATCTGATAATATAACATAAAACATATGACTAAACAGATTAAACATAAAATATATACATGAAAAAATTTTATACCAATAAATCATGAGAAAAAATTTTATGCAGGAAAATTCGTATATGAATGCATGATGCAGTTTTATGAAAACCTTTGTATGCTCGAGAGTGAACGCCTATGGTCAGTTCACCCAAAATAAAAGACATGGCGAGGGGACGCCTATGGGTCGGTCCCAAATTTAAAAGTTTCGATAAAACACATGCGACTAAATAGGGCCAGTCCTGTACCAACCATTACTTAGTCATAAACCTGCGACAATGACATATATATGTATGTATAAAAAAATGATGAATGCATGAAAACGACTATCAGTTCTAGGAAGACCATAGTGACTACCCACTAATTACAGGTCATGTTTTGAGAGCCTACAGGTCGAAGCCTTGGCTCTGATACCATAATTGTAACACCCCATTTTGATAATGGAATGTCACGCGTAATTATGGCATGTCATCAAAGCATGCAAGGATAAATGTCTAAAACATTACATGACCATAAAAAGGAAATACTGGAATCAAACATCTGTATTCCAAAAGTAAAGCTCATCACACACAAACATAAGTACTGTAAATGAAAGGACTAAACAATGTCCATGGAAAGAGTATCAAAGTATAGATAATGCATAAAGTAAAGAAAGGCTAGAAAGCTTCTAGTCCATATGCACGTACGCTTAAAGTCTACGAGCGTCCCTGAGTACCTGGCGTTTTGGGAACATGAAAAGGAAAACGGCTGAGCAATACGCTCAGTGCACGGATGTACAATAAAGCATGAATAATATAAGCATATAAGCATATTACAGCGGAAGAAACTAAGTCCCGAATAACCCGGTTAAGTCTTAGTAAAACTGGTTTTATAGTTTGAAAAGCCTTATGTTTATCTTATAAAAACTGTTTAACATATTTTACCATTAGCCAATATAGGTCATGAAAATCCACCGCGCATGAATAATTGGAGGGGTGACCTCATCATGCAAATTAGAGGGGCTGCCTCTAATTTAGTATACTGGTTTTGGGTAGGAGGGATCAACTCCTTGTGAAGGATGCAAGGCACACACCACATTCATACTTAGTAATCTGCTGAAAAACATGTAACTAGGATGCACCCATACGCCCCACATGATAAATAGAATAATATGGCCAAAAGCTGAAGGGACGCCACGAGCAATCACTCCGCCGTGGGGAAGTCATAACACCAGTGCCTCTAGTGTTATGGTTATGGTACCTCCATAACTAGGTGAAACTGGTCATGCAGGTATATGGCTTCTGGTATTCTAAATTAAACATAAGCAATCAAACATATAAACTTATTAATGAGACTGCTTTTATACATGGTCTCATCGTCCAAAATGGGCTTAAAATGCATTAAATATCATAAAAACACCCAAATATATGCTTGTGTTTGTTGCTTGTGTATTTTAGGTACGTATATTGAGGAAATGACAAAAAGATCACAAGAATCAATCAAAAACGAACACGGGAAACGAAGCCGCACAATGAACTGGACCCGAATCAAGATTTTCCATTTCAAGTCCTTGAAGTTTTGAAGATTAGGAAGATTGGTCCCTCATATTTTGAAGACTTGTCACTTAATACCTTTGTAAATCCCAATTATTACATTTGGGTCCCTTAAGTTTCAAGATTATATCATAAAGGCCCTTGAAGAATGCAAAATATGCATATAAAACCCTTGGAACAATTATGATAAAACTTTTGTGGCCAAAGTGTGAAAACACAAAGTTTTTAACAAAGGGATTTGGTTTTGAGAGCTGTTTGAAGTTAAAAGACAAGATAATGCAACTTGGGGGGTCATTTCCGGCAAGACAACCATTCCCATTCCACCCAACCACAACTTGACACGTCAGGCTGACTAGTCAACCCACCAATCATACTCACTCCTTCATCCATGTCACACCCCACTTAATTATTTTAACTGATTAATTAGTTAAATAATCTTTCCCACCAGAAACGTGTTTTTAAACTAATTCTTCCCTAAAAACAAATTAAACGCCCCTTTTCATCCCCTAGAAACCCTAATTAAACCCAAGTTCAATCACAACAAAAACAAAGGGGTTTTGTTTATACTTTTCCAGATTATTAATTAACCACTCACTAAACCCATCCCACACCAAAACCATGATCCCAACCAACCCATGTGAGCAGTAGGGACCTTCCCTGCTGCGTCACTTTCATCCCCAAACCCAGAAATCGACATAATCAACGGTTGGAGGAATTGCTTCCTCCCAAAGCACAAATGGACGCACAAGATTAACCCTACAAGCTGGCCATCACTCTCAAGTCACAAGAAACCATTGAAGACCAAATTTTAGTCAACATTCAAAGGGCAACTTTGGAAACTCACAGATTAGGGTTTAGGGCTTTAGCATTTTTATTGTTATTTTATTTATGAATTCTAGAATAGTCCTAGTACCTGTATAAATACCAAGTCGACTTGTGACTTTGGTTTTGTTCCAGTTTTTTTTACAAGTCCTTGTAAGCTGTTTTGTTAATGAAAGTTGGTATTTTCAGTAAAAATATGATTCTTTTTCAGTTGTTTAAAAAGTATATTGACTTGTGTGAAGAAACTGGTTCCATAAATCTATTTTGTCAAGCATTTTGTGGCCATTGTTTTCTTGTGAGAAATTTTGGTTAAAAGTGTTTGATTAACAAGAATCCTGGGTAGGATTTGTTGTTTGGGTTGTATAAGTGTGAGATTCATCTTTGTTTTCAAGTATTTAAGTGGAAAGAAACGGTAAAGGAAAACGTTTTTTTTCTTTGGTTTTCAACTCAAACCTAAACCAATCTCAGGTAGAAGTGAAAGTGGATACCTGAGATTAGCTTATTGAGTTTGAGTTGATTATTCTCAAGTGGTTTTGATAGTTTAGCATTTGGTTTTAAAAGGGTTTCATTTTGAGAAAGTTGGTGCTTCCAAAATTTGTCTCAAAATATTTTTGGTTGTCTATTTTCACTCATAACTTACTGCTTATATAAGCCTGCTCATAAGCTGTTGATACAAGCTTATGAGCATTAGCTTATATAAGATTGAAGGTGCTACTTGGTCTTGTGGTATTGTGTAGGGAACAATCAAGAGTCAAGCACTCTATTCCATTCACTTCTATTTCACTTTGAAGACATGGTTATAGCCTAGGGTCCTTCTTTGGACTCCTACAACAGGCTTTCTCTACTGTTCTTAAGCTAAAATGAGCTCATTAATCAGCCCTTTTGAAAGCAATAGCATAGGTAACAAGCTTGAACCTTTTGGCTGCTTTTATGTGAGTTTTACATGAGTTTATATGAAGATTGATGTGAACTTGTTCTTGTGCTGTTTTTTTTGTTTGATTATGTATCTTAGGGATTTAATGCATGTTAGAAGTGGATTGAATCAATTTGGTTAAGTTGTGATCTGATTTGGTTTGTAAAAATTTAGAAATCAGAAAGTTAAGGGTTGTTTGGGATAAGGGATTAAGCTACAAGGTTGATAAGCTGTTGACTTGAAAACTGCCCTAAGACACTTGCTTTATCAGTAGTAGTGTATTTTTATCATTGGTTTGGAGTTTGGTTAAGTTTCGTAGTATTTGCATGTTCTTATTTTTGCTTAGACTTGATAAATTCAGTATGCCTTTAAATGCTTAGATTTTTAGTGTAATTCTTCATTTGATCTTTGCACTTTGATAGGATTTGGGTTAATCTAGGATTGTGTTCAGTTTTTATGTGATTTGGTTTGGTTTTATGCAAGTTTGTGACTATTGAATCTCGTCTAAGTGCCAACTGCATCAGCAAGAGGCCCATATGCTTGTTTCTGATTTTCAGCAAGTTGATGTGCCATGTGTATGTGATTTTGGTTTGCTAATTTGAGTTTTTCTTCTTTATTGTGACTCCCCAGAACCCAACTGGTTGTGGGGGTTCCTTGTCTTACCATAATACCCACCAAATCAACAAGATCAATCCAAAATCCAAGCTCTATCATCATCAGTTGGCTTATAGTGTTGTCTGAGAACGCTTGGGTTCTCGGATAGTACTATTTTTGATTTATTTTGTTACTGTAGCAAGTTTGTTTAATTGAGCACGTTTTTTTTGTATTTTCTAGGATTAAATCTTGCTTGATTTCAAAAAGTTTTGTGTTTTCATAGTTAATAAGTTTACTGGTTTTAAGTTTTTGCAAAAAGAAAGTAAAAAAAAAGTTTTATCAAAAAGAGACTGGCCAGGACTCGAACCTACGCCATCTCTCCCACACACCAACGTGATAACCAATTGCCCTAGGGTCTTTGACTGGTTATCCTTTGGTTTCCTTAATACTTAAGGTGATTTTTACCATTTTACATTTTTCCTCCATTCTTTACTTAGTTTAAGACTTATTGAAATAAAAATCTTATTTTTCACGTTTATAATTAATTTATTAGGATTATTTTTAGTTTTAATTTTAGAAAGTAATTAAAAAAAGGAAAAAGTGTTTTAAAAATCTGAAAAAATAGGTTTTAAGTTTTTAATAGTATTTTTGAGGTTTACATCAATTAAAGTTTTCAAATTAACATATTTTTGATTTTATTTGATTTTAGGGTTTTTAATCAACTTTAAAAATTAATATAAAATTATTAAAAAGGTTTTGGAAATTTTGGCTTGCATTTTTGTCTTAGTTACATTTTTCCTGATTTATTGTAATTTTTGGGTAACTTTTTAGAGTACTTTCATTTTTCATCGAGTTTTTCGATTTTACGTTTTTTACGTTTTAGGGTAATTTTTAGTGTAATTCGTCTTATTCTTTCTCTTTTCTCACAAATATAATCACAAATTAATCATCTCATTACGCACACACCAAGCCTCCTTGAGAACGATCCCACACAAAGGGTCATTTGTGCACGATTTTCCTAAATCGTCGTACTTACCCTAATTACGATCTTTGTTTTTCCTAATGCAAAGGTGTGTAAAAACTCAACTATCATTTTGGCGCCGCTGCCGGGGAGGCGTGTTGTGTTTTGATTTGACAATTTTTGTTTTTATATATAGCCATAATATCTATTTGTATTAGTAGCACTCTACTAATACGTATTATCGGTTTATCGTTTTTGTGTGAATATTATTAATATATTGTATACGTAAAACAATAAATTCACAAGTACTCCAAAAGTGTGAAAACACAACCTTGACTTGGGAGGTCATTACCCAATCATTGTATTCGAATCTCAAACCAAAAGAAAAAGGCAAAAATAGATAAATACTTTCGTGAAGCTCGATTTTGAAAAATACTAACTATAAGGTGGGTATAAGGCGGGTATTATAAAATATACCCTAAGGAAAAAGGATCTTAAGTGCTTCGCGCAGCCTCGATTCCCTGCTTGCTTGTGAGTATTTGATTTTGATAGCTAATCGAGGGTTTTACCGCCCAAAGTATTATTAAGTATCATATATACTTTCTTGGTTTCATTTGATTAAACCTCTTGAACGTTTTGGTGTTCCACCAACGTTCTAAAGTCATCGAAGGCGTTCACTCCACGTGATCGTTTTCATTCCTTGAGGCTTCTTTAATCAAGAGATTTGATTAAGGAGGAGATTTGTAGATTTTTGTCTACTTAATACAATTCCAAAATCCAAAAAAAGTAAAAACAATCAAAAATCCAAAAAAATTTGAAAAAGTTAAGAACACCAAAAAGAATCTTCTTTTCTCATCCCCACGTTGTACGTGACGTTTATGCTCACTCTTAATCAAGCAAGACGTGCACGTAAACGTAGAAACCGAAAGGAGTCAACAATTACTCCTAATATTTCTAGTGAAGAGACTCAAAGTGAGGAACCTATTGTAGAACAAGAAGCTATCATGGCTAATCCTACTATGATGGAGATGCTTCAAGCACCCACCGAGGGTTTTGGAGAGGCCATTGTGATTCCCGCCATCCTTGCGGAGAACATGGAGATCAAGACGGGTTTAATGTCTATGCTTCAAGACAACAAGTTTCGCAGACACGAGAAAGACAACCGACATTATCACATTAGGCAATTCAATCGTCTCACCGCGACAAGCAAGTTTAAGGATGTACCACACGATGCCATTAAGATGATGTTGTTTCCATACTCGTTAGATGGACCCGCCAAGATATGGCTCGAGAAAGAACCCCCAAATTCGATTTTGACGTAGGGTGATCTCGTTTCTAAATTTGTGAATCAATTTTTTCCACCATCTAAAACAACACATTTGAAAAACGAGATTTCACAATTTACACAAAGATCTAATGAAAGTTTTTCAATGGCTTGGGAAAGGTTTAAAGAAATGTTACATGAATGTCCACACCATGATTTTTCCGAATTGCATCAAATTGACACTTTTTATAATGGGCTTAATGACCATGAACGAGATTACTTAAATGCCGCCGCGGGTGGTAATTTTTTGTGCAAAACGACCGATGAAGCTTTGAAAATCATTGAGAGTAGGTCTAAGGTTTATAGCCCTCGTAACACACCGAGTGTTGCCACTATGGGTTCATCGTCGTCTCGTAACATGAGTGCCTTGCAAGATGAAGCAAATGAGGAGAATCGATTTTTCGATAGGTTTTCGACTCTTATGACTCAATTGAAAGCATAAGATGCTTTGAATTCCGCATCGGTTAAGGCGGTTGCCAAGAGTTGTATTTCGTGTGGTGGAGCTCATGATTTTTCCGAGTGCATTACCGCGGATGGTAACACTTCAAATGCTTATGTAGCCACGAGAACTTATAACCAAAACGGTCAAGGTTCCCGCCAAAATCAAGCTCCACAAAATCAAAATGCTAACAACTATCGAAACAATCAAAATGGTGCTTACTAAGGAAATCAACGTAACTTCAACAAGGGTAATTATCAAAGTGGAAATGGGCAAATTTCAAACCAAAACCAAAACCGTGATTTTCAAACTACCGCACAAGGTTTTCAAAATGATCACACCAAAAATCTTCAAGGAGAATTTTTGAATTATGCTAAAGCAAACGATGCTAAGTTTGATAATATGCAATGTAAGATGGTTAGTTTAAGATCTGAGTTGAAAAACGAGCTTAAAAACGAACTTGCTAATGAACTTAAGACTCATGCTAATAAAATGGAATGAAATGTTCAACGTCTCCAACAAAATCAACAAAAAATGGAGCAAGGTCAACATGAGATTAAGCAAGAGTTGTTAAAAGCGGATGCTAGGCAATCTAAGTTTGAAGATCGAATAGGAAAAATGTTTGAAGCTATCATGTGTAAACCTTCTTCTTCGGGTTGTCTTCCTAGTGATACCATCGTGAACCCGAAAGGAGAATTGAAGGTTATTACTACTCGTAGTGGTAAAACTTTCAAAGAATCCATTTCTCATCCAAGTACTTCTACGGAGAAGGAAAAAGAGAAAGAACCCGAGGTGGTGGTAGAAAAGGAGCAAATTCCAAGCCTACGAAGTACCGCTCAAACCACACCTACGGTTGAACCAATACCAATAGTGGAACCCGAGATTCCAAGGCTGATGCCTATGCCCCAACCCACACCACCCTTACCTTACCCTTCAAGACGAAACAAAGAAAAGGCACAAGAACGAAATAATTATCAATTTGAACTTTTTATGAAAATGTTTCGTGACTTGCATTTTAATATAAGTTTTGTCGACGCCTTGGTCATAATGCCTCGATTTGCCGCAAACTTCAAAAGTATGTTGAATAACAAAGAGAAATTGCAAAAGTCATCTAGTTGTTCTTCGGTTTTTCTTAGCCGCATACCTCAAAAAGTCGGTTATCCCGGTAAATTTTTAATCCCATGTGCAATACAAGATATGGAGGAATGCTGCGCCTTGGCCGATCTTGGTGCTAGTATAAATTTGATGCCTCTTGAGATTTTTAAGTCGCTCAATCTTCCTAATCTCACTCCTTCAAGAATGTCAATCGAGATGGCCGATCATTCTACGATTCTAGCTTGTGGAGTAGCCGGGGACGTCTTCATGAAAGTTGGGAAATTCTACTATCCCGTGGACTTTATCGTTGTTGACATTCCCATCGATCCTAAAGTTCCTCTAATTTTAGGTCGATCATTTTTGGATACCTCGAGAGCACTTATTGATGTGCATGCTAGGAAAATCACTCTACGTTTCAATGAGGAAGAACTCGTCATAAATGCAACTCAAAACTCTACACTTTCTCATGTGTATTCTATCACGTCTTTGAACAATGTTAATCCCATCAAAAACATTTGCAAAAGGATTTCAAAAAGAGTTTTAGGAGTTGATGATAAAAACGATTTTCCGTCCCCTCCGCCGGTGGAGGTTAAGAGTGTTAAGCCTACGTTTCCAATCATGAATGATTCTTCGGATGATGAAAATGTTGACCCCGATGGGGAAGTTTTCTTTGTTGACAAATGTTTTGAGAACTTACCACCACCAAAATCAAAACGGTTTTCAAATGTGAGAATTTTTAGTGTGACTAACATTGCTTTAGAAACACAAAATATTTTTGACATAATCAAGTCGGGTTTTCATAAGGAGAGTTTAAAAGATGAAAAAGGAAAAAAATTTAAATTGGATTTAAAAGATTTTTCTACAATGCTAACTCCATCATCACCTCGTGTTTTGAGTGCTACAAGCTCGTCTTCTCCTTTTGACGATGCTTTGTGTGGACCTAGAGTGGGGAAGCCCCTTATGTTCCCTCCCCTTTCTCCAACGAGGACGAGATATTTGATCCTGGAATTGCTTGTAAAGGGAAATCTCGGTCTTCCACCGATGCAATAAATGGAAAATCTTTCTATTTGATTGGTGCGAGTCTACCTCGAGTAGCTCATGGTTTTTATGACTTACCCATTGTCTCACCCTTCTATTTCTTCTCATCTATTTTCTTTAAACCCTTTGGGATTGTGTTGACACATGATGAAGTGGCGTTGATTTGTTTTTCCGATAAAAATGAGAACGCCATCTTCGATCCGGTATTTTGCACCATCAAAGGACTTAGTCCTTAATACCGGTTGTTTTTGGGCCTGGTTTATCATGTAAGCCCCGACAAAAATTGACCATACGATGATAGTCCCTAAATGATCACATTTATGGGGATTCGAGTCGAGCTTTTGACCCGGTTATCAAAAACAAGGTGCCTCGTAGGGGAAACCCATGCTTATCCATGTGCATATTATTGCTTTCTAATTAGTTTAATGTGAGGGGATTTGTGCCCTTCCAACCTTTGTTCTGTGGTTGTTTGTGAATTGTGGTTTTTAGATGATCATGATCTTCACGATTGGAGCCTCTCGTGTTCGTTTATGGGAGCACTCGATCGTTTGCTTTGAAGACTTTCTCAATATCCATATGATACATCCTTTGATGTTCTAACCTTAGGTTTATAGCACACTTCATAAACGGCTATTAATTTAACGGTTACACCCTTTCCATGCTAGATTAAGCATTCGACTACGTCTCTAGTATGGGGGTGTTTGCACCCCTAGACTCGAAACATTAAGGACAATGTTTAACTTTAGTATGGGGAGGGGGGGTGAATAGATACTTGCCTTGCCAAACCTTCATGCTTTCCAAAGTTTATATTTTTTTTATCGTTTTGTTGTAAAATAAGGCTAAAAATGGCCAAATTTTAAAATGTTTCTCATGTTTTATAAGTGTTTGAAGACACAAATGTAGGTTTTCCAATGGCGAGAATAAGAGTAATTTTTGACTCGACCGTGTGTGTTGAGCACTTAGCTTTGATTCCTTAACTTTACATTAGGCTAAGTCTCTCAAATGAGGACGAGAAATGATAGAGTTAATTATAAGTTACTATGCTAAACGTAGAGTACTCGTATTCTTTCAAAAACTCATGTGTTCTCGTTGTTTGCTTATTCTCCCTTCGCTTGTAAAATTTTTTTGCCTAATAAATATTGACTTAGCGGTTTAGTCTTGATTGTTGGGTTTCTTGTCTTTTCTAGTAGCTTCCGTGTAATTAAATTGGGAAGACATTAAGGTATCGCCAGCGTCACGGTTTTGAAGTATTGGCACCCAAATAATCGAAAGCTTCACCCAATAATAAGATTTCAAGTGCTCACCTAAATCAAGCAAACAATTTGAAGCCCACAAGGCCGAAAAATCTATGCAAAATTGAAAGTGAATCAAGCCTTAATCTTTGAAGCTTTAAAGATCCAAAATTCGTCTTAGCGTGAGGATATACGTCTTTGGCTAATAAAACCACCGATGAGGCAGATAATAAAAGGCAAGGCAAGACCGAAGTCATAATAAAAGCTTCATAGCGAAGTTGAATAAAAGATGGAGGTAAACCTATGATAATAAGGCCCTTCCGTTAGGGGTCGTTTAAAAGTCTTGGTAATAAGTCTCATGTTCAAAACCGTTATAAAACCGTGTTTATCGATCCTTCTTGTTGACTTAATTTTTTGACATCCTTGTCTATTAGGAGGGGTTATTGATTTGATGGTCTTGGTTACACCGTTAGGACTCTATTTTTAGACCTAAATCTCTATTATTGCATAAGTCAAACAATGTATCCTCGTGTAACATTCAAGACAAAATAAAATATAAGAGATACAACTTAGGAAATTGGGAGGATAAGTACGTGATTAGGGCATATGAGTAGTGTTAGCATTACTAACTTATAATGACAATGATCTCGTTGCACGCTTGGTATAAAATTGGGGTGAAAATCGAGGACGATGAAATTATTTCTAACGAAGCATTCACGTGTTCTTATTCTATGAACCTAAACGTCCCATTTTGCGATGAAAATCATACATTATGTCTAAAACGCAAGTAGTAGTAGTAATAGTAGTAGTATAGCTAGTTTATCGTTCAATAAAAGTGAATAAAAATGAATTTTGGAGGTGCTACGATACTTTATTCTAGCATTGCGCGAGGGCACGGCAATGGTTTAGTATGGGGAGTATTGAGACTGCTTTTATACACGGTCTCATCTTCCAAAATGGGCTTAAAATGCATTAAATATCATAAAAACACCCAAATATATGCTTGTGTTTGTTGCTTGTGTATTTTAGGTACGGATATTAAGGAAATGACAAAAAGATCACAAGAATCAATCAAAAACGAACACGGGAAACGAAGCCGCACAATGATCCAGACCCGAATCAAGAATTTCCATTTCAAGTCCTTGAAGTTTTGAAGATTGGCAAGATTGGTCCCTCATCTTTTAAAGACTTGTCATTTAATACCCTTGTAAATCCTAATTATTACACTTGGGTCCCATAAGTTTCAAGATTATATGATAAAGGCCCTTGAAGAATGCAAAATATGCATATAAAACCCTTGGAACAATTATGATAAAACTTTTGTGGTCAAAGTGTGAAAACACAAAGTTTTTAACAAAGGGATTTGGTTTTGAGAGCTGTTTGAAGTTAAAAGACAAGAGAATGCAACTTGGGGGGTCATTTCCGGCAAGACAACCATTCCCATTCCACCCAACCACAGCTTGACACGTCAGGCTGACTAGTCAACCCACCAATCATACTCACTCCTTCATCCACGTCACACCCCACTTAATTATTTTAACTGATTAATCAGTTAATTATTCTTTCCCACCAAAACGTGTTTTTAAACTAATCCTTCCCTAAAAACAGATTAAACACCCCTTTCATCCCCTATAAACCCTAATTAAACCTAGTTTCAATCACACCAAAAACAAAGGGGTTTTGTTTATACTTTTCCAGATTATTAATTAACCACTCACTAAACCCATCCCACACCAAAACCATGATCCCAACCAACCCATGTGAGTAGTAGGGACCTCCCCTGCTGCGTCACTTTCATCCCCAAACCCAAAAATCCACATAATCAACGGTTGGATGAATTGCTTGCTCCCAAAGCACAAATGGACGCACAAGATTAACCCTACAAGTTGGCCATCACTCTCAAATCACAAGAAACCATTGAAGACCAAATTTTAGTCAACATTCAAAGGGTCACTTTTGAAACTCACAGATTAGGGTTTAGGGCTTTAGCAATTTTATTGTTATTTTATTTATGCATTCTAGAATAGTCCTAGTACATGTATAAATACCAAGTCGACTTGTGACTTTGGTTTTCTTCCAGTTTTTTTACAAGTCCTTGTAAGCTGTTTTATTAATTAAAGTTGGTAATTTTCAGTAAAAAAATGATTCCTTATCAGTTGTTTAAAAAGTATATTGACTTGTGTGAAGAAGCTGGTTCCATAAATCAGTTTTGTCAAGCATTTTGTGGCCATTGTTTTCTTGTGAGAAATTTTGGTTAAAAGTGTTTGATTAACAAGAATCCTGGGTAGGATTTCTTGTTTGGGTTGTATAAGTGTGAGATTCATCTTTGTTTTTAAGTATTTAAGTGGAAAGAAAAGGTAAAGGAAAACGTTTTTTTCTTTGGTTTTCAACTCAAACCTTAAACCAATCTCAGGTAGAAGTGAAAGTGGATACCTGAGATTAGCTTATTGAGTTTGAGTTGATTATTCTCAAGTGGTTTTGATAGTTTAGCATTTGGTTTTAAAAGGGTTTCATTTTCAGAAAGTTGGTGCTTCCAACATTTATCTCAAAAGATTTTTGGTTGTCTATTTTCACTCATAACTTACTGCTTATATAAGCCTGCTCAGAAGCTATTGATACAAGCTTATGAGCATCAGCTTATATAAGCTTGAAGGTGCTATTTGTTCTTGTGGTGTTGTGCAGGGAACAATCAAGAGTCAAGCTCTATTCCATTCACTTCTATTTCACTTTGAAGACATGGTTATACCTAGGGTCCTTCTTTGGACTCCTACAACAGGCTTTCTCTACTGTTCTTAAGCTAAAATAAGCTCAATTATCAGCCCTTTGGAAAGCAATAGCATAGGTAACAAGCTTGAACCTTTTGGTTGCTTTTATGTGAGTTTTACATGAGTTTGTATGATGATTAATGTGAACTTGTTCTTGTGCTGTTTTTTTGTTTGATTATGTATCTTATGGGTTTAATGCATGTTAGAAGTAGACTGAATCAATTTGGTTAAGTTGTGATCTTATTTGGTTTGTAAAAATTTGGAAATCAGAAAGTTAAGGTTTGTTTGGGATAAGGGATTAAGCTACAAGGTTGATAAGCTGTTGACTTGAAAACTGCCCTAACACACTTGATTTATCAGTAGTAGTGTATTTTTATCATTGGTTTGGAGTTTGGTTAAGTTTCATAGTATTTTCATGTTCTTATTTTTGCTTAGACTTGATAAATTCAGTATGCCTTTAAATGCCTAGATTTTTAGTGTAATTCTTCATTTGATCTTTGCACTTTGATTGGATTTGGGTTAATCTAGGATTGTGTTCAGTTTTTATGTGATTTGTGTAACACCCCCAAATTTACACAATTCAATACAGCGGAAGACTCGTTGGTTTTACAGGATAGCACATTACTCACATCATAGACAACGCATAAAAATCGCGTCGTTTAATAATAAAGCATTTCCATTCATAGATATCAAATTTGCATAGGTCCCAAGTCATATTATTTCATACAATTTTTACAAAGCATTTGAATGGAAATTATTATTTAAGTGTGGGCCATGAATTCTTGTTGTCTTCCCGAGAATTACCTTCAAGTACCTGAGATAAAACATGTTAAAAGAAAAGGTCAGTGAAAACGCCGAGTGAATTCATAGAGTTTAATTAAATCCATCAATATAACATCAGTATAAAATTATTACCGAAAATCATTTTGTACAAATATTTTTAATAGGCCATAAAATATCCAAAGTCATTTATTACAAATCCTTATCAAAAATCATAATATAGGCTTTTGCCTTCAAAATCATTATACGAACCATTGTCGTAAAAACACCATACAATACGTTTTATAACGTTGTATAGTGATGACGTATAGTCCCCAGCCGGGTCATGAACCCGGCCCACGGGTACTACCCGTATCCGGCCCAACACGGATGGGTGGGAATAATGTTATTTGAGCTTATGGGCTTGGATGAACATTAACCGCACACACGTGTGCGGCCCACGGCCCGGCATGCCCGGTGCAGGGTTTGATATAATCATACTCCTACTATGATTAGGATTTATCCCAAAGGAGAGGATATTCACTCACCATAATTAGATGATAACAATCAATCTAAATTTGGTGGTTATCCTTGCCTTGGGGCCGAAGCATCAGTGACAGCCCATTAGGGTTTCACTGCCTATAAAAGGAACCCCCAAGGGTTCTACAAAGGTATTACATTCTACACTCTAAAACTCTCATCCGATTCCTATAACCCTAACCGATTACTTACTCTCACGCCGGAGTCTAATCGTGGGAAACATTCCCACGGTAAGCCTAACGCGTGTTGTTTAGTGTGCAGGATCCCACCCATACAATTCACTTGGTGCAGGAGTCGGAGTACAGCCAACCCGAATTAAGCCTATTCGGGTCTAACAAGGATCACCCAACTTTTGTATCAACAAGTTGGCGCCATCCGTGGGACCATTACACTAAGCTAGAGCGAAATCTCATCTTGAATTCTCAATGAAGAAGGGGCATCCGCAAGGCAACCCCATGAACACAAATCCTGGAAATCAGAAGTCCCAAGGGGAAGGGATACTCATTCCCACTCGATCCCCTAGCCATCAAGCGGGTGGACCAAACAACCGGAGTGGCTTTCAGTCCATGGGTGTGACAAGCACGATCTCCATGACTCCACCACCTACTTCGACCTTGGACAATCCTGATCCAGGGAGTGCGCCCAATCCCCCTAACAAGGAGCCGCGCAAACCATCGATCGAGGAAGAAGTAGAGGTTGAACCACTCAGCGAGGAAGATCTCAATCGAGTTCTTACGCAAAACTTTGAGAGGATCGTCCCAGGAATTGCGTCAAGGTTGAATCTAGGGAGGGACCTCCAATCTAGGCTCAACTTTGGCAGCACAGCGGACCAGGTACTTCTTCTCAAAATCAGAGGAAAAGAAGGGCACGACCTCAGGAGCGGAATCTCTTTGAGGAAACTCCCCAGCCCAGGAATGTGTTTGAGCGCATAGGGGATCGCCTCATGCAGGAACTAATGCAGTCTCGAGAAGAGGGAGAAAGGTCTGACGGTTCACCCAAACGACCAAATCTGGAACTGGCCAGAGCCAACCGCCGCACAAGTGTGTGGGATAGGATGAATATTGGGAAGAAGGCTCCTAGCTCTTCTCAAAAGAGCGGTCCCCACCCAAGAGATGGGGCACCACCTCCTTCTCCCGGTCCATCAGGAGAGGACTCGGATAACCATCCGCCCAAGCGTCGCCGACCTAGGCGTACTCCTCCACCACCACCAGACAATGAGGAGTACTATGGCGGTCCTTATTATCAAGAGACGGAAGTAGAAGATCTTTCCCAACCGTGGTGCGACCCTAGTCTCACCCGTCCATGGGCAGACCCCAGGGAAGATCCTTTTACTCTCCGAATACGGAATTACTCCGAGGACACAAAACGTCGCATGCCGGCGTGTGTCAAGACTTATGATGGAACTGGTGATCCGGATGATCACCTCAAGATATTTGATACGCAGGCGAAAATTGAGCGATGGCCCATGCCTATATGGTGCCAAATGTTCAATTCAACCTTGATCGGTAATGCTCGTGACTGGTTTGAAGGGCTTCCTCCGCGAAGCATTGATAGCTTCACTGAATTACGCACTGCGTTCAAGAATAATTATACTCAGCGGAAGAAGTATAATAGGGACCCGGTCTCATTGGTAACTGTCAAGCAACGGCCGGGTGAGTCTACGGAAGCCTTCACTGAACGCTTCAATGACGAGTGCACACGCACAAAGACAATGCCGGAACTACTGAAAATTTCCGACTATATGCATGCCATAACAGACAGGGAATTAATCAGACGTCTCAATGACAAATGTCCGGAGAGGTATGACGACCTCATGGAAAGGGTCAGAAACTTCATAGAGGGAGAAACCACGGTTGCCGCGGCCTATCCTTCAAAAGGAAACAGCTACCGGTCGAACGACCAGACCAGGAGACAGTCGGGCGGTCAAAGCAACCAAAACAATGGTAGGGGCTCAGATTACAAGAGCCAAAACAAGGGAGGATGGACGGACGATAAGTTCACCCCTCTAAAGATGTCCTACCGGGAGATCTTACTGACGGAAGGGGCTAATTTTCCGAGGCCTCCCCCAATGACGACCCCGCTGGACCGTCGCCAAGGAAATCGTTTCTGCGAATTCCATAACGACAAAGGCCATGGTACGGAGGAGTGTATCCAGCTCATGAAGCACATTGAGTCACTGATCAAGTCAGGTAAACTCAAGCATTTGGTCAAGTATTGAAAGGATGGAAAAGACAACAAGAAGTATGACAAGAAGGATCCTTAAAAGGACAAACCTTCAACTATATATATGATCCAATCCAGACAGCGCCGCGCGAGGTAGAAAATTAGTCAAAAATTTTCAAGCGACAGAGAAATCTCATTCCCTCCCATCACAGCAAGCGATGTGATTGATGCGCCTCTCACTATTGAGATAAGCATTAGAACACACAACGTTCGTCGCATGTATGTGGGAGGGGGGTCATCAGCAGAAGTACTGTACGAACATTGTTTTGTACAGTTACGACCAGAAATAAGAAGCCAATTAGTACCGGCCACAGCGCCGCTCATTGGTTTTAGTGGAGACACCATCTGGCCAATAGGGCAACTGCGTCTGCTTGTAACCATTGGGAATGAAGAGCACTCCACCACTGCGTGGATGAACTTTATGGTGATACGCTCACTCTCTCCAGACAATGGGATCATAGGCAGACCGGGTATTCTGGCCATACGGGCGGTACCTTCCACGGCACACGGAATGATCAAATTCCCTGTGGAAGGAGGAATTGTCACCATTTACAACACAATCGTACCAGCATCCGATTGTCATGCCGTGACAACACCGGTTCCACCTGTTTCACCCAAGGATGGATCACCACCTCCCAATTGGAGGGTGGCAATCCATCCTGATTACCCGGAACAAGAGGTGTCCATAGGGGGGAACGCTTTCGGATAACGGAAAGAGGGCCATGTGCTCTCTCTTGAAGGAAAATTTAGATATATTCGCATGGGAGCCCAAGCATATTACGGGCGTACCACACGTGATAGCAGAACATAAGCTCCAGATCTGCCAGGGGTACCAACCCGTCAAGCAAAAGAAGCGCGGTCAGGCACCTGAACGCAGTCAAGTGATACTGGATGATGTACGGAAACTAGTGGACGCAGGTATCATGCGCGAGGTATACTACCACGAGTGGTTATCCAATCCAGTCATGGTCAAAAAGCATGACGAAAGCTGGCGCATGTGCGTGGATTTCACGGATCTGAACAAAGCCTGTCCACAGGATTGTTACCCGTTACCGGAGATTGACTGGAAGGTGGAATCCCTATGTGGATATCCTTTTAAGTGCTTCTTAGACGCATATAAAGGATACCACCAGATCCATATGGCGGAAGAGTACGCAGAGAAGACGGTGTTCCATACTAGTCAAGGCGTATACTGTTATACAAAAATGCCGTTTGGACTAAAGAACGCCGGGGCAACATACCAGCGGCTTGTGGACAAAGCCGTTGACTCACAGATAGGCCACAACCTGGAGGTCTATGTGGATGACTTAGTCATCAAAAGTCATACGGAGGATGCACTTCTCCGGGATGTCCAAGAGACGTTTGACACATTGAGGAGGATTAATATGAAGCTAAATCCAAAGAAATGGATGTTTGGGGCAACGGAAGGAATGTTCCTTGGATATATGATTGATCCAAATGGCATCAAACCTTGCCCAGAAAAAATGGACGCAGTAATACAGATACCATCCCCTCAGACACGGAAAGACGTGCAGTCCTTAAATGGGAAGCTGACCGGGCTAAATAGGTTCTTATCAAAGTCCGCAGAGAAGTCACTCACCCTATTCAAAACACTCAAGAAGTGCATTAAGAAGGGAGACTTCCGGTGGACAAAGGAAGCTGAGGAAGCCTTTGGTCAACTCAAGCAACACCTCGCATCTCTCCCCATGCTAGTAGCTCCTCGGTCAAAGGAGGAGCTCATTATGTATCTATCAGCCACACATGGAGCAATAAGTGCGGTACTCATGACGGATAGGGACACGGTACAAACTCCGGTCTACTTCATAAGTAGAACATTACAAGGGCCGGATTTGAATTACTCCTCTATGGAAAAATTGGTTTTGGCACTAGTGTTTGCTACAAAACGGTTGCACCGATACTTTCAGGCGCACCAAATCGTAGTCATTACTGACCAACCAATAAAACAAATCATCTCTAGAACGGATGTGGCAGGTAGGCTACAAAAGTGGAGCATTCTATTGGGAGAACACAACATATCTTATAGGCCAAGGACGGGTGTTAAAGGCCAAATCTTGGCGGATTTCTTGATAGAGAAGCCGGATGAAGAAGGATCAATCGTAAAACAAGACGAAACTCCAACAGAACCATGGGTGTTATTCACGGACGGATCTTCGTGTACGGATGGGTCAGGAGCTGGTCTCATCCTTACGAATCTGGAAGGAATGGAGTTCACGTGCGCCCTTCGCTTTGAGTTCACAACCACCAACTATGAGGCGGAATATGAAGCATTAATTGCGGGTTTAAAAATCGCCGCTAGAATGGGAGTCCGCAACCTTGAGGCCTATGTGGACTCACGGCTTGTCGCGAACCACATTCTAGGTGGATATGTAGCTAAGGAGTATAACATGGTCCGATACTTGGAGAAAGTCAAGTCACTCATCGCGGCTTTCAGTAAGTTTTCTATCAAGCAGGTACCAAGAGGTGAGAACAAGAAGGCGGACGCTTTTAGCAAGATCGCGTCTACGAGTTTCGCCTACTTATCCAAGCAAGTCTTGGTGGAAATACTCAAGGAAAAATCTATAACAGAAAGGGAGGTCGCTACTATAGTTGAGGAGGATGGACCTACATGGATGACCCCGATCGTCAACTATTTAACAAATGAAACCCTTCCGGACGATGAAAAGGCGGCACGGCGCATCAGAAGGAAGTCGCAGCACTTCGAGCTTCGACAAGGTATCCTTTATAAGCGCTCTTTCTTGCAGCCATGGTTACGGTGTGTTGGACCACGTCAGGCCAGTTATGTGATCAGTGAGATACATGAAGGGTTATGCGGCATGCACGCATGTCCATGATCCGTGGTAGCTCGAGCCCTATGCACAGGATATTATTGTCCTACCATGCATAGGGACGCACGCGACATGATTCGCAAGTGCAGTGATTGCCAAGTGCACAGACCAGTGCCGCGACATCCGCAGCAGGAACTTACACCTATTACATCCCCATGGCCATTCTATAAGTGGGGGATCGACATCGTAGGACCATTTCCTGTGGCTGCGGGGGGAGTTAAGTTCTTGATTGTCGTAATGGACTACTTTACACGTTAGATAGAGGCCAAGGCAGTCAAATCCATCACAGGTAAACAAGTTAAAAAGTTTGTTTAGGAGAACATCGTGTGCCGTTTTGGCTTACCAGGAGAAATCATCTCGGACAACGGGAAACAGTTCGCGGATAATCCATTCAAGGACTGGTGCGCAACATTGAATATCAAACGGTGCTTCGCGTCTGTTAAGCACCCGCAGACAAACGGCCTTGTGGAACGAGCAAATAGAAGCTTGGGAAACGGCATCAAGGCACGCTTGGAGGAACGAAGTGCCAAATGGGTGGACGAACTACCACATGTTCTATGGGCGCATAGGACTATGATCAAAACAGCCAACAGGGACACTCCATTTGCATTGGCCTACGACACTGAAGCTGTTATACCAGCAGAAATAGGAATGCCTACAACTCCGGATCAATCTAGATTTGTTGGAGGAAAAAAGGGAGATAGCGGCTATCAATGAGGCCAAGTCCAAGGCTAAAATGAAGGCTTATTATAACGCCAAGGTTAAAGGTGTTTCTTTTCGACCGGGAGATTATGTCTATCGCGCTAACGAAGCAAGTCGAGCAAAGAATACAGGAAAGCTGGGCCCTAAGTGGGAAGGACCATACGAGGTCACGGAGGCCTTGGGACGGGGCGCGTACAAGTTACGAGACATGGATGGCCGCGATCTGGAATGCACATGGAATATCTCCAATCTCAAAAGGTGCTATCTTTAAAAGCTACGGCTTCCGCATGGACACTTCGCTATATTTGGCTTTAATGAAGATCCATGTGTTCTATTTGTTTTGTTTCTTATGATTTTCTAGGATCTTTTTGTTTTTAGGGTTTCCCATTCTTGTCAAAACAAAAAATGTAAACGTTCTAATAAAATGTCGTGGTGCCTAGCTAGCTCCACGGCTCGTTTTCCGTGCAAGTTGTTTGGTTGTTCTTTAGATTCTATTATAGTCATATAGATTTAGTTATTATTATAATATGCCATGTCTCATTCATATGCATTCATTCAATCACCGTACATGTACTATACGCCTCCAGGTGGTAAGAGGATTAAGTGAACCTACTAATTCAACTTGTCGCATAAGAGGGATGCAACCTCAGCAACACGGATCATGTATCCTTACTAGACACCTTACTCACAAGACGTTGTGATAAGTTTCCGTATGCTGTACTCACGCAGTGCTTTGCATAGTAAAGACGCACGTCGCATGTCTAGTAAATTATAGACTTGATTGTATTTTTTGAGTAAGACGTGATATGTCATGCAGTGTAGGTATACGATAGCCAACAATAAAAAATACACAAGTTTCAAAATCATAACAAAATGGTCGTGGTTATCACGGATTTACTTGCATACATATGACAGTTATTTCACACATCAGTCTTAGCCGTGTACATTCACAGACGAATAAAAGATACAAATGTTTACAAGGTAAGTTACAAAGGAGGTAGGAACTCCCCTATATCATTCTTCCCTTCTTCGATCATGGCGCGAGGGCCTCCCCGCGAGCATTCTTCCCATCTTGTGCCTTGATCGCATTCGCATCCAATGCCTCAGCAAGCAGTTTTTCACCTTTCATTACCTTCGACACGGAGTCATAGGTAGGCAAGGTCAGTTGGATGGGATCAGCAGTAAGCTTGGACATTACTACCTCGTTAGGAGCATCCTTCAGCGCTTCCAGCTCGTCTAAAAGAGGATGTTGGATTTCAGAAAGTGCATCCATTGACGCGGTCATCTTGTCCGCAGCTGAAGAGTTGTGGTAGGCGTGCTGGGTAATATCTTCATTCTTACCTATCAATTCCGCAGCTTGGACCAAGCCCTCGTGCCTACCACGGTCAATCCCATCCGAAACGACGCCTGCGAATGCTTGCAGCAGGTACGGAGCTTCCATAACCTTGCTTACGGCAAGGCGCATTCCCTGACCAATCATCCACCTGCGCCCAGCTATGGCTGATAGCAAAGGAGGACACATCCTTTCAGCACAATCCGTTGCCATCTTGCTTAGCTCCTCCTCAGCTGTCATAGCTTGCTCAACCAAATTAATCCGCGCTTGTGTTAGCTCATCCTTCAGCGCGTCACGCTCCTGTGCGATGTTGAATGCTTGTACGGTTACAGCTTTGGTGGAAGCTTCGGCTGCGGACACCTGCATATGGAACTTAGAGTTATCACAAGGATAATGTGTTTTTTTTTCTTGTGTAAAAAAAACGTTCATGTTGAAAGCATACCTTCTCGTTGGATGCGGCTACAAGGGCCTCAATCTCGGCGATGCGTTTTTCTCGAGTGTTGGCGTGATGGGCCTGCTCTTTCATAGTGGACTCCGCTGTAACCAACGCCGTTTTCAAGGACACGATGGTCTTCTCGTGCTTCACAACGAGTGCTTCACGACGAGCTATCCTTTTGTCCGCACGCTTCACATTCGCCAAGGCCTTGATCAGACGGCTTCTTAAGGCGGCACCCACTGTCACTTGATGTGCGGATGACACATCAAACTGCTCCAGCAAGGACTCATGGTCTATTTCGTCCAAGTCTTGAGCCAGGGCCGGAGGAGTGATATGCTCGATAAATTTCGTGCACTCAGACTCCGCCTCCAACCTTGTTAAACTAGATAGATTCCATGCTAGGCGTAGGTTGTTCTCCGGTCCTTCAGGAAGTGGCTCCTCGGCATGTGTCACAGGAGGGGATGGAGGTCTTATTGATGTCGTGGGGGAAGGGTCCCTTTCCACCTCTCCCTCTTGGGCTACTGTCGATGGATCCGCCCTGCTATTGACAAATTAATTTTAGTTTAGGCATTCTATCCTTGAAAAGGAAAAAAATACAAGAAGAGAAAAGGATAAAGGATGAGAAGGTGCTTACGTGGTACCAGTTGTAGGTTCTGGGACGGTAGGAGCTACGGTACTCACGGGGGTGGCCATCCAGACTTGTTCTTCTACGTGCGGTGAAGGGTTGACCTGAGCCGTCGCAGTGCCGCTTCTGTCCTGGTACTGAGGATGGTCTTTTCTTAGCTTCTTTGGGGGAGCGTTTGAGGCCCCCGCCCTGTCCCCTATTGTCTTTGCCACACTCCTGGTGGTCTTCCTCTTTTTGGATACGGGCTTGGGGGACCCGCAGGCTTGGGTGATTTCTTCATCCTCACCAGTGAGGTTGATGAAATCCTCTTCTTCTACATCCTCCTGGTGCGGCACGGCACCCTCAAGCAGCAACTCTCCACCATCTTCATTGTGGAAGTCAAGAGGGGATTTCTCGATAATAGGTTCTCCCTCGTCTGATCTTTGCTCGGAAGTTTCTTCAAGGGGAATGGTTCGGTCCGCGGTTGCATCAAGGAGAGGAAGTTCATTCTCTTTCAGCGGGCGGAAACCTTCGGGCACTTTCATTGGGTCGCCCTGGCGCAAAAGCCCATGTAGGTTCATCTCTGCGGACGTATACAATTATACGGATTAGTAAGTTCCTGACATGCAAATAACATTTATCATATCTACAAACATAAGTAAACCTACCCTGTCTACGTTCCGTCAGGAAGCACGGATAAATGTCTTCCCTCCCATAATAGTCGCGGCTTAATCCTACTAAGCACAGAAAATGCTCCGGCAATCCCCTATGGAATTCTGTGCGGTGGGTATCTAGTATTTTCAAGTCTTTGCTGCTATAATCTTTGGATTTGGGCGGAAAATCTTTGGGTGCTCTGGTTTTAAGGACGAAAGGAGTAGGGAATACTTTTTCATCAACAAAAAAGTAACGATCGTACCAGCTCTTAAGGGAGTCTAAGGGCTTCCTATATGCCATGGGGGCGTTCCCGGATCGTTTTTAGAACGATAGCCACCCATTTACTAGTTGGGGGGAGTAAAAGACCCTAAATAGGTTTACGGTCGGGGTTACTCCGCATGTATGGCATGTAATCTCAAATTGATTGATTTTACACGCCCTATGCAGTGCAGCTAGGTTATATGGAAATCATAGTACAAAAGCAGATCTACCAAGAACTTGGATAAGGGGATGCGGTAATTAGCCGAATCAAATAGGCGCATATATACGCCTATCTTTCCCCTCGGGGCATCCGTAATTGCCTCACCGTCACTTGGATAGGTTGGGTGTACGCTTTCGGGGATGTAGTATTTAGACTAAAAGTCTATATATTTTTCCGCAGGCATCACATTCAGGACATCCGTAATGACGGGGTTGTCCTTTACCATGTTTTATAAAAAGGATTTGAAAGGCATCATGATCTAACCTGCGGCGGTGGAAATCCGTGGAATAAGAGGCAAAAGATGGAGGGGAGAAGCTTGGTATAACAATGGCGGAATGACTATGAACTGTGTATGTAACAGTTTCACACACCAACTCTTATATAGGGTTGCCTCGATTTCCGAGGTAACGTGGATGTTTGCCACGTGTAAAACACTAAGTCCATCCAACGGGTGGGATTTCCGACACTTCTGAAACGACAGAAGGGACCCATGGGTCACTTCTTAATAGTTTTACGTGGCTCAATGATGGGTATTAATGGTGCACTTTTTGCAGGTGTGCGACTGATTAGTTGACTACCATTAATGCATTCATTCTTGTGTCGGATTATGCGGTCATACATAAGACTATATTCAATGCTGTATTTATTTTGTCTCGGTCGTCACGTGCGGCTGAGGTACCATTGGAATAAATTCCTAAGACAGGCAGCCATGTGCGGCCAAAACAAAATTTTAAATGTTTATCATCCCCTAGATCTTTCTTGGTATGTCCGCAGAGCATCTTGATAGTCTAGAGGTTACGCCTACAGCTGTAACAACTAAACTGGGGGGGACATGATGACGTATAGTCCCCAGCTGGGTCATGAACCCGGCCCACGGGTACTACCCGTATCCGGCCCATCACGGATGGGTGGGAATAATGTTATTTGAGCTTATGGGCTTGGATGAACAGTAACCGCACACACGTGTGCGGCCCACGGCCCGACATGCCCGGTGCAGGGTTAGACAGAATCATACTCCTACTATGATTAGGATTTATCCCAAAGGAGAGGATATTCACTCACCATAATTAGCAGATAACAATCAATCTAAATCTGGTGGTTATCCTTGTCTTGGGGCCGAAGCATCAGTGACAGCCCATTAGGGTTTCACTGCCTATAAAAGGAACCCCCAAGGGTTCCACAAAGGTATTACATTCTACACTCTAAAACTCTCATCCGATTCCTATAACCCTAACCGATTACTTACTCTCACGCTGGAGTCTAATCGTGGGAAACATTCCCACGGTAAGCCTAACGCGTGTTGTTTAGTGTGCAGGATCCCAACCATACAGTTCACTTGGTGCAGGAGCCGGAGTCCAGCCAACCCGAATTAAGCCTAATTCGGGTCTAGCAAGGATCACCCAACTTTTGTATCAACATATAGAGTTAAATAAAAACCGTTATATGAATATGGTTATGTAAAACAAAAACACGAACATAATATCATTAATAAGACCCCGTATTGCTAGTCAGGCAATATATCGTAACACAGTGCGTATAGTAGTATTTCGTTATTTGGATTATTATAAGCCGCATGACATTGTTACCTTACTACAACAAACAACGGGTAGCTAACCCGAAACTCATTTGCCCATCTAAAACACCGTGTCGTCACAATAATCACGCTTATATAAATCTTCTCATACATAAATTCGCTTACCAATCAATGTGGCACGAAGGGGATCAACCATCAAGGCGCGAACTGGGGTGATCGTCCCCAAATAGTACTATTATATGCATAAGCGTCTACCAAATCCCGGTAGTTCACAATTCATGCTAATAGGACTTTTAATGACATAACCTAACTTTAATAATCCATTTTATTTCATACATCGGGTCATATAATCATTCATCGAGTCATACAATCATTCGGGTCCAAATCAATAAACAAACAATTGGGACAACTAGTGTCCTATTTTATAAAAACTAACATGTTATCTCCCTTGCGGGTTTATCAAAAATTTCATAAATACATTTAAAAGAGTGCGAGGCTATGAACTCACGTTGATGTGAGAAAGTGGGTTATCGGCAATTCAGATGTACGGTACGTGCTTCAATCACGGAAACCTAGACAAATAATACTTGTCTTAGACTCTTGTCCAATGACTTTATAAAAATAACAATTATGTATACATATGATGATTTTATATATATGATGATGATCAAGTGGGTTTATAAATTCTCATTTACTCATTTTATTGTTATGTGTTGGTAGCTTTTATACTAATTTACTAGTTTTACTTATTTACATGTTTTAGGTCCAATAAGCCTATTATAAGTCTATTACCTTAAATTAGACCATTTTATACTTTTATTACAATATTATACTTTACATGTTGGGCCCAAGTGGGTTAAGCCCAACAAGTAAATTTATAAGTGTTTAGCCCATTTAGTTGGATTATTAGTCCAATAATGCTAACTTAGCCCGTTAATGTCCATATGTTATTTAGTTCGGGTTTGATCGGTTTTTTCTTGTATTAAGTACTTATATATCAGTATATGACTTTTAAAAAGTTTACGTTAGATGGTTCCGATCGTCTAAGTTTTAATTGACGAAAAACGTTAATTTTACGGTACTAGCCGAAAAGACGTAAAAAAAATCATGTTTATAGTTTTTATAACTTATAAAACTTACCAAACTACCATTTTTATATAATGTCCATTTGTTTATCCTTATACATATTTATATAAATGAAATATATAAGTTAGTGAGTTTTAATTTCACATTTTATAGTATATTATTTTGAGTGCTTATATAATACTATTAAACTTTAATTTCACAAAATCTGATTTTTAGTTTCACTTTCACCATTTTTATCATATCTTGAGTTCTATAAGGAGATAGAAGCTCATTTTTGGATGACATAAACTTCATATTATGTGATACAAATAAATTAGTTATAGCTACTGCTCAACCTATGTCTAAGTATCCTTAACAGTCCCTACAAAACAGACTATTCAGATTGGTATACTAATTTTGTTTTGATCATATCTCACTCATTTTGATGATCCAATTGTATGGCCAACTCTCACATGTGTATGACATCTAATACTTACTGTAAATCTATTCCACCATGCCATTTTATCAGTTTATCATTTGGTTAGTTACTGTTTTTATACAGCCAACTTTATAAGCAAGAATTTAACCTTTTTACCTATGGTTTACCATCTTTTTAACAATGTTTATCAAATCTATCAACACCAAATCCCCACATAATATTTTTAATCATCATTCATCATCATATACATATACATAAATAAAAAATTACAAGATTACATAATCAAAATAACAAAAGGATAGGAAGAACAATCTCTATACCATCATTAGTGATAAAAAGATGAGGTTTTTGATGAACAAGACTTGGTTCTTGTTATCAAATCTTCAACTTTAGCAAGGCAACTTCTTGGGTCCTTTGGATGGTTGAACACCTCCATGAAATCAGCCCTTTAACCTAATGAAAACTCCTTTTCATAAGTTAAGATTACCTCCAATCTTCATATCTTCAAAAGGACATCATCATATGTAGAAATAACATGAGATTTTGTGGTTGAATTTGATCAAAATGGGTATTTTAGGGTGATATGGGACGAAATATAGAGAGAGAGGAAGGATGAGAGAGTGGTTTTCATGTGTTGGAAGTGCAAATGGTATTAATGAAGTGGTTTGGTTGGTTTTGTGTCAAGTTAGCTTCCATGTTAAGCTTATGCTAACATGTGTTAGCTTTCTAGCTACAAACTTGACACCTCATGGTGTTGTGTCATAGTTTTGGCCGTCCCATGTTAGTGGGGTGGGATAAACTTGTTTTGTCCCATCCCGCTAATTTACGGGTATTCCTCGATTCTAGTTTTCTCGATTTGTGTGCCCTCGGTTCGTTTTACGAAAAACATTTTTATAAATTATGAATCAACGGCACAAAATGAATCTAATAAAAATTGTCTCATCAAAAACGGAGTTCAAAAACGTAAATACGTAATGCTAAGGTTTCCGGTTTAATCGTAAAGGACGTTAAATGATAATCGTAAGTCCTAATCTCTTCTCGTAAATTTGTGAGTTTATGAACCAACACAAATTTAAAATCTCAAAATAATATTCACGGATAAATTTATTTTCTGAAATGTCGGACTGTCACCAAAACGGTGTATGTAAACGTAAGCACGTAACGTAGAACCCTCCGGTTTAGACGTAGTCGATGCTACTTCAAGACGTAAATTCAAATTTCTTCCCAGAAATGAGTGAGTTCATAATATAACATTAAAATAATGTTTTTAAATAATACTTGAGAATAAAATATCAATCATAAATTGACGGATTGTCACAATTTGGTTTGGTTTTATGCAAGTTTGTGACTATTGAATCTCATCTAAGTGCCAACTACATCAGCAAGAGGCCCATATGCTTGATTCTGATTTTCAGCAAGTTGATGTGCCATGTGTATGTGATTTTTGTGTGCTAATTTGAGTTTTTCTTGTTTATTGTGACTCCCCACAACCCAACTGGTTGTGGGGGTGCCTTGTCTTGCCATAATACCCAGCAAATCAACAAGCTCAATCCAAAATCCAAGATCTATCATCATCAGTTGGCTTATAGTATTGTCTGAGAATGCGTGGGTTCTCAGATAGTACTATTTTGATTTATTTTGTTATTGTAGCAAGTTTGTTTAAATGAGCACGTTTTTTTGTATTTTCTAGGATTAAATCTTGCTTGATTTCAAAAGTTTTGTGTTTTCATAGTTAATAAGTTTACTGGTTTTAAGTTTTTGCAAAAATAAAGTAAAAAAAAGAGTTTTATCAAAAAGAGACTGGCCAGGACTCGAACCTGCGCCATCTCTCCCACACACCAACGTGATAACCAGTTTCCCTAGGGTCTTTGACTGGTTATCCTTTGGTTTCCTTAATACTTAAGGTGATTTTGATTTTAGCTTATTTAATCAAACAGCTTAATAATAAGCTGATTTCAGCTTATTTGTTATAGCTTTTTACCATTTTACATTTTTCCTCCATTCTTTACTTAGTTTAAGACTTTTTGAAATAAAAATCTTATTTTTCACGTTTATAATTAATTTATTAGGATAATTTTTGTTTTAATTTTAGAAAGTAATTAAAAAATAGGAAAAAGTGTTTTAAAAATCTGAAAAAATAGTTTTAAGTTTTTAATAGTATTTTTGAGGTTTACATCAATTAAAGTTTTCAAATTAACTTATTTTTGATTTTATTTGATTTTAGGGTTTTTAATCAACTTTAAAAACTAATATAAAATTATTAAAAAGGTTTTGGAAATTTTGGCTTGCATTTTTGTCTTAGTTACATTTTTCCTGATTTATTGTAATTTTTTGGTAATTTTTAGAGTAATTTCATTTTTCGTCGAGTTTTTCAATTTTACGTTTTTTACGTTTTAGGGTAATTTATAGTGTAATTCGTCTTATTCTTTCTCTATTCTCACAAATATAATCAAAAATTAATCATCTCATTACACACACACCAAGCCTCCTTGAGAACGATCCCACACAAAGGGTCATTTGTGCACGATTTTCCTAAATCGTCGTACTTACCCTAATTACGCTCTTTGTTTTTCCTAAAGCAAAGGTGTGTAAAAACTCAACTATCACTTATACTATGGGAAAACAGTTGGCTGCATATGGGGAAATCCTAATAAGGAAAGAATGTCCATACTGAAAGGACGGGAATCCGTACCTTATGTCCAGTGAACGAAGAAGACGAACGGAAGAGAGTCCTACTTCGGTATCACTAATGCTACATAAATACATACGTGTATAAGTATCTGATTACTAAATACATAACTGATTTTATGTCATGTCTTAGCTTATTTTATACGTTCATTTCATGTTTTACTGTTTTAAGCTTTATATTGTATTTATCTTACATTCTGTCTATTCTGATTAAGTATTACTTGTATTTCATGTATTATTATACTTGTTGTGTAATAATAAGTAACTTTCTAAAAATAGAAGTTTTCCTAAAATAGAAAGTTTCCAAAAATAGAAAGTTACCAAAAATAGAAAGTTTCCAAAAATAGAATGTTTCCAAAAATAGAAAGTTTCCAAAAATAGAAAGTTTTCAAAAATAGAAAGTTTCCAAAAATAGAATTACTGCTTAAAATAGATAAGTTTCTAACAATAGAAAGTTTCCATAATTAGATATAAGCTGGTTAAATAAGCTAATTATATAAGCTTAAGTGTTTTCTGATTATTATTCTAAGTCATGTTGTTATAAAGTATAGTTTATTAATTATTACATGTAAATTTAATAAACTATAGGTTAAAAGTATTTAATTAAATATATCATGTTTTTAATTAAATAAGGTAGGTTAAAACATGTATTATTAATTATTAATAATATAACCTAAGTCATGTTAATTAATTAATTATAGTCATGGTTTTCAATAAATAATTTATTATAAAGTCTAGTTGAATATAAATACTTAGGTTAAAATTCATAATCTAGTAATTAAATTTATAACCTAAGTCATGTTAAATTAAATTAAACATGTCATATTTATTAATTTAATTTTTAACATATAACTATTAAAATCATAAACCTTAAAATAATATATGAACAGGATCGTGACTAGAAACCATGAACCAGACCCGTAATCAACACCATACCCCGAACCAAGTCGGGGTTCCCCCTTGTTTGCTGCTGCCTTGGGATCACCACCACCATACCGAGACCATGAGGTCTCGATGGTGGTTAATAAGCCAAGCCGAGACCCCTTAGGGCTCGGTTTAGGCGTCGGCTAGAACAAACACCCCTAAAAACCCTTGTTTTGATTTACCCCATAATCATAGACATGTTTTAATAATTGTTTTTAATTTGTTTTCTAAAAACATCATGATTTTATGTGATTTGTTAAATCAAAACATAAAAGAAAAAGGTTAAAAAGGTTATACCGAATGCGTGGATCAATCAAGGATGAACACACACGAATGCTTGCACAATATTCAAGATCCAAATCAACTCGAACACCCTCTTTTTGTGTTGTATATCCGGCGGCCAAGGGAGAGAAGGAAGAAAAGATTTAGGGTTTTGTTATTTTTCCTGTATTGTGAAAAATGACCAAGATTTTCCTAATTCCCTTGTTTTAGTAAAATTAAAATGGGCTAGGCCCATCCTTCTTGGTGTAGCCGCGGGTAGGGGGGCCCACATGGGGTAACCCGTACCTTTTCCGAGTCTAATTATTATAGTTTGTTCGTGTTTTATCGTGTTCGTGTTTTTATGTGTTCTAAGTAATTTTTGATCGTGACTTAATATATTTATACGTGTTCGTAATAAATATATATACGTAAATAATATTATCTTGTGATTAAATTACGTTCATGATTATAATTATTATTTGAATAATTATCGTGTGTTCATACGTAATAAATACTTATCGTGTTCTAACACGTAAGTAATACTTAAAATTCTTATACGTGAACATAAACATACTATAAAAGGAAAGTTTTAATTTAATACGTACGATCTTAAGGGTACTATTCATGGTAAAAGCATGCGGGTTTTACTATTGGGGTGTGTCTCGACTTTGACGGAGATCATCATAAGGTAAAAGCTTACCACCGTTAGTCTAATCCTCCCACTGTTAGTTTAAGGCTCCCACCGTTCGCCTAAACCTCCCACTGTTAGTTTAAACCACCCACTGTTAGTTTAAACCACCCACTATTAGTTTAAACCTCCCACTGTTAGTTTAAATCTACCACTGTTACCTTAAACTTACCACTGTTAGCCTAAACATAGCTACTGTTTTCTTATTATAGCCATTGTTTTCATAAAGTACCCACTGTTTTCATTAAAGTACCCACTGCTAGCCTTAAAATAGCCACTGTTGGCATAACCAGAGCAATTTTAGCAATTTTTGGAATAAAGACTTTATGTCTCATGTTTCCCAACGGGAAACATGTTTTGAAAATGAGGATCATTGACAAATAAACTCTAACTAATTATTTTGGAACCTTATAAATTATTAAATAAATTTAATAATTTATTTATCAACAAAGACTACAATATGTAGATCTTTTTAACCATCGAGGGTACGCGTAAACAGTAAATGAGCAATACGCACATATAATATTTGTTATAACAGTATATATAAATAATTAAATATACTGGTGACTTATTAATAACGAGAACGAACATGTGAGTAATTAAACTACATACATTTATTACAAGTGTTATCGTTCGCCAAGGGATTCGTGGATTGCTATTGGGTGTTGTCCGTGTCTTTCTTGTGTTTCGTGATTCATATTTGGTTCATATTACAAGTAGTTATAGTAGCGATTTGAGTTCATGGCTTTGGTTAAAAACTCAAAAATTTTGGGTGTTTGATCCATTTTTAGGCTTCGAATCACGAAATTGTTGTATTCTTGTTCTATCCGAGAAAAGTGGTAACTTTGTTTCCTTAGTACGATCTGATTGTTGCGATCGCATAAACCTGGGGGTTTCTACTTGCGATCCAAAGTCACGATCACATCCTACGATCACCACTACGATCACAACTGCGATCCCAAGTACGATCACGGTTACGATCAAGTGAGTACGATCCCAAAGTACGATCATAAGCCACGATCTTGAGTACGATCGGTGAGTACGATCGGGGGAGTACGATAGGTGAGTACTGTCAGTGGTTACGATAGGTGAGTACGATTGGTGAGTACGATCGTTGGATACGATAGCTGAGTACGATCAGTGGACACGATAAGGGAGTACAATCAGTGAGTACGATAGGAGTACGATCAGTGAGTACGATAGGAGTGCGATCACTTGTGTACGATCACATGATACGATAACAGAGTGCGATCACTTGAGTACGATCAGGGACTACGATATGTTTTGTTAAATCTTGTTCGAGTAATTTTTAGACTTAGCCACCATCTAGACTTGTCTCGGAGCATAGTTTACACGAAGATTAAAAAAAAAATTGGCGATACACAATTTTTTCAGCTTACCGTTTTGTCGGACTGAGGAATTTATTGTCGGACTGAAGAAAAAATCGGAAGTTTCGGAATTTCAACAACATCACACGCTTTCTACGAACTGAGATCCTCATTTTCACACGACTTCTACGATGACGTCTCAACAAGATATTTATGATGCGGGTACTGAGAATCGTCCACCCATGCTTACCAAGGAGAACTACACTACATGGGCTAGTCGTCTCCTTCGTTATGCAAAATGTAAACCTTTAGGAAAGTTGATTGTCAATTCGATTCAAAAGGGTCCGTATGTTAGAAGAACAATTATTGTGCCTGGGGACCCTACGAATGCTAACCCAATGGCTGTTTCTAGTCATGAGCAAACGGATGAAGAATTAACTGAAGCTGAATCCAAACAACTCGATGCTGATAATCAAGCAATTCAAGTCATTCTTATGGGACTTCCTGAAGATTTTTATGCTGCTGTCGATAGTTTTGAAACTGCACACGAGATATGGCTTAGGATTCAGAAAATGATGAAGGGTAGTGAAATCGGTTTACAAGTAAAGGAAACTAAGTTGCTTCGTGAATGGGAGAAATTTACGTCTACTGAAGGGGAACAATTTGAACCTTATTATCATCGGTTTTCAACGCTCATGAATCATCTTAGAAGAAACAAACATGAACCTGCACAAATTGCTGCCAACATCAAATTTCTTGATAATCTTCCTTCTGAATGGTCACGATATGTCACTCTTTTCAATCAAACCAAGGATCTTCATGTCGTGGATTACACTCAAGTATATGACTATTTGAAGATGAATCAAGATGAAGCTAACGAAGTTAGGGCAGAAAGACGTGCCAAGAGACAAGATCCATTGGCTTTTATGGCAAACTCTCCATCATCTATGTCATATCACATGGTACCCTACCATCAACCCTCATCAAGTAACTTCATGCCACAATAACAACAACAACTCACTTCTTATGGATATCAACCTCCTGCTGCTATGAATTACTTATAACAACCCATTGCATGTTATGATGACATCACCGATCCTACTCATGCTATTAATACTGGTCTTGCCCTACTTGCAAAGGCATTCTAATTCACCATTAACCCCACCAACAACAATCAGAGAATCTCTTCGAACACTAGAAAGAGGCAGATTGCTCAACCTTTCATGAATACGAATCAGGATCGCCAATTGGTAGTTGCTGGAAACACGGGGACTCAGTTTCAACAATATGGTCAGAATGCTGGGCAGACCGTTGGCAATGCAGGAAATCAGTATGGTCATAACCGTGGTCAAAATCCAGGTGTTCCGAATGCGGGTAATCAGAATGGGTTAATAGTTGTGCCAGCGGTTGGTAACCAGATGGGAAACATTGTGGCTGCAAGGGTTGAGAATACTGGAACAATCGTCAGGTTCAGTGCTACAACTGCAGGGGATTTGGTCATTATGCTAGAGATTGCACAGCCAAAAAGAAAAGGGATGATGCTTATCTTCAGACTCAGCTTCTCATAGCACAAAAGGAAGAGGCAGGGGTTCCACTTCAAGCTGAGGAATTCGATCTTATGGATTCTGCTGCAGAATAGGCCGAGGAAGAAGAGGTGAATTCCAACTACATCTTGATGGCGAACTTACAGCAAGCATCTACCTCAGGAATGCATGTTGACAGAGCTCCCGTTTATGATTCAGACGGTCCCTCTAAGGTACATCCACACTTTGATGATAATGATATATATAGTACGTCTAATCAGGAGGAGGAGTATACTGAGATGCTTGAGCCCTACACTGAGACACACGGGGATCAAACGAGTAATAGTAATATTAGTTCGAATAAGCCCAGTGTGGACCTTAGTGTGGATCAAGTTGCCCAGCCTACAAACCTTCCTGATGCGGCACATACGTATTATAAATCTCTATTTGATAAGCTTGCTAAGGATGTTGACCATGCTACGGTGGTTAATAATAAGTTTAGAGAAACTAATGCCAAATTGACCACTGAGCTTGCGGGATATAAGGAACGGGAGAAAAGTTTTGAAATGCATCAGACTAAAATTAAAGAACTTGAACAAGCTCATGCTACATCGGTTTATCAAGAAAAATGCACAACTAAGAAATTAAATGCCTTACATTTAAGTAGTGCTAAAAAGATAAGCGAATTGAATGATGAAATCACCTCTGTTAATGAACAACTTTCAACTGAAAAATCTACTATTTTTGATTTAAAAGAAGAACGAAAATAGCTGAAACATGATTTCAAAATTCGAGAAGATGGGCTTCTTGAGGATTTCTGCAAAGCTCAGGATAGGATTAGAGAATTAGAAAACATTTTAGTAAAACGTGGCCAAACTATGCAGACGATAAATATGCTCGCACCAAAAGTGAATGAAATAAATTAAACTCGTTACAAATTGGCTTTAGGTTGTCCTTTTCCCCCTAATCCCGGATATCTTAAGCAAGTTCAGGCCACTAATGAAACCTTATATAATGGTAGTGTGCTCTTGTCTGATGAACATGATCCTTCTAGTGTGCATGATTCTGAGGAAACTACAGAACTTGCAATAGAGACTCGTTTAAGAATGAAAAAGCTTGATAAAGAAGTGACACCCGTTTATTATCCAAAAGTTAATCCTCCAACTGTTTTTGTTCGATCTAAAAAGAGTATTGAAATGCTTTTGCTTCCAAGTGAGGAATTGTCTGATGACCCTCCTAAACCGAGTATCTGATAGGTGTGAAAACACCCATCCTTTTACCACTTATTTCTTGCTTAAACGAGACCAAAACGCGTATTTAATATCACTTGTTTAGAATTATGTGTGGTTTTTGTGTTTATTGTGTTTTCAGAGACAACCGGATGGATATTGGAGAAAACATGGGATTGCACGGGGTTTATCGAAGAAAAAGACTCAAGACGAAGTCTATTGTCCAAGAGATGCAAAAGATTTGAAGTCAATGGGCCTATTTGAAGATTTATCGAAGAAAAGGACAAAAGATGGAAGATTTACATATGTCGAAGGAGCTCAAGTCTATTAAACGAAGAAATTAAAAGACGAGTTGAATTTAATCGTCGACAAATCCCGAATCAGAATCGAAAACGTCAACTCTACTGAAAAGACGAGAAGACGAAAAGAGAGAAGAAAGCCCACTCACCAACCAACCACTAGGACTATATAAGGAATTCACCCTCACACTTTTTGAGCTAGTTTTTAGTTTTCCAGTTCTTTCTTTTCTTTCGTAGGAAGCCAACACAATTAAGGTGTTGGTGATTTTTCATTATTGTTGAATCTTCAATTTTGTAAGTTTTTAATCTTTCCTTTTGTTTACTTTACCTTAATCAATCAATATAAACCTTCCATTAATCTTGTTCATCTTCATCTTTTTTATTCCAAGTTTTAAAGTTCTTATTTGGTTGATTTGATCTTCAAAAGTTATTGGGTTTTCTGTTTTTATTGTTGGGATTTGATATTAATGGTTGATAAATGATTAGTGTTTAGTTTGGTTTAAATCTTTTGGTTTATTTGGCTTGATTTTGTTAAAAATCATATTCCCCTGTTCTTACTGTTCTTCGTCCCCAGTATTCCGGATCAACCGGATATTCCGGATCAAACACTGTTTACATTTATTCCGCATCAAGTTTGTTCATCCGGAATATTTTATATTCCGGATCAAAGCCTTTCATCCGGAATAATCAATTATTCCGGATCAACCCTCTTATTCCGAATCAAGCTCATTTCCATTTTATTCCGCATCAAGTTCATCCATCCGAAATATCCATTATTCCGGATCAATCTTGTTTATTCGGAATATCCATTATTCCGCATCAACTCATTATTCCGCATCAACCTTACATTCCGAATCAAGTTCTTTTCCATTTTATTCCGCATCAACCATTATTCCGAATGAGCCTTTTATTCCGGATCAAAGATTATTCCGCATGAAACAAACATTCCGCATGAAGGATATTTATTCCGCATCAACTCATTTATTCCGAATCAACGATTAATCCGAATGAAGGCTGTGTTAATTATTCCGAATGAAGAGTGATATTCCGCATCAGTGATTTTCTGAGTTAAGGTTTTTATCTGTTTTATTTTAAGTAAAGTTTTATTTTTATTAATTGCTTTTAATTAATTGCTTTTTAGTTTATCTTTTATTTACTTCATGTATTTACCTTTTTAGTAGAATAGAAAACCAAACCCCCTATTTGTCACCAAGAACAACTATTCCACTTTGAGCTGTGATCAATTCGAGAAGATTCCGAGACTTAATCTGAACCCCCAAGCAAAAATATCAGTATCAAATGGCGCCGCTGCCGGCTCTTCTCGTAAAGATTAACAGTTTTTTGTAAGAACTTGGATTTTGGGATCCGTTCACCGTGTACGTTACTTTTTCATAAAAAATTTCAAAAAAACCCAAAAAATATAAAATTTTCAAAAATCCTAAACATTAAAAAAAATAAAAACAAAAAATATTTCTGCTTTGTTTTTGCTTTGTTAGTTATTTTGCAGGTGCATGCGTACACGTTCAACGTCTTATCAAGAGCCCGAGCCTCTCGAAGACTTAGACATGGCCGGTGTACACAACAACAACAATAACCCACCTCAAAACAATAACAACAACAATGAACCTCTACCGGACAATCGCCTGATGATTGAACTTTTGCAAGCACATGTGGAGGGCAACAATGATCCAATTGTCATACCCGCGATTGCAGCCAACAACTTTGAGCTCAAATCCGGCTTTATCCAGATGGTCTCTGCTCAACCATTCTTGGGGCGTACCATTGATGATCCTCATGACCACATCAAAATATTCCTGCAACTCACGAATACGGTCAAATTCAATGGTGTTCCACAAGATGTAATCCGTTTACAACTTTTTCCTTTCTCCTTAGAGGGACAAGCCCGACATTGGCTTGCAAAGGAACCGCCACAAAGTATTCTGACGTGGACGGATTTGGAGACCAAATTTATCAACTACTTTTTCCCACCCTCGCATTCATGACGTCATCAAACAAGAGGTTATCAAACTTCTTGATGCCGGCTTGATTTACCCTATTTCGGATTCGCCATGGGTAAGTCCCGTCCATTATGTGCCCAAGAAGGGCGGAATAACCGTTGTTCCCAATGAACACAACGAGTTGATTCCCACTCGTCTCGTTACTGGGTGGAGAGTTTGTATCGACTATCGCAAGCTCAATGATGCCACGAGAAAAGATCACTTTCCTATTCCTTTCATGGATCAAATGCTCGAGCGTCTAGCGGGTAATGACTATTACTGCTTTTAAGATGGTTTCTCCGGGTATTTTAAAATTCCCATCGATCCCAAAGACCAAGAGAAAACCACATTCACTTGTCCCTACAGAACATCCGCTTACAAACGCATGCCTTTCGGTTTATGCAATGCTCCTGGGACGTTCCAAAGGTGTATGATGGCTATCTTCCATGACATGGTTGAAGAAACTATGGAAGTATTCATGGATGATTTCTTGGTTTATGGCGATTCTTTCTCTGCTTGCCTTGCCAATTTAGAAAGTATGCTTAAGCGGTGTGAAGACACTCTCCTTGTTCTTAATTGGGAAAAATGCCATTTCATGGTAAAAGAGGGCATCGTGCTAGGACACAAGATCTCCAAAGCCGGTCTTGAAGTGGACCGTGCTAAAGTTGATGTTATTGCTAAACTGCCTCCACCTTCAACCGTGAAGGGTGTGAGAAGTTTCCTTGGTCATGCGGGCTTCTACCGTCGCTTTATCAAAGATTTTTCTAAAATCGCTCGCCCAATGACCCACCTCTTGGAAAAAGATACTCCTTTTATCTTTTCCAATGAGTGTATTGAAGCCTTCAACTTGCTTAAGGATAAGCTAACTAAGGCACCGGTCTTGGTTACCCCTAATTGGGAGCTGCCTTTTGAATTGATGTGCGATGCTAGCGACATGCTATTGGAGCGGTTTTGGGCCAAAGAGTGAACAAACACTTCCAACCGATCCATTACGCTAGCAAGACAATGACGGGGGCTCAATTACATTACACGACAACCGAAAAAGAGCTTTTAGCTGTTGTCTATGCTTTTGAAAAGTTCCGCCCTTATCTTGTCCTTTCTACCACCATCGTGTATACTGATCATTCAGAGTTGAAGTACTTGTTAACTAAACAATATTCTAAACCAAGACTTCTTCGCTGGGTTTTGCTACTTCAAGAATTTAAAATCGAAATTCGTGATAAGAAGGGAGCTGAAAACCTAGTCGCGGATCATCTCAGTAGACTTGAGGATCCTTATCAAGGGGATCATCCGAACAAAGAGATCAATGACTCTTTTCCCCTGGAGACCTTAATGTCTATCAACTCGAATTCTGATGAAACCCCGTGGTTTGCGGACATTGCAAACTACTTGGCTGGTGGAATTCTCGTTGACGGGTTAACATCCCGACAAAAGAAAAAGTTCTTCAAAGACATTAAGACTTACTTTTGGGATGAACCGTATCTATTCAAACAATGTGCTGATTTGATTATTCGCCGATGTGTTGATGGACCGGCAGCTTTAGACATTCTCGAAGCTTGCCACAAAGGACCCACCGGTGGTCACTTTGGTCCCAACTACACCGCCAAAAAAGTGTTTGACTCGGGATTTTATTGGCCTACCATTTATCGTGATGCTCACGTAATGGTTAAATATTGTGATGCTTGCCAAAAACAAGGCAGGATCACACATAAAGATGAGATGCCTCAAAATTTCATAAAAGAATGTGAAATCTTTGATGTTTGGGGTATCGACTTTATGGGGTCATTCCCTTCCTCTAAAGGAAACAAATACATCCTTGTAGCCGTTGACTACGTCTCAAAATGGGTTGAAGCCAAAGCTTTACATACTAATGACGCAAGGGTGGTTTGTAACTTTTTGAAGTCGCTATTCGCTAGATTCGGTGTGCCTCGTGCCATTATTAGTAATCGCGGGACTCATTTTTGCAATGACCAATTCGCAAGAGTCATGGCTAAGTATGGTGTAAATTATCGTCTTTCCACCGCATACCACCCACAAACTAATGGCCAGGCTGAAATCTCTAACCTAGGATTAAAGCGAATTCTTGAACGAACCGTGAGAGAGCATCGTGCCTCATGGGCCGATAAACTTGATGATGCTCTGTGGGTTTTTCGTACCGCATACAAGACTCCGATTGGTTGTACACCATATCGTCTCGTGTACGGAAAGGCATGCCACCTCCCCATTGAGTTGGAGCACAAGGCTTACTGGGCCTTGAAGTGGGCTAATTTCGATATCAACAAAGCCGGTGACCTACGCAATATCCAACTCAATGAGCTGAATGAACTCCGGAATGAGGCTTATGAAAATTCTTTGATCTATAAGGAAAAGACTAAGCTCATTCATGATTCTAAGATTAAAAACCGAGAGTTCCAAGTTGGAGACAAAGTTTTACTCTTTAACTCTCGGTTGAAATCTTTTCGGGCAAGCTGAAATCTCGTTGGTCCGGCCCATTCACCATTGCCCAAATTTTTCCATATGGTACTCTCGAGCTCGCTCAACCTAATGGACCTAATTTTAAGGTGAATGGCCAACGAGTGAAGTTGTACTTTGGCGAGGACATCTCTCATGAGATGATTCCATCCCTCACCACATTTCCCATGAACTAATTTTGGGTCGAGTCAGGCTCGTGACTCGGTTATCAAAAACAAGCGCTCCTCGGGAGGCAACCCGAGTATCTATCCTTTTCCGCTTTAACCTCCTAAGTGTAGGGGGACCTATATAGGTTGTTTGTCTTTGTGTGGTTATGTGATTACAGGGATGAATGCACTTTTGGAACATTTGAAGAACCGTGCTCCCGTGTTATCCGCAATCCGGTTCTATCTCTCAACTATCGTGATTCAATTTTCTTCATACTCACATTTGAAATTGATCACATTAGTCGTCTCTTCCTTAACTTGATTTAACCAACGTGCACAATGTCATAAGTGTAGGGGAGACTTTTCCCACATGCTTAAACATTGAGAACAATGTTTATCTTAAGTGTAGGGGGACTTCTATCGAAGTTTTATGTGGACTTTTCCATGAAAATGCCTTCATTTAACCGAAAAATCATCTTTTTCAGCATTTTTCAAATTTTTAATTAAGTTTGGCCATTTAGTCGTAATTTTTAAATTTTTATCGTTGCTTTCATATGTATATATCCCACAATAAAGTCAAAAGTATTAATAAAGTGGTGTAGCTAGTTTGGAAGTCTTTGACATATTAGGCCCGTTGCGATTATTTTGACTCAACCCGAATAGACTTATCCAAGTTTATTCTAGCTAGTATCCTTAACCATGTAGACCTTAATTGGTTTATTAGGCTAAGCATCCACGACTCTCATTACTTGAGATTTTAAATTGCGGAGAACGAGAAATGATAGAGTCAATTATAAGTCGGTATTCTTGCACAAGCTCACTTGGTGTGATTATTTGCCTATTCTCCCATCACTTGCTAATAATTTATCTGCAATAAGTAAGGTCGTACGATTTGAAAAGTTACTTAGCTTCTAGCCCAAGATCGTTTAAAAGTTGCTCGGTAATGATAAGAGTTCATAGCCAAGGCATAACTTATGAAGCGGGGCGCGAAGATTGGCGAGTCTGAAAAGGCCCTAACAAGGCATGAGGATTCCATTTTATTGCTAAAGATCCAAGGTGATGTGAAAAGCATTATTCCTAAAATCAATATGAAGGATCAAGACTCACGATGAAAAGCAATCAACTCCCATAAAGATCATGGAGAAGTCTATCCGAAAAGACCCTAACAAGGTATGAGGATAAATAGATCCAAGTCCGAAAAGGAGGCGGATCGTTGTATCTCAAAATCCCAAATAACGATTGAAGAAATAATCATGAAGTCGTGGTCAACAAAGTTGGTGTATCACTCAAAAGTCTCCAAGCGAAGAAACTCTATTAACGAAGAGAAGACCATTATCTCAAGAACGTCTCTCAAGATATGAAGTATGAAGTACATGCCAAATATCGGCCCGAGAAAGGTCTCAAATCGTGAAACGAGTTATGCCAAGATATGAACTTTTTGATATCCCGAGAAGCAGTTTTAAGAGATTTTGTCCTTTAGCTAACTATTAATCAAATCGTCCTACTTTGCTTTCAGCCTAAATAAACTATCGCAATAAGTCCAAAAATGCATCTTCATGATCATTCTAAGACAAAAATAAAATATAAGAGATACACCTAGGAATAAGGGAGTTTAAGCATATAATTAAGCCATGTGTGTAAGTGTATGATTTGCTAACTTATAATAACAATGATCTCGTTTTTAAGCTTAGTTTGGGGAACGTGAAACTTGAGGGTGATTAATCTTCGCAGCACCGAAGCCCTAATGTAATTCTTTGATCTCTTTGCAAGTTATTTCCATATAGCTATTTTCAAGTGAAAATGGTTTTCTATCCTTTGGTTTCCTTTAAAGTTTCAATTTCTCTTAGTACTCTAAGTTTTGTTTTAGTAGTATGTTAATAAGGCCAAGGTTGGTTGATTATGAGAAAAGTGTAAATTTGCTTTATCACTAAGCATTGCATGAGGGCATGACAATGGTTAAGTGTAGGGGATTTGATAGGTGTGAAAACACCCATCCTTTTACCGCTTATTTCTAGCTAAAACAAGACCAAAACACGTATTTAATATCACTTGTTTGGAATTATGCGTGGTTTTTGTGTTTATTGTGTTTTCAGAGCCAACCGGATGGATATTGGAGAAAACATGGGATTGCACGGGGTTTATCGAAGAAAAAGACTCAAGACGAAGTCTATTGTCCAAGAGATGCAAAAGATTTGAAGTCAATGGGCCTATTTGAAGATTTATCGAAGAAAAGGACCAAAGATGGAAGATTTACATATGTCGAAGGAGCTCAAGTCTATTAAATGAAGAAATTAAAAGACAAGTTGAATTTAATCGTCGACAAATACCGAATCAGAATCGAAAACGTCAACTCTAATGAAAAGACGAGAAGACGAAAAGAGAGAAGAGAGCCCACTCACCAACCAACCACTAGGCCTATATAAGGAATTCACCCTCACACTTTTTGAGCTAGTTTTTAGTTTTCCAGTTCTTTCTTTTCTTTCGTAGGAAGCCAACACCATTAAGGTGTTGGTGATTTTTCATTATTGTTGAATCTTCAATTTTGTAAGTTTTTAATCTTTCCTTTTGTTTACTTTACCTTAATCAATCAATATAAACCTTCCATTAATCTTCTTCATCTTCATCTTTTTGATTCCAAGTTTTAAATTTCTTATTTGGTTGATTTGATCTTCAAAAGTTATTGGGTTTTGTGTTTTTATTGTTGGGATTTGATATTAATGGTTGATAAATGATTAGTGTTTAGTTTGGTTTAAATCTTTTGGTTTATTTGGCTTGATTTTGTTAAAAATCGTATTCCCCTGTTCTGACTGTTCTTCGTCCCCAGTATTCCGGATCAACCGGATATTCCGGATCAAACACTGTTTACATTTGTTCCGCATCGAGTTTGTTCATCTGGAATATTTTATATTCCGGATCAAAGCTTTTCATCCGGAATAATCAATTATTCCGGATCAACCCTCTTATTCCGAATCAAGCTCATTTCCATTTTATTCCGCATCAAGTTCATCCATCCGGAATATCCATTATTCCGGATCAATCTTGTTTATTCGGAATATCCATTATTCCGCATCAACTCATTATTCCGAATCAACCTTACATTCCGAATCAAGTTCTTTTCCATTCTATTCCGCATCAACCATTATTCCGAATGAGCCTTTTATTCCGGATAAAAGATTATTCCGCATGAAACAAACATTCCGCATGAAGGATATTTATTCCGCATCAACTCATTTATTCCGGATCAACGATTATTCCGAATGAAGGCTGTGTTAATTATTCCGAATGAAGAGTGATATTCCGAGTTAAGGTTTTTATCTGTTTTATTTTAAGTAAAGTTTTATTTTTATTAATTGCTTTTCATTAATTGCTTTTTAGTTTATCTTTTATTTACTTCATGCATTTACCTTTTTAGTAGAATAGAAAACCAAACCCCCTATTTGTCACTAAGAACAACTATTCCACTTTAAGCTGTGATCAATTCGAGAAGATTCCGAGACTTAATCTGAACCCCCAAGCAAAAATATCAGTATCAGTATCACACGCCGATTTCTAAATGAGCTTAAAGATAACTTTGTCATCCTTAAACGTGTTGTTAATTCCAAAATCACTGGAGGAAATTTTACATCACCTGTTCAGATTGAGGTTCAGAAAATTCTTCAAAACGATATTGTTGATCCCAAACTTAGATCGATTTAGCTTGTGTAAACGAGATTAAATCAAGTTAAACACGTAGAGAAACTTTGTTGTATATGTAACAATTCAAGTATTATGCGGAATTAATACTTAAACAAGAACACACAAACAATATAAACCAAACTTTCACTTTGATTGATAAATCGAACTTGCGTATAATGAAAGTGTTAAAACGTATATTAAAGTAAAACCTAAAGGCCTCCTTTTATAGATTAAGGAGCCTTGTATAAAAGTCAACGTATCAGCTATTTTAGGTAAGGATAAACATAAGGAATACATTGTCGAACATATCTTTACTAGAAACATAATACGTGTAGACTAAGTCTTCTATCAGTGCTTGACTTCTTCTTATCAACGTTTGACTTCTTCCTGTCAACACTTGTCCTGTCAACGCTTGATTTCTTCTTATCAACGTCTCGATTGCTCTTGTCAGCGTCCAAGTGTATTGGCTACATTTTATTCCCAACAATCCTCCCCTAAACTTGATATCTACTCTAGTAATCAAGTTTCTGATTTAAAACTAAGAACTAGGATGATTCTTACAAATCTTATCAAATTGGAAATAAACATATCTAATCAAATCTTTGGCCACGTCACTTAAGTAGTCTATCTCTAGCTGTGTTGTCATCATTTTCTTCAAAACTTCTTTGGACATGGGATACTCAGTATCTACAAGAAGATACTCAGAAAACTTTGTAGAACTCAAATGATACACACCAGCTGCTGAATATAGACGCCATTGAAGTCCACTGATATCATCCTCAAGATCCTTCCAAACTGGATCTTCTTCATCTGGTGCACACATTCTCTTGAATGTTGACTAAATCTTTATTCCATTGACTGAAGTAGGTGCTTCAGTCTCATACTTGGCCTGCAATAACCTCCAAAGGTCTGCCAAGTCTTCCCTATCCAAACTTGCAAACAAAGACATAACAGTAGTAAAAGTATGTACCTCTTTCCCATATATGCCAATCATCCAAAACCCACTTGCATCTTCTTCATAACTAATGATAGGGTTTCTGGAATCATGAGATAGTACTTTTACCATATGTAAAGCTTCCATCAGTGAGAGCTTAATACTCTTTCTAATAACAGCTTCACTGGGATTCACTCTATTCAAATTTGAAGGAAACTCAAGTGGAACTCCCTTCTTCAATGGTCTTGGAACAATCATAGCCCTTTGAATCCCCATCTCCTATGCAAGTTCTTCTTTCCTTTCATCTGAAAGAAGTCGGATAGTGTTCATCTCTTGCACTCTTGCCCAAATAGGAAAAGCCTTATACTCCGATTCATCAAAAGATAATTCCTGCAACTTCTGAAAAGTCCAACCTCCTTGATGACATCTAAGCAACATATAATAAAGCTCCCTTCTTTCTCTCTTAGACTGTAAGAAAACTTTGTTGGCCTTATACTTTAGCATTACCTGGCAATCCTTTTGAATCCTAAGAAGAATCTCTAATCCCCAAATCTGATCTTATAAAGACATATCTGGATTCTCCATGATCTTTTTCTCCCAAGCAAAGTACATCCGGGCAACTTCTGGCATATCATAATCTACCTTCAACTTCAATTCTGCAAGTTTTTCCCTTGACAACACATCACCATATTCAAGTCTTTCTGGTTCTTCAATAATCATAACACTTGAATCTGTGCTCTCATCATTACTTTCATCTTGTTCCTCAGAAGTAACCACAAATGGTGACTCAACAACCTTCTTCTTTTCTTGTTCCATAAGTTGTGCAGCCAACATTGAATCAAATTTTACCTGTGTTGCATCCTTGGGAACCTCTGTTTCTACCATAATTCCTTTACCCTTATCTAATGTATCAATGATGGGTAAAGATGGTGATGGTACCTGTGAAGACACTTCCTTGATGATAGCTGGTGACTGGAATACATCAACCATATCTGCAGGTCTATCAACGTCCAAAACCTGTGTCTCAATGCCTAACTTACTCTTGTCAGCGTCAAAAATCTGCTTGTCAACGCTCACCTTACTCTTGTCAGCGCTTCGTGTGAACTGCTCCATCATTTATGTAAAGGACAAATTCAAATTTGTAGGAGTAACCAAAGAGACATTAAAACCTGGTTGCTTCTTCAAATCTGTAAGAACTTCAGCCACACCCAAAGATTATCTATCATATGAGCCTTAGCCACTCAAATCAATTGGTTCTGTAACAGCTTCATGTGAGCCTTTGTCACTCAAATTAATTGGCTCAGTAGCAGCTTCCTCCCCTTTGTAAGAATCCTCCCCTGATGAAAGGACTCTTGTCTGCCTTCTCCTAGATTCTGCAGTTTCCAAAACAACAATCCTTTCCCTCATTTTCTTGAGTTCAAGGCCTTGGGTAGAGACAGTATGTACCAGATCTGCATTTTGCTTTTGCAAGCTAATGCAGACAGCCGTCAATTCCAACATTGTATATGGTTCCAATCCGCCCTCCTCTAGAGTGGGGATTTGACCTCCCAAAATAGAGTCATGGGGCATGGATGAGGTCTTAATGATGTTAGGACTGGCTTGGCCTGCATCTAAGCGAGTACCAATAGTCCTTGCCTCACCCATATCACCAACCACACTTGTGGTGGTGGTTCTCTCTGCAACATGGCTAGGACCACCAGTAAGAGAAAACTCCAATGGTCCTTTGGCGTTTTTCCATCCTAAAGTCTGGGGGTGAAGAAGATGACGTGGATTGGGTAATAGTTTGAAGGTTAAGAGGTGTTTGGGTCTGTTGGAGAAAGGTGTCAACGTTTGGATTTGAAGTAACAACGCCAACATTTAATGTGTCAGCGTCGAAGGGATCTTGGTTAAGTTCCATATGTTGAGGTGAAGGGGATGGTTCAGGTAATGGGTCAAGTTGTGGTTGTGAGTCAGGTTAAGGTTGTGTTGCTGTAATAACAGCAAGCGGGGCTTGTTAAGGGGTAAGTCTCTGTGAGTGGGTGAATTCATCTTACTAAAAATAGCTTTCTTTTGCACAAGGATCGCATAAAAATCATCATGATCCCTGGTGCAATACCTTTGTTCATCAAAAATCATTTGTAAAAATCGTGGGTAAGCCAGAGTCACCTTGCTACCCTTGTTTTTACACATGCCATCAAAAATTAGTTTAGAAAAATTATACTTTTGCCCATTAGCAATACACACAATGGCACTAGCAATGGATCTGTTAATTTCATTATGTGCAGTACTTTTGGGACTTAAAGAATGAAGGATGACATGTATTAAGTACTTCGAAGCTAGGGAAAATTCCTGTTTATTATATTTGTTTAAAGTACCCTCTCTAGGGAAAGGATACCCCAAATCTTGAAGTTCCTGTTCTATCTCACCAATGGGTAGAGTGGTTATACCATCTGCATCATTAAGATGAAAAGCCTGGCGAACCAAGGCTTCAGTAACCACCCATGAATGCCCATGAACAATAGCAGTTAATGTAGTCACATTATTAAGCGTTGAGGAACTAACAGTGTTCCAAAACTATTTAATATGAGTGACAGTGATAAGAGGAGCATGAGAAAGTGCATACCGTAATGGGGATTCATTCAAATACGCCACCATCTGAGTATATTGAGGAAACAAAGCATCATCAGCCTCCAAATAGGCAACCATGTTATGCTGACTTCTGAATCCCAATACCAAGTCACTCGGTTTAAAATTAGGCGCCATCGATGTAGAAAGATGAATATGAAAGATGAATATAGGAGAAAAGTTTGTTAGACAAGAATATGAAATTACCCTGTTTAAAAAGAAGGATCCAAATATATAGGAGAGGTAGGCACATGTGATTGGTCAAAAATGAGGCAGTTATTTTCAAAATATAATGATGAAAATCTTGAAAAGAAAATAACTTATCTTGTTCATTAATTAAAAGTTACCAACTCCTAAAACTACGAACCCAATTTTCGTCAAAAATAACAACTGGGTAGGACCCAATGAGTGTCAACGGTCAAAATAACCCATCAACGCCCAACGGCTATATTCTTGTCAATGTTGGAAAAAGCCATGTCAACGTCTAAATTGGTCATAACAACGTTTAGAAATAAATCTGTCAACGTCTAAAGTTAAAAATAATAAAAATGAAAGTGGACCTTAACAAAGTGATTTATCCTAGTGAAGGTAACCTATAAACTGAAAATTACTATAGGGTGGCAAGCACTGTCTAATCACGCACACTTGCTTATGCAAGATAGACATAACAGTCCTCTAGTGTCCCTTGCTAACCAAAGTTCTTAACAGTGAAGTTATCTCATAAAATCCTGTGTAACTTCCCAGTTAAGCCCAATATAAATCATACCCAAGTCTCCTAACAGACCTCTCCCAATTCTAGGCCAAAAAGTCTTGGCAGCGTGCATAGTATATCAACTTTGCATGCTAGAGTGCCTCATGAGTTAGTAAACTAATTCATACTCACTAGTGGAAACAATCTAGAATTATGATAAGAGTATTATAAGAATACCCAAAAAGTCCTAAAAGGTTCCTAAACCTCCCCCTAAACTATGACACATAAGTTGTCATATAAAATGCATATAATAAAAATTTATGTCAAGATAGGAATATAAATATTCCAACCATCATCCATAAACTGAAACATGCTCCAATAATTCTCCAAGAATCCATAAGCAACTTTGTATCCAAATGTACAATGCTAACAACGCCTGCATAATTAGATCAAAAACCACAAAACTAACATGTTGCTGACAACGTCAATTTAACACTTGTCAGCGTTAAAATAACCTTTGTCAGCGTTAGACAAATAAAGTGGAAAATCTAATTTTGTAAAAAGACCAATAACAAAACATATCCTATACATACTTTTACAATAAGTTCCCAAAACACATATTAAGTAAGATTGATCATTCCAATACTTGTTACCAAGTATTGAAATCTTCCAGTATCAAAAGGTTTAGTTAATAAATCAGACACATTTTCTTCTGTGTCAAGCCTATCTGGTTGTATTAAACCTTTTTCAAAACAATCTCTTATAAAATGATGTCTAATTTCTATGTGTTTTGTTTTAGAGTGATGTACAGGATTGTTAATAATGCATAAAGTACTGTTATTGTTTACAAAAATCTTGGTATGCATGAAATTATACCCATAATCCAACAGCTGGTCCTGAATCCATAAGACTTCTCCACAACAAGCAGCTGCAGCAACATACTCTGCTTCAGTTGTAGAATTAGCCACCACTGTTTGTTTCTTGCATTGCCAAGATATCAATCTACTCCCAAGAAATTGGCATCCACCAGTTGTGGATTTTCTATCAAATTTGTCACCACCATAATCACTGTCTGAATATGCAATAAGCTCCAATGGGGAATCTTTTGGATACCATAATCCCAAATCTAGATAACACCTAAGGTATCTAAAAATCATCTTGACAGTATGAAGATGACACTCTTTGGGAGTCACTTGATGGCGTGCACATGCACACACTACAAACATAATGTCAGGTCTTGAAGCTGTGAGATAAATCAATGAACCAATCATTGACCTATAATGCCTGACATCCACCTCCTTTCCATCTCCAACTTTTCCCCAAGGGTGTTCCCTATCCATAGGTGTGCTAGCCCGTTTCTCATGTGGAGAAAAGCCAAACTTCTTCAAGATTTCTGCTACATATCTTGAGAGATGAAGATACCATCTTCTTTCTGCTGTACTTGTAACCCTAGAAAGAAGTTCATCTCCCCCATTGCACTCATCTTGAACTTGTCTGTCATGAGTTTGGAAAAGTCTTCACTCATCTTTGGACTAGAAGAGCCAAAGATGATATCATCCACATAGACCTGTACAAGTAAGAGATCCTTACCAGTCTTCTTCGTAAACAAGGTCTGGTCTATGGTGCCCCTTTTGAATCCATTTTCCACCAGATAGGTGGACAATGTGCCATACCATGCTCTTGGGGCTTGATGAAGTCCATACATAGCTTTCTTCACTCTATACACCTTGTCTGGATGTTCTGAATCTTCAAAACCAGGAGGCTGCATGACATAAACCTCCTCTGCAATTGTGCCATAAAGAAAAGCACTTTTCACATCCATTTGATAGACTGTAAATCCCATGCAGGAAGCATAGGCTAGAAAAATCCTTATAGCCTCAATCCTTGCAACAGGTGAAAAGACCTCCTCATAGTCTATTCCTTCTACTTGTGTATATCCTTATGCCACTAAACGTGCCTTGTTTCTGACCACAATGCCTCTCTCATCCTTTTTGTTCCTAAGAACCCATCTTGTCCCAATAGGTCTGACATGTTTGGGACAATCAACTAACTCCCAAACATCCTGAATAGCAAATTGGTGAAGCTCATCCTGCATTGCTTCCACCCAACTTGGTTCTTTGAGAGCATCAAAAATCTTCTTGGGTTCCCGTTGTGACAGAAAACAGGCAAACAAACATGCTTGAACAAGAGGGGTATCAACCTTCTTGTGAATATTGGCAATAAATCCGCTATGATTCTGATGAGAACTTCTAGTTTGCACAGGAGTCATCACATCACCAATAATTAGAGAAGGAGGATGATTTTTTTATTGTAGAAGTAAGCACTCCCCCCTAAATAATTGTGTTGTCCTCAATCTATCTTCCATGTTACCAATATCCTCTTCAGACTCTCTTCCATCATCATCTGAATGAGCCCTTCCATGACTGTTTGAAGGTTCACCTTGTTCAAAATTATTGGAAGAGAAAAGATGGTCAAAATATCTGTCAACGCCTGAAACAAAGCTGTCAACGTTTGAGCCATCAACGCCTGAATTGGTCGTGTTAGCGCCAGAATTTCCTTTGTAAGCGCCTGAAGGATCATGCATGTTTTCAACTGATGATACTTGGGGACCACCTTTTTCCTTTCCAGCAGCAGCAACAACATCAAATGCATATGTCCATATGGTAATGGTAACATAATCAAGTATGGGTGCTGATTTGTCTGCTTGTGATCCAACCTCTTCATCAACCTATTTACCTGAAATATCAACAACTGGTTCTTCCACAACATTTGAAGTCACCATCACAATGTTTGGATTAGTAACAGGAATATAATTCAATATCCTAGAGAGAGGTTCTAAGTCAAATAACCAATTTGGACCACTTTCAGGATCACTAGGTTTACTCTTTAAAAACCTAACATGTACCTTTTTAAGTATACGTTTTTCTTTCTTAAGGTAAACTCTATATCCTCTACTCTGCACAGAATAACCCAGGAAGTAGCCTTCATCACCTTTAGCACTAAACTTACCTAAGGCATCACTAGTGTCCAACACAACTACATGACATCCAAAAGGTTTATGAAAACCAATATTAGGTTTCCTGCCCCAAAGTAACTCATAAGGTGTTTTGTTATGAATCTTGTTAACTAATGCCCTATTCTGAACATAACAAGCTGTATTCACAGCGTCGCCTAAAAAGTAATAGGAAAGTGAGCATCAGCCAACATAGTCCTTGCTGCTTCTATGAGGGTTCTATTCTTTCTCTCAGCTACCCCATTTTGTTGTGGGGTTCTAGCTACACTAAACTGTCTAGTAATCCCTTTCTTGGCACAAAAGTCATCTAATAACTTATTTCTAAACTCACCACCATTGTCACTTCTAAGCATCTTAAACTCATTACCAGATTTCTTTTCTATTTGGGTAATAAAGTTAATCAAAGTATCAGCAGTTTCACTTTTCAAAGCTAAAAAGAAAGTCCAAGTAAATATAGAAAAATCATCAGTGATGACAAAACAATAGGACTTACCATTTAAGCTTTCTATATTAGTTGGACCAAACAAGTCCATACGTAGTAAGTGAAGAGGTTTAGAACTAGAATGCACAGGTTTAGACTTAAATGAGACCTTGTGATGTTTGCCTTTAAGGCATGCAACACAAGAATGGTCATTGTGGAAAGCCTTTTCAGGCAAACCATCAACTAAGCCATGTCTTACAAGTCTATTTATATTCTTAAAATTAACGTGCCCTAATCTTCTGGTGAGAAGAGTGCCTTTGCCAGTGATAGTCCCATATCCACCTCCAAAGTACACTTTGCCACCATCTTTAATGGGGATAAAATTTGTCAGATAATCTTGCTTCCCCGTCATATGACTAGAGCATCCACTATCCCAATAGCCATAATCATTAACCTGCTTTGCCCTGCACATAAAGAAAACAAATTAGTTTTCTTTGGGAACCCAAGCCTGAGCAGACTTGGATTCATTTGGTTGTTCAACAAGAACAGACTTAGTCCTTATGACAACCCCTTGTTCATCCCTTTTTGGATTAAAAACCCAGTTAACCCCAATTGGTTTTGTTATGACCTTTGAAATATAATGAAATCTGTTACAGGTCATAGAAATCCCATCTGAATTAGGGTTTTGGTTTTGTTTAGGTCTCCATGTCAAGCTAGAAGAAGCTTTAGACCCCCCTTACCTTTGGTTGCAAATATTTTCCATTACTTGGTCTGGCAACGTTCCTGTCAACGTTTAATTTGTTCTTGTCAACGCTAAAATTACCCTTATCAACGTTGAACCTAGGATTTGCTACAGGAACCCATTGTCTGTTGGACCACATATTGGTCTTCTGAAAAGGTGTTTGTCCATAAGTATTAAACCCTTTAGTAAAGAATGGGGCTGGTCTAACAACTTGTGGACTTTGCTGGACAAAAGGTTTGGGTTTGACAGTGTTTGACTTTCTATCAACGTTGACCTTTGAAGCATTAACACACTTATAAGCTAAATGTGAAAAACTTCCACAAGTATAACATGCTTTTCTAGACATAGCTCTAGGTCTAGAAGAAAAGAAACCTGTCCCATTATCACTAATTTAGCTTTTTGGTGACCTAGGTTTTCTATACATTTCTGCATATTTAATACTAGGTTTTCTATCAACGTTTAAGCCAAGGTCAACGGTCTTGCTAGTGGTAGGATTGGTTACTTTGATGTGTGTAGACTCATTTGGGCTGTCACTAAGTATGCCACCCTTAACCAACAAGGTAGGGTTGGCTTTCTTCCATTGGTCCAAATCAGTCAACTTCTGCTTGTATTCCTCTACTAGGGTTAGAACTCTTGGTGGAGGAATAAATTCCTCTTCTTGGAGTTCTGATATACCAGTCTAAGACAAGTCATTTCTAAGGACACCATAGAAGTTCCCAGCAGGTGGTGGAACACCAGCATACTCTTTCATCCCAATCCCAGTCATATCCCTAGAATCCCTTTGTTCACTAACACATTTTTCTAGGGTTTGTGAAGCTTTATCAAATCTCTGAATTTTAAGATCTACATTATCTTTGTTTTTGATAGCCTCATCTAACTTAGCCTGTAAATTACCATTGGCTCTCTCCATGAAGTTTCTAACCTCAACACTAGCATTTAAATCATGAGTTAAAATGTTGATTTGATCTTTTAGGTCAAACTCCATTTTCTTATATTCAGCTATAGTCTTTTCAGTTTGAGTAAGAGCAAGTTGATAGTTAGATAACTTGCATCTTTCATTAACCATATTTGTTGTCAATTTTAAAACTTCTTTGTTAAGTTTTTTAGTATTTAGACGACAATCCTTACTACAAAATGCATCATCATATACCTCATTGTCTGATGAAGATTAAGAGTGTGCCATGAGAGCATAGTGAACATGCTCTTCTTCTTCCTTTTCTGCAACTAAAGCTTTGTTTTCTTCCTCATCCTTGGCCAAATAGCTCTAATCCCAGCCAACAACATCAATGTCTTGCATAGCAACCATAGCTTTGGAATCCTGAGCCTTGATTATTTGTCTTAAGGGTTTTCCAGCATCAGATCTTCTTGGAGATCTGCATTCTCTCATAAAGTAACCCATTCGATGACAATTATAACACTCAACCTTGGATTTATCAAATCCAGTAGTGTCCTTATCATTAAAAGTCATCTTCTTCTTAAATCTTTGATTCCATCGATTTGCTCTTATGCTTGCAAGAGCCATATTCCACTTTATGTCCATCTCCTCCAAATGCTCACCACTAATTTGCTCAAGGTCCTCATATGTAATCACTGAACCATTGGGCAATGAAGCAATGTATGCACACACAGTATCTAGATCAATACCAACAGATTTAACTCTTGGTGAGTCAACATTGTATGTGTCAGCGTTTGAATGAGAGGCGCTGACAAAGCTTGATCCGGTGTTGACACAATACGATCCAGTAATGGGGTGCACGTATGACTTCCTTGGATCAAATTGACCTTCACTGTGTGAGAAGAAGGCCATGTTTCCATCAGTAGACTTGCTTCCTTGATCCAAAAGAATTTCATTCTCTACCAGCCTTAGTTTATTGTAAACATCATCAAAAGTGGAGTTTTTGTGAGTATTGTTAGCAGTCATAGACCTTGCTTCAATCTTCCATGCATCACCAAGACTTTTAAGAAAAGTGGTGATGATATCAACATCACCGAGCATAATTCCCATAAAGGACAGCTTGCTTGTAATGTCAAGAAGTCTGCTTCTCACTCCACTTAGCTTTTCATTGGGTTGAGCTTTAAAAACATCATAATCATGCAAGAGTTGCTTCTTTTCTCTTGTAAAGTATCAGCATTACAACCATAAGCAACTTCAAGGGCTGCCCATAGATCTTTTGCAGAATCATAGCCTCTATACTTGTGCTGATTGGCTTGTCCCAAAGAGAGTTTGAGGATGCTTAGGGTTTTCATGTCATTCCTTCTTTTTCCAACGTCCTCAACTGAGACAGCTCTTCCATCTTCAGGCTTTTCTTTTTGATCCTCTTCTATAGAGCCTAGAGTTGATCTTACCAAGATTGCAGCTGAAATCTTGGCATCCTTATTGAATGTGTTTCCATATTCAATAATTTCCCATAGGGTGTGGTCATGAATTTGAAGATACTGTTCAAAGTTAAACTTCCACAGCTCAAAGTTGTTTGGGTATAGCATGGGAATCTTGATGTCAGGGGTTGAGGAGGAGGATGAGGTTAACTCTAGAGTAGACATGTTGTTTTTAGGGTTTCTTGAAAATTAGGGTTTTTGGTGATTTAGGGTTTTTGTGTTCCTTAGATCAAAGTTTCTCAACAAGCTCTGATACCACTTGTTGATCCCAAACTTAGATCGATTTAGCTTGTGTAAACGAGATTAAATCGAGTTAAACACGTAGAGAAACTTTGTTGTATATGTAACAATTCAAGTATTATGTGAAATTAATACTTAAACAAGAACACACAAACAATATAAACCAAACTTTCACTTTGATTGATAAATCGAACTTGCGTATAATGAAAGTGTTAAAACCTATATTAAACTAAAACCTAAAGGCCTCCTTTTATAGATTAAGGAGCCTTGCACAAGAGTTTACGTATCAGCTATTTTAGGTAAAGATAAACATAAGGAATAAATTGTCGAACATATATTTACTAGAAACATACTAGAAACATAATACGTGTAGACTAAGTCTTCTATCAGTGCTTGACTTCTTCTTATCAACGCTTAACTTCTTCCTGTCAACACTTGTCCTGTCAACGCTTGATTTCTTCTTATCAACGTCCCGATTGCTCTTGTCAGCGTCCAAGTGTATTGGCTACATTTTATTCCCAACAGATATTAATCTGATTATTAATCAAGTTGATGCTCGGTTAGGCAATCTGGAAAACGCTTTTTTAAAAGAATTAGCCAAGTTTGTTGAAGACTTTAAATCTTTGACGAAGGAGGCTGATAAATCTCTTGATAAAATCAATGTTTTGGAAATCGATCTTGAACGTCTCTCTAATGCACGTGATAATGTTGATAGTAGCCCCATTGCGTTAGATACCTCTTTGTTGAATCAGGAAACCCTCCAAACCGAGCTTGAACGTATGAAAGAGAAAATAGAATCTGTTGTCATTAAAAAGGACAAAGAATTTACCGATCTATGGAATAAGTTTGTCAAAAAAATGTGATGAATGCAAATATGACAAAATTTCGTATGATAAAGCCTACAATGAAATGCAATAAACTATCGCACGGTTGCAGGCTCAGTTAGGAGGGGTTAAAGAAAAGAATTTGACCTCTTCAGGGTTAGAGAATGTCAGTTATGGAAATGTTCAGAAGCTTAAGGCTAAAATTGCAGATTTAGAATCTGTTGTTGTTTCATATAAGCGGGCTGTTGAACAAAGTAAGTTTGTTTATCATAAACTTATTGATAAAATTTGTGAGAACTGTAAGTTAAAAGCCTTGTTAAAAGATACGACTTCTGAGCCTAGAACGATTTAGACACCAGCAACCTCGGGACCCACTCGTATTGCTGTGAAACCTTTTCCCAAGGTTGTTGGAACGAAAATTGCTGTGATTGCCCCAGGAATGTTTCGTGTTAGTTCTCCCTCTGTGCCTAGCAAACAATGTAAAGCAAGCGTTAGGACAAAACCGATCACTATAACTCAACCACAAGTTATTGATTTAAAAAGTCCTAATTCTAATAGACGCGTGTCTTCTTCTACAGGAATAAAAAACTACACTAAGAGCAGAAGGCCACAGCCTACGAGCAATACAAGGAATGATAGGGTCCCTTTTGCCTCTAAAAGTAGTTGCCCCAAGATCAATAATGTGGAAGTCGAAGAACACCCTAGGAATTTACCGCTTTTTAATCATAATCAGAAACCTAATTCATCTTAATGTAATGACTTTAAGCTTGCTATTCGGAATGAAAAATCTGAAGTTATTTGTGCTAAATGTAATAAATGTTTCTTTACTTTTTGTCATGATGCTTGTGGTTTAACTATGAATGGTTTGAATTATGGTGGTTACACTCGAATTGACAAGCTGTCAATCAGTGAAAGACATAGCACTCCTAAGGCTAAGGTGTATGTTCCTAAAAGTATGCACATAGGAACCACATAAAGTCTTGCTAAGCCTAGTAGCCCTAGAATCACTTCTAAATGGTTGCCTACTGGTAGAAATTTTGACTGTAGTGGCAAAATTATCGAAACTAGTAGATCTCATACTGACAGCGAAACGTCGGTATGTGATACGGCTTTATTATCATCTAACCCTTCAGGAACCTATTTCATCGGTTGCTAAAATATTTTCTTCTCTTATCATTGGCAGGCTGTTGAAATTTTTCTATGGTGCGTAGACTCGGGCTGTTCCAAACATATGACTGGGAATAGAAGCCTTATCAAGAACTTTGTATGGCGATTCATGGGAACTGTCCGATTTGGAAATGATCATGTTGCTGCGATTTTAGGCTATGGTGATCTTCATTGGGGAAATATAATCATCACCAGAGTCTCTTTTGTTGAGGGTTTGGGACACAATTTATTTTCGGTTGGACAATTTTGTGATTCCGACTTGGAGGTTGCTTTCAGAAGTCATACATGTTTTGTAAGAGATCTTGAAGGAATTGATTTGTTGAAAGGAAATCGTACCACCAATCTTTACACCATTGATATTTTTCAAATGTCTACTGCTTCTCCAATTTGTCTCATGGCCCGGGCCACTTCAACAAAGTCATGTTTATGGCATCAAAGGTTATCTCATCTCAATTTCGATGCCATCACCCAACTTGCGAAAGATGATCTCGTTACCGGTCTTCCAAAGTTTATATATACAAAAGACCATCTTTGTCCTTCCTGAGAGCAAGGTAAAAGTAAGAATAAACCTCCCAAACCCAAACATGTTCCCAACTCAATGAATAGGTTACATCTCTTGCATATGGACTTGTGTGGCCCAATGAGAATCAAAATCATTAATGAAAGCGGTATGTCCTTGTAATTGTGGATGATTATTCTCGTTACACATGGGTTCATTTTCTTGCATCAAAAGATGAAGCCCCTGATGTAATTATTAACTTCTTGAAGAAAACATCAGTTCTACTGCAAGCCCCTGTCATTATTGTGAGAACGGATAACGGCACAGAATTCACCAATCAGAAACTAAAAGCTTACTTTGACGAAGTTGGAATCTCTCATCAAACTTCGGCTGTAAGAACTCCAGAGCAGAATGGAGTTGTGGAACGGAGGAATCGTACGTTAGTTGAAGCTTCTCGGACGATGCTCCTCTCCTCCAGTGCACCGTTATTCCTTTGGGCCGATGCCATTGCAACTGCATGTTATACTCAAAACCACTCCATTATTCACACCCGTTTTAAGAAAACACCTTATGAGATAATTAATGGAAGAAAACCGGATATTTCATTTTTACATGTCTTTGGTGCATTATGTTATCCGAAGAATGATCGTGAAGATATCGGTAAACTTGAACCTAAAGGTGATATTGGTTTTTTCATTGGTTATTCTTCAACTGCTTGTGCTTACAGGGTTTATAATCGAAGGACAAGAAAGGTAATGGAGACAATGAATGTTACCTTTGATGAACTCTCGGGTATGGCCTCTCAACATAGAAGTTCACAACCTGAGCTTCAAGGTCAGACTTCTAGACACGTAAGTTCAGGACTCGCGCTTCAATTTGAACCGTCAGCAATCTCATCGTTACAACCATCGGAACGTGACTTGGAAGTTTTATTTGGGCCACTATGATGAATATATGGAGGGTCCTTCGTCATTTGGTGTTCCTCATAATGCCCCGGCTGCACCTGCTACGGTAGTTCAAGAACCTCTGATTGTATCTACACCAGCGGTATCTACTTCTGCACCATCTACGTCAACCTCAACCATATTGCCTCAAAATATTCTAACCACTTCTCCGACTGCTGGCGCAACTCAACAACATTCTCAGCAAATACCTAATCATATTCATTTTCAGAATGAAATAGTTGCTGAAAATGCAAACAATGTGATGCTCAACGAACATGAGTTTGTTAATCTATTTACGGCTTTCACAAGTACTTCTCAGCCTTCAACATCATATGTAGATCCGTCGAGCTCGCATCAAGTTTCTCATACACTTCCACATGAACACAAATGGACTAAGAATCATCCTTTGGTTCAAGTGATCGGCAATCTCTCACGACCAGTCTCAACACAAAATCAGCTGCGTACTGATGGTGATATGTGTATCTATGCACTATCAGTCAGCTCAATGGAACCAGCTAGTGTGAAAGAAGCAATGACCGATGCATCATGGATTGAGTCTATGCAAGAAGAAGTCAATCAGTTCATCCGGCTTAATATATGGGAGCTAGTACCTCGACTGGACAATATCGATCCCCTTACTCTGAAACGGTTATTCAAAAACAAGATGGATGAGGAGCAAACGGTCATTAGGAACAAGACTCGGTTAGTCGTGAGAGGTTATAAACAACATGAGGGAATTGATTTCGCAGAATCCTTTGCCCCGGTTGCTCGAATGGAAGCTTTTAGGATTTTCTTGGCATACGCGGCACACAAATCATTCACTATGTATCAAATGGACGTGAAGACGTCTTTCTTGCATGGGCCGTTAAAAGAAGATGTGTATGTATGTCAACCTGAAGGTTTCATCAATACCGAACATCCAAACCATGTCTACAAGTTGAAACAGGCAATTTATGGTTTGAAACAAGCACCGAGGGCATGGTACGACGAATTATCATCATTTCTTATACAAAATCACTTCAGCAAAGGAACCATTGATCCAACGTTGTTTATCAAGCACTACGGCAACGACATCTTGGTGGCCCAGGTCTATGTAGATGATATTATATTTGGTTCTACTAACCCATAATATTCCATATTATTTGCCGACCTTATGAAAATTCGATTCAAAATGTCCATGATGGGGGAAATGACGTTCTTTCTTGGTCTCCAAGTTCACCAATCCCCCCGTGGTATTTTCATAAATCAGTCCAAGTATGTGCTTGAGATTCTAACGAAATTTGGCATGGAAAACTGTGATCCCATTGGTACTCCAATGGACACTAAACACAAGCTTGATTTGGATAAGAAAGCGTCATTTGTAGATGCTAAAAAATTACCGAAGCATGATCTTGTCCCTTGTGTACTTAACCTCAAGCAGACCGGACATTGTGCATGCTACTTGTTTATGTGCTCGGTACCAGGCGAAGCCAACTGAGAAGCACCTCAAGGAGGTTAAAAGGATCTTTCGTTATCTCCGGGGAACCTTTAACATGGGTCTCTGGTATACGAAGGATTCTGGTTTTAATCTCACTGGATTTTCAGATGCCGATCATGCAGGGTGTCATGATACATTCAAGAGCACTTCCGGTGGAGCACAATTCTTAGGCGAGAAGCTAGTGAGCTGGTCATCAAGAAAACAAGACTGTATGGCGTTGTCCACCGCGGAAGTAGAATATGTGTCTCTATCCGTGTGTAGTGCTCAAGTCCTTTGGATGAGAAAACAACTCACGGATTATGGCTTTTACTTTAACAAAGTTCCTATTTATTGTGATTCACAATCAGCCATAGCCATATCCTACAACCCGGTCTAACACTCCAAAACCAAGCACATAGCTGTCCGATTCCATTTCATAAAGGAGCATGTGGAAAAAGGAACGATCGAGCAGTTCTTTGTCAAGACGGACTATCAACTAGCCGACATCTTCACCAAAGCTCTTTCTCAAGAAAGATTTGAATTATTGGTTCGTCGACTTGGCATGCGTAGTTTCACTCCAGATGAACTTGAAAGTCTTGCACATTCGCAATAATCTTGTATATATCTATCAGATAATCAAAATACAAAAATATAAAACCTATAAAAACAAAATAAAAAATGAGAAAATCTTTCAAAAATACCAAAAATATTCTTCTTCGACATGTCTCTCAGCATCGATAATATGGACGTACTTAGAAATGTCGCTCAATAACGACACGGGTACGTACATAAAGTTCGAATGAGAGTTCAAATATGTTCAAAACATGTCTTTTCTATTTTCTTCTCATAATGGCTTATAGTCACATGTCAGACTATAACCCGGTCCCCAAAGAAAGGAAAGTCTTTGACTTATCCTCAACAACGAGAAATTAATTTTTCTCGATCATAGGCTTATATCAAAACATTCAAAGTTTTAAGCTCATGAACACAAGGAAAATGTTCATTTATGTACATTATTCCTTAACAACGGGAAAGTAAGTTTTCTCGGCTTTTTGAGCATAATTTTTCAAAGTCTTTCAAAACTGCGTGCTCATATACTTCCCTAATTTTAATTAGAATTTCTTTTCGAGGGGGAGTATAAACTTTCATGCAACATTATTATCTCCATGTTTCATCACTATTTTCACAAAAATTTCAATGTTATGCAATTTTTGAAATAGTGATTAAAATGTGTTATCTTGGATAAGATCTTTGATATAATTGCTTTCTCTTCCTAATATGTGCAAAACCTTTCCTTTTATGATGCACATATGTAGGGGGAGCGTTTTGGTGATACAAAAAACCTTCAAGAGGTTTTTCTGGTTACGATATATATACCCTTCAACACATTAATTCACGACGGTATTGGTGTCAAAAGGTGGTTAGGTATTCGTCCTATGATATAACCAGAACCGGAGGGATCTTCCCAGGGACAATCCATTAAAATTTAGAAGTCCTTAGGAAAGATGGAGTAGTTGAGTGTACGGGAAAAATGCCGACTAATGACTTAAGCTAGCACTGGAAAAATCACAACAAGGTGCTAGTTATGACGTCTTGGTAAGCATTGAAGGGGTTGAAGAATGAAAAAGAAATGTAAGGAAAAAGGGTGTAAAGAAAGAAGCCCTCCATACAAATTAGGCAGAAACCGGGTCAATACATCTATTATCAGAATCACTTTGATGATTTCTGATACTGAAGACAAAGCATCATGGACCCAGTGATGCAATGCACAACCCTACCCAGCCTACTCAAGCTTCTCTCAAAAGAAGTTTGTTTTATTGTCACGGAGTTCAACTCATTTCTATCAACTTTCTCACTCTGAGATAGTAGATATTGAAAAGGTGGCAGTCTGCTCCAGCCTCCGATCACCAAATAAACGTGCACTTATAGAGTCTAGAGCCAACGAGATTCATCATAAAATCTCATTAGGACACTTATTCCATATATCAATTGTTGTTCATCTCTAGAACACAAGCGATAATTTACAGAGTCCTATGCTCTATCCTTGTGATATTGCCAGAACATTCAGAGTGATACTCATTAGTATTCACAGTGATGAATGGAAATCCTTCCAGTGTTAACATCAAACAACACTGCGGTAGGTCATATGTAAGATTCACTTGAATTGAACATATGTTAACTGGAAAGCAACAGTGGTTTGATTCTTTTGTGATTCAAACTCGTTCCAGGTCTCGAAGCAATATCTTTATGATCTTTCCAGAACATTCAGAGTAATACTACTCAGTATTTATAGGGACGAATGGAAATCCTTCCAGTGTCATCATCAAACAGCACTGCGGTAGGTGACTTGTCAGATTCCATACGAATCTAACTTGTGTCAACTGGAAAGCAACAATGGTTTGACTCTTAATTGATTCAAACTTGTTCTAGGAATTTGAATTGACGACTTAATCAGCAGAATGGAACTACATGATTCACTCCTTACTATGAAGTATCTTTCGATATATTCAAGTATTGAGAACGGCTGCCACAGCCAGAAACCTTGTCAAGGAAGTTCATTGAACTTACCTAATCACAGGTACAATATTCGTACTGTATAACGGGAAACCGGAGGAATGCAAACGGTGGAGTAACCTTAAGAGTCGTAAATCAAGACCACATGCTCATGTAAAAGAAGAAAGCTCAAGAACATCTAAAGACAAAGACTTCCGCTACTCTGATGATCAAGGGAGATTTTTTAACAAGCTTTCATATCAAATCAAAGTTTGAGTATGTAGGGAAAGACACAAGAACCCAAGATGGAAAAGTTTTAAGATCAAGTCAAGGCAAAGATCAAAGATCCAAGATCACATGTCATGAAAGGAACTATGAAGGAACTCTCAAGATAGCAAGCTTCAAAGTCAACAACATCAAAGAAGTGAAGTCACATATTACATGACCACCCCTTAGGGGGAGATTGTTAGAAGCATTTAAAGTGATGGTCATATAATATACCGTTGCGAAGCTCGTGGAAAATGCTACATAATGGTGTTGAGAGTTCTAGTATAACGTTATGTATGTAACGGGAATTAGTCCCGAACACTCAAATGAGGAAGGACTTCTATACTTTACACTTGTAGTATAAAAGGCCCCTAGCACCTCATTTGAGTGTGTGGGTCTTCCATTTTCATAGATTGTAGATAGAGAAACATATGTGTTTCTCTCACTAGGAATTCACAACCATATTTGTTTTTCTCTTTATTCTTCATCTAATCTAATCTTTCTTTTTGGTTTAATCTTTATCTTCATTTCTATATCCTATATAGTCGTGCGTATCATCCCTACAGTGCATATAGTGAGACCTACTCAATTACTTAGGTATTTGATGTACTGTGTGCACTATGACTTGAATACTTGATCATCCTCGAGCTGTATTATACAGGTGAGTTCATAGCCTCGCATTTCACTACTTTTATGTTTTTACTAACCCGCGAGGGGGAGACATGCTACTAAGGAACTATAAATTGTTTTGATAATATAATTGTAACATCTTGAGATCATGGCCTTATACTAACATTTAATAAACTATTGATTAATACTGTGAGACAAAACAAGTAACATGTTTTATAGGACGTAAACTGAACTTTACCTTTAATTAGATTGCCTATTATAGAATTCCACGTGACCCGTGAACTGAACCTGTTAAAATTGTTGAATTACCTGAATGTTATAAATAGATCTATTTGGGATTGACCATCCCCATCTGGGTGAGTCATGCTCACTGTGCCTTGTCCGAGACAACATGTGTTTACCATGTCAGAACAGAATAATGGGTGCCTTATAATCAGGCGAAGGGTCCTCATTTGTTGAGGGCTTAACTTGTCAAGTGTTAGTTTCGGGAAATAGGAAATGTAATTACTTTATAGTATTTGGCTTTGTGCAATAATAGTTTTGTGATGTTTGCGGTTCTAAACTTGACTTTATATTAATTGGTACATTAATACATGGAACATACTGATCTCCGAACTGGATTTTTACCAGACCTTGTGCAGTACAATATGGAACATTTTTATATTTCTGAACTTGATTTTTATCAAACCTTATGAAATACTATACGGGTTATTTTGAGATACTAAACTTGATTTTTATATCAAATGAACTATTATTTTACAAAACTCTATGAATTCACCAACTTTATGTTGACTGTTTAAGCATGTTTTTCTCAGGAAATTAAGCCGGATTATTTGAGCATGGACTGAGAATCATTTAGAAGCTTCATAATAATTGGGGGATCTGTTTTCACTGGGATACTTGTAACACAGGATATTCAAGATTTCAACTGATTGTACTAAAACAATATTTGTATCAATTGTATTTCAAAATCATATAATTATGATCAATGCTTTGTATGCCATTTGTTCTGTGATCCGCAACGTGACACCCAATAACTATTCCGCTATAAACTTGATTTGGGGGTGTTACAAAATTGTATCAGAGCAATGGCTATAGAGAATCAGATCGAAAATAAAATTTTTATTTTATTAACTGAAGTATAACCGGATAAAATTTTCAAAAACTTAGAATTCAGAAACTGGGTTTTTGACGGGGCCATACTTAGAGAGCATTTAGCATAGAGATCATGCATAAATATATTATTTAAATGCAATTCATTATTCTATGCATTTATAATATATGATAGTACTAGATGATAACCCCCTTTACGTGTTTTACATATTACGACTGTTTAATATCTTTATTAAAATATTAAAATATTAAAATACTTAAGGTATTTAATGAAACGTATAAACATGTCATGTTAGTATGGAGCTTTATACTAAAGATGTTCCATCTCGATATTACGTTTTGACTGAGTGGTTGGGTTTACGATTTTAAGTGCCCTCGCTCCTCAAACGTTTATAGAATGGCTTCTGAAGTATGATGACCCGAACAATACATTGTAACCACAAACAACCTAATACATATCAAACCCTTCGAAATATCTAAATGGAAATCTAAATAAAATCATGGAAATATATGGAAAGTCTAAATAGACTTTCATAAATCTTAGAAAAATCTAAAGGATTTTGTAAATCTTATCTTGAAGAATCATATCTTGGAAGAATCTAATTAAATCTTGGAAAAATCTATTTAAATTTCGGAAAAATCTAAATTAGATTTTATAATTCTTGGGGAATCTTATTTGAACTATGTAAATCTTATTTAATCTTTGTAAACCGTAATTGATTTTTGGAGATCTAAACCAAAACATTTAAAATCTAACCACATCTCAAAAAATCTCTCAATAAAGTTTTCGGCTAATATTACTAGCAAATGTTGAGATTACTCTATATATTGTTTTAAACCTTGTACATTTGTTACCAGTTGACAAATATACTTAATATTTTAATAATATCCAAATAAGTCCTAATATCTTATATTAAGATTTTCAAATACTTCATGACTACTTACTGTATCTATTTAAGCTTATACGCTGATTGTTCCTTATAACCATTTGATAACTATTATAATATATCATTATATTATATACAAGATCCCTGTTTGATACATATTTTAGCACACCTAATTTGAACTTCTACTTACGGAACAAAACTTATTGACGACTCGTACGCTTTGCTTTTGGTAATTTTATGTGATATTATTTGGATAAGTTTGCATGTTTAAATGATGAGGTGGGACCCAAATCAAGGTATAACTCTATATTTAGATGACTTTTAAATATACAACGTGAGTCTCTTGACCATAAGCCACCGGACCAGAAGTTTATTTGTAGTTTCGTATTAAGATGTTATGGGATGTACGAAGACGAAAGTTATAAATAAACCGATTGTAAACTTTCTTAGTAATACCTATTTTATTGGATATTATATTTGTTTTGATGGTAAGCCTTGCCGGGAATATTTAAGTAGGTTTGGCTATGAAATCTTTATTGAAACGATTTAGGACGCTTTTTTGTTTGAATAAAGAAATCATAGGTCACAGAGCCATGAAGTTATAAATTTTTACTTTACATGGATGAGGACGCTTATCGATGTAAATAAAAATTTATAAACGAGTGGGCTTAAATATATTCGACGTGACTCATTATTGATATTATTTTATTAATCCAGCTATGGAATGTATTCCTTTTGATTCTCAAACATATCATATCATTATTATCATGAAACATAAGAAAGATTCGTGTTCATCTCTCTTGGATCATAGCATTGTGCTATTGATTCTCGGCTTATTTTAACCCAACATCACATAAGCTTATTGAATCTTAATAGACTTAAAAATCTCTTGAAGCTTAATAGACTTAAAAATCTCTTGAAGAACTATTAAAAACGTTAATGAACCTTATCTATGCATATCGAGGCCCAATAAGGCCCATGAAGCACATTTAAGTAAAACCAAGACCTAAAACGAGCTTGTCATAATTTATTCCACCTTGTAAAATTAATCGAACTCGACTATGATTTAATGAACCTTTTACTAGATCATTTGGGGTAAACTTAATTCTTAGAACTATCAGGGACGTATTTTGTCATTTGTCAAACATATTATAAACCCTAGAATAATAAGACGAGAGTTGTAAGACTCTAAGGACTAAACATTGATTCCAATGAACTTAGAACAAGCCTTAGTTAATCTAACGCGAGTTAAAAACATAAGTGTAGATTTTGCCACTTTTGAAACTTATTTTGAGCCCTAAATTATTTTCATTGGAAACTATTCGTACCCTAAGGGTCACATTACAAAAATAGAAGGACCAGATTATGTAAATTATCAAAACATAAAAGGCAAGTTACTTTACGCATTAAAATTAACTCATCGGAGGAATAAGATCAATAATTAAATTTTAAATGTCAACCATGTGTATAAACTTGAGTTCACAAGATTAGACGTTCAAGAAAAAGTGTCCTTACTTGTTCCCTGGACGAGTAACTTCGTCTTAAGCTTTGAGGACAAAGCTAAAATAACTAGTAGGTGTTGTAAAACCCCAAAATTTGGTCTTTTGACACGTCACCGGTTTCATTATTAATATCATTCATCCTAAAATATTTTTATCAACGACCTTTACAAACGAAATCAAAATATAGTAAATATTATATATTTACTTATATGTCTTAAGAACTTGATGTTTTAACCATGGACTTATTTTATTTTTATTTTTAGACACATTTTATGTGCCTAAATAATTAATAATTAATTTATCATAATTAATAATGATTATCCAAAGTATTACGCATTAAAGACTATATACAATAATTTTTAAACATAAACTAAGTGGTGAAAATGACTTTCCCTTGGATTATATATCCTTTCCCATGTCACAGATACAAACAAATAAAAAAAACAACCCTCATTTGGCTAAAACCTTTGACACGTCACCTATATGATACCAAAGATATCATAGTACACTTCCCCTCCCACAATTTTCGAACACATCACCATCCATGGAGAAACAAGTGAATGTTGTGGCTTCCTTCATAGCCACATGTTACAACCATGGTTTTGAGGTTCGTCACTTGGTCTTATTTTAAGGTTAATTTATGTGTGACTATGTAATTTGCGTGTTTACATGTTATTTTGCGTGAACGAGGTTGGTGTGGATATCGTTTATGGGTATAAAGTACTCATAAGTAAATCGAAGAACGGTTATTTCATGTTCATGAGCTCACAAATTAGTGACTATGAAATGAAATGGTGTTATTTTGGTGTTTTACGTATACGTATAAGTATTATAGTAAATCGTATTTTTTTTTACGATTTGGGGTTTAGCATTTAGAGGTCTCGGGTAAGGTGTTTAGTCATGTGAGTATTTTTCGGTATGGTTTTAAGTCATTTAGGACTTAGTTATAAAGTTTATTTCAAAATTTAAGATTTTTTTAGAACTGTATATTTTACGGTTTTTTTTGGTATACGCGTAAAATTGACTAGTTTTACGGTTTTAAGGTTTGGAGGCTTTAGGAGCTGAAATAAATTAAGGTAAATTAAGGTATTATTAATAACATAATAATAAGTAATAAAAAGAAAAAAAAATAAAAAATATATGTTAAAGTCGGTTTAGGCCGATTAAAAAGAAAGAAAAGGGAAAAAAAGGAAAAAAGAGAACCGGGCTTTTGTAATGAGCCAAGGACTTGTTAGGAAATTATATAAAGAATTTTTATTAACTAAAAACACATCATAATCCCCTGGAGATCAAGCTTAAGTCGAAATCAATGGAGTCTATTTAGGGTTCTTCATTAATTTTTCTTCTTTCAAAAATTCTAAGGTAAAATCTTCAGTACACTTTTTAATTAAATTGTTTTTAATTGTCTTACAATCAATACATGATGGATCTAGGTTAAGTTAATTATGAATTTTGTATTATAATGGTATAAACATGATTATATTAATTAGAGATAATAATTATACATGGTGATGGTAATTAATTAACCTAATTGTGTTAAATTCATTTTTAAAAACTGGGCAAATTTTTATGTCATTTGTTTTAATCATATCTAGAGTTATACAAACCCATATTTTACGATCCAAGAATCCCTGAATAGGTATTTGAAGTGGCTTTCAAATGCAAGAAACGAGAACTAAATTGGAGGTCGGGAGGTGGGTCAAATTCAGGTTAAACAGTCGGAGGTCAAAACAGTTTTAAAATCAGTCGGGTTTAATTTAATGTTTTAAGGTGATTGGGGTACTTATGAGTACACTTGAGCCCTCTAATGAGCATGGTAGTTGGTTTATATATTAAATAAGATACCTGAAGGGTGGATAAGCAAATGGGTTAGGGTAAGACTCCCTAATCATAACAAACTTTTTGTATCTTCAAAATCGATAATATGCGGATAGACAGAAGTATATATATATACATATATATATATATATATATATATATATATATATATATATATATATATATATATATATATATATATATATATATATATATATATATATATATATATATATATATATATATATATATATATATATATATATATATATATATATATATATATATATATATATATATATATATATATATATATATATATATATATATATATATATATATATATATATATATATATATATATATATATATATATATATATATATATATATATATATATATATATATATATATATATCGGGGCCTTAACAGTAGCTTTATGGTTAGGTGGGCGTTTGACTTATAGTTTGGAGACCTAAAAACCGGGACTGCTTTGGGTAAAATGTAAACGAGACGGGTTATGAAGTGAACTAAGTTAAGGGATATATATGAGGTATATATATGGGAGAAGGTTAGATGTCCATCATGGGTTGATGAGCCATCTTAGTGTTTGGTTCATGTTTTGATTGTGTGCTTTTGTTTGTTAGCTTTTTGCTAGTGCATGGATTTTTGGAGAAGCTCAATCAGGTGAGTTTCATAGTCCCATATCTTTTAATGATTTTCACTTCCAGATGGGATGGAAGAGACACTGTATGGTTTTGTAACTAATGCTGTGAATGTTTTTATGGTTTGTGATGGACTTGTGTGTGCACTTATGTGATTAACTGCTATGTGATTCTTGATTGTGTTTATGATTTGGATCGAGGGACACGTACCGTCTCAGTTATTGTGGTTTGACTTGGTACCAAGGGGATGTTGACAAGGCGGGGCCTTGGGGAGGTACATAGATGTGTGAGCATCTATGGGACAAATGGATAATGACAAGGCGGGGCCTTGGGATTTGTACATAGGTATATGGGCGTCTATGGTATCATGGTGTTTGGTAAGGCTGGGAGCCTTATATTTGGTTTGGAATGATTGATCTTGAATGTTAGTTTTTAATGCATACTTGTAGCACATTGTCCATATGTTTAGTAATTTATGGTTGTTCACAGCTTATTATAATCTATTTTCGGTTTGAGTCTAAACCTATGACTCTCACCAACATTATGGTGACGTGTTTTAGTGTCTCTTTCAGGTGATAAAGTGGTTAAGCGTGAGAACATATGTGGCTAGGATTGGAGTCGCGTAGGAATGCATTTAGAAGGAGATCCCCATTCCTTCTTAGTTTATTTTTCGGTTTGTTTCAATAAGTGATACTATGAACCTATATGTTGATTTGTTTGTGTTATTTGTTTGTCTTGGGTAAGAGGTAGGATTGTTACCTACTTACCTAGACTCCTGCATTGATGAGATATTGTCATGACATTTGTGTCACCTTTTATGACATTTCTAATTCATATAGTTCTCTCCATGGACACGCTATTGTTGTGATGATATCCATGCGTCGCGTCCCATATTCCGCCATGGTGGGGTGTGACAGAATGGTATCAAGAGCCAATGGTTATAGACAATTAGGTTGCCTAGTCTAGTAACCTAGTCTATAGCTTAAGGGTCCCTACATATAGGCGTCATAGGAGTATGTGTGCATTTTATATTAATTAAAGTTTTCTGGATGTTATTGGTTTTTACTTGCGATGTTTGTTAAGTTTTGACTAGTATGGGTTGAACCATAGTAGTTCATACTTAGCCACATGTTATTTTCTTTTCAGGGTGTGACTAGTGCTAGTTGAACCATAATCATCCACGCTAGTCATTGTCATATTTTGCTTAAATTGTACATTATAGTACATAATTTGGTACATGGTAGTTTCTATATTTTGTTAGGTTATTTTATGTACCTGAGGTATAGTATTTTTCTTTTAATGTTTAAGTCATGTTCCCTAAGAATCATGTGGTGGTTCGAGTTATTAGGAGTAGGTGGATATGAAGGATTTTAAGCTGTTTCCACTCTTATGGGCGACATGACTTATAACTTGTTATGTTTTCATTTTGGATTTAGTCTATGCTGTCTTAGCTATAATATGGATTTATGTATTTCAAGAGTTTGACTATGTTATTTAAATGGATGGAGTTTTGGACTTTTTTTGGTTATGTGGTTATGAGCTTATGTGAGTAGATGGATATATGTGCTATGTGTTGTATTAAATCTTATAAGTGTCATCATAGGAAGGAGTGCATTGGGGAAGGGTAATTGTATAAGTATGGTGGTCAACATAGTTATACAAGTACCACAACTTCAATGGATTCCTAAGTGTGATTGCATGAAAGAGGGTTAGTACATGCTTGTATAGTAGATGTTAGACGGATTTAAGTATATGTATCTCGATATGCCTATATATGTATGATCCCCTACAATTATCGATTGTATCCTTAGGAGGGTGGCTAGCTCGCTTTTTTTTATATTAAACCTCCGTTGTAGCGTATTGTTTGAGTTTCGTATTTCACGTGTATGTTTTAAAATGGTGTTCTTGGTTTTAAGTCTATTGAAATAACTTGGGATTTCTTTTGAGATAATGAAATATTTTATGTTGGGTCTTACATTTCTTTTGGTCGGTATATATTGAAAAAAAGGGACTTGGAAATCTACTATAGAGTTAGATAGTTGGTTGTATTCGGTAAAATAAGGGTAAGGTGTTGGAGTCGTGTTTAAAACAAGATGTAACATAAGATTTTTTTTAATCAACACTTATTTATTTCAAATTCTTAAAGACTTTCTTTAAAATAAAGCGAAATAAAATTTCTTTCTACTTAAATAGTTTATATAAGTGAGCTTAATCAATATACGTCATTTATAATTAATGCAAGACTAAACAAAGTTCATGAAAATTTCACATACATTTATTTCTTTTCATTTAAAAAGGATTACGTTAATTACTAAGAGGTTTCTTTAGTTTTTTTAAAACAAGTAGTATAAAACTGTTTTGGTCATAACTTGTTCGTTTTTAAAGCTTTTTGGGTGATTCAAAAGCCTAAAACTATGTACTCGGAATGTACTTCTCAAATATTTGGTATGTATAGTCATGGGGTGTCAGTAGCTTGATCGAAATTTTGGTACAAGTGACGGGTTCAAGGTTGAGTTTTGAATAGTAGTTTTTTTATGATTTGGGATGCACGGGATACCTAGTCTTTGAGTTGAGTTTTGAGATCGTCTAGAAGGTTGTTTGTAGATTGTTTGAGTCACATAGATGTGGTGAGGAAAGAAAAAAATATTCTTTTGGAAAAGTCGATCTTGTGCACCGTTTAAATAATATGTCGTGGGGCATAAGATGTTTTGGTTGCCATTAAGTGTTTCTTGTATCATTTTTCGTTGTCATGAGTCATTTGAATTGGTTGTAACACCCGTGAAAATGCCGTATGACGCTAAGTTATTGTATCAAGAGTTGTTCAGTATGAGCATCTCTCTTAAGTCGCGACTCGCTTGAGGATGTGACATCCCGAGCCCAACGTTATTTATTTAATCCTATTTTACGAATATTTTTGAAATTTTTAAGAAATTTCGTTTGCTATATATTTGACGGTTTAAGTTGAAACCAACGTCTACGGTCGTAATTTAACGTTTGACGATTTAAGAAGAACCGATAACGACTACGATACCGACGAATGCCCAAAATTTACCTTTTATTATCGATTGATCGATATTTGAGTTTTTCGAGATTTTTTTATTTTTATTACGTGATAAGTCGAGTCGGAACCATATGAATATTCGTTTTGTGTGCGTTAGAACCATTTAAATGTATTTTGAGGTAGCCGGGACGAAACCCGACTCCCGTAAATTTTTAAAACTGACTACTAGTCATAATCCCGCTCTTTAGCTATTGTTTTACTATGAAGACCAAAAGAAAGCCATATTTACACAAAGGTCCTTCCACCACTATATATAAACTTATTTTTTTCTCACACACTCATTTTTCACATTCAAAAATTTCTCTCCTCCTCCTTTTTCTCTCAAAACCCACGGCTAACCCCCACCACCATGAATCCACCATCAAAAACTTGTTTTTGAAAAATCCAAGCAATGACCCATCCTTAAAACATCAAGATAAGTGAATCCCACCACAAAAATCCAACATGCAACAACTTTTTTTTTTCAAGATTCAATTTTTGATAGATTTTGAAAAATATTATGTTTTGATCTAATTAAATTCGTGGGTTTGTGTTTAAATATGTTTAGGAACATGGATTTAAAATATTGGAGCTAGGAAAACATTTTTCCTTGGTGATTTCAGCCCCAAAAGCCACGAAAATATTGGGGGTTTAGGTGTTCTTGGGTGTTTGATCTTAAATAAGATGGGTATGATTCTATTTTCTTGTTATTATTATTTAATTAATTATTGTGAGTGCTTGTTCTTATTTTTAATTTTTGGGTTTTGAATGAGGATGAACATACAAGTGATTTAGGGTATTTGGATTTGATTAGGATAGTTATTAGGTGTTATTAGGAGTATAGGAAGGATTAAAATTGGTCAAAAAGATGTTTTGAGGTGATTTTAAAGAAGTGATTTTAGAACAGATTGTTTGAGGGTATTTTTCGTGGGTTTAAGTCTAGGTCCAGGTTGGGAAGATAGGATATTGTTGTAGAGCTTCTTTTTAGCTTCGATTCGGTATAAGGTAGAGCTTCTAACTCAAAACGAGTCAAAAGTTATGATATTTTAAAGTTTGAGGCGTACCGGGTGATGAAAATCACAAGGTACGGGTTTTTGTCAAAATATAGGTCGAATGTCTAGGATTGTAACTAGAGTTCTAAAAATGTTTGGAAGTTGTTCTCAGGCCCTAAACTTAGCATTTTGAGTCTATTTTCATAATCAAGAGTCGGATTTTCAAATAGCATTGGTTAAGATGGTCAAAACGATCTTACGAGTCGAGTGTGCAAAACTGTCCGAATTTTGTACTTCAAAGATGTGTTGGGCAGAAGGTCTTAGGAGTGAAAACTTTTTATGAAATTTGGTGAGTGGTTTCTACAGATTATAAGTGATTTTTACAAATTTTCTCAGATTTTTAGGAGTGGTCTAAGTGGGGTAAAACATCCCATACATTCGGTATGTACCGGCAGAGTTGTAAAATGCGCGATAATTCTAATAAAGTATAAAATGGTTCGTGTCTAGTAAATATCACTTGTATGGATTTTGGCGTGAGTTTATATGAACCTTGAGTGTTCTTAATTGTGTACATACAGTACTTGAAGGTACTTGAATGTGTTGATTCATTACGTGTTTATTCGTTAGGTGTTGTATTTGATTTCCCGGGGCCTCCTCATCGTCGGTGATCGATTTCGTTTACGCCGTAGTACTAATACTACCACTACCACCTAAGGTGAGTCTATAGCCTCGCTCTTTACTTATTTCAAATGATTTTACCCGCGAGGGGGATACATGCTATTTAAAGGAAAATGAACATAAGTCATGAATGATTGTTGGACCCGAATGTTGCCTCGAAATTGTGTTGAGTACCTAGTTGCAAAAGTCCCTAAATTCATGAACTATTAACTATTGTTTAGTCCTAGCGTGGATTAGAAATAGCCGCTTATACAAAGTGATAGTACTATGGGGTTGACTACCCTATCCGAGACGAGGGCTAGTACGTTGATACCCCCTGCGGACGGATTATTTGTGATAAGAGATAAGGTATATGTAACACTCCCAATTTTGGATACAAGCGGAAGGGTCTCTGGGAGTATTACTTCATAGCACAACACACACGTTACAGAAAACGACTCAAAAAGAGGCGTTTGAAAAGTTTAATCCATTCGATAAGTTAAAATCAGAGTTTACAGACAGAAACAGGTCCCAACAATAATGTAATAATAAACAGTTTCAAAAAGTTTATTAAATGGTAATCAGTATTTTATTGCCTTTAAAATATCCAGTGTGACTCCATGCTCCAGCTGCTTTTAAATCTGAGTACCTGAGAAATACATGCTAAAACGTCAACACAATGGTTGAGTGAATTCATAGGTTTGCAAGTAAAAGCAGTGGACCACAAGATTTCAAGTATTCAGTTCAGAAAAGTCAGATAGCATAAGTTATCGCATTTAGCTCATGAAACCGAACATTAACATCCGTTATTCCGTTCAAGTTTCAAATACAGTGCGTCCAGTCGGTTTTCCGTTAAACCCGGACGGAGAGGTCAATCTCAATAGATCTATTCACAGCATTCACGTTTACTCGACCAGTACAGTCGGTCCAAGTAATTAACGGTTCATGACTAAAAGGGATAAAATAAGCATACAGTTCAAGTACTTGCGTCCATTCGTAAAAAGTAGCATGTATCCCCCTCGCGGGTTTTATAAAAATATATAAAGCAGTAAAAGCGAGGCTATGAACTCACTTGATACAGCAGTTACACGTATATCGAGGAACAAGCGTCCGATAGTCGGCATGCGAATCCACAAGATAACATCAGTCGTTGATCGAGAATGAAACGCCCAACGGTCAATATATGACCGAACGAGACAAGGAAAATAAAGATAACATCATAACAAGGCAACTTCAAAATTTCTTTGCTCAAACCCATACTTTTAAATCACCTCAAGACTAACCAAATATAGTTTAAACCAAGATATATCCACATGCAAAAATCTTTTTAACTTCAGCCCTTAACTCTAAAAGTCTTGATGCTAATACTTGATTTATGAAAAAGTAAACCCAACAATAATACTCGAGTTACATGATCTTAAAAAGTTGATATTAATAAATTGTTATTATCAAATGGTGGTTATGTATTTGTGTTTTTTGTTGGCTCGGCATAAGGAAAGTAAACATAAGGAAGACGTTTTTTTTTTTTACAAGATATAGAGGAATATCAATGTGTGATTGTTTTATGTATGTTACACGTGGAAACTAGATGTACAAATGTCATATTAACTCTTATTCTCACAACACGTATGGAAAATATGTCAAGTGTCAGTGCCGCCTAAATAAATAAGACATGGAAAGATGCTATTTGTGTTATATATTTATCTCAAATTATGATAAAGCGGGTAAAAGCGGGTATTGTCGAAACCCGATATTTTAAAAGTTACGCGATTTAAAAAGATACGCGCTAAACACGAAAAATAAACGCTTAATATAAAATAAAAACGTCGACATTCGGAGAACATTTATATTTTGATATATATAAATGAGGGCATTATTATTTAATAAACGTTAACGCGGTATATAGGCGAACGACACTTAAAGATTTATCATAATTTTAAGAAGAATGCCTTTAAAACGAAAATAATTACGACGACAATAGAGAATATTTTTATTATTTACGGTCGATGACGGACATATACTTTGTAGATAAATAATAATTATATTTTAAAGCCCTAACTTTTTTTTTTTTTTTTTTTTTTTTGGTTAACCGAGAATTCAATATATTTTTTTTTTTATTTTTTTTTTTATTATTATTTTTTTTATTTTTATTTTTTATTTTTATTTAATTTAATTTTATTTTATTATTTTTTTTTTAGTTTTGTTTTTTTTATATAAACAAACATGATAAATAAAAGCCGTGTTAAAAATATTGATCCGAAAGTTACGAATTACTACATTCGCCAACCCATAAAGAAAATCCGTCCGCGGATTTTAGTTCGTGCAACTTGTCGACGGTTTGATTGAGAAGAGGCGAGAATATTGGTTTATTAAGTTCGCAATAGATGCCACGTATGGATTGAGTCGTAAAAGTAAATCATAAAGTAAAAGAAGTTCAAATAGTCATTTGTACAAGATAATAACGATACAAATTGTTATAGCGATAGACAATGGATGAATCGTACAATCGAACTACGAGTCGAAATGAAACAGTTTGTGCCAATGCCACATTGGCATGCTTAAGTCCACTCGTTTACAAATCATTAATTACATGGGTTCGTCAGGTCCATCTAATTAAGATTTATAAACTAATGGTTCGGTAAATTATAATTTTCTTGTTCAAACGAGTGACGAATTCGTTTCAACAAAATAATTATAAATTAGCCTACATAAGCATCGTTTCCACAAAGCACGAGATGAAGAGCAACTAAAAGTTTCAATAGAACGAAATAATCTCAAGACGAGTATTCAAACTCGGAATCAAAAGGTAAATAACCAGTGGAATCGGCACTTGATGATGAGTTCACGCTTATATAAGATAGTGTCATAAAAGTTATGAAAAACTTTAGCAAGACTATTGCTTCACCCACAATGTCTTAAAATAACTCAGTGTTTATATAAATAATCCCTTCATATAAACATACTAATGAAAAACAAATATCTATACCAATATACATATTTCACAAGCTTTCAGGTAGCATGAGCGCACGGATGGTTTTCTTGGCAATAATTTTTTTTTATCCAAAGGCTGTTATAGTCCAGGTTTCATAAAAATGACCCAGTTCTCTATAACAAGTGCTCTGGTACCAATCTGTAACACTCCCAATTTTGGATACAAGCGGAAGGGTCTCTGGGAGTATTACTTCATAGCACAACACACACGTTACAGAAAACGACTCAAAAAGAGGCGTTTGAAAAGTTTAATCCATTCGATAAGTTAAAATCAGAGTTTACAGACAGAAACAGGTCCCAACAATAATGTAATAATAAACAGTTTCAAAAAGTTTATTAAATGGTAATCAGTATTTTATTGCCTTTAAAATATCCAGTGTGACTCCATGCTCCAGCTGCTTTTAAATCTGAGTACCTGAGAAATACATGCTAAAACGTCAACACAATGGTTGAGTGAATTCATAGGTTTGCAAGTAAAAGCAGTGGACCACAAGATTTCAAGTATTCAGTTCAGAAAAGTCAGATAGCATAAGTTATCGCATTTAGCTCATGAAACCGAACATTAACATCCGTTATTCCGTTCAAGTTTCAAATACAGTGCGTCCAGTCGGTTTTCCGTTAAACCCGGACGGAGAGGTCAATCTCAATAGATCTATTCACAGCATTCACGTTTACTCGACCAGTACAGTCGGTCCAAGTAATTAACGGTTCATGACTAAAAGGGATAAAATAAGCATACAGTTCAAGTACTTGCGTCCATTCGTAAAAAGTAGCATGTATCCCCCTCGCGGGTTTTATAAAAATATATAAAGCAGTAAAAGCGAGGCTATGAACTCACTTGATACAGCAGTTACACGTATATCGAGGAACAAGCGTCCGATAGTCGGCATGCGAATCCACAAGATAACATCAGTCGTTGATCGAGAATGAAACGCCCAACGGTCAATATATGACCGAACGAGACAAGGAAAATAAAGATAACATCATAACAAGGCAACTTCAAAATTTCTTTGCTCAAACCCATACTTTTAAATCACCTCAAGACTAACCAAATATAGTTTAAACCAAGATATATCCACATGCAAAAATCTTTTTAACTTCAGCCCTTAACTCTAAAAGTCTTGATGCTAATACTTGATTTATGAAAAAGTAAACCCAACAATAATACTCGAGTTACATGATCTTAAAAAGTTGATATTAATAAATTGTTATTATCAAATGGTGGTTATGTATTTGTGTTTTTTGTTGGCTCGGCATAAGGAAAGTAAACATAAGGAAGACGTTTTTTTTTTTTTACAAGATATAGAGGAATATCAATGTGTGATTGTTTTATGTATGTTACACGTGGAAACTAGATGTACAAATGTCATATTAACTCTTATTCTCACAACACGTATGGAAAATATGTCAAGTGTCAGTGCCGCCTAAATAAATAAGACATGGAAAGATGCTATTTGTGTTATATATTTATCTCAAATTATGATAAAGCGGGTAAAAGCGGGTATTGTCGAAACCCGATATTTTAAAAGTTACGCGATTTAAAAAGATACGCGCTAAACACGAAAAATAAACGCTTAATATAAAATAAAAACGTCGACATTCGGAGAACATTTATATTTTGATATATATAAATGAGGGCATTATTATTTAATAAACGTTAACGCGGTATATAGGCGAACGACACTTAAAGATTTATCATAATTTTAAGAAGAATGCCTTTAAAACGAAAATAATTACGACGACAATAGAGAATATTTTTATTATTTACGGTCGATGACGGACATATACTTTGTAGATAAATAATAATTATATTTTAAAGCCCTAACTTTTTTTTTTTTTTTTTTTTTTTTTGGTTAACCGAGAATTCAATATATTTTTTTTTATTTTTTTTTATTATTATTTTTTTTATTTTTATTTTTTATTTTTATTTAATTTAATTTTATTTTATTATTTTTTTTTTAGTTTTGTTTTTTTTATATAAACAAACATGATAAATAAAAGCCGTGTTAAAAATATTGATCCGAAAGTTACGAATTACTACAGTATAATTGCAATTGATGCCTTATTAGGGGCCATGGTTTCATCTGAATCACGCCGGTAATTATTACGCGGGTGATTGAGTTAACGGTTTAGTGTCATGAGCTTAAACACAATTTTCATATCCTTGAATAATAGATTGTATGGCCACAATGCTATTGAATGATCATGATTGGTTTTTTTTAATACTTATGTTCAACTGATGATTTGATAAACCTATAGATTCGCTCAACCTTTGTGTTGACGATTTTAAGCATGTGTTTCAGGTAATCAAGGTTGATAGCAGCGGAGCATGCGAGGATGGAAGTTGTTGTGGCTTGGCGGTCTACTTTATTTTTCCTCCCTTATTTAACTTAAGACTCTTTTATATTATGTCATGTGAACGAAAGTGTACTTTTGGGTTGAGATTCAGTGGGGACCTAAACGCAAACTCTGTTTTGTATCATCTTGGGAATTGGAAAACTCTAGACTTTGATGATTTAATAAATTTTTTAATTTATGTTTAAATTTCTATGTCTCTTTGAGTCGTTCGAAATAGCTTGTGTGTGATGATAACTACGTAGCACCCAATGTTGTAGTTCCGCTGCGCATAGCATTTGTGGGGGTGTTACAGATTGGTAATCAGAGCCATGAGTTATAGAGAACTAGGTCATTTTGAAAAATCCTAAACTAGAACTTTTGGTGTCGTAAGAAATTGTCCAAGCACACAACTATCCTGCATGGCTCCGGTAAGATTTCTTTAGCATTGCATTATATTTTAGATGTATCCCTCAAACTAATATGAATTCCCTAGTATTTAGTATGTAAATACTTTGATATATATTGAGATAAATTGTTGTGTACGTTGAGTACTTATCATCGTAATTTGCAAATCCTTGTAAGATTATCTTATATGTTGCATGTAATTGGCATACGGGCTACATTGCATTACATGGCAACACCGCGTTGTAATCCTATGTGCATGTAGGAATGGTTTTATGTATAAGTATGTATATACTATGGTATTTAAAGGCATTGCACGCGAAGCAATGGTCCTTGGGTAATTATCGTACATTAAAATGCGGTTTTGTTGAGAATTCGGCCTTACCGCTAATTATCAATCTTGATAATTAATTTATTGTTCGGATAACCGAATATGAACCTCGTTTGATATCCTAGATACGTAAATGATGCTTCGTAACATATTTTATATCGACTAGATCGATCTCGATTGTCGTTATCGCACCATTATGTGTCATTTTTGGGACACCTTCTTTTTGGATCGTAAATTACTAACGTACTATTTTATTTCCTTTATTCCTTATGGGTTTGATATATTAGTTCGTGTAACTATAACATAACCAAAGTATAATCAACGATGCGTACATAGTGGCGGCGAATCATGTGTGTATATTACGAAACGTGGTTGAGGCGTGTTGCCATTTAATCATTGTTTATTATTCTACTTAAATTTAAAGAGGTGTTTTAAAATTTGACTAGAGTTGTGATCAATCGCGATAACTTAGAATTTGGTTGGTTTGTGTTAATTTTGTGGTGTACGATTTCGAGACTCACCCGAGGCCGATAAAAACACTTAGTTGACATACGTATTCTCGCTTCGTTTATTTCATTTGTCTTGTTGTCTCATTATTTGAATTCGATATTTTATATGACGAGGTCCGTCAATTGTGTGAGTTAAATAAGCATAAAACTTTGTTGATTGAATGATTTAAACATAAAGTGTTTTATATATTTAATATTTGGTGAATGAAACTTTTGGATAAAAATGACGTATGATGTGTCTTATAACAAGTAAAATTCGTGTAGAGAATAAATGGACATTGTGAAATTATTTTTTTTTTTCTTTCAACCTTGGTTGGTAAATCTTAATAAGTAATTATTGTTACTCGTAAAATCTTTGTTTTCATATATTAATAATTTAATACTAGAAGCTGGTGATGGATTGTTAAGATTTTGTTTAATATAATTTAAAAAGGGAGTTTATAATAAAATTTACGATATGACTATTGAGTATATGTAACTTGGATTTAGTATGAATTAATTTTCGGGTCAATGTAGCAAACTTTTGCCGTATCTTGTAATATAAAACATGAGTAGAAGAATTGGTCATGTATTTTAGAACTAAAAACTTTGTAAAATTTGTTTTATTTTAAACATAAGGTTATGTTTACGTATGCATTGGTGTAAACTAGAACACGTTACTTGTTGTAGTGAATAAAAGGGGATAAAATCGGAATATACACCTTAAGTAAGAAATTATAATGCTTGAAATAAAAATTTTAAACATTGATGGAACGTCATTGGAAATCTTTTGCTTATTAAATTGTCGTTATAGAGAATCACTATGCATAATTCGATGATGCTTGTTTAAAATCGTTTGTAAAATCTTTTGTTTTATTCCGCTGCGAGATGTGTTAATCTTAAAATCACTTGATAATGGGCTAATGATTAAAAGTTGAATTTTATATATTTTGGAAATAATTGAAATAAGCATTTTGATCACCTACTTCATTATTATATTATCATATTATTATCATTAATTTTTGAGATTCAAGTCTCGACTAAAATCAGTAATTAATCCGAGATAATACTACGTGAAACGTCTTTGACGCCTGACTCGAGCCGCGTGAATAAAATATAGCAATCAATTGTAAGGAAGACATGTGTGTAATAAAAGTCAAAGGTTGAATTTCTAAGAGTTAATTGGACTAGTTTGAGTCATGTTGGATACGTGTATCTTGGTGATAATATGAGTCGTAATAACAGTAATGAGAAACTTTGAAAACTCTTACTATATACGTTTTGGTACTTAAGATATGAACATTAACGAGATTTTGACAAGAGTATGGAGATTTTCAAAGCTAATGATTTGTCGATTATGATAACCGAGTCACCGCATCTACTAATGTTAATAATTCCCGAAAGATTGAAATTTTTCAGAAATGAAAACTTTGTAAAGATTGGAAAATGAAAGGTATAAATTCTTTAATGGTGTAACACAAATTAAAAATGTGTAAATGTTCGGTTTTACAATGTACAAGGTAACACTAATTATTATACGCAACTGGATTATACAACACACGCCTACTTGTATATTATTTAATAAAGATGTATATATAATGTTTTGAGTCACGATGGTTCGATCGTACGACATCTCTTCTTCGACTTTGCGAGTCTATATCTGAGCTTGAGTAGTCATGTAATTGTTTATTTTGATATTTTATATGGTATGAAACCGTTATTTATTTTTAAATACTACTTCGCTATTACTTGAAAATATGGGTATGTCACCCGATGTATTTTTGTCCTGTTAATGGACGTCGTAACTTTTCTTCTTTCGATTAATGGAATCTAAAATTCTGTATTTACTTGAATGATGCTATAAATCTTCATTAAATTGGCTATTTATTTATATTGAACAAAAGCGAGGAGGCGAAGCCGCTTTACCAAATTGTAGAGGTGAAAGAACTCGACCTTCCAGGTGAAATTGTTTCTATTCGACCAAGTGGTTATTCTCCTCTCCCCGTATACCCTTGGTGGAATGTGTGTGCAACTTGAGACGAGGGGAATTATGATCGTTGTTTTATTTTTAACGCTTGTGTTGATATTCAATTTTTACTCTATGTATTCGTAGATTGCCGTTGATTATTCTGAAACTCTTGTCATATCTCCAAAGTATCTTCATTTCTAATGTAGTTAATTTTAGTTGGCAATTATATTGCTCGTTTACCTCGTTCGATCTCATTGATTTTTGACCTTATTACTTGTTGTGCTTGCAATGATCTCTAATCTTGAACCACCTTACCGTTATTTTGTGAATAGTCTATTTTGAAAATGTGTATGAGTGTGTCAAATGGTTCGTTCAACCAAATGTAAAGGGTGTCGATTTCTTTATTTAATTATTTATTTATTTTCTCATAAAAAGGCAAAGCAAAAATATGTTTTCAAAGTGTATGAAAAATGTTTAATGTGTTTCTTAAAACGATGGTAACAATATTTTCCCATTTCAAATTTCATTTCAAATGGTTTAATTATTTTGAAGATTAGGTCGAAAACTTTCGTAGTCATATTTGGTATGTAATAATAATGTTTGTGTCGTCACTCGATCCTCAATTATGCACAGCTTAGCTAACTATGCATAATTCGGGAAGAGTCCTGTTTTGTTGGTTGTTGTTGCTTGATCCTTAAGTATGCATGATCTGGCTAATTATGCATAGTTTAGGAAGGGCACTATCGTGTCAAACAAATTGGTCATCTTGAAACTTGTAGTGTTTTGATAAACGTTTGGATGAGGACGTTTCTTTTTTAAAATGGTGGATCATTCTTGCAAGTAGTCGTAATTTCTTTGATTCTTAAAGAAAATTTTTGAATTTTCTTGTGTTCCTTGAAATCTTTTCTTTTGTTTGGCGTTGACTTAGTAAGTCACTGTGACCGAGTAATTTTGGAAAATGTTTTTATGTGTGTGTGTAACGTGCGAATTTCATCGGAATCACGAGGGTGTTGATGAAATACCAAAGGGACTCGTACCGACACTGAGAAGAAATTTTTAAACAAGAATAGAAGACTACCAAAGTAGAGGAAATCAGAGTTCAAGTGACTCTGAGGGGAAGGACAAAGACTTCTCCTACATCAAACGTAACGTACCTTATTTATTTTCTTTTCTTGTTCTTTTGGTATGTTTAACGACACGCGATAAACTGTTGAAGTTTACCAACTGTTCATCGGTAATTGGAAGACCATTCATTTGCCGTCTTCGTTTATTTAAGTGAGGAATCCTTTTTGCTTAACTCAACCATCCTTGATTATCGATGGTTAAACGATAGATAAACCGAGTTGATGTTTTTTTTTATGGTGAACCCTTGTCTTTTATGTATTTATGTTGTATGTGATCTGGTCAAGTGATCGTAAGTTGTGAGAACTTGAGACGACATTGTCCAATGAAGTCCGATCATGGAGAACCCGTGCCATGTTATGTATTTCTTTTATATCTAACTGTGAACGATGATGTTTATTGAGATTTTGACCACGTTTGGGACGGAAGTAGGATGGTGTTCTTGTAATATCTTTTGGGTATGGATCCGTGTGTGAGCACCCTGCGATGGCATATGTTTGTATTTTATTTCTTTTGGATATGCATCCATAGCTGGCAAGCTGTGAACCTTCTTAAACTTGCAATTTTCTTTTGACTGGACTCATCCGAGAAATATGTCAACATTTCTTATTTTATCATGGCTTGGCTGATTAGCAAGCATGAGTTAACTTGGTTGAACTTATTTACATGGCATGGTTTGGCTAGTTTGCAAACATGTCGTGATGCGGTTGTATATACTTTATTATGGCTTTTGTGTTTGATTGGTTTGTGATGTTTTCGAGAGAGTTATGTATACGTCGAATGACTACCGTATCGATGGATTCGTTTTTGACGAGCTAGGGTTGTATGTACGTAATATTGCGATAAGGTGATTTTGTATGACTAGTGTTAATTACTTCGTCTTTTATATTTTGAACGTTTTCCGATGGGGTTATGTGTGACCCGTGTGATGTTTCCTTCATGATTAATTGTTTTTATGAGACGATGAACCAAGTGTAAGGACGATTCGAGCGTTGAAGGACGTGCTCCGAGCGTGTGTGATTGATTTTGATAGTTGTTGAGACCGACACTTGCCGTGGAGGTATCCTTGTACAACGACATTTACCATGATAGCCGTGAAGCTGCAACATTTGAAGAATTATGTTGACGAAAAGGTAGATCACCAGTTGAGTGGAATGAAGTAGGAAAAAGTCAGTTGAATGGACTTGAATTGATTCGAGAGACTACGGAAGAGATGGTGTAGATTAAGAATTATTTGCTAACCGCGAGAAGCTGTGGAAAGAGATGTGTTGATACCCGTGGGAAGAATTTTGGGAAATTGAAGTGGAGATCATGGATCAAGATGGTAAGAGACTGAAGCAAGGTATAATACCCATGGTGAAAACGTGATAGAACCCGAAACGTGAACCGGAGCTCGAAACAGAACATGAAGACCTCTTTAGGAAGAAGTACCTTTATCTTCCTAGTAGTACAAAATGCGAGTATAAGAACCGGAGAGCGCCGAGACGTCGCTCCCTTAAGGGGGGAAGGATGTAACACCCGTGAAAATGTCGTATGACGCTAAGTTATTGTCTCAAGAGTTGTTCAGTATGAGCATCTCTCTTAAGTCGCGACTCACTTGAGGATGTGACATCCCGATCCCAACGTTATTTATTTAATCCTATTTTACGAATATTTTTGAAATTTTTAAGAAATTTCGTTTGCTATATATGTGACGGTTTAAGTTGAAACCAACGTCTACGGTCGTAATTTAACGTTTGACGATTTAAGAAGAACCGATAACGACTACGATACCGACGAATGCCCAAAATTTACCTTTTATTATCGATTGATCGATATTTGAGTTTTTCGAGATTTTTTTATTTTTATTACGTGATAAGTCGAGTCGGAACCATATGAATATTCGTTTTGTGTGCGTTAGAACCATTTAAATGTATTTTGAGGTAGCCGGGACGAAACCCGACTCCCGTAAATTTTTAAAACCGACTACTAGTCATAATCCCGCTCTTTAGCTATTGTTTTACTATGAAGGCCAAAAGAAAGCCATATTTACACAAAGGTCCTTCCACCACTATATATAAACTTATTTTTTTCTCACACACTCATTTTTCACATTCAAAAATTTCTCTCCTCCTCCTTTTTCTCTCAAAACCCACGGCTAACCCCCACCACCATGAATCCACCATCAAAAACTTGTTTTTGAAAAATCCAAGCAATGACCCATCCTTAAAACATCAAGATAAGTGAATCCCACCACAAAAATCCAACATGCAACAACTTTTTTTTCAAGATTCAATTTTTGATAGATTTTGAAAAATATTATGTTTTGATCTAATTAAATTCGTGGGTTTGTGTTTAAATATGTTTAGGAACATGGATTTAAAATATTGGAGCTAGGAAAACATTTTTCCTTGGTGATTTCAGCCCCAAAAGCCACGAAAATATTGGGGGTTTAGGTGTTCTTGGGTGTTTGATCTTAAATAAGATGGGTATGATTCTATTTTCTTGTTATTATTATTTAATTAATTATTGTGAGTGCTTGTTCTTATTTTTAATTTTTGGGTTTTGAATGAGGATGAACATACAAGTGATTTAGGGTATTTGGATTTGATTAGGATAGTTATTAGGTGTTATTAGGAGTATAGGAAGGATTAAAATTGGTCAAAAAGATGTTTTGAGGTGATTTTAAAGAAGTGATTTTAGAACAGATTGTTTGAGGGTATTTTTCGTGGGTTTAAGTCTAGGTCCAGGTTGGGAAGATAGGATATTGTTGTAGAGCTTCTTTTTAGCTTCGATTCGGTATAAGGTAGAGCTTCTAACTCAAAACGAGTCAAAAGTTATGATATTTTAAAGTTTGAGGCGTACCGGGTGATGAAAATCACAAGGTACGGGTTTTTGTCAAAATATAGGTCGAATGTCTAGGATTGTAACTAGAGTTCTAAAAATGTTTGGAAGTTTTTCTCAGGCCCTAAACTTATCATTTTGAGTCTATTTTCATAATCAAGAGTCGGATTTTCAAATGGCATTGGTTAAGATGGTCAAAACGATCTTACGAGTCGAGTGTGCAAAACTGTCCGAATTTTGTACTTCAAAGATGTGTTGGGCAGAAGGTCTTAGGAGTGAAAACTTTTTATGAAATTTGGTGAGTGGTTTCTACAGATTATAAGTGATTTTTAAAAATTTTCTCAGATTTTTAGGAGTGGTCTAAGTGGGGTAAAACAGCCCGTACATTCGGTATGTACCGGCAGAGTTGTAAAATGCGCGATAATTCTAATAAAGTATAAAATGGTTCGTGTCTAGTAAATATCACTTGTATGGATTTTTGCGTGAGTTTATATGAACCTTGAGTGTTCTTAATTGTGTACATACAGTACTTGAAGGTACTTGAATGTGTTGATTCATTACGTGTTTATTCGTTAGGTGTTGTATTTGATTTCCCGGGGCCCCTCATCGTCGGTGATCGATTTCGTTTACGCCGTAGTACTAATACTACCACTACCACCTAAGGTGAGTCTATAGCCTCGCTCTTTACTTATTTCAATGATTTTACCCGCGAGGGGGATACATGCTATTTAAAGGAAAATGAACATAAGTCATGAATGATTGTTGGACCCGAATGTTGCCTCGAAATTGTGTTGAGTACCTAGTTGCAAAAGTCCCTAAATTCATGAACTATTAACTATTGTTTAGTCCTAGCGTGGATTAGAAATAGCCGCTTATACAAAGTGATAGTACTATGGGGTTGACTACCCTATCCGAGACGAGGGCTAGTACGTTGATACCCCCTGCGGACGGATAATTTGTGATAAGAGATAAGGTATAATTGCAACTGATGCCTTATTAGGGGCCATGGTTTCATCTGAATCACGCCGGTAATTATTACGCGGGTGATTGAGTTAACGGTTTAGTGTCATGAGCTTAAACACAATTGTCATATCCTTGAATAATAGATTGTATGGCCACAATGCTATTGAATGATCATGATTGGTTTTTTTTAATACTTATGTTCAACTGATGATTTGATAAACCTATAGATTCGCTCAACCTTTGTGTTGACGATTTTAAGCATGTGTTTCAGGTAATCAAGGTTGATAGCAGCGGAGCATGTGAGGATGGAAGTTGTTGTGGCTTGGCGGTCTACTTTATTTTTCCTCCCTTATTTAACTTAAGACTCTTTTATATTATGTCATGTGAACGAAAGTGTACTTTTGGGTTGAGATTCAGTGGGGACCTAAACGCAAACTCTGTTTTGTATCATCTTGGGAATTGGAAAACTCTAGACTTTGATGATTTAATAAATTTTTTAATTTATGTTTAAATTTCTATGTCTCTTTGAGTCGTTCGAAATAGCTTGTGTGTGATGATAACTACGTAGCACCCAATGTTGTAGTTCCGCTGCGCATAGCATTTGTGGGGGTGTTACATTGGTACATGTTTGAGTTTTCCTTTTGAGTTTTTGTGGTTTTGGTCTGTTTTAACACGTGCACGTGAAATGTCGTTAGTTATCCTAGGGTTTGATTCGTTGATCGTATCTAGTGGATTCAGGATGTAGTTTTGGGTTCGTATTGATTGGGACTGTTGAGGTAGATATATGAAAGACTTGGTCGCGCCTACACGATTAAGTAGGTGGCCCTGAGAGAATGGTCAGAATGCCCTTAGTAGGGATGAAAGAGTTAAAAGTTCGTAGACGAACTAATGTGGTCATGAGGTCTCTTAGGAGTGCCAAGGGAGATGAATAGAGATTTGTATAATGTATGGATATTGGCACAAGTAACGCGCCATAGAGAGTGTTGGAAGGGGATATAATACCTCAAAGGTATTTATGATTGTTCGTAAGGGAGGTAGGTTTTCCTAAAATTCCCTAAGATTTAGTAGGTTTGCCTATTACTGTGAGGTAGAACCATAAATAGAGCAAGTAGGAGAAGTGAGAGGAGTTGTAGTTAGTGCCTTTCCAAGGAAATTGTTGATGGAATGATTTTAAGAGCAAGAGTTGTTAGAAATTGCAACGGATGCAAGGTAAAATTTGAGTTGCTTAGTAGTAGATTGGCTGTGAAAAGAGGTTGAGTGGTCTGATAAGAGGAAGTATTGGTCTTTTAGAATACGTGTAGATTTTCGCGAGTAGAACGAGGTAGAAATTTATTCGTATTGCTTCTAAGAGAGGGTGCAAGGAGGACGTAGTTGAAACTGCTAAGGATGTTGTATGAACGCTTTGGGTTTACGGTTATGATTTTGGCTTCGCCGAGGCGCTAGCAGTTTTCATGGAGTCAATGAACCGAGGGTGCATGACAATATATAAACGAGTTGTCATCGGGAGCATCGACGACATCTTGATCTACTCAAATCTAAGAAGGAGAGTGAGGCGAATTATGAGTTGGTTTTGGAGTTGTTAGGAAAGGGAATTATACGTGAGATTTTCAAGTGTGAGTTTTAGGATTAAGTTGGCCAGGACGAGTAGTCAAAGATGATGGCATATCGTGGAACCAGCAAGGGGCAAAGTGAAGAAGGGTGAAGAAGCGTTTTGGAGGCTGAAGAGGTGGAATGGATAATGAGCATATCTTGGAATTGTGATTGTATGGTTAATCTAGAATGGTATCAGAGATTAAGATTGTGGAGAGACAAGCGAAAAGTAGTATGGAGAAAGAATGATTCGAGGGAGCAAGAGGTTGTGAAGATAGTGGGTGATATTGAAGAGAAACCGTTAGAGCAAGAGGTTAGTAGTCACGAACAACGGAACGTCCATCTAGTGAAAAGGTGTAACACATGTTAGTATGAAGGATGGTTAGTTACTTGGTGCCGAGCATGGGAAAGCAAGGATGAGGTGGTGGTTATGACATGTTTCTTATGAATATTATGGGAAGCTTTTGGTTATGCAATCCTGCATATACCATTGGATGTGTTTAAGGTTGGGAGAACTTCCGAATGAAGGAAAATCCGTAGAGCATAGAAGCCGTTAGGTATGGTGATAGGAATTGTAGTAGAAACTGCTGGAGTTAATTCATAGGAGATGAGGTGGATCACCGTTACAGTGGGATGAAGTTAGAAGCGGCCAACGTATTGGACCGGAGGTGGATCGGAAAACTATGGAGCTGGTGGCAGTGACTAAGTAGAGGTTGAAAATAGCAAAGAACCGACAAGAGAGCTATGCGGACAAGAGGCGTAAGCCGTTGAGATTTAAGATAAAGTTATGCTAAAGGTTTCACCATGGAAAGGGGTGATGCGGTTTGGAAAGAAAAGGGAAGTTATCACCTAGATATGTGGGTCCATTTGAAATCCTAGAAAGGATTGGGCTAGTGGCGTATAGGTTGAGATTACCGGAGGAATTGAGTAGTGTGCATGACGTATTTCATGTATCAAACTTGAGGAAATGCTTAGCAATAACTGACTTGCAAGTACCGTTAGATGATATTAGTATGGATACGAGTCTTCGTTTTATCGAAGAGCCGATAGAGATTTTGGGTCGTGAAGCTAGGACGTTGGATAAAAAGGGTAATATACCGTAGTTATGGGTAGATGGAATTTGGAACGTGGACTAGAGTTCACGTGGGAATGGGAAGGATTTATGAGGAGCAAGTATCCTCGGCTAATTGATAATGACGATCCTAAGGAGTAAATATCGGAAAGAGATTTCTATTAGGAGGGAGTGACGTGACAACCGTGGTTTTGAGGTTCGTCACTTGGTCTTATTTTAAGGTTAATTTATGTGTGAATATGTGATTTGCGTGTTTACATGTTATTTTGCGTGAACGAGGTTGGTGTGGATATCGTTTATGGGTATAAAGTACTCATAAGTAAATCGAGGAACTATTATTTCATGTTCATGAGCTCACAAATTAGTGACTATGAAATGAAATGGTGTTATTTTGGTGTTTTACGTATACATATAAGTATTATAGTAAATCATAATTTTTTTTTACGATTTGGGGTTTAGCATTTAGAGGTCTCGGGTAAGGTGTTTAGTCATGCGAGTATTTTTCGGGATGGTTTTAAGTCATTTAGGACTTAGTTATAAAGTTTATTTCAAAACTTAAGATTTTTTTTAAAACTGTATATTTTACGTTTTTTTCGGTATACGCGTAAAATTGACTAGTTTTACGCTTTTAAGGTTTCGGAGGCTTTAGGAGCTGAAATAAATTAATTTAAATTAAGGTATTATTAATAACATAATAATAAGTAATAAAAAGAAAAAAAATAAAAAAATTATGTTAAAGTCGGTTTAGGCCGATTAAAAAGAAAGAAAAGGGGAAAAAAGGAAAAAAGGGAACCGGGCTTTTGTAATGGGCCAAGGACTTGTTAGGAAATTATATAAAGACTTTTTATTAACTAAAAACATATCATAATCCCCTGGAGATCAAGCTTAAGTCGAAATCAGTGGAGTCTATTTAGGGTTCTTCATTAATTTTTCTTCTTTCAAAAATTCTAAGGTAAAATCTTCAATACACTTTTTAATTAAATTGTTTTTAATTATCTTAGAATCAATACATGATGGATCTAGGGTTAAGTTAATTATGAATTATGTATTATAATGGTATAAACATGATTAGATTAATTAGAGATAATAATTATACATGGTGATGGTAATTAATTAAGCTAATTGTTTTAAATTCGTTTTTAAAAACTGGGCAAAATTTTATGACACTTATTTTGATCATATCTAGAGTTCTACAAACCCTTATTTTGCGATTCAAGCATCCCTGAATAGGTATTTGAAGTGGCTTTGAGATGCAAGAAACGAGAACTAAATTGGAGGTCGAGAGGTGGGTCAAATACAGGTTAAACAGTCGGAGATCAAAACAGTTTTGAAATCAATCGGGTTTAATTTAATGTTTTAAGGTGATTGGGGTACTTAGGAGTACACTTGAGCCCTCTAATGAGCATTGTAGTTGGTTTATATATTAAATAAGAGATCTGAAGGGTGGCTAAGCAAATGGGTTAGGGTAAGACCCCCTAATCATAACAAACTTATTGTATGTTCAAAATCGGTAATATGCGGATAGACAGAATATATATATATATATATATATATATATATATATATATATATATATATACATATATATATATATATATATATATATATATATATATATATATATATATATATATATATATATATATATATATATATATATATATATATATATATATATATATATATATATATATATATATATATATATATATATATATATATATATATATATATATATATAATATATATATATATATATATATATATATATATATATATATATATAATATATATATTATATATATTATATATACACATATATATATATATATATATATATATATATATATATATATATATATATATATATATTATATATATATATATATATATTATATATATATATATATATATATATATATATATATATATATATATATTATATATATATATATATATATATATATATATATATATATATATATATATATATATATATATATATATATATATATATATATATATTATATATATATAT